>CM038792.1:35559400-36759400 GCA_021764765.1 Vicia sativa | reverse complement strand
ATGTTCTGCGTGCTCTTCTTCCGATTTAGAATAAACCAGAATATCATCAATGAAAACAACCACGAAACGATCCAAGTAAGGATGGAAAATACGGTTCATGTACTCCATGAATACTCCCGGTGCATTCGTGACACCGAAAGGCATCACCGAATACTCGTAATGTCCATACCTCGTCCTGAAAGCAGTTTTCTGAACATCTTCTTCGTTCACCCTTATTTGATGGTAACCTGATCTCAAATCAATCTTGCTAAACATGCGAGCGCCAACCAATTAGTCCATCAAATCATCGATTCTAGGAAGTGGATACCTATTCTTGATAGTTACTTTATTCAACTGACGATAATCAATACAAAGTTTCATGCTACCGTCTTTCTTCTTCACCAATAACACAGGAGCTCCCCACGGTGACACACTTGGTCTAACAAACTTCTTCTCGAGCAAATCTTCTAATTGGCTCTTCAATTCTGCTAACTCAGATGCGGACATCCTGTATGGTGCCATAGAGATAGGTCTGATACCAGGGACAAGATCCACAGAAAATTCAACTTCTCTTTCTGGAGGTGCACTAGGGATCTCATCAGGGAAAACTTCGGGAAAGTTGCACACCACCGAAAAGTTTGCAATCACCGATTGACTCTCCACAGAAAGAGTCGCCATCAACAAGAAAACCAATGCTTCATCTTTCATGAACTCATTCAATTGTTTTGTCAACATCAACATAATTTGATCTTCTTCCACTAAGGAAGAAAACCTCACAGTGTTGTCATAGCAATTGATATAGACATAGTTAGCTTTCAACCAATCCATACCTAGAACCACGTCCAACCCAACAAGCGGTAAACAAACAAGATCCACCACAAAGTCTCTATCAAAGATTGATAAAGGGCAACTTGCACACACAAAAGAAGTAGTAACTGTTCCCTTAGCTGGAACTTCAACCACCATATCTCTATCTAGAGATGACAAAGTGAGACCCAATCTCTTAACACAATCAGCAGCAATAAAACAGTGAGTAGCACCAGTATCTATAATAGTAATAAGAGGAATGCTATTAATGAAACTAGTGCCTCGAACAAGACCATCTTCATTTACCGTCGGAGCACCCGACAAAGCAAACACCTTCCCCGTTCCTTGAGTTCTCTTAGGCTTCTTACATTGAGAACTAATGTGACCTCCCTCGCCATAATTAAAACAGACCACATCCTTATGCTTGCAATCACGAGTCACATGACCCACTTCACCACATCAGAAACATCTCACCTCATTCTCCTTAGCCCTCATATCACCTCGACAAACATTACTTTTGTGGCCAGGTTTCCCACACTTGTAACAAACAATACTAGCAGGAGCATCTCCCCCACTAGTCCTTCTCTCTTGAAACACTTTCTGTTTCCCTTTACCAGCCGGAGTATCATATGGTTTCCCACGGCTCTGCTGACCCTTTTTTTCTCTTATCAAACATAACCTTATAGTGTGCATTACTATCTTCCTCGAAGATTCTACAACTATCAATCAAATCCGCAAAGACACCGATTTTCTGATAGCCAATCTCTTTCTTAATCTCAGGACACAAGCCATTCTCAAATTTAATGCACTTAGAAAACTCAACATTCTATCCATCATAGGGAGGATAGAACTTACCCAGCTCGGTAAATTTTGCAGCATAATCAGTGATAGACATATTCCCATGTTTCGGCTCAAGGAACTCTATCTCCTTCTTTCCCCGAACATCCTCCAGGTAATACTTCCTCATGAATTCCGTACGGAAAACTCCCCACGTCACTTCCTCACCAGCAACCTCAAGCCTCTGACGGGTGTCAACCCACCAGTCATCAGCCTCTTTACTTAACTTATGAGTACCGTAACGGATTTTCTGCACGGGAGTGCAATCCATCACACGGAAGATTCTTTCAATCTCTTTCAACCAAGTTAAAGCACCTTCAGGATCATACTTTCCTTGGAAAGTAGGGGGATTCTCTCTTTGGATAGTTTCCAAACTACGAGAACCAGCGTTCTCGTCAGCATTCGGCGGGTGTTGGAAAGCCTGAGCTATTGCATGCATAACAGCAACAAGACCCTCATCGTTCCTACCAGTGTTCCTTCCAGCCATAACAACTTCTGCTCGCAACAAAACAAGGATTAGAATCAACAAATAACAATACTTGATTGTTAGACAACATCAAACTCAACAACTTGGACAGACCGACTCGATACCACTAATGTAACACCCCAATTCTACCCCTCGTAATTAATAATAAAATCAGAGTTTCAAAATTTCATCCAACAAAATTGAGGCATCACATATTCGCATTTTCATCACTTTGCATTATAATGCACATCACAAAATCAAAAGTAGGATATACCGATTCATAACATAATTCATCATATACACATATGACTATTCACAGCACAACGGATGTGTTCGCAAAATATACATAACATCATATTATCATCAATAAATAAAGTTATGACATCATAAGATAGTATACATAAACTATCCTATCAAAATAACAACGTCGCCCAAATCCTGAGTATTACTATGATCAGAGCAGAGCGACTCAAAATAAAGAGACTCGAGCTAATCCTCATCATCCTCGTGGATCACCTTCACGTTACCAATATAAAGGCAACAGCGAAACAAGTAAAGGGTGAGATACTCCAAAACATATAATTAAAGGCAAGATATATATATATATATATATATATATATATATATATATATATATATATATATATATATATATATATATATATATATATATAGTTTTGGAATTGTAAATGATATAAGTCAATAAGAGTATGTCAACATATATTAAAAGCTTACATACTTTAAATTAGCATTTAGTGTATAAAATTAACACTTTAACTTCGTCACATAATCATTATACTCGCATCAACACAAAGTATCATATATCATCGCAATTCAACATCATCCATCAATTAAAACCCAACGCCAAACAACTCAAACATAAATATAACCGACTCCATGAGACACGACTATGTTATGCATGTGGTACCCGTCGCTTTGTCCATAATTAGGAACACTTGGCATAAAGTCCATCGTCGCTTGGCATAAAAGCCCTCGTCACCAATGCAATGTATGTGACTCAATAATAAAGACAACACAACAGCACATCATCATCGCTCATCAAAATTGACATAAATTCCACGTCGCCATATTTATCCACATCAAGATAAACATATCATCGCATCGCATATCAACAAGTATTCATTAATAAATACACCGTCGCAAACATCATGTTTAATCACACCACCCCACATCATTATCAATTCACTCACTAAATTCCAAATACGGAAAAGTAGTCAAACACCTATAATCGTCGCGAAAGCCATTCTTAATAATCGGCATTAATCATAATCGTCAACTTCGCAATCGGATTGTCCATACGTGTCTTAAATCGACTAAAATGCAATCCGATTCAATTTAACTGTAATTTGGCCTATTTCGAGTCATTTCGTAAAAACTCGTGATTTCGAAAAACTAACCTCACCACTACGTTCTACACGTCGAACTTAGCTAGCACGTCAATTTTCGTTGAATTCGGAGCAACTTGCTTCGTCGTCGAATTTACTGAAATTGGAAAATCAAAACATAATCGGGTTCTAAATTTAATCGGCTAACTTATGTCCCAATTATATTTTATTAATATAAACTATTACTATGTGAAATTGAAGAATTTTAAAGAAACAGAAGCTTGTTAGAAAAATTCTACAGAAACCATTATGTAGAAAAACAGAAAAAAAACGCATTATACAGAAAACGAAAAAATGGCATTTTTCATTCTTTCCCCTTGCAACAGGGACGCACGTCCCAGCTTGTTCCATAAATTGGAGGCGGGGGCCTTGAAGTGGGGGACGGCCGCCCCTCAGCTTGAGGTGGGCGCCTCCCCCTTCGTCCACTCTGCAAACTTTCTTTCATTCTCCCAAATTTTCTTTCATTCTCCCTGTGTGGTTTCAATAACAGACAGTATTCCTTTTGTGGTTTTTTTTTACAGTTACAGTTTTCTTTCTTTTTCATTTCCATTTTATACAACTAGCAATGAAACACCCAATAGTCTATACTCCTAACTCAACCTTTCTAAGCTATTTCAACAATCAACCAACCAAAACCCATGAATCAACCTATCAATTTTTCCTAAATCCAAAATATATCAACCAAAACCCTAACTATATGAGATGGATAATCAAACCCCTTACCTCAAATGCTTGGATGATTCAACAAACCCAAACCTCAAGCTCTTCTCTTGATCTTCTTCTTCTTCTTCTTCTTCTTATTCTTCTACCAAAACCCTCTCTTTGCTTCTAAGCTTCTATGTTGGTTTGTGGTGTTATGTTGGAAAGAAAATGAGGATAGTGTTTTTATGATATTTCTTTCTAGTAAACTAAGGGTGTAAACTCAATCCTAAGCCATTGGTATTCACACCCCTAACTCAATTTATTAATTAACACCTTAATAATATCTAATAATATTATTAACTCAATTAATTAAAATAATTCCGGGGGATTAAATATCGGTCCAAATAATATTTTACCGAACCGAACAAAACGTCGTCAAATATATTAATAGATATATCGATTAGTATAAATATTCTAGTCGCCAAAACAATCGTCAAACGGTAACTCAAAATATTAATATAATATAATATCAAATAAAACGGGCGTTACAGTGCCAACAATAATTCTGACGGTAGCACCAACGTCAATTCTAACGACGACAATAATTTTGGCAGAGGAAGTGGATTTACCATGCCAGAAATGCCTAGTTTCGTGACAAACAACAATTTTAACGATGGGTTCGGTTATGGAAGAGGTGATCCCAACAACAACCTTTTTGGGTCTGGTTACGGCTACCCATTTGATGGTGGTTACAGTAACTCAGGAGATGGAGGTCAAAATAACTCTCTTCAGGTTAATATTCAGAAACTGGATGGCTCAAACTACGCTGAATGGTCCCAACAAGGAACGACCGCGTCTTTATTTTTCTTGTTGGTATCAACAAGGAACTCGATGAAGTAAGAGGTAGAATTCTTGGAAATAATCTGCTGCCAACAATCCGAGAAACTTTTTTAGAAATTAGAAGGGAGAAGGCTAGACAAAGAGTAATGATGGGAAAGTCAAACTCAGCAACAGATGGTTTTGCCCTTGTCACAAACAACTTCAATAAAGACATCAAGAAATATGGTAAGAAATATGGTAAACTCTGATGTGATCATTGCGAACGTTATTATCACACACGTGAGACTTGTTGGAAAATTCATGGAAAGCCTCCTAATTGGAAAAATAAGGGTGAGGGTCGTGCACTTCAAGCAACTTCTAATCAAGAGCCATAATCCTCCCCTAATGCATTTCCATTCACTAAAGAAAAGCTAGACCAATTTTACAAACTCCTCGAGTCTCAAACACATTCGTGCTCCATAGCCCAGAAAGGTAACTTCCCAAAATCAGCCCATTTTAGTGTCATTTCTAATCGTACATGGATCATTGATTCTGGAGGCATCAATCATATTTCCGGTGAACCCAGTTTATTTTATTCATATAAACCATGTGCAGGAAATTCCAAAATTAAAATAGCTGATGGCTCTCTTTCAGTCGTGGCAGGAAAAGGATCTATTGTTTTGTCTCCCTTTTTAACCATCCAAGATGTGTTACATGTCCCAAATTTTTCTTGCAACTTATTATCTGTCAGTAAGCTAACCAAAAATAAAAATTGTCAAGCTCATTTCTTTGATACTCATTGTGTATTTCAAGATTTGATCTCGGGGAGGACGATTGGCACTGCTGAGGAAAGTGGTGGACTCTACTACTTGGAAGATGAACAACAAGTCATACATTAATTTGGACCAATAAGTTTTTCTTCTAATAAATCCTTTTTTGTTTCAAATAATAAGGATGACATTATGTTGTGGCATTTAAGGTTAGGTCACCCTAGTTTTAAATATTTAAGTTCATTGTTTCCTAAACTTTTTGTTGAACAAGACATTTCTTCACTTCGATGTGAGGTTTGTGAGTTTGCTAAACATCATCGAAGTTCTTTTCCAATTCAATCTTATAAACCTTCAAAACCTTTTTCAATGATTCATACTGATGTTTGGTGGCCTAATTGAAGAAGTACTTTATCCAACAAAAAATGGTTTAGAACTTTCACAAATGATCATACTAGACTTTGTTGGGTATACTTGTTAAAAGAAAAACCTGAGGTAGGTCAAATAATTCAAAACTTTTATAAATTGGTGAAGACACAGTTTAACACCCAAATACAATTGTTTAGAACTGACAATGGTACTGAATTTTTTAATAGAATTGTTGGAAATTGTTTTCTTGAAAATGGAACTGTGCATCAAAGCTCATGTGTTAACTCACCCCAACAAAATGGGATTGCAGAGAGGAAAAATCAGCACCTTCTTGAAGTTGCACAAGCACCACTCTTCTCTACCAATGTCCCTAAATATTTATGGATTGTGTGTCACATCTTATTTTTCCAACATTGTTGGAATTAAGGTTGTGTGTTTTGTATTTCCTTGTTGTCTAGGATTGTTGGAAGCAAGTGTGTGCATTGAAGAGGATTGTTCTTCTTGCACTTAGTGTTTAGATCTTAAAAGTTTTAAGAGCCTTTGAGCTCCCTATAGGTTAGATAGTAAGCATCACCATTGGTGTGAATAGGCTGTACAATCATTCTAACTATAATGAAATCTCTTGCATGTTGTAAGGGGACTGGAGTACTTTTGGATTGTGAGGGGAACCAGGATACACCCTCTTGTTCTTTATTTTTCCGCATTTATCGCTTTCATCATATCTTAACCAGAAAAGAAAGAAACACTCATAAAACTTCATTCATCAAACCAAAAAATTATTTCAAGTATTCATAAAACCGATAAAAATTTTAAAGACCTAATTCACCCCCCCTCTTAGGCGCACTCTAAACTTACAATTGGTATCAAAGAAAGTTATAGGTAACTTGTTCCTAAAGATCCAGAATGGCTTCCGCAAATAAAAACCCGATTTTCAAAGATGGTGGTAGTAACAACAAGCCTCCATTGTTTTGCGATGAATACTTTGACTTTTTGGAAAATTCGCATGAACGCTCATTCTGAAGCGCAAGGAGAAGAAATATGGGATGTTGTCCAAAATGGTCCATTTTTTCTACAACGTTTGTCAATGGTGTTGATTCATCAAATCCTAAAGGATCATGGGATGACGATGATAAGAAAAAAGTTCTCTATGACAAAAAGGCAATTAATCTCCTTCAAGGTGCTCTTAGTATGGATAAATTCTTTCGAGTATCTGCATGCACAACGACAAAGGAAATATGGGACACTCTTGTAGAAACTCATGAAGGAACCACCGAACTCAAAAGATCTAGATTGAATACTTTGAGTCAAGAATACAAATTATTCTGAATGCAGCCCGGAGAATCCATCCTTGACTTGCAAAAGAGATTCTTTCATTTGACAAATCATTTGAAAGCACTCGGTAAGACTTTAACTAACGATGAATTAAATCTTAAAGTTCTTAGATCTTTAACCAGAGAATGGCAACCAAAAGTGACGGCTATATCGGAAAAGAAAAATCTATCCACAATGACTTTTCCAACACTTTTTGGAAAACTTCAAGAATATGAGACGGAACTTGCAAGACTTGAAAAGCATGAAATTCAAGTAAAAGATTCAAATACATTGCTTTAAAGACAAGGAAAAAAAATCATGATAGTGATCAAGAGGATGAATCCACTAGTAGTGAAGACAATGCTCTTATCAAGAAATTTAAAAAACTCCTAAGAAAAGAAAAGAAAAAGGATATTAGTAAAATGGAAGCACCACCAAGAAAGATTAAATGCTTTGAATATGGAGAAAAAGGTCATGTAAAAAGTGAATGCCCTACACTTGAAAGGAAGAATAAAGACTTCAATGGAAAGAAGGATAAAAGGCCAAAGAAAACATATGTAGCATGGGATGATAATGAAATGAGTTCATCATCAGATAAAGAACATGCAAATCTTGTATTAATAGCAACACATCATTCTGATGAAGAAGAAGAAGAGGTTAGTAATGAAATATCTTCTTATGATAATGATTCTTTAAATGCTATTAATTAACTACTTAATGAATGTAAGATTTTGTATAAAAAGGTGTCAACTCAAAAGAAATATATATCATCTCTTGAAGAAAAGATTGACATCATGGAAAAAGATATTCAAATTGAAAAAAACAAAATCTTTCATGCAAAGAGTGTGGATCATTTTCTTTCCAAATTTTCCAATTAAAAAGGGTTCTTGAAAGATATGAAAATAGACAAATTGGATTGGATAATGTCCTTAGAAAACAAAGATTTTCAAATGATAAAAGTGGTCTTGGTTATTCAAAAGTTAACAAACCATGTACTAGTAAAACTATCTTTGTTAAGGCAAGTGACCAATCCAATAAGGAAAAAATGAATAAAGCACAAAAAGTTCATCATTATCCTAAAAAGAAAATATTTGTTAAAATGAAATATTATCCTCCTACATATAGAAGTAATTTTGAACCTATTTTCTTTTATTATGGTATTGTTGGCCACACACCTAATGCTTGTTATGTTAGAAACTTTAGCATGGCAAATGGTCATTATGGTGGGTTAAGAAGTGAAATTACTATGATGGACCCAAAGCACATTGGGTACCAAATCAAACTTAATTTGTTTTGTAGGTGGTTCTTTGATAAGTGGTGGTTCTAACCTTTTTGATGGGAGACATAAACTAACTTTCAAATCTAGTTCTAAAGTTCAAGGGTTATTTCATATATGGGAAATAACTTAAAGGAAGAATTCTTGGTATAGACAAAGTTGTAGCACTAACTTTCACATCCATTGAAGATGTACTTCATGTTGAAGGAATAAAGCAAAATATTATAGAAAGGCAACTTTGTGACAAAGCCTTCAAGTTCATCAAGGGTGAATGTTTGATGAAGTCACTCACATGATGTAAAACTCATAAGTATAAATTTTTTTAATTTTCAAAATTTCACTATATACTTTATAAGTCTTTTCTCATCCTTTTTGCTAATGACAAAGGGGGAGAAGATATATATGTGTATGCTTGTCTCTAATTATTGCAGCCAAAGATGAAAAATTATCTTAAATCAAGGGAGAGATTTGATCAAGGGGGGATTATCAAAGATAGGGGGAGCATTCAAATAAGAGATTTTCATTTGTTCTAAATATTCAAGCATCTCAACTTTCAATGGGTTGTCATCACCAAAAATAGGGAGAATGTGAAATCAAGCTTCTCCAAATATTAGTTTTGATGAAGACAAATTTAGAATCAAATAATCATAGCAAAAGAATTGAAAAAGATCTCTTGTCAAGTTCATGGTTTCAAGACTTTTACATAGGTATATGAAAATCTTGACTTTTATGATCGTAGTGCTCAAAAATATTTTCTCATGCATAAATATTCAAGAAAATATTTGATTAACCTTTGATAAAAAATACTAGTGAGATTTTGACAAATTAAATTGATATATTTCTAAAAATAATAAAAATAATAAAATTTTCAAAGTTTGCAATAATGCAATCGATTGCACCATTTCATCAATTGATTGCATCCCTTGAAAAATAGGCAGAAAACAATTTTGGAACTGATGCAATCGGTTGCATCCTTATGTCAATCGATTGATATAGTTCATTTTTTTCAAAATTTTTAAACGTTGCAAAGATGCAATCGATTGTAGCCTTAGTGCAATCGATTGCATGCTGTCAGATTTTGAAAAATCAGTATTTTCATGAACCTTTTGAGAAATACCTCTTCATGGCAACACTTGTATATTTTTACTTTCACTTGTTCATATTTCTAACCATTGCCATGGTATATGAAAAGGTTTTTTCACTGTACTATAAATTGATATTGATTTTTCAATTTCAAATTACCTCTTTTAAACAATCATAAAAAACTCTCTGCATATTTTCTCAAACAGAATTTTCATACAGTAATCCTTTTTGAATAACATTTTCATATCATATTCATAAAAGTATCTTGAGCACTTAAGAGAGTATATTGTTCTTGAGTTTCATATTTGAAAGAGAAGAAGTCTTTCATAGGATTTATATACTACAAATTTTCGTACTAAAAAATTCTTGTTGTGTCACATCTTATTTTTCCAGAATTGTTGGAATTAAGATTGTGTGTTTTGTATTTCTTTGTTGTCCAGGATTGTTGGAAGAAAGTGTGTGCATTGAAGAGGATTCTTCTTCTTGCACTTCGTGTTTAGATCTAAAAGGTTTTAAGAGCCTTTGATCTCCCTATAGGTTAGATAGTAAGCATCACCATTGGTGTGAATAAGTTGTACAATCATTCTAACTATAGTGAAATCTCTTGTATGTTGTAAGAGGACTGGAGTACTCTGGGATTGTGAGGAGAACCAGGATACATCCTTGTGTTTTTTACTTTTCCGCATTTATCGCTTTCATCATATCTTAACCAGAAAAGAAACAAACACTCATAAAACTTCATTCATCAAACCAGAAAATCATTACAAGTATTCATAAAACCGATAAAAATTTTAAAGACCTAATTCACATCCCCTCTTAGGCGCATTTTGAACTTACAGGCAATAAATCCACCTGTCCGTGCTAGACAAAGGCCCAATAACATGAGGCATGTTATCCAACCTGCTCCTTCAGGTCCAAGATATAAATAACTTCATAAAGGATTCTAATCCTCACTTTCACTACCATTATCTTGAACCCTAAATTGCTTGGACATTGTGTTTGACACGTGGTGATATTGACGAATACCGTAGGGTGAGTATAACTAGTCGATATGTTTAAGTTTGTGAGGAGTGAATTATATGCATTCTTGATAAGTTATTCCTTTTCTTTTGTTCGCATTTATTTTCTGTTCATATATTTCCTTTTCCATACAAACAATCCATTCAACCCCTAAACTCATTAACGAAAGCTTTGTCAAATAGAGACTCGATAGAACTAGTCTCTGTGGACACGATACAATATAACCTATATATCACCCTTATAGAAATACTTATTTTTGTTTTCCGTTTTACCGCTTCAGCAAAATGATGTTGCTTTTATTGTTTCACATCGCGATAGTTCTTTTGTTTTTGAGTTTTGTAATTAATGTATATGTTGCATAGATTTTGTAAATGAACTTGTTTATGTTTAATTGTACATTTATTTGTATATGTTTCTCAAACATGTAAATTTTACATGTTTTACATAGTTGTGAATTTTGTATATAGTATACTTGTTTCTTTTCACGTTTTCCAAAAGTGTGGTTAGATGTGTGTTCTTATTAGAGCACAAGAGATGGGAGCCAAGGCCGGAGTAAATCATTTGGCTTATTCGAAGCAACGTGCGAGTTATAAATATTAAGCGTCGAGCTTAAGACGTAAAACAAGCATATTTTATTATTTTTCATTTTTGTTAGTATAGGTAGTGCGTTGATTGTTGTTTGAACAAGTTGAAATTGAATCTGTTCTAAAATCTCAAATTTTCACTTTTCAATTTTTTACTTAACTTTCATCCGTTGTTTGGACTTGAATTTTGGTTAGATAGCTTGAAGTACAATCAGTGATTTTCCAAGATTGAGTGTTTTAACTTGCAGACATATGGTAATGATATTGTTTTGAAGTTGGTACACACCAAGTACTCATTTATTGTTTACTATAGCATAACATGTTTAAGAAGCTTTCCATTTGCATAATTGTCATGCCACTCATTCTTTTTACATTACTTGTTTTTATTGAATCACTTTATTTCCCTTTTTACCCCTAAATATGAGGAATCTTTCCATTGTTCATATATCCTGGAGGCCATAATTCTTATTTTAACTGGATTTTATTATGCTTAATCTTTTTGTTTATGTTGATTATATGAATGCATGGAAAGGATCAAGATATTTTGTTTGATTTTGAGCACAACTACCTAACCAAATAGTTAATTCACCTTGTGAGTGTGTGAACATTTTGTTAACCCCTTGAGCCTTTTTGTCATTATCCATGTTGTTTGAACTTGATGTTTTATCTATGAGTATTGATTTCACTTTTTGTATGTGTTATGGCCTGCCCGAAAGCATTCGGACGGGTCATTCCTCCCTTAACCGCGACAGTCAGTCCGGCCCCGACAACGTCGTCAAGATGTCTAGCTGCCCGTTTCATGCATGATCCGCTCGACGTGTGTCGAGCCAAACCGCGACTCTACTCACCGTTAACTATGCCCGTTATGTCTCTCATGCTCGACATAACAGCTAGTTACGAGCAAGCTTGCCCGGTCTTGACCTAGTCAGCTCGGACGACTATATTTGTGGATCCACGTATTTCGGCCCAAATATAGCAGCCAATGAGAATCCTCCCATGACCATTATATAAATCCTCATATCTTTAAGGGCAAGATATGTCATTCTTACTCTAACAACCCTAATATTATCTTATCTTCACCTTGATCATTTGCTTACTTTAGTATCAGAGTGCCTTGCAATTACACCACCCCCTCTCATCATCAACTTGCCCGAAGGACCACCTACCGTTCTAGCCGTCTCCAATTCTGATCACCTGTTCAGATCAGTATGGATCTTGATTGTAGTTTTTTTCTTGAACCCTCAACTTTGTGTTGTTGTATGATTTGTTTCCTTGCTTAGAAAGTATGGAGTATTCACACGTTGAAGTTAGTTGAATTCAAGTTGGGGAGAGAAGTTTTTTTATCATTTATATATTGGTTTCTATGAGGTTGAGAAAAAGAAAAGGAAAATAAAAAAGAATTTAAAAATAAAGATTAGAAAAAGAAAGAAAAAATATGAAAAAGTTTTGGAGAAAAACAAAATAAAGTATGGAATAATGTTGTGATAATAATTGATGTGTGTTGGTGTGAAATTTGGGATGAAGAAGGAGTTTGATTGGAATTATTTTGCTTGAAACTTTGTGGAAGTAATTGCTCCCTTAGGATTTTGATATTTTTTGTTTCAATTAGCTTTAGGACTTATCCTTTATTTGTTAGTCAAGCCACATTACAACCTTGAAAAACCATTGTGATTTTTGCTTTTGTATGTTCAATGTGAATATTTAGATGAATGCATAATTTAGTCTATTATTTGAAAGATTGTGGATGAGTGTTAAATCCTCACCTTTGTGTGTTTTTCATCCACCGATGAATTTTTTCTAGTTGTGATTTATGATTGAGCTTATTTTGTTTTAGAATGATTTGCATGATTTCTGTACTTAGGATTCATTTCGTTTATATGTTTTCGTTGTAGGATTGTGTTATGAATTTACTTTGCGTGTGCGTTTTTATATTTGAACCATACATTTGTTTTTGTTTTCCGAAACTTAGTTGGTTCATGATACTTTAGTTGATTAGTTTTGTTTCTGTAGGTTTATTTGACTTTGTTTGAGGACAAACAATGTTTAAAGTTGGGGAGAGCTTGATAAGTGAAAATTGTAGCTATTTTGGTATATACTTTATGTTGCACTTATCGACTCTTTGTTGTTAATATCGGTTGAATAAACTCAAATTTATTCCTAAACTCGTTTCGTTTGTGTATAGTTCATTTTTGTGTATATAGTGTATCATTTGATAGTTTTGTATTTATTTTGTAGGAATTTTTCATATTATTGGAGCAATGAGGAATAAAGTCCAAATGGAGCTCCGAGATGTAGTTTTGATCAAAAAAGGAATAAGGCATAAAAAGAAGTCATTTGAAGTTGTGTAGAGAAAGCAACAAAACTTGATTTTCTGGTGTGCATCGTCGGGCTATGGACAGGCGATATGCATCACATATGCGTCGCTGGGCGACGATGGAGCGAGATGATGACAAACTTTCCAGTTGATTCGACCTTGATTCGTTGCTGTGTCGCTGGGAGAGAAGAAGTAATAGCGCCGAGCGGCGTGTGTCTTTCTTCGGGCAAGAGATAAGATATTTTGGCCAGTTGCGTACGTGGTGCGGGTTGGGCCTTGTATTTAGGACGCGTCATCAGGTGACGTTTTTCTAGCGTCGGGCGACGTGTGTGGGACACGTTTTCTTCATATTTCCTTTTTGTTTCATTTTTGTTTGGTTATGGTTTAGGGGGTGGTTTTTGTTCTCCCAATTCCATCAACTTCATTTTTGTAGTGGATTAGCTTAGAAAACAACTATGAAGCTTGTATACAGATGATCTAGGGTGGATTTCTTATTGATCGGCTCTGACAAACTAGTAGATTTGTGGTTCTTTTCTATTTTTATTTGTGTATTCTCTATTGGTTAGGTTTGTAAAAGTATTTACTTTGAACTCATGTGTATTTGTCGCCCTTGGCGTTATATTAATTTTGCTTTACAAATCTTTGTCGATTATTGTCCTGGATTTTTACTCTATGGTTGGGATTTGGGTTATTATAGAGATATACTGCCCGAATTCTTATATAAGATGATTTTCTAATAGTGTCTAGAATCTAGAGATAGATTTGGTTCTATTATTCACTTGGGTGTATGTGATTAATGCCTTTGTGTTGGTTGTATCATGCTGAGAAATCGTCGACGCGAGTATCACAGTTGACTTCTGTGCTATTGAGGTTGGTTGAGAGATTGCCATCGAGGTGATACAGTGGGTGTTTTGTTTGACATCTAATGAAGTTGATGAATATTGTAGGTTGATTATAACTGGTCGATAGATTTAAGTTTGTGTGGAGTGGATTATATGCATGTCCGATAAGTTATTCATTTTCTTTTGTTTGCATTTATTTTATGTTCATGTATTTCCTTTTGCATACAAATAATCCATTCAATCCCTAAACTCATTAACGAAAGCTTTATTGAACGATGACTCGATAACACTAATCTCTATAGACACAATACAATATAACCTATATATCACCCTTATAAAAATACTTACTTTTGCTTGTCGCTTTATTGCTTCAGCATGAAGTCTGCTCATTGGAGACTACAAAACATATTTACTACAAGCCAGAGAGATTTATGTCAAAGTTGGGATGATGTGAACGCCATGTTGAAGTTGTAGCTAGGTTCAATCAGAGTGTCATTTCATAAAAGTACTGTCAACTTTGAGCATCGATATAAAACTCCATTATATGTCACACAGTTTTGTTTCAAGATATTGTATAAAACTCATTGGAAATAAAATAGAAAGGTAAAATTTGTTAGTGCTAGCAAAGATGCATGTGGTTGCTTCATTAGAACAACACATGAGTTACCGTGTGCGTCTCAACTTATTGGTTACCAAATATAAGGAAGTTATGTTCCTTTAGACTCAATTCATGTATTTTGAAAGAAAATACACATTGAAGATCATGTGGTCAATCATGAAGAAAGTGGTACATAATTGGATTTAGATGTAGATTGTGAAGAGTTGAAGACATATTCCATTACATCGGATTGTAGGTCGGAGGGTGTTGAAGGAAAAGATCCAGGAACTAACACATCCATCTACAATTTTTATGTGTCCACTGCTTGTGAAATACAAGCCAAAAAGGGGAATTAAGAAGAGTAGAAAGGGTCAAAAGTGTGATGTGCATCATGATTCGAGCAAGTGAAAGTATGTTGAGGGCTTGCAGTGGAGTCAGACTACGAAGAGATCATGCAAAAAAGCAACTGGAAGTCAACTTTCAAGTATGTCGGCTGACAGTCAACTGTCAATCGAATCTTCAAGACATGTTTACTTGTCACAGTTTCATAATTTTGTACATCCATACATTGATGACATTATTGATGTTTGGTACAAATGAAAATTATGGAACTTTACTTGGATGAGGCGAAGAGTCATGGCCTTTGATTTGGATGCACTTATATACTCAAGTTCATCAACACACTTAGTTATTTTCCAAATTGTTCTATGACAATTTCTACAATTAAAAATGTGTTACGAGTATATCACTTAGGTGTACATGGTATGAATAAATGGACAATGATTCTTGAATGGGTTACCCTATTGCTTATAGATATAGTCTCATATTTCTCTCCCTTTCCAAAAGACTTAACATCACACTTTTCCTATTATCCTAACTCCACCTATGTATACGAACAGGCATAAAATCGTTGTTATTGGTTTTGTCAACAAAAATCATTGGGGTCATGTAAAGTTGAAACCTGACTGTCCATTATCTCCTGTTATTGACCGTTGGAGACATAATTGTACTGAAGATGCAAAAGCATGAGAATCAACATATGCATGTCGTTTTAGACGCTTTGAAGATGAAGTTAGGAAGTCATCCTAATTTATTTTGTATTCTCATATGTAGCACAATTTTTATATGTATGTATTTTATCGAGTAACTTTTTTATCGATTCAATTGTTCGAAAAAAAAGTAATAAAAGAAAAAGTGGAAAAAGAAATCTTATTGAATATTGAAATTTTATATTTCTGAAATTTTTTTATAAGCATCAGAAATTTTAAAATTTTCAATTATAGCTTTCATGTCTCCGAAAATATAAAATTTCTGATGTTTTTAGATTTGTTGCAGTAAAAATTATAATTATTTTGAAAACTTCCGATACCGTATCAATTTCTGATAACTACCCATATTTTTAAAATTAACAGTTTTTAGTGGAGGATATAAGAGTAAAAACACTTTAAATGTGATGTGCCAAGTTAAAACCTCACAGTTAAAAGTAACATTATAATTCATAATAGATAATAGATATTGCAGACTTGTACATCAGAGGTGGGGAATAAAGAGAGATAAATCCTCAGCTTCAAAACCTTCGCGATGCACTTTTCTTCAACTCTCACTGTATGTTTTGTTTCTTCATTTATAGTAACAAACAACTTGCAATTAGATGGGAGTAAAGCCCATTATGCCTTTAGTGTAGGAACTCCCAAAGTTTATGTGCACCATTAACCAATTTCCCACATGAAAGTGTGCCAACAATTTCACTCCACGGCAGGACCCTAGCGCACTGCTGCCTCCCTCAATTATTGTGCTCAAGTGTTTTTCGTGTCACTAATTTATGTCTTCTCATCATCCTTTTTTTTTCCTCTTGTTTTGTTTCTCAATAACTATCGGAAGTTCTACTACCAATCTAAGTTGCATAATTATTAAAATAAAAGCTACTATAAGTATTTATCTGGTTAGTGAGAAATAATCCAGTTTATAAGATCTCTCGACGAGCTATTTTATTAAATCATTTTATTTGCTCAATACTTATTATATTGATAAAAACCACTAAAATAAACAAAAAAATAATATTTATAAGGTGTCAGTCATCAATACCTTTAAATTACGATATTGGTCTCTATTTATAGAGTTTGAACTAGTAACATGTTGCTAGGTGAAATGCATGATCACCTCGCAAGCATACTCACATGGTTCTATAAAATTGTATTGATTTTTTAGTTGGTAATGTATTGTTGGAGGCAATTTGATGGGTAACAGGAAGGAGTAATTAATATTAGATCAAAAAGAGAGACATTATATATTCATTTAAAAATTTAAAATAAATAATAGATATGTGACTTTTCTTATTTATAAAATGTTCTTCTTTCTTTTTTTAATTACCATGTAACTCTTTTTTCACACTTCATTGTCTTTGTGAGTTACGTTTCTTTCACCTTTAAGTATTTATCATTTCATCCATGTGGAATTGTCACAGACACCTTAATTCAATAGACAAATAGTCTAGCTCACCTCTTTAAGTTTAACCTCTTTCATCTTTAAATCTCTTTCAGACGATGTAGCAGTTTGAGCTACCTATAAGTGTTACATCACTATTGAACTAAATTGTAAATTAGTGGTCGATCATTTCGATATAAAGCCCATTGCATTACATCAATTAGTATATGGAAATTTTACTCTATACCCCTACAGCTATTCTCATACCCCTACAAATTTAAAAATATTTTAATTATATCTTTTTATTTTTCTGTTGAATTTTTTTTACTATTTTCACTATTCATCTGAACGCATGCGAAAAGGACAAGTGGTAGCTCAATTCTAAGAGCCAGATAACCTAAGATGGAGAAATTCGGTATGTATTTTTTCATAAACCGGATAACCTATTAAAACTAAATCCGGTTCTTTTTTATCCGGAAAACCTGACCACGAGTTATCCAGTTAACAATATTAACCAATCGGATAATATGATGATGTGTGTTCCGGTTTCTTATAAAAAGCCAACCGGATAACATGTGGTATAGTTATCTGGTTCGGTTTTTACTAATTTTTTATTATATTAAACAAGTGTTATTCCTCAAATATGCAATAAAAATCAGACATGTGCAGATACCACTAATATGTTTACATCTGCACAATGTTTTTCTACAAGAGAAGAGGCGATAAGGTGGATTAGAGAGGTTGGAATCAGGAATAAAGTGACAGTTATAATAACTCGTTCAGATACTAAAACAGGCAACAGAGGAAGAAGTGATAAAGTAATATTTGGTTGTGATAAAGGTGGAAAATACAAAGAAGGAGAAAGTGAAACACAAAGTGCTAGTAAGAAATGTGATTGTCCATTCAAAATTAGGTCCACATCGTCAAAAGATGGTTCCGAATGAAAGATTGATGTAAAATGCGGAGTTCACAAACATGGGTTACCTAATACATTTGAAGGTCATCCTTTTGTAAGTTGACTTAATGCAGAAGAACAACAACATATTGTTGATTTGACAAAACGTCATGTTCCACCAAGACACATATTTTTGTCATTGCAAGAGTGAGATCCAGAAAATGTCACTCGGATCACGCAAATATATAAGCACAAGAGTAAAATACAGAAAGATATAAGGGGACCTAGAAAGGAAATGCAACATTTGTTTAAGCTGGTAGAGGAATCAGATTATGTATATTGGAGCAGGAAAAAAGATGATTTAGAAGTTGTGAGAGATATTTTCTGGGCTCATCCAGAATCAATGAAGTTATTGAATATGTTTCTTATTGTGTTGATTATGGATAACACATACAAGACAAATAAGTATAGGTAACCTCTGTTTGAAATAGGTGATGTGACATCCACTGAGTTGACATTTTCTGTTGCATTTGCATATATGGAATCAGAGCAAACTGAAATTTTTTGTTGGGTTTTAGATAAGTTGAAACAGTTGTTTACTAAGGAGGGGTTTTGGCCACAAGTGGTGTTGACTGATAGAGATCTTGTCTTGATGAAAGCAATTGAAATAGTATTTCCAAAAACAACCAATTTGCTTTGTCGATTTCACATCAACAAAAATGTGAAAGTGAAGTGTAAGGAATATGTTGTGGATGACATGCAGGAGTCGATAGAGAAAATATGGTATGAACTTGTAAGGGCTGGTGATGAGGTGGAGTATCAACAACAGTTGCAACAACTTGAGCATGCATGTGTTGAGTTTACAACATTTATTATCAGCAAATGTTGTTGGGAAAAGAGCATTAAAGAGTAGGGTGTGTGAAATTGCTTATCCCACTACACCAAAAATGTTGCCACCGCCTGAAAAAATAAGAAACAAGGGATGAGTGAAGAAGAATGGGAAGAGACTTACGGGATATGATATTTATCGTGATCCTTCATATCATGAGTATGTTGATTAAGCACACTCGAGCTCCCAAAAGTCTTCAAAGAGGGTATGTTCACAATTATCCCAAAACTCTGAGAAGAAACCATGTAGTAATTTCATTACACAATTTCCAGTACATATCAGACCATTTATTGATAACATTGTTGATGTGATGAAAGATGGAAATTGTGGGTTTAGAGTCATTGCATTGTTGCATGGTTATGGATCGGATGGATGGCCAATTGTTCATCGTGATTTGGATAATGAACTTAAAGGTACTAGAAGCAAACAGTATAAACAGTTATTTGGAGCTCGTTTTTCAATAGTGAGAGATTCTTTGATGATATCAAAGTTAGGTCATCAAACACAAGAGAAATGGATGACATTACCTGAAATGACTTATGTAATAGCTAATCGGTATAATGTCATCGTTGTCTCTTTAGGTTTTCCTTCTTTAACGTTCTTTCCTATGACGACTTCACATTCACCTAATGTGTCCATTTACTGCATTGGATTTGTAGACGGAAATCATTGGGTACAGGTAATTATATATATATTTAGTTACTTATTTGTTCAATTACACATATACTTATTTACTTATTTGTTCAACTACTTATAACCAGGTAAACATGAACGAAGGCTTTCCATTACCACCCGTCACATTGGCTTGGAAACAATTCCGCACAAAAGAGGCAACTTCTTGGATGATAGGATTTGGCGGACGACTACAACATTGGAAACGTCTTACACCTGTATTAGCGCCACGTATTATTAAACTATAATAGTTATGTGTTTGTTTTGTTTTGTATTCATTTCACATATGACTTTCATGATACATTTTGGATTCAGTTGACATATATCTTTAGTTGACTTTCATGCTACATTTTGGATTTAGTTGACATATATCTTTAGTTGACTTTCATGCTATATTTTGGATTATATTGTAATTTTTATATTTTGGATTGCGGAAAATAGAAATATTAAAAGAGTGCACAAAATAATACATAAGTCTGACAGAAATACATAAGTCATGGGATAATACATAAGTCACAAAATTCAATATAAGTCTCAAAAAAACAAATAAACAAGGTAAATCATGGAGACGGATAAGGTATCGGTCCTCCCTGGGGTAGTGGTCCGCCCTGAGCTACACGTAATGATCGAAAAATCTCAATAAACTCATTGTCCTCCTCATTTGCACCGTGACGCTGCAAGTAGCGGTGAAGCTCACCTGATATGTGTGCTAACCTCTCGTCTTCTGGTACCTCAGTATAAACAGGCACTAAGATCTCTCTCACCTCATCTTGTGGCGGTGCTACCAAATGAGGATGTGACACCATATAATACCAACCCAGATACTCATCAACTACATCACATGGTCGGGAAGCAAAAACTGCATCACGAATAACATCTAAAACTCCCTGAACATAACTTAACCAATCAACACTCACATCAAGAGTCTCAACAGCAGGAGGATGGTGGGGTATGTACTGTTTATATCCAAACTGACACAAACATCTGTCAGGTAGATATAACATTAATGTACCATACCATTTTAGACCACCCTTGTAGAGACATATATCATCAAATGGACGTATATGTCGGTGATCCTCAAAAGGATGCCAAATAATATCACCCGGTGTCAATGCATCTAAATGCACCCTATGCTCATCGACCTTGGTAGTGGATTTTCTGTAACACCACTTCATCTCCCTCGGAAGTGGACTACCCACACCACAAATACTAGATAGACCTCTCTTCTCAAAAGAGGGAAAATACTCGTGGATCCAGCACTGTTACACACTATGAGTAATATAAATAAAATTCAGGAATAACTAAAGATAAAAAAATTAAAACAAAAGTAAAATATTTCGTACTTGTAATAGAGAGGCATATCCACCCAACTGTTTGCAGGAATAGAAAGAAGCATCACCTAAATAGCGGTAAAGATTAACCAGTGTCGCAACTCCCCAACAGTATCTACCACATTCAGCCAAATCCCTAAATAGTGGTAAATACTTTGCCTCCACCAGAGTAAAGGTCTTGTCTGTCAGAATGGTGCAACCCAATAACAACAACATGTACGCTATAGCAGCACAATCAAACCTATTAGCAGCCCGCTAACGCACAAAAATAATCTATAACCAATCCAGTCTATAGTAAGGACCTCTACAAAACTGGACCTCATCAGCTGCCTCCTCTAACGGAACTCCCATAAGATCAATAGCTAATCTAATAACATCATTATCAGAGAACCCTTATGCAAGGTCAACTAAGTCACCCCTAATCAGCACGTGAAGAAGACATGAAACATTGTCTAAAGTAATGGTCATCTCACCAAATGGCATATGAAATGACGATGTTTCTGGATGCCACCACTCAACAAATGCCGATACTAGATGTTGGTCAATCCTCGACAAACTAGTTCTTTGAAGAGAGGATAGACCAGAATTCACCAACCAGTTCTCTATAATAGGAGGGAGAATGTGTGGAATTCAACCAATCAATTTGATACCATGTGCAGCAACCTTTAACTCTTTTTTAGGATGTGTCTCCTAAAAATAATTTATACTGAACATGTTATAAAATATATAAATAATAACAAATAAAAATTCTTCAAAATAAAATGATAACGATTAACTTACCTCGCCAAACCACAGATGACGAGCAACGTCACCATCATATCTAACCAAAAGAGAAGTATCGGTCGGTCCTCTGGGAAAAAGTGGATGCACTGCATCTTCTGCAGGAGGCTGATGTCCCTCTGCATCGTCCTCTTCACGTCGATGTTGTCGTTCCTCGATCCTTCTGCGCATATTATTATCACCCGCCTCGCCTCCTCATCTACGAACCACTGGAAAAAAACAAAATTAATCAAAATCGGATAACCCATCGTCTAGTTATCCGAAATACAACGATAAACCGGATAATCCAAGCAGTGGTTATCCGGGGTGTTTCAAATTTTTTTCTCAAGCCGAATAACCCTAACACGTGTAATCCGGGGTGTATTTTTTCGTTTATGAAGAATCGGATTACTCACTCTTTTGTCCTCTGGGTGTAAAATGAAGAACCGGATTACTCACTCTTGCGTCCTCTGCAGTGTAAAATAAAGAACCAGATGTAGGCTTGTTGGGTTCTCCGATTTGTGAAAAAAAAATCACGCTCTCTTGTTTTACAAAAGCGAAAATGATAAAACTGGAATTTTTTGATGTAATTAGTATTTATACAAGAGTAATTTCGTCTAACTGTTAAATTTGTAGAGGTATAAGAATAAATGTAGGGGTATAGGGTAAAATTTTATCCGTGTATATATATATATATATATATATATATATATATATATATAAAAATTAAAAAACATTACTCATGACAACAACAAGTGGACCACTATTGTTAGAAGAAAAAAAAGCCCATTGCAGTACATCAATTATTAAAGGGTTAAACATTGTGACAGAATTCAAAGCCAAAAAACATGGATAAAATAATAGCCACGAGATTTTATCAACATGTAAGCCACATAAACTTCCACGACCCCACTTATCACATGCATACTACATATTCGGTGATTTAGGCGTTTTCTAGACTGAAAATCATACAAATTGCAAGAGAGAAAAAACATACAGTTTAGTTTAGTTCGATTAATTTTTAAAATTAAAATTAAACTAAAACAAACCAAATCATTTTAGTTTGAATTTGTTCCATTGATTTGATTTTTCTATAAAAGGTTTATTGAACCAACACATATAGAGGCTAACAAATTTTTTTGTTTAGTCATTCATATATTATTAAAATTAAATTTATAATTTTCAAAATAAATTTAGAATGATTCATAAATATGAATAACATTTTATAGTTTTATATATTTAAAAAATAATATATATGAAATTACATTCTTAAATATCCATGTGATTATGTTAGCTCGATAACACCAATAATATAAATTAATTTTTTCATTTAATTTTATTTTTATTAATGTCAATAAATTTAAAACAAAAATAAGTATAAATATATAATAATTTTATTTAAAATAAATATATATATATATATATATATATATATATATATATATATATATATATATATATATATATATATATATATATATATATATTACTTATTTGATTTCTCTATTCTCTAGACTATTAAAATTTGTAGGTAAGATTTTATAATATATATAGTTAGATTTGATTTGGTTCGATTTCTAAAATAAAATGTGTTTTGTTAAATAATAATTCAAATAATTGAATTAAATATAATTTTTACTGTTTTTGATTTAATTTGATTCGATTAACAGTTTTTTATTAAATTCATTTGGTCTTGAACATCCTTTATACAAATATTTCAACCATGGTCTAATACTACATTTTCTACTTCACATAATATTTACCTTGATATATCAAATATGAATATGAGTTTTATAATAGATAGAAAAATGAATGTTAAACATTTTATAAATAGGAAATCCCATACATTTAAAGTCTTAAAATTTTGGATAAACGTTTAACTCGTTAAAAAATAGTGTTAAAAGCCTATTATGATGATCCCAAACCTCTTCTCATAAATCAACAATAACATGATAACCTAATTTGACTAGGAGGCTAAGTCTTTATGTAATGTTTCCTTTGTCACCATTCAACAGCGGTGCAAGTTTTGGGTCCGCTCATGACCCAACACTTACCACTATTTTTTCAATAATTGTTTAGGAGATTTTTTTCTTGCCAGTTTTTTGATATTTTGAAAATACTTCTTAAAAAATTGTGAAAAAAGAATATTTTTAAAACTCAGATTAAATTTTCGATACGGCGTATATTAGAAATTCTTTGTATTTTACAAATTTTCTCGTTTTTATTTATCGATTATTTTAAAATTTATGGTGCAGTTCATCGAAAAATTTTAAAAAATTCGGTATATTTTAAGAAAATTATTACACATAGTGGAAATATCTCAAATTTCCAGTATAAATGCATTATCGAAAATTCCATATTTTCGCTAGATTTTATTCAAGTATAAATTTATACGTTTAAAAAATAATAAAAATTGAGTCTCAATATTACTTGAAATTTAAAATTTTCGGTATATAAAAAAATACTGGAAATTTAAAATTCTCGATTATTTTTTGCACTGAAATCATACCTGAAATTTAAAATATCTGATAATTTTTCAGTACCGATTTTTTAGAATTTTCAGTATGAAACATCTGATACAGTAAAAATGGTAAATCTCACATAATTTCTGGTATTTCCTATAAAATTTTCGATATGTACTAAAAATCATTAAATATCTAATATATTTTAAAGAAATTTTAGTAAAAACACAATATTTAAGGGGGACATGTATAAGTTGGGGTAACAAATTGGTTAGTACTACAGATAATTCTTAAATCTCATTGCTTAGTACTACAATAATTCTTACTACTATATTTCATTGTTTAACTTTAAGAAATGTGTTTAAACCAATTATAAATCGTTTTCAATTCTAACTAATCATTAATTTTTTTTCTAATATATCATTTTTACTTGGGGATTTTAACATTAAAGATAAATACTATAAAAATAATATTCAAAAATTATTTTAAAAAAAATACACAATAATAAAAAATTCACTAACTTATATGTACCATTGATACATTTAAGAAAAAAACAATTATACTTCTGAACATTTAATAAGCTCTCAAAAACAAGACAACATTATTAAATATATTAAGACAATTCTCACGTTCTAAAAAATTACAAACATGTGCTCCAACACTTCCCAAACTAGTACACAATTGACAATACACTTAATTCATCTCTATAAAACTGAACAAATCCTTTATCACTTTTGCATCACAAACATGGCTAAGTCAAAACCAATTTCTTTATCCTATTTTCTTTCTACGCCATTTTTCATTCTCTGTGTTTTTTTCTCTTCTTCCTTAGCAGCACCACCAAAAACAGAATCTTTGTACTCAACTTTCCTTCATTGTCTCACACAAAACAACACAGATCCATCTATCTCCAACATAGTTTTCCCTCAAACAAACCCTTCATTTTCCACTGTCCTTCAAAACTACATCCGTAACGCACGTTTCAACACTTCCTCAACTTCCAAGCCATTAATCATTGTAACTCCAAAACAACCCTCACATGTTCAATCCACTGTTATCTGCGCCAAAACAGTCAACATTCAAGTCAAAATCCGAAGCGGTGGACATGATTATGAGGGTATTTCTTACATAAATCAATCACCCTTTATCATCCTTGATATGTTCAATCTAAGAACAATCAATGTTGATGTAAAAAACCAAGTTGCTTATGTTCAAGCAGGTGCTACACTTGGTGAAGTTTATTACAGAATTTACGAAAAGAGTAAAGTTCATGGCTTTCCTGCTGGTGTGTGCCCAACTGTTGGTGTCGGTGGTCACATCAGTGGTGGAGGATATGGTACAATGTTGAGAAAATATGGTCTTTCAACTGATAATATCATTGATGCTGAAGTTGTTGATGTTAAGGGAAGGCTTTTGAATAGAAAATCAATGGGAGAAGATCTTTTTTGGGCTATACGCGGTGGCGGTGGTGCTAGTTTTGGTGTTGTTTTATCTTATACGGTTAAATTAGTAGCAGTGCCTAAAACTGTTACTGTTTTCAGAATTGAGAAAACTTTGGAACAAAATGCTACCGATCTCGTTCTTGAATGGCAACAAGTTGCTCCAACTACTGATAACAGGCTTTTCATGAGGCTTCTTTTGCAGCCTATAACTTCCAAGACTGGCAAAAGGAAAAAAACTGTTAGAGCTTCTGTTGTTGCTTTGTTCCTCGGTGGCGCGAAGGAGTTGGTACCGATTTTGAGGAAGGAATTTCCACATTTGGGTTTAAAGAAAGAGGATTGTCTTGAGTTGAGTTGGATTAATTCTGTCATTTGGTACAACAGTCAATTGAGTTATAAAAATGGCGCGAAACCGGAGAGTCTTTTGGATAGGAATGTTAATTCGGCTCATTACGGGAAGAGAAAATCTGATTATGTTGAGAAAGCTATTTCAAGAGATGCTTTGGAGTTGATATGGCAAAAGATGATCGAGTTAGGAAAAGTTGGATTTGTTTTCAATCCTTATGGTGGAAAAGTAGCTGAGATTCCGGCCAACGCAACGCCTTTTCCACACCGCGGGAATCTGTTCAAAATTCAGTATTCAGTGAATTGGAATGATCCATCACCTACTCTTACATTGAATTATTTGAATCAAGCTAAGAGTCTTTATAGTTTCATGACACCTTATGTGACAAACAATCCAAGAAGTGCTTATATAAACTATAGGGATCTGGATATTGGGATAAATAGTTTTGGTAAGAATAGTTATGAAGAAGGTAAAATTTATGGTGCTAAGTATTTTAATAAGAATTTTGATAGGCTGGTTAAGACTAAGACAGCAGTTGATCCTGGTAATTTTTTCAGGAATGAGCAGAGTATTCCTGTTCTTCTTGGAAAGATTTAGATTGAAGAATCAATAATGTTGTAAAGCATATTTTGCTTGCTTTATATTGTCTGCTAGGTTGATTCTTAAATAAATTATTGGTCTTTAACATGAATTTTATAGGTTATTATTAAATTGTGTCCACAATGCAATATTATATTTATGTACATTTAGTTTTAATGGTAAAAATTAATGCAACTCTAAAGAAACCTATGGAATGATATTGTTTCTGTTTTTATATATTAGTTGATAAAAAATGTTTTTTGCTATTGATATCTTAGTTTTATTAAGGTAAACTCAATAATTATATGTCACTGATCGTATAGCCACATCAAATTCCTCTAATGATAATAAAAAATAAAGTTTGGGTCCATCTTGCTATGAAGCCACTACGACAGTTTGGTTTTTAAGGAAGAAAAATAGAGTAAGTGTTTCAAATTGTAGCTGCCAATGGTTGGAATATAAGAAATCTAGATACACTCATGCAATTGTAACGGTAAAAAATATGGTTTTTTTTTAATGGGGAGCTGTGGGTTTGGGGGTGAATATGGAATTCATAAGTATTCTCTTCGCCTTATTTATAACAAAAAGAAATTTAAATTTTTTGTTCTTATATAAAGATATTTAATGCTTTTAGTTTAAACTATTTGTGCATTAATTAGTTAATATTTTTTGTAGATTAGTAATTGTGTTAATTCACTTAACTATCGTCTTTTTGTTTATTACTAAGGTTTGGGTACATATGCTTTAATGAAAAAAAGGGTTTGGGTACATATATAATTCTATAATTTGAGACAAACATAATATAACCCTAAATATTTGTATTTTTTGGATGTTAAATTAATTTAAAAATATATACATTTTTATTTTACCAAATTAGTACTATATTTTAGGTTATGCTGAAAAGTTTAAAGCGGAAAGAAATAATTTTACACAGTCAATCAATCACAATCATGTTAATTGTCAAACTATAATATTATTTTTAAATAAATTATATGATGCGATTAAATAATAATTTTTTATTAAATAACAATGTAAAATTATTTTACACGGTATACTATCTTTTAAATTATTTTAGTTTCTTCAAATTCCTCAAGTTAAAGAGATTTAATTTTTTAATAAAAATGAATTCTCCAAAATATTTTTTTATATTAATTCTTCCACTTTTTCCACTAAATTCTTTACTATAAGAGGTAATATGTCTATAGGTTGTTTTTTAAAGTAAAATTTAATGGAATTAAAGACTCGATTTTAAAAAAAAATAATTGATAGTAGAATTTAATGGAATTAAAGAAGATCCATGCAAATATTGGGCTCATGTGCATATTTAAATTAGGGACATACAAGGCTCAGTCTGCATCAACATTTAACTTACCACTCCTAAAATTAAATCTCACACCCCTCATATTTTTTTAATATAAAAAATACTCCTTGTCAATAAAAGAACAACTTTTCTGAATTAAATTTTTGGTATGATGTTGAAATTTTTGATAGTTCATTTGAAATTGTCAATAACTTACAATTAATTTCGAAAATTTTAAAATTGTTGGTAAAATGTTGAAAATTTCAAAATATTCGATAAAATCTTTCGAAATTTTCAAAATTGCTACTAAATCTCTTAGAAGTTTCAAAATTGCTGGTAAATTCTCTCTGAAATTTCAAGATTTATGGTAAAATTTCTTTGAAATTTCAAAATTTTCAATTAAAATCTCACTTTTGAAGAATTTTTTATACGTGTTTGAAATTTCCGTATCACATGAGAGATTTCAAAAAATTTGGTGAAAACTTTAAACAAATTTATTAGACTTTTCATTCGTTTGGGATGTGCCAAGTATAACTCAAAGAGTGGTAATTTAATGTTCGTCGACCTGGTTTTGTAATCCATCATCGGCCGAATGCAATGACTTGAGTCTGATCCAATATTCACAAAGACTTGGATAAAATTAGAAGACAAGATAAAGAGACAGCGAAAATAGGGAAGAGTTTGGACTATCCTTCAGATTATTTAGAGAACTTATTTTTCCATCTTATGTTGTAAAGAAATACCTTATGCATTTTCTAAAATGCCCCTTGAAAACTGGAAATATATTTTCGATGCAAATTTTTTCTGTTAAACCTTGACTAGAAATCGAACATACATTTGCAAAGCGAATCAAAAATATATTCCTGATTTCTAAGCAGACAATACCAAAAACACTTATGCAAGCAGTGGGTATTTTTACACGTTTTTTCGCATTAAATACAAAGATGTATTCAACAAAAAATACTACAAATACATAATGAACAAAGACATATATAAATAGATAGCAGTAAACAATATAAAAGGTGCTCGTAGTCAAAATAAGGGGTAAACCAAAATATTATCCAAATACAGTAAACAAACAATAACCAAAATACATATACAACAATAAAGACTATTGGGTATGGAGGACTCTGAGTCGGTCTGTCACCCTTCGGGCGCTCCTCCGCTGCCTCTTATAAAGTAGAGTTGTAAGTGAATGCTCAAGTTTTAATGATGGCAAAAGCCCCGGAATGTGTATGCGTGTGCTGCGAAGCTGGGTGTCAGAAGAAAAACAAAGAAATCAGAAAAAGGATCCAATGCGTCGACGCACACTAATTTCTGAAGTAGTATGATCAATCCTTATCAAAAATACTCTTATGAAGTTAGAGATCAATCTATAAAATGCAATTATTCCAACACATTAACTTGCCTATATTGTTGCAAAAAGGGACATACCATTAAAAAATGTCGCTTTAGGATATTTCTAGTTCCTCAAGAAATTTTCCAATGGTTGCCTAAATGCAACTTATGTACAACTCACACACAAGGACCCAATAAAAATTGGGTACCTACTTCCCTTGTTTAAATCCGCAGGTGGAATGTCTTGAGACTACTGAGAGAAGATGGTTCATCGATAGTGGGTGCTCAAGACATATGACAGGTGACATATCTCTATTATTTGACTTTGTGTCTAAGAAGAAAGGGTTTGTTACATATGGTGACAACAACAAGGGAGAAATACTCGGTAAAGGTAGTGTAGGTAATCCCTATTCTACTACTACCTCTGACATCCTTTTAGTGGATAGTCTTAAACACAATCTCATTAGCATTAGTCAATTGTGTGACAAAGGATATAATGTCTCTTTTTCTAAAGATTGTTGCAATATTGAACAGAGTGTAAATAAAGAGGATGTGTTCATAGGCTTGAGGTTTAATAATGTATACATGCTAGACTTGAGTGAAGTTTCCGTAAAAGGTGCCAAATGCCTAATCTCGTTAAATAAAAATTCTTGGCTTTGGCATAGACATCTAGCTCACTTAAACTTTGATTTGCTAAATAAAGTTGTTTCAAAAGATTTAGTAGTCGGATTAACTATATCAAAATTTTCCATAGATCATTTATGTGATGCGTGCCAAATGGGAAAGCAAACAAGAATCTCGTTTAAATCTAAAAACATTGTGTCCACAACGAGACCTCTTAAACTTCTCCATATGGACCTTTTTGGACCTTCTAGGATTAAAAGCCTAGGCGGAAATTATTATGGATTTGTCATTGTTGACGACTATTCTAGATTTTGTTGGACACTTTTCTTAGCAAATAAGAGCGACACCTTTCCGGCATTTGAAAAATTTGCTAAGATCTTCCAAAACAAATTAAATGCAAACATTGTTACTATTCGTAGCGATCACGGAGGAGAATTTAAAAATGATTTTTTCAACAAGTTTTGTGCCAAGCACGGAATTGACCATAATTTTTCCGCACCGCGCACTCCTCAACAAAATGGAGTTGTGGAGCGTAAAAATCATGTTTTAGAAGAACTAGGAAGAACTATGATCAATAAAAACCGTCTTCCTAAATATTTTTGGGCCAATGCCATTAACACGACTTGTTATGTTTTGAATAGGGTCCTAATACGTCCTATTCTGAACAAAACTCCCTATGAACTTTTTAAAGGAAGAAAATCAAATATTTCTCATTTTTGTGTGTTCGGATGTAAATGTTTTGTATTAAACAATGGAAAGGAAAATCTAGATAAATTTGACTCAAAAGTTTATGAAAGTATCTTTCTTGGATACTCTCATTCTAGTAAAGCTTATAGAGTATACAATAAAAAGTTACATATTGTTGAAGAGTCTATGTATGTTTCCTTTGATGAATCATATCTGAAAGAAGTCAGAAAGGGTAGTTTGTTTGATGGTGCAGGTGTATCTTCAAAAAGCATACTAAAAGATCCTAAAAAGGACTCTAAATCTACTAATAACGAGAAAGAGTTGGATCAAGTATCTAAGGAAATAGGGGAGGATCATCCAAGTAATAAAGATGATCTTCCTTTGGAATGGAAAACCTCTAAGGATCATCTCATCAACAACATCCTTGGAGACATATTAAAGGGAGTTACCACTCGCTCTAAGATAAGTAACTTTTGTTATCATTTTGTTTTCGTCTCACAAATCGAGCCTAAAAAATCTAAAGAGGCATTACTCGATGAACACTGGTTTTTAGCAACTTAATTAGTTTAAGAGAAATGAGGTTTGGGACCTTGTACCACCTCCGCGAGATCATCGAGTCATTGGCACTAAATGGATCATTAGGAACAAATTTGACGAAAACGGAATAATAACTCGCAACAAGGCCCGCCTTGTAACACCCCAAATTCTACCCAAAAATTGTATTAAAAATCAGAGAAATTAAAACTTGCAACAAAGCATGGGATGCCACATTTTCAACTTTAAAACATCACATATATCAGATACATAACACTTTTAATATATAGAGGGTCACATAAAAACTTGCATCATCTTTCAACACCAAATAATCTTTTATTTAATACGCAGCGGAATTCATAATTTAACTTCATACATTATTTATAACATCATGTTCAACTGAAACAACTGACCATATTTATTTATTTAAAACAACTTGAAACATCATAGTATTTTTTTATTATTCAACTTAAAATGCAACAACAATAACAACAACTAAAACAACATAGACGAAAACATCCCCCCGAGTGCTACGTATCAGAGCAATGACACTGACTTGAACTAACAGCAACTAACTCTTCAAACTCGAATACATGCACGTTACCCACGTAGAGGCAACATCACAATAGAAGGGTGGGATATCTAACAGTCTAATAAATCGTATGATAAATAATATATTAGAATTCAGATAAGGTAAATCAATGCTTCAGTAACTATTCAAACTACCAACAAACAACTTAATAATAACATCAACTTTATTTAATCAGCGTAACAACTTAAATCAACACAACCTAATAACAACAACAACTTATAACAACAACTTATAGCAACAACAACTTATAGCAACAACAACTTATAACAACAATAAAAACTTATAACAACAATAACAACTTATAGCAACAACAACTTATAACAACAGCACAACGACAATCAATAAACAACGAATAATAACAACAGCTTTAACACGTGACTCAATATGCGACTCAACTATGCAAATACATGTGGTACCATTTGGAGCAGAACTCCCAACTTAAACATATGCCAGTTTATTGAGGCATTAACAAGGCATAAGCCTTCAACGTGGTGCCATTAAGGCCAAGACATAAGCCTTCAACTTTCAACGTGGTGCCACCAAGTCCAACTTAATCTTGCAATGTATGTCATGCGACCTCAACTTCAACAACAAATACACAACAATACAACAACAACAACAACACACATCAGCAACAACTTATAATATGCATCAATGACATCAACTTAGATCAACATTGGTCATACGACCTACAACTCAAGCATGTCCATAATTCAGGACGATTCAACTTAATCAACATTGACTATAGGACTACAACTTCATCAACTGTAAAAATAACTTATCAACGTTGATCATACGACTTACAACTTCATCAACGTATCAACAACAATAGTAGTTTATCAATAAAATTAATACGAGCAAACAACCACCAATTTCATCACAATTTGCAACTTCGCAATTTATTAACAACATCAATACCAGCAAACAACGACAATTCAACGAAAACAACCCAACACAGTTTTTCACCTGCAAATTCACAATTTACGGCAAACATATAACACATAAAGTCAACCAAAATAAATTACAAACCAACCACGTAATTGTTCGGACTATTTCGACCATTTCTGGTTAATTAATCTTCTGATAAATTACTCAAATTTTCTACTTTGAACTACTATTAAACCATCACAATCCCCACAACTCTAAAATAACTCTAAGGTGCTCAGAATCTAAAATAACTCTAAGATGCTCAAAATTTCTCTACCGATAACTCTTGTATATAAAATAATATTTATGAAAATAATTGGTTAATGGTCTGACTCAAGTAATAGCAAAACAACTCTAAAGGGGTCAAATATCTTTACCTTTAATTCTACAGCTTATTAGATTTAATTTTAAACAACTCAAAAACAACGTTAACAACTCTAAACATGTCAGAATCACCCAAAACAATTAAAGTATGACTCTTAATAACTTAAATCAATTCTGATAATTTCATTGACAACTCTAACAACTCTAACGAAATTGAGACTAATCTTTGTAATCTAAGTATTTATCTCTAATTCTAAAACTCTTAACAATTCTTATATTAATAATAATAAAATATTATTAATTATTAAAATTCATTAATTATACTAATTAGATATTACATATTATAAACTTGAAAATAATTTTCTTTAGTTTAACACATACAAACAACATGTGTGCCGCTATAGTAAGTGTGTCGCTAGCTACAGTATGCCAAATTATCAACTACTAGTACTATCAATTAACGCTACAGTGGTATCAATGCTATCAATTAATGCTACGGTACCGAAATAAAATTGTTATATCCAACAAAACCAGAAGCATATTGCTACAACATGGATACTACACTATGACATTTATATTAAATTAGATTCTTAATCATCTTTTAATTTCATCAATTTATAAATTCCAAATACAAATAATTATCACATATCAAAGATTTATCATCAAAACCTAACAATTTCAATCCATGAAAATTTGGGGATTTCAACCTAAACATATTTTTTTTCACCATACAGAACAACCACAAATACATAGTAAATTCTCAATTATCTTAATTTCCACATACTACTCATCATACAACAAATTAAAAAATTAGAACCTCACCCTTACCTGGATACAAAAGCAGTTCAACTCTCTATTTGCTTCCTAATTTCCGGTCGAGTTCCGATGGCAATTTCCTTCAAACCCTTGTTCCTCTTTTCTTTCTCCCACATACAACTTTTCCCAAAAATATTACTAAACCCTTATAATCCTCCTTTTATATCTCTTATAATTAAATCCAACTTATAATAATAATAGTAATAAATAATAATAATAATAATAATAATAATAATAATAATAATAATAATAATATATTGGATCTATTACTCACACCTCCACTAAATCCAATTTAATTAAATAATGATCCCATATAATAATATTATTTCTAATATCGTTTTCTACATTTTCTCATCCATCGATTAAATAACACCAACTTGCAAATAATATTCTAATAGTAATTCTCCGATTAAACCAATCAGTCAACTAATACCCATAATTCGGCTCTTCTCCGAATAATTCCAATTAAATCAATGATATCATCCTTAATGTGATTCTTTCGGTTTATCCGACTAAAATTCTACTTAATAATTCAAATATGCCTCTTAAATAATAATACTGACAAATCCAATTACTCCGATTAATTTTCCAACTTCGACAATCCCAATAGATAATTCCTTATATAATTTAATTAAATAATTAATTAAATTATGGGCGTTACACGCCTTGTCGCCCAAGGGTATAACCAAGAGGAAGACATCGATTATGAGGAAACTTATGGTCTGGTGGCCCGACTTGAGGCTATACGCCTTTTACTTGTATACGCGTGCTCACAAAATTTTAAATTGTTCCAAATTGACGTAAAGAGTGCTTTCCTTAATGGATACATTAATGAGGAGGTCTATGTGTCTCAAGCCCCCGGTTTTGAGAATTTTGAGAATCCTAACTATGTTTATAAACTTAAGCGTGCGTTATACGGTCTTAAACAAGCTCCTAGAGCTTGGTACAACGTCTTAGCAAATTCTTATTAGATCAAGAATTCTCTAGAGGTAAGGTTGACACAACCCTTTTTATTAAACTTCAAGGAAAACACTTCATTCTTGTCCAAGTCTATATAGATGATATCATTTTTGGTTCCACTAATATATCCTCGGTCAAGGATTTTTCTAAGCTTATGTAGGGAGAGTTTGAAATGAGCATGATGGGGGAGTTGAACTACTTCCTTGGACTTCAAATAAAGCAATTAACTGAATGAACTTTCGTGAGTCAAACAAATATTGCCTTGATTTTCTTAAACACTTTGATATGGCTAACTCAAAGGAAATTGACACCCCTATGCCTATTGCGATAAATTTAGACCGCGATGAAAATGGTAAGTCCGTTGACACAAAGCGGTATAGAGGTATGATTGGTTCCCTTCTTTATTTGACTGCCTCTCGTCCGGATATCATGTTTAGTGTTTACATGTGTGCCCAATATTAATCATATCCCAATAAATCATATTTAAAAGTCGTTAAGCGAATACTTAGGTATCTTTGTGGTACACCTAAGTATGGTCTTTGGTTTTCCAAGGGAAGTGATTGTTCCTTGGTTGGATACTCTGACTCTGATGTTCCTTGGTTGTATTTAATTAAATCATATTTCATCAAATAATTATATGTGTTAATGTATTAATAAACGATTTAAATACTATTAACACATAATTAAATTAAATCCTATTTAATATAATCGTCTATTCCACTATCAGTACTCTATGCGTTTGACCCTGTAGGTTCTTGTAACGTTGGCAATAAAGTTAAATCACCTATTTAATATTATAAACTGTGAGCGATATCTAGCAACACGTCACTACTATCCAAGTGACGAGAATGTCGTGTGATCTGATATAACCTTTATCTGATGATGGTCATATGTACAATTACTCTTTTACCCTTATATCTATATTGAGCACAAGGCATAGAATATATCACCCTTGTATAGTTCAATATTTTATTTCTTAATCCCAGAGAATACTTGATAACGACAAACAAGCTCAATATCTCATATTGACTTATTTGAGCACGACCATGTATTTTATAATCATACTCTGTCAAGGGATCCACATATATTACTCACATATATGTAGGAGGGGCAAATCCATTCTAGGTAACTCATGTTCCTCGGCATGATTTGTAAAATACACATCAACCATGTTTATAGCCATGTTACAGATAATGTTTGATTGGCAATAAAGTACTCTACTCCATATCTATGGTCCATAGTGGTTTTAGGTCGAAGGGTGGTATACACCACTATCACTACGAGAATAACTTGTGACACTTACTTAACAAACTATGTATTATTCTCATGATGAGTCAATCCAGTATAAATATTACTCCTAATATTTATACCTACGTAAAGACTTGATATCTCATATCCATAACTTGTGAGATACAGTCATCCGTCTACTCACATAATGGTCTCTATGCATTAATGTTGTCCTATTTGACAATAAAACTTGACTACAAATGACACAATAAATACAAATGACACAATTAAGTCACGCTTAATAGGTCATTAATAGACTAATTATTCTAAGGACTTTATTATGTCATATACAAATGACACAACAAATACAATGCCTGATAAGTATATATATTAACAAATAACATATATCAAGGTCATAATACAAAAACATATTAAGTCAATATTGATTGACTATTAGTACTTACTCCAACATAAATGACTTAGAGGTATTTCGACAGCATTAGCACTTTGTAGCAGCAGTAGCAATTTTGAAGCGGTTCAAAGTGCTAAAGACTCGTGGAAATAAAGTAGAAGACAAAAGTCCACAATAATAGGATATGCGTCGAATTGTGAAGATGTAATTATTGTTGGCAGTTACTAATGTAATTATTATATAAGTAAAAAAAATTTCTGGAATAGGGTTCAAAGTTTCATTTTGTTCCATTTAAAATTCACACATTCGAGTCACAGGGATAAATAATTTGTGATAAATGTATGAACTCATGTCTCACTTTTAATTCAAGCCCTTTTATGCAATTTCTTTACTATTTTTCTTAATTTTATTTATCCTTTTAAGTAATTCTGCATTTATTTTATCCTATTGTTCTAAATTCAAACATTGAACCTTCAAGCAATAATACACTTTCTCAAAATTTTCACACAAAATATCCTTTAGAATTTTTTGAGTTTATTCCTGCGAATGATCTAAAAGTCGTGATTTGTATGCTAAAAATACTAGTAAAAACATACATTGACTATCCAATTTTTCTGAAATCTCCTTTGGCATCGCCAAGTCCATGATATGATACATCATCCCATCTGAAACTCATAAGCAAATTAATCTTGCGGTCTTCTTGTTCATCTATGTTCAATAGGTTTCCTTTATGTCGTTCGCTTTTGTCTCATGCAGTGTCTTCTGTAAATTTTAGAGAGTCAAGAGATCATTAATCCTCCTATGTCATAATTCGAAATTAAATATCCCTTTGAACTTTATTACTTCAAATTCACCTAAGATTAAAATCAACATCTGATATGAATTAAATTTAGAATTTTTTTGTAAGAGATGAATTTTGAAGTATCAAAAGCTTAGAAATGAAAATAACATAGACCTGGACTTGGGGATTGAACTTTTAGTCGATTGTTTACGAAACACTTCAAACAAAACACGTAAATATTTTCAAAACTTGGCAGCATTTCGATCACATGAAGTTTATTTTAAAGTTTATTGGAAATAAATTAAGTGGATTTATTATTCCACCCCATGACCTTCTTATCCACCATGCAAATTTCCTAAAATGCTCCTCAAAATCGGAAGTATACTTCTGATGCACACCACCATCTGATAAAATATACACCAAATTGGAACTTTAATTTCGGTCCTGTACCGGAACTGAAATTTCGATTTTTTTCATAACAAAAACCAGAAAAATTCATTGCATTGTTTAACATAGAGATATATATATATAACTCATTACATAAACTTAGCAAATACATTTAGTAGTTAAACATAAATCAAACATTACAATCAATATCCGGATGGACGTTGCAACATCCTCATAATGTCATCGACGGTTCTTGATAAAGTCACATCTAACTCGATTGGAACTTTCTCCTGAAAACTTCGATAATTCGACCACATAGCCCGTAAATCAGCACCGTTCTTCAGCTCACGGTTCATGAACTGAAGATCCCCTTCATTGTCAATCGATGGCGAGCGGTACTCGATCCTCTATACCTTTCGACTGTCGCCATAAGGTACAAGTTCCTGCAATATTTCACGCACCTCTTCAATTGGGTTGTACACGGTGATCTTGAATTCGCAAGATAGTATGGCGCCGGGAAAATGGACAACTCCAACAACCCATGTGATGTCTAATTTCATGTTCATATCTAGTTTTTTGTGTTATGGTAGGGAAAATATAAAAGGAGATGTATTTTTATAGTAGTTGGATGTAAACATGGACCATAGAAATCCTATCCTTGTATCAGTGATAAAACCGGAAGTTAAAATCTGGTTTTCAACTTAATCAAAACCGAAAGTAAACTTTCGGTAAATGTCATGGGGTTGAAAAACCAGAAACATAAGAAAAACAACAAGTATACTCATAAAATCTCATATATTCAAATATTTTGCATTTGGTCAAACTACAAAAATGAGTATAATTTCACATCATAATACATGAACAAAATGAAGTTAACATTAAAATGCTACCTAACTACTTGAAAGAGCCGAAAAAAGTGTTGTCAGATAAATCCACTGGTGGCACCCCTTTTGACTTTTCCCTAATTTTTTTTATTTCTATTTGGTTCAACTTGTTGTATTCTTGCATCCTTTCCATTAATTCGTTCGGCCATGTCTCTGATGGTTCTGTGAAATGAAGTGCTCACTCCAACGATGTCGGTGGTATATGGCATCCCTGTTTCAAGTAGACTTGAACAAAATGTCGTGGATTTGAAATCCACCCACCACATATGATATGATCACTGGGATTTGGTGTAGGTGAATAGAGAAATACTTTGTCAACATGTTCAAAATAAGAAAGACTCCTCGTAGTAGAACTGTCGCCCGATGTCGGTTTCAACTTCTTTGGTACACCTTTAGTTTTTACTAGTTGAGAGGTGGTTTCAAATTCGTGATCTCCGGAAACATAATCTTCCTCAACTCTTATTGGATGTGGAGTTTTGTGGCATCATAGGCTTTCAAAAATCTTGCTTGTATCTCTTCTCATTCGGTAAAGATGGAGATATTTGACTTATCACTTTTTATTTTTCCGTCATCGTCATAACTAAGTCTCTTCTAATAACTAGAGACCTCGTCCATACGTATTGGGATATTACCACTGATCTTCTTGAATATGACACAAGCACAAGGGAGACCATATGATTTCACAATAGAGCATCCACACTTTGAGGTGTCATCACCCACATTAGAAGCTCTTTTGGCCTCATGAAAATATAATTAAGAGCTGCCCGAGAGATGTTACCAACCAACTGAGAATATAGCGTGTTATCTTTGAACCTGTGTTCTAACACCGTGATACTATGACCAAATGTTGTTTGTATCTCGTTATGCTGTTTTAGTATCATATGATTCACATATTCCTAACCCGTAATCAAATCACCCTTTCTATTTCACAACTAATTCTTAAGACAAGCATGCGCAGACTTAACTCAGTTTGATGTTGTATTACCGAGGTGCATAACATGATTAGTCCATGCACAAACAACCTTCTCTTTGACCTGATCAAGTATTGTGCTCTCAATATATTTCAGTAGATTCAAATATTTCACACAAATAACTCAGAATTGTAAAACAGCATCAACATACATCTCTTTTGTAGATGCATTTATAATAACATTCCACACAGCCATGATTTTCTCCAAATAACACCCGACTTGACCAACTTTTCATCTTCACCAGCTACCTATTTTGACCCCACAACAGGTTTAACACGACTTCTCACATTTTTGTAATATGGTACCTACAAATTAATGTTGTAGAAGTGGGAATACGGTTGCAACCAAATTCATTAATGTCGTACCTCGGTCGGTAACAATTAATTTTGACATATCCTCTTGGTCCTGCAACATTGACCTACACACCCCTGAAGCCTATTGAAAGTTGTCTTCTTTTTCGCACTCTAGAAATGCAAAACCAACAGAGTACGTCTTCTCAGTCGATGTAACACCAACAATGGTAGCCTGTACTTGTTGGTTTTGTATGTCGAATCAATTACGAGCACGGTAGAAAACGTGTTGAACAATTTAACAGAATCAGGATGAGCCCAATAAATGTCTCTAACAGTTAGTCCATCATCACCTCGTCGATGCCTACAAACATAATTATTCTCGTCTAGAACTTTCAAAAGGTGTTACAATTCGGTTCGATCCTCCCAAAGGGCTAACTTGGTTTGATAGCACCTATTGTACACTTGTTTGATATTTGATGTGCTCTTCGGTCTTTTGCGCTTCAAAGTTGCAAGAGTGTTTTTTGGGAGGTACCAAATTCAAAGTCATGTCAGAAACACGTGTCTTCTCATCCGGAAGTAGCCGACATGCTATTGGATGACCGACCAACTTTGGAGTTAAATCACGATTGTGTTCACCGCTAATCACATTAAATTTCCACTTCTTGTTGCCCATGAGATAACCACACAACCAAAACAGACACTCACATTTTCTTGTACTGGTGTCCTCGCGTTCAAAATTTTGAACGCAAACCACGTACTTTCCGCTCCTTTCGCATGTTAAAATTACAAACACATTTCTTCTATCAGTACTGTTATCGGACCTTGCTATCACAATACCAAGAAAATTTGTTTTTCTTTTTCAAGAAAATTTTGTTTTTCAATTTGAAAATCTTTTTCCATGATGTCAATCTTTTCTTCAAGAGATGATATAAGTTTCTTTTGAGTTGACACCTTTTATACAATATCTTACATTCATTAAGTAATTCATTAATAGCATTTAAAGAATCATCATCATAAGAAGATATTTCATTACTAACCTCTTCTTCTTCGATATCAGAATGATGTGTTGCTATTAATGCAAGATTTGCATGTTCTTTATCTGATGATGAACTTATTTCATTATCATCCCATGCTACATATGCTTTCTTTGGCCTTGTGTCCTTCTTTCCTTTGAAGTGTTTATTCTTCCTTTCAAGTGTAGGGAATTCACTTTTGACATGACCTTTTTCTCAACATTTAAAGAATTTAATATTCCTTCGTGGTGCTTCCATTTTAAAGATATCCTTTTTCTTTCCTTTTCATAGGAATTTTTCAAACTTCTTGATAATAACATCATCTTCACTACTAGTGAATTCATCCTCTTAATTGTTATCTTGATTTTTGATCCTTGTATTTAAAGCAATGTCTTTTGAATCTTTTACTTGGATTTCGTGCTTTTCAAGTATTGCAAGTTCCATCTCATATTCTTAAAGTTTTCCGAACAAAGTTGCAGAAGTCATCGTGGATGGATTCTTCTTCTCGCATATTGTCGTTACTTTTGGTTTCCATTCCCTAGTTGAAGATCTTAAAACTTTAAGATTTAATTCATCGTTAGTTAAAGTCTTACTGAGTGCTTTCAAATGATTTATCAAATGCACAGATCTTTTTTACAAGTCGAGGATTGATTCCCGGGGCTGCATTCAGAATAACTCGTACTCTTGACTCAATGTATTCAATCTAGATCTTTTAACTTCAGTGTTTCCTTCATGAGTTTCTACCAATGCATCCCATATTTCCTTTATCGTTGTACATGCGGAGATACAAAAGAATTCATCCATGTTAAGAGCACCTTGAAGAAGATTGATTTCCTACTTGTCATAGAGAACATTTTTCTTATCGTTGTCATCCCATGATGCTTTAGGCTTTGGTGTTCCAACACCATTCACAACACATGTTCTTGCGCTTCAAGATGAGCCTTCATGTGAATGTTCTAAAAATCAAAGTATTCACCACAAAACAATGGAGGCTTGTTGTTACTACCACCATCATTAAAAACCAGATTATGATTTGCGGAAGTCATTCCGGATCAATAGGAGCAGATTACCTATAACCTGCTCTGATACCAATTGTAAGTTCAGTGTGCGCCTAAGAGGGGGGGTGAATTAGGACTTTAAAAATTTATTCGGTTTTGAATACTTGTAATAATTTTCTGGTTTGATGTATGAAATTTTATGTGTGTTTCTCTCTTTTAGGACTTTAAGATATGATGAAAGCGATAAATGCGGAAAAGTAAAGAACACAAGGATGTATCCTAGTTCCCATCACAGTCTGAGAGTACTCCAGTCCCCTTTCAACACGAAGGAGATTTCACTATTGTTAGACCTTTGTACAAGCCCTATACCAAGACTTCTCCTTCAATCCTCTAACAATAAAACCACCAAGAACAATCCTCTTGGATTTTCACTAAGTACACTAAGAGAACAATCCTCTCTTAATGACTCTTGTTTCCAACAATCCTAGAAAACAAGTATACAATACAAACAATCTTATTTTCAACAATTCTGAAAAATAAGATATGAATACAAAAAATATTTTGAATAGATAAGTTTATAGGATGATTATCACTTAGAGTGATTTATCAATGAAATTGATCTTCTTTTCCAATGATAATATTTCACAACCACTAAAAGGATAGATTGCTCAAGGAGTTTTCTGTTTTATATGATGTAAAATTGTGCAGAAAATTTCTTGAATGAAAGTTAGAAACTTGAAATGTGAATTTTGAAATTATACAAATTTGATTGGAAGAGGTGAAGAATGATTTGAAATTTGATGTATATATATATATGTTCATAAAACCCCTTTGAAACATCATAATTTTATGCAAAATAATCATGAACAATTGTCAAGATTAAATGAAAAGGTTTCATGAAATGATGTATGAAGAGGTGTAAAAAAATGGGATTGTTTTTCAATTTCGTTCAGGGTGCAATCGATTGCACAAAAACAACAATATATTGCACGAGTACCAACAGCTACATTTTTTCAAAATTCTTCAGTGAGCAATTGATTGCACCAAAACAACAATCGATTGCACAAATAAGACAAAAATTCAGCAAACTTTTTTTAGACAATATTTTTGAAAATGCTTCAGTGAGCAATCGATTGCACCAAAACAGCAATGGATTGCACAAGTAAGACGAAAAAACAGCATTCAATTTTTAGGCAATATTTTTGAAAAACTTGTTACTTCCAATTCTAAACCGGAAGTGCATCTCCAGTTAAGTTTCTTACAATTTCAAAGGTCACACCGTATTTTGACTAGTTTGTACAAAATAGAGTGCGAACTGAAAATAAATTTATAATTTTGAGAAGGGTATTTTTGATTTTCCCTCCACTACTATATAGTGGATTAAGAAATTTACTAAATTAAAATGACAATGAGTGTGGAGACTAAAAGTCGAATACATATTATAGACATCATTAATTATCGAATTTGTCCAAAAAAATAAGGGTTAAATATGTTTTTAGTCCATATAAATATACGACCCTACAATTTTGGTCCCTCTAAAATATTCCTTCGAATAATGGTCCTCGCAAACTTTTTTTCTTGCAGTTTTAGTCCTTCGTTATTTTCTTAAATTTTTAAAATGGTTTAATTACTCTTAGATTTTTAAATTTTTGAATAATTTTTTTTCATATGTGTTCAGAATACTATACAATATTTATTTATTAAATTTTAGAATTTTTTAAAATGAGAAGAATTAAATATGAATTTTTTAAATTTCAATAGATATTGATAAAAGCAATGAAAATCTCGATTTAGAAATCAAATTTTGAGTTCTTTTTTTTCGAGAAACTTTTTATAATGTTCTACACACGTCTGTAAAATCATCATTCAAAAATACACATTGATTTAACAACAAGTACTAAAACTACGTGCATAATAATAATTTTGTGAGGATCATTATTTCAAAGAAAATTTTAAAGAACCAAAATTACAGGGTCGCATATTTATAGGGACTAAAAGCATACTTAACTAAATAAATAAATAAATGGTGTGAAATGAAAGATGCTTCAAAACCAAAAGCAAATACAGCTGCCAAGAAAGGTGAAGTGTTGGTTGATAGTTTGCTACAATTTGACCAATGGCTTTAGATTTGGAGACTAATTTCAGTTGGATTTAAAAATGAAACTATTATTCTTATGAAGCAAATGAATGCTTTGACTTTTCCTGGTGCATGGTTAGATATTTATGGAGTTGTAACTTCTTTAGTTGCGTATGTAGTTTTGTTTTTAAGTTTTGACTCTTTTCTTTCAAAAATAAAAAGCTAAATAATAAATGAGGAACTTATTTGACTGAAAATGATAAACTATCCATTAGAAAAAACTAGTATTTATTTTTGGTAAAAAATTTACTCGCGATTAGGGGTGTTCAAAATTAAATCAGTCGAATAAAAGTTGTAAAATTGAACAGAATCAAACCGAAATTATATAAAATTGTATTTGATTCAAACGTATTTGAGTTATTTTCTAACGGAACCGCGTGATTCGGTTTGATTTATAATTTGTATATTACAAACCAAACCAAACCAAATTAAACGGTATTATGTTATAAAATTTTACTAACCAATATATATATTATAAAAAATAAAATATTATTCATTTATAAATATTATTTTCATAAAATATATTTTATCGTATTCTTTGTATAATATTTATTTAATATATATATATATATATATATATATATATATATATATATATATATATATATATATATATATATATATATATATATATATATATATATATATATTATTCTTTAGATTTAGATAAAATTATAATACATAATTTTATGTATTAATTATAAATTTATTTTAATTTATAAATATTTTTATGTAATGAATGAATAATTAAACACAAAATTATATTTTTCTCTATATGTGTATGTATGACTCAATATCATAAAAAATTGAATCACCCGAGTCAATCTAAATCGCATTAGTTTGGTTTGGTTTGATTCGGTTTTATTTTTGAAAGTCAATTGAACCAAATCGCACATGTTTTTTCTTGCGGTTATGTTGATTTATTGCTTCAAACCTGTCCAAACCGCACCACGAACACCCCTACTCAGAATCATTTCTAAAATAAAATTTTATAAATGAAATAGATTAAACAATTGATTTAACGTTCAGTTTGTACATGTAATATTTGTTTATATTGATGTATTAATGTAAGTAAGTTATCCATATTTATAAATCAATAATTCAGGATTCGACAGCTGGAGTAACCAATGAGGAGGGTTAAGGTCATCTCGTCAACTCTGACAGAAAAGCCAGGCAAACAATCGGTAAGTCCAAGAATCAAAATCAAGCTAAAAAGAATTTAATGTATTAGTTACCTCTTTCTAGTTTTTGAATTTTGCATTGTTGTAATTAATTGCTCCTTTTTCCAGACACAACAAAAGTCGAACGAAAACTTACAAGACAAACCAACAGACATAAAACCTTCGACTTCCACCATAACTCGATCTTCTATTGACCGGTCAACTCCTCCTGATTTGAGTCTGGCTTATGTTCATCAAGAAGTGAAACCTATTGGAAAAAATGTAGGTACTCTCAAAGAGCAAGACCTTGAGCCTCAAATTGAGACCAGCGAATTACCTCATCAAAAGGACATTGACTTCGAAGAGACCCTCACTCCAGTTCATGATAATTTAGATCAATATGATCCAAAGGCATAACAAACTTCCCACAAGGTGGAGGAAGACAAATCCTAGATGATGGAAGAAAAGTCAAAACATGTTGTTGAAACTATTTTGTCGGGGACAGAACAACGCCAATCTGAGGGGGATAAGGGAGGCAAAAATGACCCCTATGATCCAAGATTCCTCTTCCTACACCTCACTTAGTCAAGAGGTGATTTTGGACATCTAAAAAAAGAATCTAACGAAAGCCTTTAGACGATTTCAAAAACTACACAGATTGTCGACTGGAGCCAATTCTTCGAATTCCTCAAATGCCTCTATTGCTTATATGTTTGATGGTTATGTGAACCTTATGACCCAACAACTCAAAGCAAATGTCTTTATATCGACCTCTACCAAGCTATTAAGGAAGATGTCAAATTCAGGATTAATATTCAAAAATTGTTTAAAGAAATCAACCACCAAAGAACTCATGATTCCCTCGTCCAGATTTGTTTGAATTTGAGGCCCTCTTCAAATATATTTGTCAGGATATTTAGCTTAACAAAATTTATCATGTCCAAATTCAAAAAAACGGGACAAAGCAGGACAAATACTTTAGATAATGAAGGTCTAAATTTTTAATCTGACCCACATTAAAATGTGGACAAAACGAAAATACCCAATAGATGAGATCCGTTTTGCCATCTCTAATTGTAGACTATCATAATAAATTTGTTAGATATACTTAATAAGATTGAAGTTTAAGATTCATATTTTAATCAAATTTATTGACTCTCTTGTTAAAAACCAACTTCAAACCTTATCAAAACAATTCCTAATGATAATGCACCTGAATTCATTTTAAAAGACTTTTATAATAGTCATAAAAGCCATCATCGAATTTCATGTGTTGATACACCACCCAAAAAATGATAACAGAGAGAAAACACCAAATATAACTCATGCTCGTATCTTTCAAACACATTTACCATCTTATTTTTGAAATCATGCAATGTCTCATGATTTTATAAAGACTCAAAATAATATAATATCAACAATGTGATAGAAACAAAAAGAAATAAATAAAATATAGAATAACGGTTGGAAAACTATAAAGCCTGAATATTTATTATTCTAAAAGATAACACCAACCCAATGACAAATGGAAGTATTTAAAAGTCCAAGCAGAACTCAAGCTTCAAATTATTGAGGTCAACATCACGAGAAAATTCAAAGCTTAAAAAAAAGTTAAAATAATAGCCACAGAATTAAGCCACCATGAAAGACACAGAAACTTCCACGACCCTAACACCTATCTCACATGCAATTGCCGACAATAATCTCAAACATATATTCACACTATTTTTCTTTCTTAAGTAATGTTCTTTTAACCAACTTTTCAACTTACTTCTAACACAAGTCATACTAAATAATTTGTTTTTTAATAGTTTGTTTCTTACATCTCATTTAAAGAGACCAATTCGTATCATGATATATCAGAACAACAAAAACACTTAAAAAAATGTACTTATGTGTATATATTATATTTTTATCCAATCATTTATGTAACAACAGAATGTAAACAACATAAAATAAGCACTATGCTTTACAACTGATTCATTCTGTAACTAAGCCTTTCCAGCAAGAACAGGAATACTTTGTTCATTTCTGAAAAAATTATCAGGATCAACTGCAGTCTTAATCTTAACCAACCTATCAAAATTACCATTAAAATACTTAGCACCATAAACTTGACCTTCTTGATAACTATTCTCACCAAAACTATTAATCCCAATATCAAGATCTCTATAGTTTATATAAGCACTTCTTGGATTCTTTGACACATAAGGTTCCATGAAACTATAAAGACTCTTAGCTTGATTCAAATAATTCAATGTAGCATTAGGTGCTGGATCATCCCAATTCACTGAAAACTGAATTTTGAACAAGTTCCCGGCACGGTGAGGAAAAGGCGTCGCGTCTGCCGGAATCTCATTCATTCTTCCACCGTAAGGGTTGAAAACAAATCCAACTTTTCCTAACTCAATCATCTTTTTCCATATCAAATTCAATCCATCTTTTGGAATAGCTGTCTGAACATAATCAGATTTTCTCTTCCCGAAACTCGCCGAATTTAGATTCCTATCTAAAAGACTCTCTGGTTTTGCACCGTTTTTGAATTCGTCGGCGTCATTGTACCAAAGAACTGAATTAATCCAACTCAATTCAAGACAATCTGATTTTTGCAATCCTAAAAGTGGGAATTCCTTGGCTAGAATTCCCACCAGTTCATCGGCGCCTCCGAGGAACAAAGCAACAACAGAAGCTCTAACAGTTTTTGTTCCTTTGACAGTTTTAGAACTTATAGGCTGCAAGAGAAGCCTCATGAAAAGCCTATCGTCAGTAGTTGGAGCAACTTGTTGCCATTGAACAACAAGATCAGTAGCATTTTGTTCTAAAGTTTTCTCAATTCTGAAAACAGTAACAGTTTCAGGAACCACCACTAATTTAACAGTATAAGATAAAACAACACCAAAACTAGCACCACCGCCACCTCGTATAGCCCAAAAAACATCTTCTCCCATTGATTTCCTATTCAAAAGCCTCCCCTTAACATCAACGATTTCAGCATCAATGATATTATCAACAGATAAACCGTATTTTCTCAACATTGTACCATATCCTCCACCACTGAAGTGACCACCAACACCAACAGTTGGGCACACACCAGCAGGAAAGCCATGAACCTTACTCTTTTCGAAAATTCTATAATAAACTTCACCAAGAGTAGCACCGGCTTGAACATAAGCAACTTGGTTTGTTATATCAACATTGATTGTTCTTAGATTGAACATGTCAAGGATGATAAAGGGTTGTTGATTAGAGATGTAAGAAATACCCTCGTAATCATGTCCACCACTTCTGATTTTGATTTGAACATTAACTGTTTTAGCGCAGATAACAGTGGACTGAATATGTGAGGTTTGTTTTGGAGTAACAATGATTGATGGTTTGGAAGTTGAGGAGGTGTTGAAACGTGCGTTACGGATGTAGTTTTGAAGGACAGTGGGAAATGAAGGGTTTGATTGTGGGAAAACTATGTTGGAGATAGATGGATCTGTGTTGTTTTGTTTGAGGCAGTTAAGGAAAGTTGTGTACAAAGATTCAGATGCAGGTGATGCTGCTAAGGATGTATAGAAAACAGTTAGGAGAAAAAAAGATAGAGAAAATAGTATTGGTTTTGCCATTGGAATGTTATGTGTTTGTGAGTTATGCTGTAGTGAATGCGTGTGGTTTTTATAAAAGAAGGATCTACATGTTGTACAGTTTCTTTGACATTTTGGGTTGAAACTTCAACTACGCGCCTAACATTGGACTAAGACTTTGTCGTGAAATTTAATAATATTTTAATAATCTTGGCTTTTATTTTTGTTTTGGGAGCTTAGAGCACCACGTGCAACTCATATTATTTTGTCAATTTTATTTAAGCACATTATCTAAAATTAAAATGATTTATTCAATTTTAACTTTTAATTGGGCTATTTAAAAGAGTTTATGTTGCTGAGTCTTTAAATTTTACGTCATCTAACATTTCATGTGTTTCAGACTCATTAAATACGAAAGTCAATTATATACTTTATCCCCTTATATCAGAGAAATTAATGTGCCACTCCCGCACGTTGATCGGGATTTTTTAAAGTACATTTTAATAAAATTCAATTTTGAAGTAAATTGGGTGAGATGGATGCTTGCTTGTGTTTGCAATGGAACATCGTCAATCTTGATTAACGGAAGTTTAATGGAGAATTTCAAACTGGGAAAAGGCCTAAAACATGGAGACCCTTTATCCCCTTCTTATTCATTCTTGGGGTTGAAGGTTTGGCTATGATGTTGTCAAGGGCAGCGATAATTAGAGCTTTTAATGGATTTAAGGTGAACGAAATGTTGGACTTCTATCTGCTACAATTCGCTGACAATACTATTATATTATGCGAGCCATCATGGAGCAACATTCGGTTTGTGAAAGCCATCCTTAGAGGTTTCGAACTAGTATCGAGTCTCAACATAAATTTATGCAAGAGTAATCTGTCAGGGGTTAACATTGAGGACTCTTTTATGGAAGCGGCAACCACATATCTTTGTTTGGTTCGAGGTAATTTTCCAACCGATTTTATATGCATTCTGATAGGCTGCAATCATAGAACACTAGCTGTGTGGAAACCGGTGTTAAACAAATTGAAAGGAAGATTATTAGTGTGGAAGGGGCATTTCTTGTCGATGGGTGCCAGAGTCACACTGATAAATGCGGTGCTAAACTCAATACCGATTTATTACCTATCTTTTATAAAATTCCAAAGACAGTTTTGAAGGAATTTATCAGAATTCAGATAGACTTTCTTTGTTCTGGTGGATTGGAGAAAAGGTGTACTGCGTGGGTTAATTGGCCGGAAATATGCCGCAGCAAGGAAGAGGGGGATTAGGCATTAGAAGTGTAAAATCTTTCAATGAAGCATTGTTTGGAAAGTGGATGTGGAGGTTTTATAATGGATACTACAACGATATGAAGGATATTGTTAGAATTCTGATATGGTTGTTTGGAAAGTAGTGTCCTCTCAGGTTCTACTGCAAAAATTGTTGGACACTCATCAAAATCTGACTTCAGTCAAAAATTCAGTTTCACGATGCCCTCTTTGCAGCCATGGTTCTCATCACTCAGGGACCTTTATGGTGTCATCTTGAACTCTTTGGAAAGCTGAGGTTACAAACTTTACAATGAACTTGAAAATGTAGAATTTGGCATCTTGAGATAGAAGTTATGTTCCTTTGAAATCGTGAAAAATCACCTGACTTTCTATACTTAGAAATTTTTTTAAGTCTTTCACAAAAAGTGACTTTTAATCTTTTCAATCCAAACATGGTCTTCCACTAAAAATTTGCTTTTTATTTTCAAAGATAATATGAAGTAGACCTCTTGAATGGAATTTTGCAAAAAGAATCACCCAAAAACTCCAAAAATTGAGAAAGTTATGTCCTTGTGAAGTTGAGAAAAATTTGTGAAATGACCTATAATCTTTTGACTTCTTCAAGTGACTTCCAAAAAATTTCAATCCTTGAAACTTAAATGAATATAAAGTTCATATCTTCAAGATTGTTATGCAAAAATAATGACCTCAACTTGATAAATGATGACCAAGCTATGAGCTTTTGAAGTTGATTGATCAAAAATTGAGAAATCCATCAATGACTTGTAAACTTTTGACCTCTTAGGCAAATTTTCAAGCATTTTCTCTTCCTACCAATTGAACTAAGTTGTATTAGACATCCTTAGGTTCATTATTAAAGAAGAATGAGCTCAAGAAGACAAGGGATGACCAAGTTATGATCCTTTGAAATCATACAAGATAGATAAAGTATCAATCTAGAGAGTTGGCAATCATAGACCTCCAAAACAATCTTCTCATCAATTAAACTCCTTGGATCAAAGCATATTCATATTAGAAGTCCTGTTAAGAATCAAATGACTTTGAAATCATCCACAAAATTCATACAAACACTAAGATATGGTCCTCAGAAGTCCAAAACCGTAATTTCAAGATAGATGGTCATAACATGGAGAATTCTTCAAATTTGATGATTGTCTTCAAGCATGAAGCATACTCTCAAGATAAGAAACCATATTTGATGTCAAGAAAAGTCTTCAATGAGAGACAATACTTTCAAAATCTCAAGAATTGAGGAGAGAAAGCATGGAAATAAACACATGAACCTATTGACTCCTTGAATAAGAGACTTGTGCACCATTCACCTACAACATTTAGAGAGCAAAGTGTACATATATCATTGTTAGCCAAGTATCAATTACCACATACATTCAAAGGTGATTGGTGTTCTCCCAAGAGCAAACCCAAAGATAGGAGAGAGAGAGAGAGAGAGAGAGAGAGACCATTTGTGATCTTTGTGCAATGAAATGGTATGAAGTATTAGAGAATCTTAGGGGCAAAAATTAGGGTACAACAGGTAGCTTCTAAAGAAACTAGGCCAACCACTCATCAAAATGTTGTCCATATGACTGGCTCTGTCGCACTAGTCCTTGTTTCCACGTCTGAAGATCCACTTTCTCATCCTAGGACAAGTGATCTGGTTCTAGTGACTTATCCAACCGCCAGCTTTCACGAGATCCCAACCTCTTTGGTAGTCGGGCATGGAGCTTTCCTAGTTTTGGCCCCATTCCAACTATTTTAACAACTACTCCAAGGCCAAACGTCAAAACAACCCACTATGAGTGTAATTGTCAGGATAAAAAATGTATCAAAATCTCCAGCGATTCCAGACCATACTCAGGTTGCAAGGCCCAAACCAACTCATTTTTGGACATATGAATATAAACATAAGAGTGGATGAATTGTGTTAGTTTGAAAAACCATTTTAAATATAAAAAATTGGAAGAAAAAAAAAAGAGATTAAAATACATTTATAAAACTAACAAGAAATAAGCAACTTAATAGAGTAAATCAAATAGAAAAAAAATACAAAAGAAATAAATAACTAAAATGTAACGAGATAAGTGTAGAAAAATATGCTCTAGAGATTTATATAGGTTCGACCGAATAATTTGGTCACGTCCTCTCCCCAAGAATTCTTTCTTGAGAGTTCCACTACGTGCTTTTAACATGTTTTGTCCATGAACCTCATTACACGAGGATTTTTATATATTGAACGCAAATAATGGATCCTTGTTCAATTTTTTTTAACATGATGTAGAATGAATTTGAAAAGACAATGGTGGAGTAGTTTGGATATTTTATTTATTTACACGAGCACTTTGTATAGTCTGGATAAAGACGAGCGAGGAAAAGTGGTTGAAGAAAACAAATATTGGTATATGATTGGCAATGTCAAGCAAATCTTAAATAATAACGCTTCACTATAGGCAAACACATTATGTCACTAGCAAAACACTTTTGGATTTATTATGGTACCCAAAAAAGACCGTGCTTTAGTTGGATGCACTGATTCCAATTTTGTTGGTTGCAAATTGAATCAGAAAAGTATCAGCGGTACGAGTGACTTGTTTGGGAACTCAATTGTCTCCTAACATAGCAAGAAACAAGTAAATATTTGCATCAACCACAGCTGAAACAGAATACATCATTCTGAGTAGTTGTTGGGCAATGTTAATATGGTCAACATGAGGTCTAGATAATCTTATTCTAACCCTAAACACCAAGCGTTTTGGTGATGATGCAAGGCCAATAAAATTCCTTTATTGTCAAATAGTAATGGATGCCTCGGACCACCCGTGAATATTTGGCCAACAGATCTCTGTTTGAGGGGATGACATTGGGATAAAATTATTTGATGATGTCTAACTTAATATGCTGTGGTGGTTGTGCTAACCGTCCTCAGTGTCTCCATATGACAGTTAATGATATTTTTATTACTTTGGCATTATGATAGTCAAATTTAAAGAGACCAATTCAAATCATGATTTAATTTAAATATGAGATCAGAACAATAAAAATAATTAAAACCACTTATTTATTTATTTTTTTCAAATCCAATCATTTATAGTGAAAACTATTTAGTAATGAATAGCATCAAATAAGCCCATTAGGCATTACAACTGATTGATTCTCAACTCTAAACCTTTCCTGCTAGAACAGGAATACTCTGCTCATTCCTGAAGAAATTATCAGGATCAACTGCAGTCTTAATCTTAACCAACCTATCAAAATTACCATTAAAATACTTAGCACCATAAACTTGACCTTCTTGATAACTATTCTCACCAAAACTATTAATCCCAATATCAAGATCTCTATAGTTTATATAAGCACTTCTTGGATTCTTTGACACATAAGGTTCCATGAAACTATAAAGACTCTTAGCTTGATTCAAATAATTCAATGTAGCATTAGGTGCTGGATCATCCCAATTCACTGAAAACTGAATTTTGAACAAGTTCCCGGCACGGTGAGGAAAAGGCGTCGCGTCTGCCGGAATCTCATTCATTCTTCCACCGTAAGGGTTGAAAACAAATCCAACTTTTCCTAACTCAATCATCTTTTTCCATATCAATTCCAATGCATCCTTTGGAATAGCTTTTTGAACATAGTCAGATTTTCTCTTCCCGAAAATCGCGGAGTTAAGATTCCTTTCCAAAAGACTCTCCGGTTTCGCGCCGTTTTTGAAATTTTCATTGTTATTGTACCAAATAACAGAATTAATCCAACTCATTTCAAGACAATCTGATTTTTGCAATCCTAAAAGTGGGAATTCTTTAGCTAGAATTCCCACCAGTTCATCGGCGCCTCCAAGGAACAAAGCAACAACAGTAGCTCTAACAGTTTTTGTTCCTTTGACAGTTTTAGAACTTATAGGCTGCAAGAGAAGCCTCATGAAAAGTCTATCATCAGTAGTTGGAGCAACTTGTTGCCATTGAACAACAAGATCAGTAGCACTTTGATCTAAAGTTTTCTCAATTCTGAAAACAGTAACGGTTTCAGGAACCGCCACTAACTTAACCGTATAAGATAAAACGACACCAAAACTAGCGCCACCACCACCTCGTATAGCCCAAAAAACATCTTCTCCCATTGATTTCCTATTCAAAAGCCTCCCCTTAACATCAACAATTTCAGCATCAATGATATTATCAACAGATAAACCGTATTTTCTCAACATTGTACCATATCCTCCACCACTGAAGTGACCACCAACACCAACAGTTGGGCACACACCAGCAGGAAAGCCATGAACCTTACTCTTTTCGAAAATTCTATAATAAACTTCACCAAGAGTAGCACCGGCTTGAACATAAGCAACTTGGTTTGTTATATCAACATTGATTGTTCTTAGATTGAACATGTCAAGGATGATAAAGGGTTGTTGATTAGAGATGTAAGAAATACCCTCGTAATCATGTCCACCACTTCTGATTTTGATTTGAACATTAACTGTTTTAGCGCAGATAACAGTGGACTGAATATGTGAGGTTTGTTTTGGAGTAACAATGATTGATGGTTTGGAAGTTGAGGAGGTGTTGAAACGTGCGTTACGGATGTAGTTTTGAAGGACAGTGGGAAATGAAGGGTTTGATTGTGGGAAAACTATGTTGGAGATAGATGGATCTGTGTTGTTTTGTTTGAGGCAGTTAAGGAAAGTTGTGTACAAAGATTCAGATGCAGGTGATGCTGCTAAGGATGTATAGAAAACAGTTAGGAGAAAAAAAGATAGAGAAAATAGTATTGGTTTTGCCATTGGAATGTTATGTGTTTGTGAGTTATGCTGTAGTGAATGCGTGTGGTTTTTATAAAAGAAGGATCTACATGTTGTACAGTTTCTTTGACATTTTGGGTTGAAACTTCAACTACGCGCCTAACATTGGACTAAGACTTTGTCGTGAAATTTAATAATATTTTAATAATCTTGGCTTTTATTTTTGTTTTGGGAGCTTAGAGCACCACGTGCAACTCATATTATTTTGTCAATTTTATTTAAGCACATTATCTAAAATTAAAATGATTTATTCAATTTTAACTTTTAATTGGGCTATTTAAAAGAGTTTATGTTGCTGAGTCTTTAAATTTTACGTCATCTAACATTTCATGTGTTTCAGACTCATTAAATACGAAAGTCAATTATATACTTTATCCCCTTATATCAGAGAAATTAATGTGCCACTCCCGCACGTTGATCGGGATTTTTTAAAGTACATTTTAATAAAATTCAATTTTGAAGTAAATTGGGTGAGATGGATGCTTGCTTGTGTTTGCAATGGAACATCGTCAATCTTGATTAACGGAAGTTTAATGGAGAATTTCAAACTGGAAAAGGCCTAAAACATGGAGACCCTTTATCCCCTTCTTATTCATTCTTGGGGTTGAAGGTTTGGCTATGATGTTGTCAAGGGCAGCGATAATTAGAGCTTTTAATGGATTTAAGGTGAACGAAATGTTGGACTTCTATCTGCTACAATTCGCTGCTGACAATACTATTATATTATGCGAGCCATCATGGAGCAACATTCGGTTTGTGAAAGCCATCCTTAGAGGTTTCGAACTAGTATCGAGTCTCAACATAAATTTATGCAAGAGTAATCTGTCAGGGGTTAACATTGAGGACTCTTTTATGGAAGCGGCAACCACATATCTTTGTTTGGTTCGAGGTAATTTTCCAACCGATTTTATATGCATTCTGATAGGCTGCAATCATAGAACACTAGCTGTGTGGAAACCGGTGTTAAACAAATTGAAAGGAAGATTATTAGTGTGGAAGGGGCATTTCTTGTCGATGGGTGCCAGAGTCACACTGATAAATGCGGTGCTAAACTCAATACCGATTTATTACCTATCTTTTATAAAATTCCAAAGACAGTTTTGAAGGAATTTATCAGAATTCAGATAGACTTTCTTTGTTCTGGTGGATTGGAGAAAAGGTGTACTGCGTGGGTTAATTGGCCGGAAATATGCCGCAGCAAGGAAGAGGGGGATTAGGCATTAGAAGTGTAAAATCTTTCAATGAAGCATTGTTTGGAAAGTGGATGTGGAGGTTTTATAATGGATACTACAACGATATGAAGGATATTGTTAGAATTCTTGATATGGTTGTTTGGAAAGTAGTGTCCTCTCAGGTTCTACTGCAAAAATTGTTGGACACTCATCAAAATCTGACTTCAGTCAAAAATTCAGTTTCACGATGCCCTCTTTGCAGCCATGGTTCTCATCACTCAGGGACCTTTATGGTGTCATCTTGAACTCTTTGGAAAGCTGAGGTTACAAACTTTACAATGAACTTGAAAATGTAGAATTTGGCATCTTGAGATAGAAGTTATGTTCCTTTGAAATCGTGAAAAATCACCTGACTTTCTATACTTAGAAATTTTTTTAAGTCTTTCACAAAAAGTGACTTTTAATCTTTTCAATCCAAACATGGTCTTCCACTAAAAATTTGCTTTTTATTTTCAAAGATAATATGAAGTAGACCTCTTGAATGGAATTTTGCAAAAAGAATCACCCAAAAACTCCAAAAATTGAGAAAGTTATGTCCTTGTGAAGTTGAGAAAAATTTGTGAAATGACCTATAATCTTTTGACTTCTTCAAGTGACTTCCAAAAAATTTCAATCCTTGAAACTTAAATGAATATAAAGTTCATATCTTCAAGATTGTTATGCAAAAATAATGACCTCAACTTGATAAATGATGACCAAGCTATGAGCTTTTGAAGTTGATTGATCAAAAATTGAGAAATCCATCAATGACTTGTAAACTTTTGACCTCTTAGGCAAATTTTCAAGCATTTTCTCTTCCTACCAATTGAACTAAGTTGTATTAGACATCCTTAGGTTCATTATTAAAGAAGAATGAGCTCAAGAAGACAAGGGATGACCAAGTTATGATCCTTTGAAATCATACAAGATAGATAAAGTATCAATCTAGAGAGTTGGCAATCATAGACCTCCAAAACAATCTTCTCATCAATTAAACTCCTTGGATCAAAGCATATTCATATTAGAAGTCCTGTTAAGAATCAAATGACTTTGAAATCATCCACAAAATTCATACAAACACTAAGATATGGTCCTCAGAAGTCCAAAACCGTAATTTCAAGATAGATGGTCATAACATGGAGAATTCTTCAAATTTGATGATTGTCTTCAAGCATGAAGCATACTCTCAAGATAAGAAACCATATTTGATGTCAAGAAAAGTCTTCAATGAGAGACAATACTTTCAAAATCTCAAGAATTGAGGAGAGAAAGCATGGAAATAAACACATGAACCTATTGACTCCTTGAATAAGAGACTTGTGCACCATTCACCTACAACATTTAGAGAGCAAAGTGTACATATATCATTGTTAGCCAAGTATCAATTACCACATACATTCAAAGGTGATTGGTGTTCTCCCAAGAGCAAACCCAAAGATAGGAGAGAGAGAGAGAGAGAGAGAGAGAGACCATTTGTGATCTTTGTGCAATGAAATGGTATGAAGTATTAGAGAATCTTAGGGGCAAAAATTAGGGTACAACAGGTAGCTTCTAAAGAAACTAGGCCAACCACTCATCAAAATGTTGTCCATATGACTGGCTCTGTCGCACTAGTCCTTGTTTCCACGTCTGAAGATCCACTTTCTCATCCTAGGACAAGTGATCTGGTTCTAGTGACTTATCCAACCGCCAGCTTTCACGAGATCCCAACCTCTTTGGTAGTCGGGCATGGAGCTTTCCTAGTTTTGGCCCCATTCCAACTATTTTAACAACTACTCCAAGGCCAAACGTCAAAACAACCCACTATGAGTGTAATTGTCAGGATAAAAAATGTATCAAAATCTCCAGCGATTCCAGACCATACTCAGGTTGCAAGGCCCAAACCAACTCATTTTTGGACATATGAATATAAACATAAGAGTGGATGAATTGTGTTAGTTTGAAAAACCATTTTAAATATAAAAAATTGGAAGAAAAAAAAAAGAGATTAAAATACATTTATAAAACTAACAAGAAATAAGCAACTTAATAGAGTAAATCAAATAGAAAAAAAATACAAAAGAAATAAATAACTAAAATGTAACGAGATAAGTGTAGAAAAATATGCTCTAGAGATTTATATAGGTTCGACCGAATAATTTGGTCACGTCCTCTCCCCAAGAATTCTTTCTTGAGAGTTCCACTACGTGCTTTTAACATGTTTTGTCCATGAACCTCATTACACGAGGATTTTTATATATTGAACGCAAATAATGGATCCTTGTTCAATTTTTTTTAACATGATGTAGAATGAATTTGAAAAGACAATGGTGGAGTAGTTTGGATATTTTATTTATTTACACGAGCACTTTGTATAGTCTGGATAAAGACGAGCGAGGAAAAGTGGTTGAAGAAAACAAATATTGGTATATGATTGGCAATGTCAAGCAAATCTTAAATAATAACGCTTCACTATAGGCAAACACATTATGTCACTAGCAAAACACTTTTGGATTTATTATGGTACCCAAAAAAGACCGTGCTTTAGTTGGATGCACTGATTCCAATTTTGTTGGTTGCAAATTGAATCAGAAAAGTATCAGCGGTACGAGTGACTTGTTTGGGAACTCAATTGTCTCCTAACATAGCAAGAAACAAGTAAATATTTGCATCAACCACAGCTGAAACAGAATACATCATTCTGAGTAGTTGTTGGGCAATGTTAATATGGTCAACATGAGGTCTAGATAATCTTATTCTAACCCTAAACACCAAGCGTTTTGGTGATGATGCAAGGCCAATAAAATTCCTTTATTGTCAAATAGTAATGGATGCCTCGGACCACCCGTGAATATTTGGCCAACAGATCTCTGTTTGAGGGGATGACATTGGGATAAAATTATTTGATGATGTCTAACTTAATATGCTGTGGTGGTTGTGCTAACCGTCCTCAGTGTCTCCATATGACAGTTAATGATATTTTTATTACTTTGGCATTATGATAGTCAAATTTAAAGAGACCAATTCAAATCATGATTTAATTTAAATATGAGATCAGAACAATAAAAATAATTAAAACCACTTATTTATTTATTTTTTTCAAATCCAATCATTTATAGTGAAAACTATTTAGTAATGAATAGCATCAAATAAGCCCATTAGGCATTACAACTGATTGATTCTCAACTCTAAACCTTTCCTGCTAGAACAGGAATACTCTGCTCATTCCTGAAGAAATTATCAGGATCAACTGCAGTCTTAATCTTAACCAACCTATCAAAATTATTATTAAAAAACTTTGCACCATAAACCTTTCCTTCTTCATAACTATTCTCACCAAAACTATTAATCCCAATATCAAGGTCTCTATAGTTTAAAAAAGCACTTCTAGGATTCTTTGACACATAAGGTTCCATAAAACTATATAGGCTCTTAGCTTGATTCAAATACTCCGATGTAGCATTTGGTGCTGGATCCGTCCAACTCACTGAAAGTTGAATTTTGAACAAATTCCCTGCCCGGTGAGGAAAAGGCGTGGCGTCAGCCGGAATCTCAGCCATTTTTCCACCATAAGGGTTGAAAACAAATCCAACTTTTCCTAACTCAATCATCTTTTTCCATATCAATTCCAATGCATCCTTTGGAATAGCTTTTTGAACATAGTCAGATTTTCTCTTCCCGAAAATCGCGGAGTTAAGATTCCTTTCCAAAAGACTCTCCGGTTTCGCGCCGTTTTTGAAATTTTCATTGTTATTGTACCAAATAACAGAATTAATCCAACTCATTTCAAGACAATCTGATTTTTGCAATCCTAAAAGTGGGAATTCTTTAGCTAGAATTCCCACCAGTTCATCGGCGCCTCCAAGGAACAAAGCAACAACAGTAGCTCTAACAGTTTTTGTTCCTTTGACAGTTTTAGAACTTATAGGCTGCAAGAGAAGCCTCATGAAAAGCCTATCGTCAGTAGTTGGAGCAACTTGTTGCCATTGAACAACAAGATCAGTAGCATTTTGTTCTAAAGTTTTCTCAATTCTGAAAACAGTAACAGTTTCAGGAACCACCACTAATTTAACAGTATAAGATAAAACAACACCAAAACTAGCACCACCGCCACCTCGTATAGCCCAAAAAACATCTTCTCCCATTGATTTCCTATTCAAAAGCCTCCCCTTAACATCAACAATTTCAGCATCAATGATATTATCAACAGATAAACCGTATTTTCTCAACATTGTACCATATCCTCCACCACTGAAGTGACCACCAACACCAACAGTTGGGCACACACCAGCAGGAAAGCCATGAACCTTACTCTTTTCGAAAATTCTATAATAAACTTCACCAAGAGTAGCACCGGCTTGAACATAAGCAACTTGGTTTGTTATATCAACATTGATTGTTCTTAGATTGAACATGTCAAGGATGATAAAGGGTTGTTGATTAGAGATGTAAGAAATACCCTCGTAATCATGTCCACCACTTCTGATTTTGATTTGAACATTAACTGTTTTAGCGCAGATAACAGTGGACTGAATATGTGAGGTTTGTTTTGGAGTAACAATGATTGATGGTTTGGAAGTTGAGGAGGTGTTGAAACGTGCGTTACGGATGTAGTTTTGAAGGACAGTGGGAAATGAAGGGTTTGATTGTGGGAAAACTATGTTGGAGATAGATGGATCTGTGTTGTTTTGTTTGAGGCAGTTAAGGAAAGTTGTGTACAAAGATTCAGATGCAGGTGATGCTGCTAAGGATGTATAGAAAACAGTTAGGAGAAAAAAAGATAGAGAAAATAGTATTGGTTTTGCCATTGGAATGTTATGTGTTTGTGAGTTATGCTGTAGTGAATGCGTGTGGTTTTTATAAAAGAAGGATCTACATGTTGTACAGTTTCTTTGACATTTTGGGTTGAAACTTCAACTACGCGCCTAACATTGGACTAAGACTTTGTCGTGAAATTTAATAATATTTTAATAATCTTGGCTTTTATTTTTGTTTTGGGAGCTTAGAGCACCACGTGCAACTCATATTATTTTGTCAATTTTATTTAAGCACATTATCTAAAATTAAAATGATTTATTCAATTTTAACTTTTAATTGGGCTATTTAAAAGAGTTTATGTTGCTGAGTCTTTAAATTTTACGTCATCTAACATTTCATGTGTTTCAGACTCATTAAATACGAAAGTCAATTATATACTTTATCCCCTTATATCAGAGAAATTAATGTGCCACTCCCGCACGTTGATCGGGATTTTTTAAAGTACATTTTAATAAAATTCAATTTTGAAGTAAATTGGGTGAGATGGATGCTTGCTTGTGTTTGCAATGGAACATCGTCAATCTTGATTAACGGAAGTTTAATGGAGAATTTCAAACTGGAAAAGGCCTAAAACATGGAGACCCTTTATCCCCTTCTTATTCATTCTTGGGGTTGAAGGTTTGGCTATGATGTTGTCAAGGGCAGCGATAATTAGAGCTTTTAATGGATTTAAGGTGAACGAAATGTTGGACTTCTATCTGCTACAATTCGCTGACAATACTATTATATTATGCGAGCCATCATGGAGCAACATTCGGTTTGTGAAAGCCATCCTTAGAGGTTTCGAACTAGTATCGAGTCTCAACATAAATTTATGCAAGAGTAATCTGTCAGGGGTTAACATTGAGGACTCTTTTATGGAAGCGGCAACCACATATCTTTGTTTGGTTCGAGGTAATTTTCCAACCGATTTTATATGCATTCTGATAGGCTGCAATCATAGAACACTAGCTGTGTGGAAACCGGTGTTAAACAAATTGAAAGGAAGATTATTAGTGTGGAAGGGGCATTTCTTGTCGATGGGTGCCAGAGTCACACTGATAAATGCGGTGCTAAACTCAATACCGATTTATTACCTATCTTTTATAAAATTCCAAAGACAGTTTTGAAGGAATTTATCAGAATTCAGATAGACTTTCTTTGTTCTGGTGGATTGGAGAAAAGGTGTACTGCGTGGGTTAATTGGCCGGAAATATGCCGCAGCAAGGAAGAGGGGGATTAGGCATTAGAAGTGTAAAATCTTTCAATGAAGCATTGTTTGGAAAGTGGATGTGGAGGTTTTATAATGGATACTACAACGATATGAAGGATATTGTTAGAATTCTGATATGGTTGTTTGGAAAGTAGTGTCCTCTCAGGTTCTACTGCAAAAATTGTTGGACACTCATCAAAATCTGACTTCAGTCAAAAATTCAGTTTCACGATGCCCTCTTTGCAGCCATGGTTCTCATCACTCAGGGACCTTTATGGTGTCATCTTGAACTCTTTGGAAAGCTGAGGTTACAAACTTTACAATGAACTTGAAAATGTAGAATTTGGCATCTTGAGATAGAAGTTATGTTCCTTTGAAATCGTGAAAAATCACCTGACTTTCTATACTTAGAAATTTTTTTAAGTCTTTCACAAAAAAGTGACTTTTAATCTTTTCAATCCAAACATGGTCTTCCACTAAAAATTTGCTTTTTATTTTCAAAGATAATATGAAGTAGACCTCTTGAATGGAATTTTGCAAAAAGAATCACCCAAAAACTCCAAAAATTGAGAAAGTTATGTCCTTGTGAAGTTGAGAAAAATTTGTGAAATGACCTATAATCTTTTGACTTCTTCAAGTGACTTCCAAAAAATTTCAATCCTTGAAACTTAAATGAATATAAAGTTCATATCTTCAAGATTGTTATGCAAAAATAATGACCTCAACTTGATAAATGATGACCAAGCTATGAGCTTTTGAAGTTGATTGATCAAAAATTGAGAAATCCATCAATGACTTGTAAACTTTTGACCTCTTAGGCAAATTTTCAAGCATTTTCTCTTCCTACCAATTGAACTAAGTTGTATTAGACATCCTTAGGTTCATTATTAAAGAAGAATGAGCTCAAGAAGACAAGGGATGACCAAGTTATGATCCTTTGAAATCATACAAGATAGATAAAGTATCAATCTAGAGAGTTGGCAATCATAGACCTCCAAAACAATCTTCTCATCAATTAAACTCCTTGGATCAAAGCATATTCATATTAGAAGTCCTGTTAAGAATCAAATGACTTTGAAATCATCCACAAAATTCATACAAACACTAAGATATGGTCCTCAGAAGTCCAAAACCGTAATTTCAAGATAGATGGTCATAACATGGAGAATTCTTCAAATTTGATGATTGTCTTCAAGCATGAAGCATACTCTCAAGATAAGAAACCATATTTGATGTCAAGAAAAGTCTTCAATGAGAGACAATACTTTCAAAATCTCAAGAATTGAGGAGAGAAAGCATGGAAATAAACACATGAACCTATTGACTCCTTGAATAAGAGACTTGTGCACCATTCACCTACAACATTTAGAGAGCAAAGTGTACATATATCATTGTTAGCCAAGTATCAATTACCACATACATTCAAAGGTGATTGGTGTTCTCCCAAGAGCAAACCCAAAGATAGGAGAGAGAGAGAGAGAGAGAGAGAGAGACCATTTGTGATCTTTGTGCAATGAAATGGTATGAAGTATTAGAGAATCTTAGGGGCAAAAATTAGGGTACAACAGGTAGCTTCTAAAGAAACTAGGCCAACCACTCATCAAAATGTTGTCCATATGACTGGCTCTGTCGCACTAGTCCTTGTTTCCACGTCTGAAGATCCACTTTCTCATCCTAGGACAAGTGATCTGGTTCTAGTGACTTATCCAACCGCCAGCTTTCACGAGATCCCAACCTCTTTGGTAGTCGGGCATGGAGCTTTCCTAGTTTTGGCCCCATTCCAACTATTTTAACAACTACTCCAAGGCCAAACGTCAAAACAACCCACTATGAGTGTAATTGTCAGGATAAAAAATGTATCAAAATCTCCAGCGATTCCAGACCATACTCAGGTTGCAAGGCCCAAACCAACTCATTTTTGGACATATGAATATAAACATAAGAGTGGATGAATTGTGTTAGTTTGAAAAACCATTTTAAATATAAAAAATTGGAAGAAAAAAAAAAGAGATTAAAATACATTTATAAAACTAACAAGAAATAAGCAACTTAATAGAGTAAATCAAATAGAAAAAAAATACAAAAGAAATAAATAACTAAAATGTAACGAGATAAGTGTAGAAAAATATGCTCTAGAGATTTATATAGGTTCGACCGAATAATTTGGTCACGTCCTCTCCCCAAGAATTCTTTCTTGAGAGTTCCACTACGTGCTTTTAACATGTTTTGTCCATGAACCTCATTACACGAGGATTTTTATATATTGAACGCAAATAATGGATCCTTGTTCAATTTTTTTTAACATGATGTAGAATGAATTTGAAAAGACAATGGTGGAGTAGTTTGGATATTTTATTTATTTACACGAGCACTTTGTATAGTCTGGATAAAGACGAGCGAGGAAAAGTGGTTGAAGAAAACAAATATTGGTATATGATTGGCAATGTCAAGCAAATCTTAAATAATAACGCTTCACTATAGGCAAACACATTATGTCACTAGCAAAACACTTTTGGATTTATTATGGTACCCAAAAAAGACCGTGCTTTAGTTGGATGCACTGATTCCAATTTTGTTGGTTGCAAATTGAATCAGAAAAGTATCAGCGGTACGAGTGACTTGTTTGGGAACTCAATTGTCTCCTAACATAGCAAGAAACAAGTAAATATTTGCATCAACCACAGCTGAAACAGAATACATCATTCTGAGTAGTTGTTGGGCAATGTTAATATGGTCAACATGAGGTCTAGATAATCTTATTCTAACCCTAAACACCAAGCGTTTTGGTGATGATGCAAGGCCAATAAAATTCCTTTATTGTCAAATAGTAATGGATGCCTCGGACCACCCGTGAATATTTGGCCAACAGATCTCTGTTTGAGGGGATGACATTGGGATAAAATTATTTGATGATGTCTAACTTAATATGCTGTGGTGGTTGTGCTAACCGTCCTCAGTGTCTCCATATGACAGTTAATGATATTTTTATTACTTTGGCATTATGATAGTCAAATTTAAAGAGACCAATTCAAATCATGATTTAATTTAAATATGAGATCAGAACAATAAAAATAATTAAAACCACTTATTTATTTATTTTTTTCAAATCCAATCATTTATAGTGAAAACTATTTAGTAATGAATAGCATCAAATAAGCCCATTAGGCATTACAACTGATTGATTCTCAACTCTAAACCTTTCCTGCTAGAACAGGAATACTCTGCTCATTCCTGAAGAAATTATCAGGATCAACTGCAGTCTTAATCTTAACCAACCTATCAAAATTATTATTAAAAAACTTTGCACCATAAACCTTTCCTTCTTCATAACTATTCTCACCAAAACTATTAATCCCAATATCAAGGTCTCTATAGTTTAAAAAAGCACTTCTAGGATTCTTTGACACATAAGGTTCCATAAAACTATATAGGCTCTTAGCTTGATTCAAATACTCCGATGTAGCATTTGGTGCTGGATCCGTCCAACTCACTGAAAGTTGAATTTTGAACAAATTCCCTGCCCGGTGAGGAAAAGGCGTGGCGTCAGCCGGAATCTCAGCCATTTTTCCACCATAAGGGTTGAAAACAAATCCAACTTTTCCTAACTCAATCATCTTTTTCCATATCAATTCCAATGCATCCTTTGGAATAGCTTTTTGAACATAGTCAGATTTTCTCTTCCCGAAAATCGCGGAGTTAAGATTCCTTTCCAAAAGACTCTCCGGTTTCGCGCCGTTTTTGAAATTTTCATTGTTATTGTACCAAATAACAGAATTAATCCAACTCATTTCAAGACAATCTGATTTTTGCAATCCTAAAAGTGGGAATTCTTTAGCTAGAATTCCCACCAGTTCATCGGCGCCTCCAAGGAACAAAGCAACAACAGTAGCTCTAACAGTTTTTGTTCCTTTGACAGTTTTAGAACTTATAGGCTGCAAGAGAAGCCTCATGAAAAGTCTATCATCAGTAGTTGGAGCAACTTGTTGCCATTGAACAACAAGATCAGTAGCACTTTGATCTAAAGTTTTCTCAATTCTGAAAACAGTAACGGTTTCAGGAACCGCCACTAACTTAACCGTATAAGATAAAACGACACCAAAACTAGCGCCACCACCACCTCGTATAGCCCAAAAAACATCTTCTCCCATTGATTTCCTATTCAAAAGCCTCCCCTTAACATCAACAATTTCAGCATCAATGATATTATCAACAGATAAACCGTATTTTCTCAACATTGTACCATACCCTCCACCACTGAGGTGACCACCAACACCAACAGTTGGACCAACACCAGCAGGAAAGCCATGAACCTTACTCTTCTCATAAATTCCGTAATAAAGTTCACCAAGTGTAGCACCTGCTTGAACATAAGCAACCTCGTTTTTTATATCAACATTGATTGTTCTTAGATTGAACATGTCAAGGACGATAAAGGGTGATTGATCCGAGACGTAAGAAATACCCTCATAATCATGTCCACCACTTCTGATTTTGATCTGAAGGTTGGTTTTCTTGGCACAGATAACAGTGGATTGGACATGTGAGGGGTGTTTTGGAGTAACAATGATTGATGGTTTGGAAGTTGAGGATGTGTTGAAACGTGCATTACGGATGTAGTTTTGAAGGACAGTGGAAAATGAAGGGTTTGATTGTGGGAGAACTAGGTCGGAGATTGATTGATCTGTGTTGTTTTGTTTGAGGCAGTTAAGGAAATTCGTGTACAAAGATTCTGATGGTGATGGTGCTGCTAACGATGTATAGAAAAGAGTTAGAAAAAGAAAAGATAGAGAAACTAGTGTTGGTTTTGCCATTGGAATGTGTTGTTTTGTGAGTTAGGTTGGGGTGAATGTGTACGGTTTTTATAGGAGGAGTAACATGTTGAAATTTCAACAACTCGTCTAACATAGGAAGAGATTTGTGTCGTCAAATTTGATAATAATTTAATAATAATAAATGTCTATTGTTTTTGTGAGCTTATAGGTTATCTGTGTGGGTATAGTTGTTTTTTTCTGGATAATATTTTTTTAGATCAACTATTACTCATTATATTCCTTATTAGTATAAAATAAAATTTAAATTTATTAAATAACCTATGCATTTGAAAATTTGAACTGATTCAGATATAATTCAATGAATTAAAGAGTTTATTTATATTTAATTTAATTTTTAATTTTATTTTATAAAGTAAATTGATATTTTATTTTTTATTATATTCTTATCAAGAGAAGTGATAGAAGAATTTTCCAAAATTAACTTATCAGAAGTTTAACCTAACATTTTATTTTTACTGTAATTTTTTATATTTTCTTATAATACTTTCAACTTTTGACTATCTTAAATTTTTATACTTTTATATAGAAAAATATTACATTTTTCTATATATTTTCCACTATATATATCATTTTAAACGATTGGTTTTTTTCTTTGAAAAATCTAGTAATAAAGAAATGATAATTAATTATTTGAAGAAAATTTATTAATGTATCAAAAAAATATTATTGTTCGGTATTACTACTATATAAGTCCTCTTTAATTTATTTTCAAAGATTTCTTTTCTTTTCTTTTCAAATACGTGAATAAGGTAAAAATAAAATATGTACCCTTTTTTCAGGGTTGAGATCTATTATCTTGTATTTGGACGGTAAGTTTGCTTTCTTCAATTGTAAAAAGAAAGTTAATAATTAATTATGCCATTAAAATAATTAAAATAAAATTAGAGTACAATTACATATATAATTGTGATTTGTTGATAGCTTAATACTATTTTACATTGTCAGCTAATCATTTCTTTTCTCTATATTTTTTATGGAAAGAGCTATTATAAGTTTTTGTGAATTCATTATTATTTTTAGATTTTAATTGATATGTTTGTAAAAATATTTTATACTCTTGATAATCACAATTGTTGATTTGATTTTATTTAATTTAATTTTAATTTTTTAAGTAATATATTTGAATAATTATGCAGTATTTACTGTGTACATTTTTTTCATAATTAAATTCTTATATTTTCTTAATTCTCTCATTTCTAAACAATAATATTATTTTGATCTACCATTAAAATCTGGCTCATGAGTTGAAATAAAAATAAATACTTTTAAAAATATATGTGGCATAAATAATAACAAAAAAATAATAATGATATTTTATTTGTTTTAAACTATTGTGAGGACGGGGTTTGTAAATTGTGGTGTAAATAACAAATTATTAATTAGTTCAAAATAATTAAAAGAATATATAATAATAAAAATAAATTGTGAGGACATGAATTACTTTCTACTACTCCCTCCATCTTACGATACCTATTCTCTTTTCTTTTTTTTATTTGTCTCTTTAGAATATTAATGTGATATTTATTATTTTTTTCTATTAATTTATTATATTTTATAGTATTTTAATTTATATAATTATTCCACAACATATTATTAATAAAAATATTTTAATAAAATAAATTTATTTTATCGTTAAAATCAACATAATTAATTATTATTTTAAAAAATATGAAATTCTGAAAGAAGACGTCGATTGTAAAAGGGAGGGAGTGGTTTAATATTTAAGGGACATGTATTACTTTCTAAAATCTCAAATATAGTAATAAAAAATAAATTTTGTGTTGTTCAAAATATAAAAGAACATCAACTAACAGATACTCTTAAGCAGATTAATTGTTATAAATTGATGATGGAAATTATATTTACACATGCATCCAATGAAATTTTATGATAGTGTTATTTATATACATTTTTTTATAAAATATAGGTTCAAATATTTATATGTCATAATTTAATTGAATAGATATTTAAAATAATTTTACGGTGCATGAGTATTATTCTCATTCTTAAAATATCTTTCAATTAATTTAAATTATAAATTTTAATAATATTTTTTACTCATAAAAACAAATCATAAACGATATATATAATTCCTCTCGGGCACATGAGGATGAGGTATCAAAGATGGAGTTATCGGAGGTCGAGTCACCGGCAGAGGAGGTCCAAGATGCCCAGGATGCTAAAAATGTTGAGGTTCTCGACGACGATATCGAGGAACGTGTAGAGGCAGAGGATGCTGGCTATCCAGGAGGGCCATATGATAGATCTCTTCTGATTTATTATGGGGACCATACTGCTCGTTATGTCTAGGTGGAGAGGTATTAAAAAATTTATTTTCGTTTACTGTCCGTTTTTTTTGTTTATTTTCATATAATGTCCGTTCTTTTTATTTATTTTCGTATATTGTCTGTTATTTTTTATTTATTTTCTTTTACTGTTTGTTTGTATTACTTATTTATTTATTTTCGTTCGATTCTTATGCTTTAGGAAAGAAAGGCCTTGAAACATGTAAACCACTCCCGCAAAATCTTTGAACTATATGGTCCAAAGACTTAGTGGTTCCATACTGCTATACTCGCATCTGGTCTTGCTGGATTATACAGTACTGGTTACAGGACCATTAGCACCAGCATGCAGGGTGCTTTTGCTGAGAGATGGAATAGGGAGACGTCATCTTTCCACTTTCCAGTTGGGGAGTTGACGATCACCCTCGACGATGTTGCATGCTTGCTCCGACTACCTATCAGAGGTGGGTTACTCAACCATTCCAAGATAACTAGAGCTGAGGCGGCTGAGTTGATGGTTGATAATCTGGGAGTTGATACCTACAAGGCTTCTACGAACTGCGACTCCACAAACGGGGCACACGTGAAATTCTCCTACCTAAAGGAGTTATATGAGGAGCACCTCCATCAAGCAGCTCTTGCAAAAAGAACTGCACAGACAGCTAAGGAGCCTGTGGAGGCAGATATTTTTGTTCAGTTTCACTAGGGTTGTACCATCCGGTGTTTTCTGATGTATTTGATAGGCACGTCCGTCTTTGTGGACACGAGTGGCCGCTAAATCAACGTGACCCACCTGAGATATTTTACAGACCTTTCTACAGTACAAGACTGGAATTAGGGTGTCACTGTTCTTACCTACCTCTACTAGAAGTTGAATGAAGCTTCCAAGTTGAGGGCTAGGGCGCTTAACGGCTCGTGCACAGTCCTCACGGTATATTTTTATTTTAACGATAAATTTTAATCACTTTTAATTGATTTGTACTTACACATTATATTTTTGTTGATGCAAAGCTGGATTTTATCGTACTTTCACCGCATCCATGGTTACTCCGTGGATCCCGACTATGCATACTTCATGCCCAGGGCTTCCAGGTTTATTCTCAACAGGGGCAACAATAATGTGGTTCCGTAGCAGGTGTTCCTTGATCGCACCAACCACGACGAAATCAATTGAACCCTGTTTGAGGACTATAGGGAGGTTGTCCCCTTCGATACCATTTCGTTATACTCTGGGTGGTTAGCCTGTTGTTGCGGCGGTATAGCGGCAAACAAAGAGTTGGTATTATTTTTACCGGGTGATATATACCGGTTAGGTTATATCGTATCGTGTCCACAGAGATTGGTTATTGATTCGTCGTTCGACAATTCTACCGTTAATGAGTTTGAGATTAAAAGAAATAAAAATAAAAGACAAAAAGTAAATGAACAAAAGTATAAAGGATAGACCTTATCCTGAATGTCACCGACTTAAATCTACCACCCATGTTATACTCGGCCTACGATACTCGTCTGTGTCATCACATACCTCTCACAACCTAAGCTATTCCTAACCCAAATTGAGAATCCTCCTAAATCATCTCAATATCCATTCCTGGAATACCTCGACAACACAGGAGTCAACTGCGTCACCCCCATACCTATTCCTAGCATACTTCACCAACACAGAGGCAATAAGTTCGGATACTCTATAGTGAATGTTAGATCTAAACCCATTCCTAGCATTCAGAAACTAACAGATAATCATCCTAGGTAAGAATCTAAGCAATCTATTTCTAGCAAAGCTCACATCCCTAACATAAAGTAAAAACCTAAGATAATCACCGACACAAATTCATAAAGGAAGCTTTATACAACGCCAAGGGCGACAAATATACATGATTTAGAGTAGATATACATACAAAACCCAACAAAAGAGATTACAAAGAGAAGATAAGAAGAGGAACCAAACACTTCTTGGTTTGTCAACACCAATCGACGAGGGATTCGACTCCGGATCCTCCAAATGCAAGCTCCAATGTTGTTTTCTAAGCTAATCTATCAAAGAAATGAAGGTGATGGTGTTGGGACTCAAAAATACCCAACCCATAACCTAAAAATGTGTTTTGAGCCCCTTTTAAAGAATTCTGATGTCGCAGGGCGCGCTAAGCGCGGTATTCGCGCTAAGCGCGGTCTGCTATGTTCAGCATTTTATTTTTGTCGTATCTTGAGAACCGTAACTCGGAATTGCGCCCGGTTTGAAGCGTTGAAAAGCTTATTCAATTCTCTATATAACCATGAATGAATATCAAGCTTTATTGATGATTTTTATTCTTTGATTTTGAGCTTTATTCGTTGATGAGTTGCTCAAATCACGCTCTTGAAGCTTAGCCTTTAACACTTTATTACTCAATGCTCCAATTATGAATGAATACCTATAAAAGAGATGAAAAACTATCAAATGATACAATATTTACACAAAACTCAATTATTCTATTATGTACACAAATATACTAAAAGCAGGGATTATTCAACTAAATATCAACAAAAGAACGGATAAGTGCCACAAAATGTATATACAAAATAACTACATTTTGGCACTTATCAACTCTCCCCAACTTGACACATTGTTTGTCCTCAAACAAAGTCAAGTAAACCTAAAGAAGCAAAAGATGATAATCAAAGAATCACAAATCAACAAGTTTTGAAAACGGAAAACAAATGTATGGTTCAAACGAAAACGTACACGACGAATATAAACTTACCACCATACTACAACAATAACATATAAACGAAACAAATCCTAAGTACAAAAATCATGCAAAACATTCTAAACAAAACAAACTCAATCATGAATCACGCCTAGAAAAAATTCATCGGTAGATGAAGAACACACAAAGGTGAGGGATAAAAATCACTCCTCCACAATCTTGCAAACAATAGACTAAATTATACATTCATCCAAAAATGTATTGAAAATACAAATGCAAGAATCACAAGGGCTTTTCAAGGTTGTAATGTGGCTTGGTTAACAAACAAGTGATAAGTCCTAAAGCTAATCGAAACAAAAACTTGCTTAAACCTAAGGGAGTGATCAACTCACAAAGTTCTAAACAATACAATTCCAATCAAACTTCTTCTTCATCACAAATTTAACACCAAACTCACCTTACTTATTAACATAACATTATTCCCACTCTTTTTGTTTTTCTTTTTCAAAACTTTTCTCTTTTTTTCTTTCTTTTTCTAATCTTTCTTTTTCACTTTCTTTTTTTTTCTTTTCTTTCTTTTCTCTTAACCTCATACCAACCACAACATAAGTACATAAACATTTCTCTCCCCAACTTGAATTCAACCAACATTAATGTGTGAATACTCCCTACTTTCTAAGGCAAGGTAAAAATCCATACAACAACATAGAGTTGAGGGTTCAAGAAACAAAGAAATTAACATCCATAAAAAAAGTGAATTGACACTCATAGACAAGGATCAAGTTCAAATAAACATGGATATTGATAAAAGTTCAAAGGGGTTAACAAAGGTTCACACACTCACAAGGTGAATTGAATATTTGGCCAAGGTAGTTATGCTCAAAATCAAACAAAATTCCTTGATCATTTTCTTGCAATCATACAATCAACACAAAACAAAAGATTAAGCATAATAAAATCCAGTTTAAAACAAGAATGTGGACTCTCATATGTAAACAATGGAAAGCTTCCTCACATTTATGGTTAAAAAGGGAACTAAAGTGATCCAATTCATGAGCAAGTAATGCAAAAAGAATGAATGACATGGTAATTGTACAAATGATAAATTTCCTAAACATGTTATGCTATATAAAGCGATAAACGAGTACCTAACGTGTAGCAACTTTGAAAATTATCATTACCATACATCCGCGAGTTGAAACGATCAAACTCGGAAAATCACCAAATGCAACCTTAAACTAACAAACCAAAATTTGAGTCCAAACAATAACAAAAGAATTAGAAAAACAATACTAATTTTATTCAATACAAAAAGCCTTGGTGAAAGTGGGAAAAAGGAAAACCAAGTGAAATTTTAAAAGAATTCACGGCCTGATAGCGAGCTAAGCCAAGAAGGCAGGCGCCACAAGAAAAATGATAAAGAATAGTGCCTGCTATGCAAGCTCCACTCACACACCTATACAATCTCATTTACACATCTAAACAATATTTATAATACATACACACTTCCACAAGCTAAAACACTACAAACTTGTGGAAAATAACAAATTGACATAACAAAACAAAAGCAAATAACAATACATAAACTTGGTGAAAACGAATTAACAAGTTGAAAAGTGAAAGTTTGAAATTAAGAGCAAGTCCTATTTCAACTTGTTAAAACATAAGCCACCAAACAACATAAACATAAACATAAACAAACAAAAACATGCTTGTTTTACGTCGTAAGCTCGACGCCTTTATTGTGCGAGTACTAGTAACCTCCTCTCGTCATGCCATGGTATTGCCACACCGCGCAAACCTAAAGAAAGTGTCCTAACAACCACACAACAAACGTTACAAATACGAGACATTTCACAACAATACTTGAAAACAAGGAAAAACACACATATGTACAAGTATGGAAAGTAAACACAACATGTACAAGTAATAATATACAAGTTCATATACAAAGTCTATACAACATATACATTAATTACAAAACTCAAAAACAACGGAATTATCGCAATACAAAACCAATAAAACCAATCCCGAACGCGCCATTTTGTTGCGGTATAGCGGCAAGCAAAGAGTTGGTATTATTTTTACCGGGTGATATATACCGGTTAGGTTATATCGTATCGTGTCCACAGAGATTGGTTATTGATTCGTCGTTCGACAATTCTACCGTTAATGAGTTTGAGATTAAAAGAAATAAAAATAAAAGACAAAAAGTAAATGAACAAAAAGTATAAAGGATAGACAGCTTATCCGGAACGAATGTAAACTACCCGTCACTGACTTAAATCTACCACCCATGTTATACTCGGCCTACGATACTCTTCCGTGTCATCACATACCTCTCACAACCTAAGCTATTCCTAACCCAAATTGAGAATCCTCCTAAATCATCTCAATATCCATTCCTGGCATACCTCGACAACACATGAGTCAACTGCGTCACCTCCATACCTATTCCTAGCATACTTCACCAACACAGAGACATTAAGTTCGGATACTCTATAGTGAATGTTAGATCTAAATCCATTCCTAGCATTCAGAAACTAATAGATGATCATCCTAGGTAAGAATTTAAGCAATCTATTTCTAGCAAAGCTCACATCCCTAACATAAAGTAAAAACCTAAGATAATCACCGACACAAATTCATAAAGGAAGCTTTATACAACGTCAAGGGCGACAAATATACATGAGTTAGAGTAGATATACATACAAAACCCAACAAAAGAGATTACAAAGAGAAGATAAGAAGAGGAACCAAACACTTCTTGGTTTGTCAACACCAATCGACGAGGGATTCGACTCCGGATCCTCCAAATGCAAGCTCCAATGTTGTTTTCTAAGCTAATCTATCAAAGAAACGAAGGTGATGGTGTTGGGACTCAAAAATACCCAACTCATAACCTAAAAATATGTTTTGAGCCCCTTTTAAAGAATTCTGATGTCGCAGGGCGCGCTAAGCGCGGTATTCGCGCTAAGCGCGGTCTGCTATGTTCAGCATTTTATTTTTGTCGTATCTTGAGAACCGTAACTCGGAATTGCGCCCGGTTTGAAGCGTTGGAAAGCTTATTCAATTCTCTATCTAACCATGAATGAATATCAAGCTTTATTGATGATTTTTATTCTTTGATTTTGAGCTTTATTCGTTGATGAGTTGCTCAAATCACGCTCTTGAAGCTTAGCCTTTAACATTTTATTACTCAATGCTCCAATTATGAATGAATACCTATAAAAGAGATGAAAAACTATCAAATGATACAATATTTACACAAAAACTCAATTATTCTATTATGTACACAAATATACTAAAATCGGGGATTATTCAACTAAATATCAACAAAAGAACGGATAAGTGCCACAAAATGTATATACAAAATAACTACATTTTGGCACTTATCACCTGTGGGGTTAACCTGATAGTGCTGTATTTTCTCGAGCGGTGTATGCGCCAGTTTGGTTATGTGCAGATCATACCCCGTTCTCCTTTACAGGAAGCTCCGAACACCATGACATGGAGGGATCTAGATGATGTCTTCCAAGATTGGGAGAATAATGTCGTGCCATATAAGTTTTGATTGTTGCGGGCATTCCGTATGTGGCACTCTGCGGAGGGGTACACGACATGGTTCTTTACAATGTCACACCCTTACATGACACCGGAGGCTGAAGGACGTCTGTCGAGGCCAGCACGTGAGGAGCTCTTGGAAAATGAGCAGGCCGAGGATGATCATGCCATTGATCTACTTCCTATTTGTTAGAGTATCTGCCATATTGGACAAGAGGCGTTGGATGACAGGATTATCGATGGGGGAGGACCCGATGCGGTTGTCGTGGTGGAGAGGATGGTCGTTGAGGCAGAGTGTGCAGTCCGTTACTGTTGAAGCGGTAAAGCGAGCAAGCAAAAGTAAAGTATTATTTTTACCGGGTGATATATACCAGTTAAGTTATATCATATTGTGTCCACAGAGATTGGTTATTGATTCGTCGTTCGACAATTCTACCGTTAATGATTTTGGGATTAAATGAGTTAAAAATAAAAGACAAAAAGTAAATGAACAAAAAATATAAAGGATAGATAGCTTGTCCGGAATGAATGCACACTATCTATCACAGACTTAAATCTATCGTCCAATTATACTCAGCCTACGATACTCGTCTGTGTCATCACATATCTCTCACAATCTAAGTTATTTCTAACCCAAATTGAGAATTCTCCCGAATCACCTCGATAGCCATGTCTGGCCTAACTCAACAACCAGAAGTCAACTGTGTCACCTCCATACCCATCTTTGGCATACTTCACCAACGCATAGGCATTAAGTTTAGATACTTTATGGTGAATGTCATCTCTAAACCTATTTCTAGCATTCAGAAACTAACAGATAATCATCCTAGGTAAGAATTTAAGCTGTCTATCTCTAGCAAGCTCAAATCCCAAACATAGAGTAAAAACCTAAGATAACTACCAACACAGATTCATAAAGCAGACTTTATACAACGCCAAGGGAGATAAATATACATGTGTTCAGAGTAAATATACATACATAACCAACACAATAGAGAAATACACAGAGAAAAGAGGAGATAAACTACTCATTTACACCAGTTTGTCAACACTTATCGAAGAGTAATCCACCTCCAATCATCCGTGAGAAAGACCCTAGTATTGTTTTCTAAGCTAAACTATCAAAAACTATATGGGTGATGGAATTGGAAGAAATAATCTCACACCCCAAAACCATACCACCTAAAAAGAAATGAAAATGAAAGTATAAAGAAAATCCAGTTCCGCACAGTTGCCCAACGAAGTTTCAATTAACTTGGCCCAAATTAAGCCACGTTCTCAGCCAGTACACCTAACTACCTTCGCCCGGAGAAATTGAGCTTCGCCCGGCGAAATTCTCTTTTCCTCACCCAGTGCCCAAGTAGAGAAACAAGTCAGAACCAAACACACTTTCCTCTAACTGGACCGTCGCCCGACGACGCTAGACCCCTTGCCCGGCGAAATTGCACAGGCAGCATTTATTTGTTGCTTCACTTGCAGCTTGGATGGCTTCAATCTTCGATCCTTATTCGATCAAAAATGCATCTTGGAGCTCCATTTGGAATTTATTCTCAATGCTCCAATTATGCAACAAATACCTACAAAATATATACAAAACTAATCAAACGGTACAATATGTACACAAAACGCAATAAAACGTATTTACAATAAAAAACGAGGTTATTCAACTAAATATCAACAAAAGAACGGATGAGTGCCACAAAACCTATATACAAAATAACTATATTTTGGCACTTATCAACACTCCCCAACTTGACACATTGTTTGTCCTCAAACAAAGTCAAGTAAACCTAAAGAAACAATGAATGATAATCAAAGAATCACGAATCAACAAGTTTTTAAAATAGAAAACAAATGTATGGTTCAAACAAAAATTTATACAACAAAATACAAACTTACCACTATCCTACAACGACAACATATGAACGAAACAAATCCTAAGTACAAAAATCATGCAAAACATTCTAAAACAAAACAAGCTCAATCATGAATCACACATAGCAAAAATTCATCGATAGATGAAGAACACACAAAGGTGAGAGATAAAAAATACTCCTCCACAATCTTGCAAACAATAGACTAAATTATGCATTCATCCAAAAATATATTGAAAATACAAATGCAAGAATCACAAGGGCTTTTCAAGGTTGTAATATGGCTTGGTTAACAATCAAGTGATAAGTCTTAAAGCTAATAGAAACAAAAACTTGCCTAAACCTAAGGGAGTGATCAACTCACAAAGTTCCAAACAATATAATTTCAATCAAACTTCTTCTTCATCACAAATTTCACACCAAACGCACCTCACTTATTAACATAACATTATTCCTACTTTTTTAATTTTTCTTTTTCAAAGCTTTTCTCTTTTTTCTTTCTTTTTCTAATCTTTCTTTTTCACATTTTTTTCTTTCTTTTCTCTTAACCTCATACCAATCACAATATAAACACATAAACAATCCTCTCCCCAACTTGAATTCAACCAACATCATTATGTGAATACTCCCTACTTTCTAAGGCAAGGTAAAAATTCAATAAACAACATATAGTTGAGGGTTCAAGAAACAAAGAAAACAACATCCATAAAAAAGGTGAATTCAACACTCATAGACAAGCATCAAGTTCAAATAAACATGGATATTGATAAAAGCTCAAATGAGTTAACAAAGGTTCACACACTCACAAGGTGAATTGAATATTTGGCCAAGGTAGTTATGCTCAAAATCAACAAAATGCCTTGATCATTTTCTTGCACTCATACAATCAACACAAAACAAAAGATTAAGCATAATAAAATCCAGTTAAAAGAATGTGGACTCTCATATGTAAACAATGGAAAGCCTCCTCACATTTATGGGTAAAAAGAGGAACTAAAGTGATTCAATTCATGAGCAAGTAATAAAAAAAGAATGAATATCATGGTAATTATACAAATGATAAATTTCCTAAACATGTTATGCTATAGAAAGCGATAAACGAGTACCTGACATGTACCAACTTGAAACTATCATTACCATACATCCGCGAGTTGAAACGATCAAACTTGGAAAATCACAAATTGCATCCTCAAGCTACCGGACAAAAATTTGATTCCAAACAATAACAAAAGAATTAGAAAAACAAAATTTACAATACTTACAGCCATCAAAACTCCTCAAGCTAAACACGACGAGCTTGCGGAAAAACAACAAATTACATAACAAAACAAAAGAAAAAAAACGATGCAAAAACTTGGTGAAAATGAATTAACAAGTTGAAAAGTGAAGATTTAAAATTAAGAACTAGTCCTATTTCAAGTTGTTAAAACACAAACCACCACACACACAAACAAATATGCTTGTTATACATCGTATGCTCGACGCCTTTATTGTGCGAGCACTAGTAACCTCCTCTCATCATGTCATGGTATTGCCACACCGCGCAAACCTAAAGAAAGTGTCCTAATAACCACACAACAAATGTTACGAGTACGAGACAATTCATAACATCACATGAAAACTAATAAAATAACAAGTATGTACAAGTATGGAAAGTAAACACATAACATGTACAAGTAATAATAACGGAATTATCGCAATACATAAATAATAAAATCAATCCCCGACAACGGCGCCATTTTGTTGTGGTGGTAGAGCGAGCAAGCAAAAAGTAAAGTATTATTTTTATCGGGTGATATATACCGGTTAGGTTATTTCGTATCGTGTCCACAGAGATTGGTTATTGATTCGTCATTCGAAAATTCTACCGTTAATGAGTTTGAGATTAAATTAGTTGAAAATAAAAGACAAAAAGTAAATGAACAAAAAATATAAAGGATAGACAATTTTTCCGGAACAAATGCACACTACCCGTCACAGACTTAAATCTACCGTCCAATTATACTCAGCCTACGATACTCGTCTGTGTCATCACATATCTCACACAATCTAAGTTATTTCTAACCCAAATTGAGAATTCTCCCGAATCACCTCGATAGCCATGTCTGGCCTATCTCAACAACCAGAAGTCAACTGTGTCACCTCCATACCCATCTCTGGCATACTTCACCAACGTAGATGCATTAAGTTCAGATACTCTATGGTGAATGTCAGATCTAAACCTATTTCTAGCATTCAGAAACTAATAGATAATCATCCTAGGTAAGAATTTAAGCTGTCTATCTCTAGCAAGCTCAAATCTCAAACATAGAGTAACAACCTAAGATAACTACCAACACATATTCATAAAGCAGACTTTATACAACGCCAAGGGCGATAAATATACATGTGTTCATAGTAAATATACATACATAACCAACACAATAGATAAATACACAAAGAAAATAGACGATAAACTACCCATTTACACTTATTTGACAACACCTATCGAAGAGCAATCCACCTCCAATCATCTGTGAGCAAGACCCTAATGTTGTCTTTTAAGTTAAACTATCAAAAAATATATGGCTGATGGAATTGGGAGAAATAATCTCACACCCCAAAACCATACCACTTAAAATGAAATGAAAATGAAAGTATAAAGAAAATCTGGTTCCGCACAGTCGCCCGACGAACTAAAAGCTTCGCCCGACGAAGTTTCATTTAACTTGACCCAAATTAAGCCACATTCTCAGCCAGTACACCTAGCTACCGCCTCGACGAATTGAGTCGCGAAATCTTTTCTCGCCTAACGCCTAAACAAATAAACAAGTCAGAACCAAGCACACTTTTCTCTAACTGGACCGTCGCCCGACGACGCTGGACCCCTCGCCCGGCGAAATTGCACAGGCAACATTTATTTGTTGCTTCACTTGTAGCTTGGATGGCTTCAATCTTCCATCCTTATTCGATCAAAAATGCATCTTGGAGCTCCATTTGGACTTTATTCTCAATGCTCCAATTATGCAACAAATACCTACAAATATATACAAAACTAATCAAACGGTACAATATGTACACAAAACGCAATAAAACATATTTACAACAAAAAGCGGGGTTATTCAACTAAATATCAACAAAAGAACGGATAAGTGCCACAAAACCTATATACAAAATAACTACATTTTGGCACTTATCAGTTACCTAAGGCAAAGGAGGGTGCGGGGGTCAGGATTAGGCATACCCAATAGCCTTTATGTTTTTTAGTTGATTTTGTATGATCGCATTTTTTTCGGAACAATTTATGTAATATGATATTTCTAACATTTTTTCTCTTTAATAGTTATAACATATTATTATTTACATGATTTGCGTATATAGATATTGCGTATATTAATATTTTCTGACAAATTTTCTCTTTAATTGAATTTCTGAAAACGGAAACATAATCCGATTAAATGTGGAAAAACATAGTAGTTTTAAACATCATTTTACACATTCAGGAAAGGTTTCGTAAGTTAACTTACGAATTCACCTTATTTGGGGAATTTGTAAGTTAACTTACGAAACGTTTCCTGAATGTGTAAAACGTACAAAAGTAAGGTTAATTCGCAAGTTAACTTGCAAATTCACCCAAAAAGGTCAATTCGCAAGTTAACTTGTGAATTCACCTAACAAGGTGAATTCGTAAGTTAATTTGGAAAAGATATTTTTGGTTTTTCAGGGGTGTGGGAGAAAACCACTAGGTGAAGAAAGAAATTCCCAAATATGTTTGGTTCAATATGGTAGTTTGGTTGAAAAAAGTAAATTTGGATCCCTGATCTTTTTAATTTAAATATTTTGGGTTATGAAGGAGGTTTGAAGTATGGGAGAGATGATCAAGCAAGATGGTGACATCTTCAATTTCCCGTTTGACATTTTTGGAGATGTGTCTCCGAAAATTTCACTGAATGATTAATGCTATATATCAATAAAGAACACTTGAAAAATGGATTCAATGGTTTTTTCGAATATACACCTCCGATTACACCCAAAAAATATTCGCAGATGCATCTCTGAACTAAATTTTGACAAATAATTCATGGTGCGTTTAGAGATGCATATCTGAAAATTACAAAGGGCAATTTTGAATTTTTAGAGGTATGAGTCACACCATAAAGATAAAAACAATTTCCTAAATTTAAGAGGTGTATTCCTTATATATACGAGTCAGTCCAAAATGAGGTGCAGACTATATAACCAATTTTCCTATTAATATTGTTCATACATCAATTAGATTTTCATTTGCTTTATAAAGAAAATAAATTGGCCAATTTTTCATTACACTCTTACTTGTTGGGGCGCAACACTGATAAACTCAAAATATCATTGAATTTATTTGGAGATATATCTTTCAATTTATCAACAAAAAAAAATGCTTTACAAATATTTAGTTTAGAGATAAATTTCCAAATATTTTTGAGATTAATTCGGAGATGTATTTTCAAAAATACTATTTGTTTCATTAACATCAATTCCATCAAATAAATTATATGCAAATAAATATTTATATATGTCTAAAAGTAATTATTATTCTATATACAAATTCTCAATAATAATGCATATATAAAGATACTTTTGTATAGTGAATTAGTTAAAAAATATATAATATAAAATAATGTGAATTATAAATAAAAAAATTATATCTGAATTATATATTAGTCAAGAATTATTTTCTATAATAATTTTTTTTTATAATCATTTTCTATAATTACTTTCTATAGTTATTTCTATAATAACTAAATATGCATTATTATAGAAAATACTTCTTTGACTAATATATAATTCACATGTAATTTATTATCTTTTTACTTTTTTTTTACTAATTCATATATAATTTTATATTATACGTTTTTTTTAACCAATTCACTATATAAAAATATATTTATATATGTATAACTATTATTTGGAATTTGTTTAGTGAATAATTATTATTTTTGGACATATATAAATATTTATTAGTAGAAAAATCATTTTTTATATAATTTATTTATTTAGTGAATGGTAATTGACAGGGACGGATTCAGATCTTATATATTGGTGTGGTTAAATATAAAAAAAATTATAAATGTGAAAGAGAATTTTGATAAATTATGGTAATGTTTTAAAAATCGAATTGGACTAACGAGTTTAACTGGAAACCAGAATGATCATTGGTCTGATTTGATTGCTAGATTGTTTAAGCTATTAAACTAGTGAGAGTCCACCGACACTGACCAAAAACGATGACTGATGATTTTGAAAAATTGACACGTTAAATTCTTATTTTTTTTCTTCGACAAACAATACTATTTTTAAAATTAAAAAATAAATTAAAATATAAATAGACTTTATTCAAAACTTAATTAGACTCAAACAAATAGTACTCATCCTAACACCTCACTATTAATATTTTTGTTATCTATTGTGTACTTAATTCCAATATAATGTGTATTAAAAATTCACAAGTGTGCATGCTAGATTGGATATCACTCAACATTAAAACTTTAAGAGAGTATTGTCTATTCTATTTCTAGGTCCTAAAATTCACATGCTATATCACTTTGCCATATATATAAAAAAGAAAAAAACTGTGATATGAATTTGCAAATAGTATTTTCTCTGAATTAACCTAAAATAAATTGGAGATCTATTCCTAAATTAAATTTTTTCAAAAAATAAAATTTTATGTCCGATGATTTATCTCCAAAAATAAGGAACATTTTAAAAAATTTACACAAACTTAAAAGAATGTATAAGGGCGCAATACAAAAAAAATAATTTAGTGATTTTCTGGACCTCATCACTCAAAACATAACTTCTAACATATAATTGAAACACAAACTTACATAAATTATAAGAAAAATTAAAAGAAGAAAAGTGTAAAATTTAGAAAAAAAAACATAACTCAGCATAAACTTCAAGAATTCACGACTTAATTTTAATTATGGCAAAAGTCTAAAATTATCCAAAATTCTCAACGTGGAATTGATTTTAGAATAATTTTGAGATGTTTGATTCTTTTGAAGTAAAATTAATTATCTCTCTGGAATTGATGTTATTTTTTCTATAATTGATTTTACTTAAAGTTAAAATTGATAACTTCTGAATTTAAACATGATTTACATTGAAATTTACTCTTCAACTCAATTTTACATAAAATTAATCAAACATAAATCACTTTAAATTCCACTCGCTTTTTAACTAAAATCAATTTTAGAAAATCATTGTTTTTACTACATAGAGTTGTTCCTTTATTAACATAATTAGCTATGAAAAGATGGGGAGGGTACGGCAAATCTAATATGCACTCTTAAGTTACGTATGTTTTATTATTTAGATTAATTGTAATAGGATAGAATGAAACCGAACCTAATGGAATGTATCTCACCCATTCATCATTTTAATACCTTAGATTTAGGTAGAATGACAAAATTGTCTCATTCCATCGTAAAATACCTAAATAATTCACTCCGTTCGTATTACATTATTCAAACATAACCTTAATAAAATGGAATGAAACTACTAGATTTATTGATCAAACTCCTGAAATATTCTTCTTACCATAGGAATACACAAGTAGAACAAAGTGGAGGAAAAGGTAAATGAACTGTTAGTAAGTAGTAACTGCCCACTAATATTTTCTATTTAGAGACATACAATTCAAATCAAGCTGGACCATTTCTATTGGCCTTGTCTGCACCTAGCATACACATTTTTAATAATGATGATACTATGCAATTTTACATATTTTGAATGTGCAGAAACTCACTTTTTTTTTAAGTAATAGTAAACAATCTAACCCAATCATTTTATTTATTAGTTTATCTAATGGTTACTAACAGTTTTACCCTGGTAATGGATTTGTTTGCTGCTAAGCTTAGAAGTCGCTAGACACCAAGTACACATTAAGGTGTTAAAATTTTAAAAGCAAAAAGATGTAACTTGCATTAAAAAGTTTGAGGACAAAATTTGCAGTATGAAAATATCTGCTCTATCATAAAATTGTTGTCAATCAGAAAATATCAGTATTCAATAGATCACTATAACGCCAGTAAATCTGAAACTTATCTTAAACCTCTCTTATATAATGCCGGAGTTAAACACGTGTAGGCCTAGTAATGTATTGTAATGCCCCTTCTCAATTTCTTCTTCCTTTACTTGATGAAGAATAAGTGTCTCAATAATCAAGTCTTCCCAATCAATACCATCAACTACCACTCCTCTTCTCTTCTTCCTTTTCTCAGTGCTATCTAAAATGCCAAGAGGGGCAGTATCATCGTCGAGATCAGCATGTAATGGATGAGTTATCCTTTTTATCCGCTTCCTTGCAGCATTGATCTTCTCTCGCCTTATTTTACATTTCAATTGACCTTTAACAAATGACGGAGGCATGGTTTTCGCCCCAATATCCTTATCTAGTACCTTTCTCAATATAAGCTTTCTGGTCAGTTCTGATTCTCCATCCCACCACTCTCTACACTCATGAAAATCAAATTCCTCCACCCTTTTCCGTTTCTGAACATTCGCACTCCTTGAAGACATAGCACCACGATTCTCATTTAAAAACTTCTCATACATCAATGATAAACATTCAGGTGAAATCTGCAACATATCAACATCCCTGACGCCTTCTCGATCCGCATTACCTTGCAATGAAAGATACTGAGAATCTTTTCGGGAAACTAATCCATCAACCCCATACTCATATCCATTCTCTTGCGACAAGCACTCCGCAACCACGTCTTCCAAATCAAACCTAGTCTGATCAACACTCTTCGTCTTCTCAACAGGTTTTGACATAGACTTCTTCTCCATATACTGAATCACAAAAGGCGCATTGTTAACAATATTCTTCTTAGTTATATCTTTCCCCCAAGGCAAGACTTGTGCAACATTCACAAGCGTCTCGAGAAGCTCTTTATACCTAGCTCTACAAGTGGAAAGAACGACATGAACCTCCTTCGCCAAATCCTCCATACGAACCTCAACCTGATTAATCTCAGCAACCAAAACCAAAATCGCAACAACCAAAGGAAGCGGCCGACGTCCGGTACTCAAAAACAACTTGACAGCACACTGCAACAAAAAGACCCCCTGCTTCTTCATTTTATCAAGCAAACTCCTATCAACATGATCAAACCAAGAAGAACTATTAATAGTCCTTTCCAAGGAATACACAATATCAAACTCAGGAAAATCATTCCCTCTCAAATCCAAAAAATCAATAACCCTAAGAATCATTTTGCCAAGCTCATAAACATCACATTCGAGAGCATTAGCAATTTCCGCCATAGGTAAAGGGCGATCGCCCTTCCGCATCACGACATAACAACAGGCCCCAATCAGAATCTGAAACCAGTTTCCCTGACCGAATTCGCCGTCAGTGATATCGGAAATCATGGTTTTAATTTCCATAGTTTTGGAAGATAAGCCTAACCTGTTAGTGAAGTCTTCAATGGAATTACGCGCGGCGAATAGTTTTCTCTCTTTGTAAGAGTAATTGTTACCTGAACCTGAGGTTCCGATGTGGACGAAGGTGCCTTGTGGGCCGTTGATGCCGTTGAAGAAGGATTCGTATTGGTCGAAGGGTTGAACGGCGCCGCATGAGGAACAGAATAGGCCCCCCGTGTCGTCGTCGCGGAAAAGAGAGGTGGCGCTGCAGTTGATGCAGGGAGACATGGAATTCGGAATAATACTAATACATTATGCTTCGGTTTCAACCATAACCGTGTCCAAAGAGGTGAATACTAGGGTTTACCGCGATGAGAGTTTATAGAAGGAGATCAAGGGGAAAAATGTCACTCTTGATCCACAATATATATACTTGTACTACTCCATTGTACTAGTACTTTACAAAGAAATAAAAGAAATAAAAAGTTCAAAATCAACCAAGGATTTGAAGGTTTTATTTATCAAATATTATTAAAAATTGTATGATATTAGAAACATTCACTAATATCAAAATAAATATATGTACCTTATAACTAGTATTTGTTCAAAGACATTAGATGCAGAGTCGTCATTTTGAATTCGCGACATGTAATTTCTATCTACTTTGGCGAAGAAAATTATATTCAAGGACATTTGCTTCCTTATATTTGAGAGAAATTCTTAAGTAGACACAACCATAAGAAATTGATTTACACATAATCAATCATAAAATTTTAATTAATTAAAAAGTAAATTTAAAATCTTCTTTCTCCTTCATAATCTCAACCACCCATGATACCAATTAAAAAGAAATTAAAATATAAATAAATTTAAAGTTATATTGGTTGTGTCTAAGAATAAAGTTTTATGTATGTGACCATATAAGAATTCGTCCATGGTATTATGCATACTGAAAGAAAAGGAATTTCCACACGTTTTTTAGCATGAGGTTGTCACAGATTCCTAGTATGTGCTCAATAGGACTCCAACAAAGTTGACAGCTAAGTGAGAGACATGACGGAAAACATTTGATAATCACTTGGGAAGTTCTTAAGAAAAAAAGAAATAATCGATAAAACTCACAACATCAAAAGCTAGGTTGTTCCAAGAAGAAGGTTCAAAGGGAGTCAGGGCACCTATTAATCTCTCTGCCTCGGACCCCGACTCTTGATTTCCTTACGGTCGGAAAGAACTCTCTTCCCTCCTAGGAACCTTAGGAGGACGAGTTTCTATTGCCTGAGAAGTTTCACCTTTCACCATCTACGAGCTTCAGCAGTGTCCCGAGCAAACGATAACATCACTCGTTGCTGAGCCACCTGCATATTTACCAAACACTCATGTTTTCCATCGCGGAGCACCATCATCATGTCACTTGCATACAACAAATTGTTATAGTGCATCCATGCAACAAGACATAAATAAAAGTATTTATCCTTACCTACGTACTCATCCACTATGTTGTTGTCTTCATGGTCCCAGTCGATAAGAGTGTTGGACTCCAATGAGTGAAAGCACTCTAAAACCCAAATCACCTCACGATCCAAAGGAGAAAGGACACGTGAGTCGACCCTTGTGGTAAGTTTAAGATCAAGAGTCCAAGATAAGAGAAACAAAGACTCACCTCTAGTTCCCGCGATAACAAGAGAAGTATTATCCTTCCCTCTTATTCGAACAGACTTTTCTTTCTAATTCTCACAAGGAAATGAAGGTAGAAGTAAAGAGCAGATGAATCACTAGAGGTTTTCATATTTGTCATTTTATCCCTCGAGCAATGTTCCATGAACATGTCCCTCTCTCGTCCCGTAATGGAGAAACTGATGCCATGACGAAACTTATCAATCATGTTCGCATTGGAATATAGAGGTATTCTTATGTGGTCACGTAAAACTTTAATCTTAGACAAGGTCAATAGAAATTTAAGTTTATTTAAATTTTAATTTCTTTTTTAATTGGTATCATGTGTGGTTGAGATTATGAAGGAGAGAGAAGATTTTAAATTTATTTTTTAATTAATTAAAATTTTATGATTGGTTGTGTGTAAACCAATTTCTTATGGTTGTGTCTACTTAAGAATTTATCAATTCCATGTTCATGATATTTATGTTCTCCTCTTAGGAAACATGAATGGTAAAACCCTTTTGAAGTAACTAACCCATGTTCAATAAGTTACTTGTCATACTTGGAACATATAACACAACATTAATGAATGTTTGATTTCCTTTCCTTTCTTTGAAAAAACCATCACCCACTCCCTTTAATGGAATGAATATGTTATCAACAAATCTTATCTTTGTATTTCTTGAATCATCAAAATTGACAGCCATTTCGATGACTTGTCATTTGATTTAAATAGGTTGTGTTCAAATACTTCTCATGCATGCTTCCAAGTTCATATTTTGTTATTTCCATCCGGAGGATATTGTTTGAGTCCGACTAACTCTCACCATGAGCCCTGTGTGCCTCATTATCTGCATTGCCTTTGTCTCTTTTAAACAAATTTTCTTTTACACCAAGTGTCCAAATTGTTAGCAATTATAAAACTGAATGTTATTTTTCTTCATTGGTTTCTTTTCCTTCCATCTTATTGGCGCAACAATCAGGGGAGGGTCGAGCGAGGAGCATTCTTACTTTCGGGACTTTTCGTTTTGAGCAACACACTTTTGTGGGAGACACACCACTTATCCACCTAAAACCTTAAGGTGATAGGTGAGTGGGTTCTTCCACTTATAAATGCTCAAGTTACCACATGCTCAACCAATGTGGGATTATTTCCCCACACTCACACCTGTAATATTTCCAATACTCCTCCTCAAGTGTGAGTCTACCACAATGCTCCCTCTCACACTTGTACCGTTGTTGAATCTCTTCAACGGGACACTTCTACCTACATGCGGGACTCTTACCCTTGCCCATGTGGAGATACTTTCGATACAAGCAAGTTGGGTCCCTTTCTCGAACCAAAGGCTCATGATACCAGTTGTTGGCACAATAATCGGGGGAGGGTCGAGCGATGAGTATTCTTAAATTTGGGACATTCCGTTTGGGCAACATATCTTTATGGGAGACACACCACTTGTCCATATAAAACCTTAAGGTGATAGGTGAGTGGGTGCTCCCACTTATAAATGCTCAAGTCACCACATTCTAATCCAATGTGGGACTATTTCCCCACACTCACACTTGTAATATTTTCAATACTCCCCCTCAAGTGTGAGTCTACCACAATTCTCCCCCTCACAGTTGTACCGCTGTTGACTTTCTTCAACGGAACACCTCTACCTACATGCGGGACTCTTACCCTTGCCCATGTGGAGATTCCTTTCGATACAAGTAAGTTGGTCCCTTCTCGAAACCAAAGCCTCATGATACCAGTTGTTGGATCATACACAATTGGGGTGAATTAATGGTTAAGGTAGAATTGGAGAAGATGAAGTTTAGAAAAAAAACGGGAAAATTGAGAGAGAGAGAGAGAGAGAGAGAGAGAGAGAGAGAGAGAGAGAGAGAGAGAGAGTAATTGAGGAGAAAATATTATCTATTATTCACAATGGCATACAATTCTACAAATTACATAGAAAGAGAGAGTTTATATAGTGTCCACAAATGACACATTAAAACAACAAAACATAAAAAACAAAAGAATAGAAAAAACTGCTGCAGAAAACCAAAACACGGGCTAGAAACCGGTTTCTCCAAATAGGGAAACCGGTTTCTTCTTCGAAACTCAGTTTTCCTGCACTACACCAGAATAGCTTTTCAAATAAGTTGTTTTCCAAAACAGTTTCTGATGCTCTCCAACTGCACTTGGCTTATACAATACATTCAACACACCACCTTAAGCCAAGTGTTCCACATTCCTCAAGCTCAATTTCTTCACAAGCCTCTTGAACACTTCATTTGTCACCGCTTTAGTCAACAAATCCGCAAGTTGTTCTTCGCTTCGACAATGAGCTAGCTTCAATTGTTCTTCACATACCAGCTCCCTTAAGTAATGAAACCTCGTCTCTATATGCTTGTTTCTCCCACATGCTATGGTATTCTTTGCAAGATTAATAGCCGAGAGGTTATCAACAAAGAATGTGACAGCTTTTACCTTAATGATGTCCAACTCTTTAAGTAGATTCATTAGTCATAGGGCTTGACATGCACACATGGATGTTGCGATGTACTCGGTCTCACAAGAAGAGAGTTCCACCACGGGTTCCTTTTTAGAGCACCAAGAGATTGGAGTTGCTCCGAACATAAAGACATAATTGGCCGTAGACTTTCGATCATCTTTATCTCCGCACCAATTGGAATCCATATAACCGAGTAATTCACACATGCTGCCCACATCAGCCGCGGAAAAAAGAATTCCACAACCAAGAGTACCTTTGATATAACGAAGGGTCCTCTTGACCGCTGCCAAATGAGACACCTTTGGTCTATCCATGAATCTACTCACAATACCGTCACTAAATGCCAAATCTGGTCGTGTATTGCATAAGTAACGTAATCACACAATCAAGCTTCTATATTAAGTTGGATTAATGTCACCCTCATCCTCATTCTTGGACAGCTACAACCTTGGTTCCATAGGTGAATTGGCAGCATTGTAATGCTCCATATCACACCTCTTCAATATCTCACAAGCATACTTTCTTTGGTGCATGAGAAGTCCCAACTTTGACTTGTGAAAATCTATTCCAAGGAAGTATGTCATGATACCAAGGTCGCTCATCTCAAATTCTTCCATGAGTTCACCTTTGAACTTGGAAATAAACTCCTCATTGTTGCCCGTAATCAAAAGATTGTCCACATATAAGCAAAGTAAAATAACACCTTTGCTTGCATCAGACTTCACATAAACACCATGTTCGGACATACACTTCTTGAAGCCAACCTCAATAAGAAAAGTATTTATGCGTTTGTTCCAAGCTCTAGGTGCTTATTTCAAGCCATATAGTGCTTTCCTCAACTTGTAGACTCTTCCCTCTTGGTTCTCTATCACAAAACCGGGGGGCTACTCTACATAGACTTCCTCCTCAAGTGGACCATTCAAAAATGCGGACTTCACATCCATTTGGTACATTTTCCTATTTTTTCTATTGGTGATACCAACAACCAATCGTATGGTCTCCAATCTAGCTACCGGAGCAAACACCTCATCATAGTCTATGCCTTCTCGCTGCAAGAATCCTTTTGCTACTAGTCAAGCCTTATGCTTGACAATCTCACCTTTAGGATTTGCTTTCACCTTATAGACCCACTTTACTCCGATTTCCTTTTTTATTTTCGGCAAATCAAACAGCTCCCAAGTACTGTTTTTCTCAATAGATTTCAATTCTTCTTTCGTCGCACACACCCACTTTGAATTGCTCAATGCCTCTTCCGTACTCATCGATTTGGATTCGGCCAAAAGCGCAAAATGAATGAGATCACCATCATTGTTAATCTCATTATCATGGAACACTTCACAATCTTGGAGTTGTTGAGGTAGACCTTTATATCTTGTCGGTCTTCTACTGGACTCACCATTGCCATCTTCAAATGGATTCGGAACAGCCTTTGCATTCTGCTACTGCTGGTGGTTTTCTACAGTTTCTGGTGGAAACCGGTTTCTAGGATCAGGGGAAACGGTTTCTGCATTCAGAAATTCAATTCCAGAACCTTCAGGCTACAGATTTCGCGAGGGAAACTGATTTCCTTCTGTTGAGAAACCAATTTCTACTCCTGAAACCAGATTTTTTCTGCTGTCATACAACTTCAGCTCATCCACTACCACATCTCGAATGATCATGTTCTTCTTGCTACTCACATCAAATAGTTTGTAGCCTCCAGTAGGGTGATATCTTACAAGAATCATTACCTCACTTTTATCATCCAACTTCCTTCGAAGTTGACTCAGAATGTGCCGATATGCAATCAAACCGAAAATTCTCAAATGCATTAAATTCGGTTTGTGGCCAAACCATACCTCTTGCGGTGTAACTTTATCAAGCTTCTTAGTAGAGCACATATTCAACAAATAGGCTATTGTAGAGACCGCTTCTCCCCATAGTTCCTTTGGCAAGTTCTTCCCTTTCAACATGCTACGAACCATGTTCATAATTGAGCGATTTCTCCTTTTGGAAATTCCATTTTGTTGAGGCGTATAGGGTGGAACAACCATACGTATTATACCCTCATAATCATAATATTCCCAAATTCACTTGAGGTATATTCACCTCCACCATCCGTTTTGAGAATTTTCACCTTGTGATCGCTTTGCCGCTCCGCCATGGACTTAAAACGTTTGAACACATCAAACACGTCATCCTTCCTCTTTATGAGGTAAATCCACAACTTCCTACTAAAATCATCAATGAAAGTGACAAAGTACCTATTTCCACCATACGAGTCGACTTGCATTGGACCACACACATCGGAATACACCACCTCAAGGTGTTCCTTGGTCCTATGACCAACATCATTACTGAAATTGTTCTTGTGTTGCTTCCCTTTCACACAACTCAGCTGGAAAATTTATCTTGGGCAGCCCGGTCACCATACCATGCTTTTGCAATGCGTCAAGGTCTCTAAAATTGAGGTGTCCAAGACGGTAGTGCCACAACCACTCATCACGACTTGCCTCTGTAGTAAGACATTTGTGTTTCATTACTTTCAACTCTATTTTGAAAGTAAGATTTGCAGCCATGGGTGCTCTCAAGATTAAAGCGCCTTTTTGGTCAAAACGCGCAAAATCTTGTTTTCCATCTGAATTGTGTAATTCTTCTCGAATAATTGGCCAATGCTCAAGAGATTATACCTTATTCTAGGAATGTACAACACATCTTTGATCAAGTAATGACCTTCATCTTTCTTCTTGATCAAGACAACACCCACACCATCGACCGCTAAAGTGGTGTCATCCGCGAATCTCACTCTATTCTTCGTGGCTTGATTGATCTTCATAAACCAATACTTTCTACCCGTCATATGAGTTGAACAACCTGAATCCAAGTACCACTCATCACTACTTTGAAATCCTCCTCAAACGATAACCATTGCGTTTCGCTCCGAACGCATTTGTGCAGAAAATTCTGCACTGTTAGAGTTGTTGTCCAGCCCTAGACATAGTACTGAGTTGCTATCCAGCCCTTCCTTGCATCCATTATTCTCCTCCGTGATCATGACAAGAAGCGTATCATCATCCTCTACCTTTTGCCTAGAAACCTTGGCCTCATCTCCATGATTTTCTTTCGATTTCGCATTACAATGTCTTGCGAAATGGTCAAGCTTTTGACAATTGAAACACTCCACATTCCTTTTGTCACCTCTCTTGTAGTTGTTGCCTTGACCACCACCTTTGGATCTAATCTCTCCTCTTTGAGCCATGGAACCTCTTGAATTTTATGGATCTTTTCCACTAGAATTCTGAAAATTTTCCTTGCTCTTCGAAGGCCACTTGCCTTTCGATCTCTTGTTCTTCTCATTGAACCTTGCTTGCAATGAAATTTCTGCCTTGGCCATGTCATTTCCTCTTTCATCCAACCTTTGCTCATGTGCCTCCAATGAGCTTTGAATCTCCTCCTTGCTCATGGTGAGAAGATCCTTTGACTATTTTATGGCTACCACAATGTTATAGAATCTTGACGTTAAAGAACACAGGATTTTAGCGACTACATTTGGTACCATAACGGTTTCACCGCAAGCCTTGATTTGATTCATCAAACGCGTTATACGTGTAATGTAGTCGTTGATCGATTCATTCTCTTCCATTTGTACCAACTTGAACGACCTCTTGTGCGTTTGTAACTTCACCACCTTCGCTTTGTCGACACCTTCATACGCTTTCTTCAAGATCTCCCAAGCTTGCTTTGCCGACGTACAATCACCAACTTTCTCAAAGTTGTCATTGTTGAAGCAAGAGTGTATCAAGAAGAGGGCTCTGTAGTCTTTCTTCTTTTCTTCCTTGAATGTGGCTTGTTGTGCAGCTGTAGCCTCTGCAACAAGTGGTGTGATTCCATCATTCACCACTTCAAGGACTTCTTGGTACCCAAACAAAACTTTCATTTGTTTGCACCATTTGTCATAATTCTTGGAACATGAATTGGGAGGTTGGTAGGAATTCGATCGGTGGTTGTCATGTTTGCAGCGAATTAATGAATTAGAACCAGTGCTCTTGATGCCATATGTTGGAACATACATAATTGGGGTGAATCAATGGTGAAGGTAGAATTGGAGAAGATGAAGTTTAGAGAGAAAATGAGAAAATTGAGAGAGAGAGAGAGAGAGAGAGAGAGAGTAATTGAGGAGAAATTGTTTGTATTATTCAATAATGGCATACAATTCTACATATTACATAGAGAGTGGGAGTTTATATAGTGTCCACAAATGACACACCAAAACAACAAAATATAACAAACAAAAGAACAAAAAACTGCTGCAGAAAACCAAAACACGGGCTAGAAACCGCTTAAATGGGAAATCTTCAAACTCGCTCGCACTGTAACAACTTTTCAAATAAGTTGTTTTCCCAAACAGCTTCTGAAGCTCTCCAACTGCACTTGGTATATACAATACATTCAACACACCACCTTAAGCCAAATGCTCCACATTTCTCAAGCTCAATTTCTTCAAAAGCCTCTTGAACACTTCATTTGTTACCGCTTTAGTCAACAAATCCGCAAGTTGTTCTTCGCTTTGACAATGAGCTAGCTTCAGCTGTTCTTCACACACCAGCTCCCTCAAGTAATGCAACCTCATCTCTATATGCTTTCTCCTCCCATGTGCTATGAGATTCTTTGCAAGGCTAATATCTGAGATGTTGTCAACGAAGAGTGTGACAACTTTTACCTCAATGTTGTCCAACTCCTTAAGTAGATTCATTAGCCACACGGCTTGACATGCACACATGGACGCTGCAATATACTCGGCCTCACAAGAAGAGATTTCCACCACGGGTTCCTTTTTAGTGCACTAAGAGATTGGAGCTCCTCCGAACATAAAGACATTACCTATCGTAGACTTTCGATCATCTTTATCTCCGCACCAATTTGAATCTATATAACCGAGTAATTCACACATGCTGCCCACATCTGCCGCGGGAAAGACAATTCCGTAGCCAATACAAACAATACCGACACTAAATGCCAAATTCGGTCGCGTATTGCATAAGTAACGTAATGATCCAATCATCCTCATTCTTGGACAGCTACAACCTTGGTTCCATAGGTGAATTTGCAGCATTGCAATGCTCCATATCACACCTCTTCAATATCTCACAAGCATAATTTCTTTGGTGCATGAGAAGTCCCAACTTTGACTTGTGAAACTCTATGCCAAGGAAGTATGTCATGATACCAAGATCGCTCATCTCAATGGATTCCAGTTCTTCTTTCATCGCACACACCCACTTTGCATTGCTCAATGTCTCTTCCGTACACACCAGTTCAGATTCGGCCAAAAGCGCAAAATGAATGAGATCGCCATCATTGTTAATCTCATTATGGTTTTCAATAATCGGAGGAGAGTCGAGCGAGGAGCATTCCTAAATTCGAGATATTCCGTTTGAGCAACACACCTTTATGGGAGACACACCATTTGTCCACCTAAAATCTTAAGGTGATAGGTGAGTGGGTTCTCACACTTATAAATGCTCAAGTCACCACATTCTTATCCAATGTGGGACTATTTCCCCATACTCACACTTGTAATATTTCCAATACTTCCCCTCAAGTGTGAGTCTACCACAATGCTCCCCCTCACACTTGTATCGCCGTTGACTTTCTTTAACGGAACACCTCTACCTACGGGACTCTTACCCTTGCCCATGTGGAGATTCCTTTCGATACAAGTAACCTGGTCCCTTCTCGAAACCAGACTCTGATACCAGTTGTTGGCGCAACAATCGGGGGAGGGTCGAGCGAGGAGCATTCTTACTTTCAGGACTTTCTGTTTTGAGCAACATTCCTTTGTGGGAGACACACCACTTATCCACCTAAAACCTTAAGGTGATAGATGAGAATGAGTTTTTCCACTTATAAATACTCAAGACACCACATGCTTAACCAATATGGGACTATTTCCCCACACTCACACTTGTAATATTTCAAATCCATATGAGTGACACTAATGTTCTTTAAAGAAGATTCAAGTTAATATTTTTTATAAGTTATCTTAGACTCCCTTTTCTTGAATATTACTTTTCACTTCCACATTGAACCACCATCTTTTTTGGATGTCTGAGCATGCAATCCTGCTCACTCACTCGTTCTTTGGAGTGCTTCTAAGGAACACTACAATCCCTCAAATTTCATGACAAACAAATCCTTTGATTCCTCAATTGTCATCGCAACAAATCCTTGGATTCCTCAATCCTTAGTTTCTCTAGAATGGTTTGATTCGAAACAACTTCTCTGTAACTCTTCATTTGATTGTTAACCTGTGTGATATTGTTGAAATATTCATCAACCTTCTCACTGTTCTCTATTTTCAACAACTCGAATTGCCTTCTGAAAGTTTGTAAACAAAGAGTTTTTCATCACCAACATGATCTTTCTCAAGAATTTTCCATTCCTTCTTCGAAGAATTAACGTTCTTTTTTGTTGGAAATTAACAGTTTTTTCTCAAGAATTTTCCCATTCCTTCTCCTTAAAAACTTTGATCACTCAAACAGTTTTTAAAGGATAGAACTATTCTCTTGAATTCATTTGTTATCGTCAAAACCAATTAACTAAAGGTCAATCGATGTTTGTCAAACCAATTATGTGTTGTAATAATTTTCAAATTCTATCATTTTTGGTTATCATTTGACTCATTCTTGTAACAAGAGCAATTGTATCTTAAAAAGAAGTATGTACATACATCAATAAGAAAAAGGTGGAATACTCTGCTCATCTTTAAAGAAATTGCTGGGATCAACTTCATCTTTTACTTGTGCCAATCTTTCAAAATTATACTTGAAATATTTCATGCCCCAAGATTTTGCTTCTTCATAACTTGCATTACCTATGTTCATTCCTATGTCAAGGTCCCTATAGTTCAAATATGCACCTCTTGGACCCTTTGAAACATATGGTGTCATGTAAGCATATAACCTTCTCATCCAATCTATATGCTTTGATGCTTCTTCATTTGAATCCCAACTTACCAAATATTGGATATCATAAATGTTCCCATTTCTATGTGGAAATGGAGTTTCTGATTCTGAAATCTCACTCATTCTCCCTCCATATGGTGTCATAATCAAAGTTGGTGCTTTCTCTTCAAGTAACATGTCCCATAATCCTTCCAAACCTGAAATACCAATTGGTTCTTTTACAAAGTCTGATTTTGCTTTGAAACTTGGTGATGTTTGGTTTCTTTGAACTAACACTTCCAACGAATCATTGATGGAATAGCCACCAAAATAAAGAATAGACTGAATCCAACTCATCTCAGTGCAGTTATCATGTTTCAAGTCTAATTCTCCAAAGCTATTCTCCATCAAAGGAATCAAGTTTTCAGCTTTTCCAAGATATAGTCCTGTGAATGAAACAAGTACTTTTTTTCCATCATCAGAAGATGAACTAGCACCAACTCCTATAACCGAGTGAAGAAAAAGTTCATTAGGAAGCTTATCAGCTATACTTTGCCATTTCATGAAAAGGGTTGTAGCATTTTGATCCAAACTTTTAGGAATATTGAAAATTGTAACTATTGAAGGAACATGCACAAGGTTGATCTTCCATGCAATTATCACTCCAAAGCTTGAACCTCCACCTCCTCTAATAGCCCAAAATAGATTCTCACCCATCAATTTTCTATCAAGTATCTTTCCATTAACATCTACTATTTGAGCATCGACTACGTTATCAGCTGCAAGACCATATTTTCTAAACAATGTGCCAAATCCACCTCCACTGAAGTGACCTCCTACACCAATAGTAGGACAACTACCAGCTGGAAAACCATGAACATTAGTTTGATTTGCAATGGCATAGTAAAGTTCTCCAAGTGTAGCACCTGATTGAATCCATGCACTTTCTTCTTTTATGTCAATAGTTATTGACCTGAGGTTTATGAGATCAATGATAAGGAATGGAACATTAGAGATATAAGAAAGACCTTCATAGTCATGTCCACCACTTCTAACTCTTATTTGTAGGCCTTGTTTTTTGGAACAAATTATTGTTGTTTGGATTTGGAGTAGGTCATTTGGTGTCACAATAAGGTTTGGTTTTGGAACTGAAGTGTTTAAGAATCTATGGTTTCTTATGGAAGATTGTAAGAGAGATGCAAAAGATGAACTGTTTTGAGTGAGTATTACTTTTGTAGTTGAGTTTGAATATGATGAAAAACATTGAAGGAAAGTAGTTTCAAGGTCATAAGAAATAGATGTTTGAGGGAAAATTGAGATGAGAATGATGATTGATATGAGTGCTAATTTTATGCATGCAAATTCCATGTTTATTTGAAAACAATATGATGGACTAATTGTGGTGCTAAACTAGTTATAAAGGTAATTGGTGCGGCTATTTAGTGCATTAGGCAAAATGAATAATGAACTAAGGTGTTAATAATTGACACAAATAAACCATTGGAAATTACAATGTTGGGAGATTGTATATGCCATTTCCGGCTTTGGAAGTAACTTTGTTTTAGGAATCTCAGCTACAAAATTAGCTTAGTTGATATCAATATATGCTAATATCCATTATTTATAAACACGGTCATTACCGTATCATAAGTTAGTGCGCCACTTTGAAATCCACCATCTAAATATATTGAAGAATTTTGCTTCATGATGGCGCAATATGGCATATAAAGTCAATCACTTCACTACCATAATAAACAAGGGCCACAAAATTAGTAGTGGATTAGTGGTCTATCCTATTACGACTAAGCACACTATCATCACCTCGTATTAAAAGAATTGTAAAAGTATGATTTAATTGTAAGAATGTGAAGTTGAGTTGGTGTAAATTTACACTACTAAAAGAAATATGTTTAATTTCGGAAGTAAAATGAATTTAATTTTAGTTTTAAAGGCGGGATAACGAAGAGTTACCCTCGGTTATTGTAAATTTAATGGATAAAATATTCAACAATTATCAATTATTATACAAATAAAAGAAATAATTTGACTTGAATGATTAACGTGTTCAATTTAATAAGGTACTTAATCATAAATTTGAATTCTAATAAAAACAATTCTTAATCAAATTTATTTTATTTTTTAGTTGAATTCTAAATTAGCACTAGACCCTTTCTCCTGGAATGGAGTAAAGATTAACACAGACAACCCATCTAAATAATAATTAAACATATAAAAGAGGACTTCGAATATTTTTTTTGTTTATTTTATTTTTGTTGATTTTCTTATCTTAGAAATAAGAAATCATGTAGTACAAGAAATGTTTTGAGTCAAGCATGATTTGTGGTGAATGGATTACCACATCGGCTACATTTCAGAAGCTGGAACAGTCGGACATTCACAAACTGCAGGCCCCAGTTGATGATATTGAAATTATGAGGGCTATTTTCTTGATGAGTCCTTGGAGGGCACCAAATTCGAATGGTTTTCCGATTGGTTTTATCAGAAAATGTGGCAGACAGTGGGTGAAATAGTGTGCAAGGTGGTGAAAGAAATCTGGAGTAATCCCGGTCAGATTGCTACCATAAATCAAACGGACATATGTTTGATTCTGAAGTTGGAGCATCCAGAGTGTGCTACAGCTTCGGCCAATTTCTCTTTGTAATGGCATATATAAGGTTGTGACTCACTAAGGTGGTTGCTGAGCATTTGAAACCATATATGAACATATTAGTCTCACGTTATCAAACAGGTTTTGTGCATGGGAGGAACACACATGATAATATCATTGTTAACAAGGAAGTGTTGCATAGCATAGACAAAATAAAGGGAAAGAGAAGTTTTATTGTGATTAAGGTTGATTTATAAAAGCATTTGATAAGCTAATTGGGGATTTCATCTGGAAAGTCCTTTGTGAAATTCAATTACCGATTAATATGATGAATCTAATTATGCATGCGCTTACGAGTGTTCAAACAAATGTGAATTGGAATGGAAGTATGTGTGAGTATTTCCAGCCCAAGCGTGGTGCAAGGTGACCAAATATCTTCATACTTGTTTGTATTTTTCATGGTGAAGTTATCACATCTTATTCTAGATGTTGTGAATCAAAAGAAGTGGAAAGCATTTAAGATGGGAAAAATGACCCTTTGATATTGCACTTGATGTTTACCGATGGGAAGAAATGACCCTTTGATATTGCACTTGATGTTTACCGATGATTTGTTATTAATAGGAGAAGAAAAAGAGAGTCAAATTACTTGTGTTGTTGATATCTTGAATAAGTTTAGTGGCATGTCAGGGCAGGAGGTTAGTGAAGAAAAGACGTGTATCCTTTTCTCTAAAAATGTGCCTAGGAGCACCAGAATGACTCTAATTCATGCATCGATGTTTCAGAAGGAAAATGAACTTGGGAAGTATCTTGGTATCCCTTTGGAAGGAAAAGTGCTTTGAAAACATGACTTCCAGTATATGAAAGAGCAGATCATGAGGAAAATCGTGGGATGGAAAACTAACCAAATTCCTTTTGCATGGAGAATTACTTTGGCAAAAAGCGTTTTAGAAGCTATTCCACTATACCCCATGATGACATATATATTTCCCATAGGTTGCATTGAAGATATTCAGAGGTTCAAGCACAATTTCATGTGGGGAGATACTGCGGATAAGCAGATTTATCATGCGGTAAATTGGGATATGGTGACCAAGGATAAATTTGAAGGCGTGTTAGGGTTGTGGAAGTTAGTTCAGATGAATAGTGTGTGTTATATGAAACCAGTTGAAAAGCTGATAAATTGGGAGGAGGGTCTTTGGTGCAATGTGTTAAGGAAAAATATAAGGCATCTATATGACCAATAATGCATCAAAGGTGACTCATTCTAAGCTTTGGAAAAATATTGTCAAACTTAAATATGACACCCTTGAATGTGCAATTTGGAATATTGGTAATGGAGAAACAATTAATCCTTGGGAGAATTGTCGGATAGAAGTGGGTGTTATCATCAACAATATGGGGATGATTGTTCCTACACAAATGGAGAATTTGAAGTTAAAAGACTTAGTTGGTACAAATGGAGATTGGAACTGGAAATTATTGGAGTGGCTGCCAACTTGGGTCTTGGATAAAATTAAGGCGTTAACATCGTCGGGTAATGCATATGGGAAGGATGATTTAGTAGTCCGAGGATATGGCACAAATGGGAACATAGTCAAGCGGTATTATAATAGCTTAACTGCTGTTGAGAAAGCGAATAGCGACACCATTTAGAAAGATGTCTGGTGGTTAACTGTGCATTAAAGAGTCAAAACCTTTATGTGGTTATTATGTCATGATAGACTACTCACTAATTTACATAAAAGCAAGAAATGATTGGGGGAGCAAGATGTAACTTATGAAATAGTGTTTGTGAAGATACAATTCACGTGATTCGTGATTGTCCTAAATCTAGGAAATTGTGGACTGACATAGTTTTGGGTAACATCAAGTAGAATTTTTTTCTAATGGATGTGCAATAGTGGATTCGTTTGAACATGAGTCACCATGGATATTGGAGGACTATTTGGGCGGTAGGGTGCCATTGTTTGTGGCAGTGGCGGAACAAAGAAATGCATCAGGGGGACTATCGAAGGCCAGATAATTCAGTAACTCCAGTATATAAGTTTGTTAAGAAATTTAAGAATATTCAAGCTGAGTATGCTATTGTCAATGGAGGTGCAACAAGATCTGGGACATCAAATGGGACCATCGAATGATGGATGACATAAGATTAATTGTGATGGTGCATGTAGTAATACCACAAGGGTTGGACGTGTAGAGCTTATAAGAGATGAGCATAGGGTGTGCCTACGAGGGTATGCAAAACATGTGGGTAGCTGCAGTGTTTTATGTGCTGAATTATGGAAAGTAGTTGAAGGTTTGAAGTTTGCTAAGTTTATTGGGTGTAACAAAGTAGATGTTTGTCCTGATTCTATGGTTGTGGTTCAACGGATAAAGAATAAGACTCCAAAACACATATAAGATTTTACGTTGATTAAGCTTATTCAAAGGCTAATGTGGAAGTTCCAAGAAGTTACGATTTCTCATGTCTTCAGGAAAGCGAATATATGTGCAGATTTGTTAGCAAAAATGGATCGAAATAGTGATCATGATCTAGTTTTTAGAGTTGATACTCCAAATTTTATGTTAACACTTCTTGTAAAAGATGTCAATGACATTATTCTCCAATCTACTATTAATTAATTTTTATTTTTGGACTTCGGTCCTCTTACCTACTAAAAAAAGAAAGAAATAAGAAATCATAATAATTTAGAGTTTGGTCTAAATGAAAATAATAGCTTCTATGGTTTGGAATTTCCAAAAGTACATATGTATTATTAATTAATATATTATTATTATTATTATTATTATTATTATTATTATTATTATTATTATTATTATTATTATTATTATTATTATTATTATTATTATTATTATTATTATGTGAATTGATGTTTGTAATGGAATCAAAATCTTCTTTCATTTTCTTCATTCTTTATTTTATTTATTATTAAATTTTTCAAGATATAAATATAATAATATTATATTTAATTGACTCATTTAGTTTTTATACACTTAAATATTTTCAAAATTATTTCAGAATTATAGTAATAAAAAAGAAAAATGAAAAAGAAAAATAAAGATAATTTTGACTCGTCGTGTTGAAGGATCATCCTTAAAAAATATTTGAGTTTGAACGTGTTGAAAGGTCATCCTTAAAAAATACTTAAATTTGAACTATGATTAGAATCATCTTTAATAAAAAAAATTATTTATTTTCAACAAACATCTCTTTTCTCTAATAATGTATTAAGAGAAAAAATTAATATAGAAATTTTTAACTCATTCTTGCACCTTGTTAAAGACTTTATACAAAATATCTAAAATATTTTTAATTTCAAAAATATATTTGTAAATATTTTTTATAAATTTTAATATAATTCAGATATATATGTCTGAAATTTCATATATCTGAAATATGAATTTTTGAATTAACCACTACTAACAAAATGCGTTAAAAAACTGTCATTTTTCTTAGTACCTAAAATGATTGTTTGTTTAGATATTAAGATGCATGTACACCAACTCAACTTCACATTCTTCCAATTAATCAAAGATCAAATCAATTTTATTTTTTTATTAGAGATGATGGTAGTCTACTTGGTAGGCTTCACAATCCTAACAGAAACATAGGCAACTGTTTGGTTAAATGGCACATTAATCAAAATTCCATGAAATCTTGTCTTGGATCTTCCAAGCTTGTGACTCTTGTTTATAGAAACCTTAAACCCCACTAACTTGAGGATTAAGTGTTTTTTACTATCGTAGTGGTTGACTGGAATCTTGGTACCACTTTATATGCCATATCCTATGTAAGTAGACTTAACTAATTGTGCCATCATGTAGTAAAAAACTTCAAGATTAAGTTTGTAGATTCCAAAGTGACACACGTGGTGCCATGTATGTGGCGTCATGCATGCTATCCGTTGAAAGATTTTAATCTTTTTTGCTTTTTTAATTCATTTTAATTTTTTAAAATTTTATGATTTATTTTAAATAGTTTCTTGGATAATTTTTATTCTAACTTTTTTTATAAATCACAAAATATTTATAGAATTTAAAGGTCTATTTTGACTTTTTTTTTATTTTCTCTCTTTTTTTTTAATTTTCTTCTAACAAATTATTTTTAAATATTCTTTGTTGGCTCTCTATATTAATTTTTTAATATTTTGGCCCCTTATAAAAAATTTCAACTATTAGGTCTCCCAATATCACATTTCATATTTTTTTTCAGGTCTTCCATGACAAAATAGTATAATTTGCATAAGTGACATTGAAATTATGAGGTAACATTTTTAATTGTTGGCATATGATTAAAAATAGGCCAAAAATATATATTTTAGAATTAAAATTTATAATATATAATTTCTAAATAAATATTTATAAACAAAAATAATTAAAAATGTTTAATTATTATAAAGAAAACTTTAAAAAATAAAATAATAAATTTTTAAATGTTTTTAATGACGTGACATCAATTAAAAAAATTTCACTTCATAATTTCAATGCCACCTATGTAAATTAGACAATTTTATCATGGAGAACCACTAAAAGAATATGAAATATGATATAGAGGATCTACTACTTGATTATTTTTTTAATAAGTGGACTAAAATATTTTAAAAAATTAATATAGGGGGACCAAAAGTGTTTTTAATCCAATATTTTTTAGTCCACCTTTTAAAATCATATTCTTTAGAATATTTTTTACTTTCTCAAATTTTTGTGGCTTTTTATTTTATGTTTCGACGCTTCTTTTAGACTTTTTTCTTTATTTTCTATTTTAAATCAATTTTAAGTAATATTTTTATTATTTTTGAAATTTATGGTTCTGACTTTTATTGACTTCATCATATTTGGTTGATTAATGTTTTATCTTATTCAATTGGACTTTAAAATGATGTCTTAATTATATTAACTTTCACCATTTCAAACTTATCACTAAATGATCATTGAATTATTTTTGGTACTTTGGATTGATGATAAATTTATCTTACTGCATCAATTCTCCATCTCCATCTATTTCTTCTTTTTATTTATTTTGTTTTGACTTGTGTTAAATTATTTTAGGAGAATGATTTTGTATCATTTCTCTAACTTGTATGACACATAAATTATTATTGATCGACCTCACATAAGTGTGACTTCTACATAAGTTCTCTCACGATTGCTTAACATAGCGCTAAAATTTCCTAATTCGGTTGATTCTCCATTGATACTACCTTTGACATTTTAATTGTGCTAACTTTACTTTTATGCACTTTACATTAATTCCTTTTAATTTCAAGTCATTTACATTCATATCATTTACATTCTTGTCATTTTTACTCTTTGTCTTTATCTTTTTGTTTTCTTTTGCTTTATTTGTTTAAAAATACCAAAAAAATATTTAAAAATGACTAAAACCCTAAAAATGATAAAATGTATCATGTGGACTTTGTGTTACTATCCCTTGCTTGAGGAGTGTTTGGACCTTGAACTTAGGACTTATATTTTCACTTTTCTTAGAGTGGTTCTGCGACTTTGAGATTCATCTAGATTTTTGATCTTCAAATAAAGACTTGGCCTTATTCTTTGATCTCTACTTAAAGACTTGGAATTCTCTATGTGGCTTTGTGCTTTTGATTTTCATTTGGATCTCTTAATATTCATTTATGCTTTCTTATCTTATGGCCTAACCCAAATGGAAAGGAATGATTTATTTTTACTAATGTCAAATGCTTGTTTCATCTTGTGGTTAGTTCACTTGTACACATAAAGGCTTTTTCTTGGGCTACCTATGAGACCTTTTATATCATGTCATTTACTTTTATGCTTTAGGATAGTGTCTTCATCTCCTTCCTATTTCTTCAATTTTCAAAACTCCTTCATATTTTCAAAACTTCTTATCTCAAACTTCAAATCTTTCATAATAAACCTTGACCTTGTCAAGTGATCTCGAAAATATTTTTCTTAATAAATGTAAAAACACTTAAGCATATTCAAACTTATTTCAAAACTTCTAAAAAAAAGACAACCTTCATCAACTTTTTGTTTGTGCCTTTGTACACTTTTCTTTGAAAACCTTTTCTAAAGATTGGATATTAGTCTATTATATTATTAATGCAAACCACTATACTTTTAAAATATATTGAGAAGTGATTGATATTTTGCACTTGAATGTTGAGACATTCTTATTGAGAAAATCCAAGTAAAGTTCTCTATATCAAGATGAATCAAATACTCCTTCATCATTCTTGTGGGTAATGTTAGCTAGGATTTGGACATTTCAAATGAAAGTATGTTCAAGGAGAATTTGAGAGTCAAGAATTGGATGATAGAAGTCGGTTTTGACGGGAAATAACAAAAGAGGTATTTCGGCCGAATTGGCATAAGTAAGGCAATGTGAGGCGAGAGACTTGGTAGATCTTCTGAAGAGTTTCGAAGCGGGTTCGACATATATTCAAATAAAGTTGTGACAAATTTGGCGCTTATTTGATCTTTGAAAAAGATATACGTGGAAGCATGTGAAACGCTAGAAATATGCAAACAAGAATGTGTCAACTTCTCAGAAGGAGTCTGTTCGTGGTAGTTAGTTTCGAATTATTATATATAGGGGTTTTTGTGTTAGAATTCCGCATGTTCACTTTTGTACAAATTAATCAAATAAATTCAAAGTACCACATGTTAGAGAAACGAGTTGTTGAAAATGAACGTATGAAACACTAGCTTTTACATTCAATGTCATTTGTTTTCGAGTAAAGTGTTTTACATTTTTATTCAAGTTTAAATCCATTTTTTTACCTTCTGAATTACAACATCTACAATATAAATTCATATCCATAAACTTTAGAAAAATACAAAACATAAACTATGTCTTACGATCAATCGAGTCGATCATGTAAGTAATCAAAATCTCTTGGATTTGTAAGACTAACGCTTGTTTACCAAACTTCATGATAAATGGGTAGTAAGTTGAGTTTTCCACTCGAATACGAAGAAATATCTTTTCAATTAAAATCAATCAACAAATTTTCTTAGTTTTTACCACGAACTATGAGGCTTTTATTTCCTTATCTCACTATGTGGATACATAGGCACAAGCTCTTGAAGTTTTGGTGAATAAAAACATAATAAAAAATACTTATTTTCTCATCTCCCCTTTTTTTTTTGCAAACAATCCCAATTTTATCATGAAAGAGATTTTCAAGAGGTTCTTATGGAGTATCGTAAATGTGAGGGATACTAATATCTTCCCCTTGCATAACCAACCCCTATACCTAGATCTCTCTTTTGTTTTATTTTTTGCGTTGGGTTTTCTCGATATTCTTCCTTTCCTTTAATAAAGTTCGGCGGCGACTCTTGTTTTTTTTTTAGTTAAGTTAATCAATAGCTTAATCTCAATTTTCTCGCTGTGACAAACGTCTTTATTCTAGTTATACTTAAATTGCACTTTATATACTCTAGCTAAAGACCTTCAATGGCTACTTGTACAATGGTACAATGGATGGTTTCAACCATTAACGACTACCTATAATATAGGAAGTCTTAATCTTCAACAAATCTAATTTCATAATCTATAAAAGAAGAAGAAGATTGAAGAAGAATACATGTGCGTGTGTAGGATTGTGTTCACGAGAATGTGATACCCTAACACACGATGAAAGTTAAGAGAAAAATGGTGTTACTCAGTAAAAACAAATTAGAGAAACACACATAAGAAGAAGAAGAAGAAGAAATCTAACTAAAAGGGTTGATGTGTTAAAATAAAAGAGAGCAGAGTGAGGCATATTCATATAGGACTAGAAGAGTTAAAAGAAATAATATGTAAATATGATCAAACAGATCAACAGGACAACAGGGCACAAAAAATGAAGATCATTTGTGAAAAAGAAGAAGAAGAATAGAAATAGTGAATATTTTATTCGTATACACTTATGAGCTACATAATCTATATCTTGCTTAAAGTAAAACTTTTGTGTATCTGCTTAACCAATAAGCACACATATAAACACAAAGGTTAATATAGACTCTTTTGTTAAAATAATTTGGAGTCTCTAGCATTCATGTTTGGGAAAAAGTCTCTTTCAAGTGTGATTGAGCAAGAAGTCCAGAACTGCAGGTTTAGGAAAGAAAGTCTCTTGCTTGAGGGCTTGAGCCAAAAATCTCGATTTGAGGATTGACCAAGGAAGTTTATTGATTGAAGGCTTGAGTAGGAAGTCTTGATCTGAGCATTGAGCAAGGAATTCTCTTGCTTGAGGGCTTGATCAGGAATTTTCGATCTAAGGATTAAGCAAGAAAGTCCCTTGCTTGAGGACTTGAGCAAGAAGTCTCTATCTGAGGATTAAGCAAATTTTATTGCTTGCAGGCTTGAGCAGGAAGTCTCAAGTTGTGGATTGATAAAGGAAGTCTCTTGCTTGAGGGCTTTATCAAGAAGTCTCGATCTGAGGATTGAACAAGGAAGTCTCCTGATTGATGGCTTGATTAGGAAGTCTCGATCTGCTGGATTGGTCAAGGAAGTCTCTTGGCTGATAACTTGAGAAAGAATTCATAAATAGTTGGTTTAGGAAAGAAAGTCTATTCTTATTTTGATGGAGAAAGAAGTCTTGGACAGTTGGTTTAGACAATGAAGTCTCTTTCTAGTTTGATTGAGAAAATTGTAATCTGAATGATTATAGTGAAAATATCTTGTGTTGCAAGGGGACTGAACTACTCTCAGTTTGAGAGGAACCAAGATATATCGTGTGCCACTTTATTTACTTCTGGATTTATTTATTCCATTATGCACTGAACTCTAAAGTTAGAATTTGTTCTAACATAGTTCTTCTTGATTCAGAATCTAACCTCTTCTAATTAGGTTTTGAATCAATATTTCCAAAAGAAGTAAACTTTGATATACACAATTCAACCCCCTTTCTTGTGTATTTTTATCACCTTCAAATCTTTCTTCACAAAAGCATTTGGCTATAGGAACTAGTGAGATAAAGTGACAAAGAAAACTTATAATGAGAATGTGTGTGTGTGTGTGTCAATACACATTTCATACTATGGATGATTTGAACCGAGGAATGAAACCTCTATTTATAGGGTTCAAATTCTCTAAAAGAGGAAACATCATTAAATCAAATTTGATTGTAGCTAATCGATTAAGCTAATTGATTAAAGCATTTAAGAATAATGGCTATGTGTTCCAAAATAGGTAAGAATTGATACATACATACATACATACACACACATAATATATATATATATATATATATATATATATATAGTTGTTGCTAATTGTTTGTGTACATTCAAATTGTCTTTTTTTCTCAAGAACGTATCGACCTAATCGATTGACACTTTGTGTTAATCAATTAGATCTAGTAAAAATAATTTTCTGACTTTTTGATTATTCTCATCACTTTCTAAGCAACTTCTATATACTTCTTCAAAGGATTTTATTAAAAAATTTAAGTGTGTGTGTGCGCGCTTGCTTGTAACCACTACCTTTGTAAAGAAAGAACTTGTACTTACAAAAAATTTACTCACTTACTAAATTAGGGTAACTTCCCTAAGCCTGCGACTAATGTATTCGTTATGTTGACACTCTTGCTTGATATCTTCTTTTGAGGATTGTGATGTAATCTATTTTTTTGCCTCTGTCTGAAGCTTTATTTTGTTATGAAACTTTGTTAGTTCTTCAACTGAGACTTTTTCAATCCTATATCAAACATATGGCTTGCATCTTTGACAACCTGAGTATATGGGTTGACTTTTTGAATAATTTCATTTTTTACTATGTTGAATGTTATCTTATCTGCTCTTTTACATTATTCATCATGTTGCATCTTTATCATGTTGATTGTTTGTTATGTTCTTCTCAGTTGTTAACATATTGCATTTGTCTGCTTTGCCATCATGTTAAATATTATTTATAGTTGTTATAACCTTTCTGTAGTTGTCATAATCAAAATAACATTTGTTACATGCAAAAAAATGTTCCACATAAACTTGTCCAACTGAACATCTTGAACTTAGATAAGAACTCCCATACATTTTCATTACAAAAGGATTGTAATCCTCTGATAGGCCATCAAGAATGGAATCAATTTGATATTTCTCTAAGATGGCATCACTAACTGTAAGTAAGTAATTGGCTATGGCTTTGATTTGTAGCATATATTCAGTAGCATACATATTACCTTTCTTCATAGATTTCAACTCAATATTCAGTTGTCTAACTCTCGTCTTCTTATGTGCATTGAAATACCTATGAACTTGTCCCAGACTTCAAGTACATGCTCGCACGATATGACCCTAGGCAATACCGGTTGAGAGTTTGTCGAGAGAATCCATATGAACACAACTTGATTCTGTCCAATCCAAAATTCATACTCTTCATACATGTTACCTTTGAGTCGATCTTGATTCATCTTGAACATCGGCGAGATTTGAGGATTCACGAGTTTATGCATTCTTTGAGTGAGAATCACTCCCTCAACTTGTTGGTTCTATAGTAGATAATTGTTGTCTTGTAATTTGATGGACATCTTTGGACCATATTTATGATTTGAGCTTAACTCGAAAATAGCGGAAGAATTTTGTTGCAAAGATGGGTAGAGGCTAGTCATTGTGGCAGCTTGAGTAGGTTTTGTCATGACTAAGATTTACGTGATGTATCAATGAACAAAAAGTTCTTGAACTTTGCTAAGAATGTAATAACAAAATATTAGTTACAAGTAACAAAGTGTGTTAAATAGTGGAAGTGGATCTAACCAGATGAATGATACCATAATGAATTCAATAAAATCTCAACAACCTTGCATTTTGCTTTGATTGATTATTCGTTTCCAAAGGATCTAATGAAGAATTTATAACCGTTAGTTCCTACTACTATGGTTAGTGGATTTCTAAACCCACCCCATGAAAACCTGAAAATGTCCTTCTCAAAATCGGGAGTTTATTTCCGATTCGAATCCCATTTTCAAACGAGTCAAAATATGGTGTGACCCCTGAAATTGTAAAAAACTATACCGGAGATTAACTTCCGGTATGGAACCGGAAGTATAACTCCGGCCATAGAAGCGGGAACATTAAATTGTATGCCATTTGGATATTTTGTATGAAACCGGAAGTTTACTTTTGGTTTTGTCACGAAGTTGATTGCTATAAGCAGCAATGGTGATCACCACCATCACACACTTTTATCTCCAAACCTCTCCAAAACCCTCTCCGTTGTCAATCCATTTTCCACTCCAAATCCACATTTTTTTGTTCATCATATCAGAAAAAACTCAACAAAGAAGAATTTCAGGTAAACATCATCACTTTTATCCCTCATTCACTGCATTAATTTGTAACTTTTTGCTGAAAATAAGGTTACGTACAAATTGGATGTTTATTTCCAGTTTCTTGTTGAACTAAACTGGAAGTTTATTTCCGATTTTGTCTCTGTTTTGAAATTATACAGCAAATTTCATTGTGCTATGTATATTTATAATTTTTATTATGTTACATAGGTATGGTGCACCCCGATAAAATTTCTAAACCCGATGTGACCGAAGTTGTATCGTCGGTTGTAGTTCCGCATCTCGTAATTAAGTCAGTCGATGTTCGTGAACATTTTGAAAATGTTCAAGAATTTGAATTACGGGACAATATGTTGCAGTGGATTCGTTTAAAGGAAACGAGGTTAGGATTTTCTACTATGATAGCAAGGTCCGATAACGACACTGATAGAAGAAATGCCTTTGTTATTTTGACTTGCGAAAGGAGCAGAAAATATGTGTCTCGCATTCAAAATTTGAAACGCGAGGAAACCGACACAAGAAAATGTGAGTATCCATTTCGGTTGCATGGTTATCTCATGACCAACAATAAGTGGAAGTTTAATATGATCAGCGGAGAACAAAATCATGATTTAACTCCAAGTTGGTCGGTCATCTAATAGCATGTTAGCTACTTTCGGATGAGAAAATTTGTGTTTCCGAAATGACTTTGAATTTGGTACCTCCCAAAAACATTCTTGCAACTTTGAAGCGCAGAAGACCAGAGAGCACCTCTAATATCAAACAAGTGTACAATAAGCGCTATAAAACAAATTTAGCTCTTCGGGAGGATCGAACCGAAATGTAACACCTTTTGAAAGTTCTTGATGAGAACAATTATGTTTGTAGGAACCGACGGGGTGATGATGGAGTAACTATTATAGACATTTATTGGATTCATCCTGATTCCATTAAATTGTTCAACATGTGTCCTACTGTGCTCGTAATGGATTCGACGTATAAAACCAACAAGTATAGGCTATCATTGTTGGAAATTGTTGGTGTTACATCGACCGAGAAGACGTACTCAGATGGTTTTGCATTTCTCAAGTGCGAAAAAGAAGACAACTTTTAATGGGCTTTAGAGGTGTGTAGGTAAATATTGAAGAACCAAGAGGATATGCCAAAGGTAATTGTTACCGACCGTGATACGACATTAATGAATGTTGTTGCAGTAGTACTTCTGACTTCTTTCGCATTATTTTGTAGGTACCATATTATAAAAAATGTGAGAAGTCGGGTTATACCTATTGTGGGGTCGAAACAGGTAGCTGGTGAAGATGGAAATTTGGTAAATTCTGGTGTTATTGTGAATAAAATTATGGCTGCATGGAATGTTATTGTTAATGAATCTACAAAAGAGATGTATATTGATATTGTTTTACAATTCTGAGCTATTTGTGAGAAATATCCGAATATGTTGAAATATATGGAGAACACAATACTTGATAAGGTGAAGGAGAAATGTGTTTGTGCATGGACTGATCAGGTTATGCACCTCGGACATACAACATCAAACCGAGTTGAATCTGCGCATCCTTGTCTCAAGAATTGGTTGGCAAATAGCAAGGGCGATTTGATTACATGTTAGGAAGTTGTGAACCATATGATACTGAACCAGCATAATAAGATACAAACAACATTTGGTCGCAGTATCACGGTGTTGGAACACAGGTTCAAGGAGAATATGTTATATTCTTAATTGGTCGGTAACATCTCTCGGGCGGTGCTTAAATATATTTTTCATGAGGCCAAAAGAGCTTCAAATGTGGGTGATGATACCTCAAAATGTTAGTGCATTATTGTGAAAACATATGGTCTCCCTTGTGCTTGTGTCATAGCCAAGAAGATGAGTGGTAATGTACCGATACGTATGGACGAGGTCTCTAGTCATTGGAAGAGACTTAGTTTTGAGGAAGACGAAAAAATGAAAAATGATAAATCAAATATCTCCATCCTTACCGAATGGGAATCAATACAAGCGAGATTTTTGAGAGCCGATGATGCCACCAAACTCCATATCAAAGAAGAGTTGAGAAATATTGTGTTTTCGAAAACCACGGATTTGAAACCATCCTCCCAACCGGTAAAAACAAAAGGTGCACCGAAGAAGTTGAAACCTACATCGGGAGACAATTCTACTACGAGGAGTCCTTCGTATTATGAACATGTTGACAAAGTATTTCTCGACTCACCTACACAAAAATCTCAGAAATATACTTCCAAAGGTGCCCGTATTAGAAAACCACTGACTACACCGACTCCATCAAAATTACCTGTCATTGATCAAATGTCTGTTTTCATGCACAAATATGTTGAAAGGATCGTCAATGTGGGTGGTGACGGTAATTCTGGATTTTGAGTTGTCTCTTGTTTGCTAGGTAGTCGTGAAGAGTATTACAATATTGTGCGAGATACTCTGATCACAGAGTTGACAGAACACAGAGGGTATGTGTGTTCGGGAGTAAAGAGAAGGTTGAGGAAATACATCACGCACTAGTACCTATTAAGGTTGGATGTGCACCAGAGGACAAATGGATGTGATTCTCTGAAATGGGTCATCTCATAGCAAGTGTGTGTGACAGGGTGTGTATTAATCTGACAAGATACGGTTTTTTGGAGACTTATTTTCCTCTGCGCATTGCTCCTACACCAAATCCCAGTGATCGTATCATTTGTATTGGATGGATTTCAAATCCAAGGCATTTTGTTTAAGTCTACTTGAAACTGGGATGCCCTATACCACCGACATCACCAGAGTGAGCGCTTCATTTCACAGAACCATCGGAGACATAGAAATAAATAGGGAAAAGTCGAAAGGGGTGCCACCAGTGGATTTATCCGGCAACACTTTTTTCGGCTATTTCAAGTAGTATAGGTAGCATTGTAATGTTAACTTCATTTTGATAATGTATTATGATGTGGAAATATACTCATTTTTGTAATTTGACCACTTGTAAAAATTTGAATATATGAGATTTTGTGTTATACTTGTTGTTTCTGTTCTATTTCCAGTTTTTCAAACCTAGGTCATTTACCGAAATTTAACTTTCGATTTTGGTATTAAATAGGAAACCGGAATACTTCCGGTTTTATCATTGACAGAAAGATAGGATATCTATGGCCCATGTTTACATCCTTCTACTATAAAAATACCTCTCCTCTTATAATTCTTCCTACCATAACACATAAAACCAGATATGGACATGAAATTAGACATCACATGGGTTGTTGGAGTTGTTCATTTTCCCGGTGACATACCGTCTCGCGAATTCAAGTTCACGGTGTACACCCTAATTGAAGAGGTATGTGAAAATTTGCAGGAACTTGTTCCTTATGGCGATGGTCGAAAGGTAGAGAAGATCGAGTATCGATCGCCATCAATCGACAATGAAGGAAATCTGCAGTTCATGAACCGTGAACTGAAGAAGGGTGACTATTTACGGGCTATGTGGGCCGCTTATTGAAGTTTTCAGGAGAAAGTTTCAATCGAGCTAGATGCGACTTTATCAAGAACCGTCGACGACATTATGAGGATGTTGCAACGTCCACCCGGATATTAATTTGTAATGTTCGATTTATGTTTAACTTTTGGTTTGTATTTTCTAAGTTTATGTTGTCAGAAATTCTAGCTTGATACCTTTCTCATTGCATTTGATACTATATATAATAGTGTCGGTAATTACAACTCATAATGACTAATTACAACTCATAATAACTAATTACAACTTATAATGGCTAATTTCCTATTCTATGAATGTAAATTATTCACAATAAATGTGTTTGATTATTTCCTGATTAACATCCCCCCTCAAATTAATGCGGTTGGTCAAAGAGCATCAATTTGCTAACAAGAAACTGATGTCGTGGGCGTGAAACAGCCTTGGTAAGAATATCTGCAACCTGCAACTGAGTACTGATGTGAGGAAGTGATATTATTCGATTATCGTAGGCGTCACGTATTGAATGACAATCAACTTCGATATGTTTGGTGCGCTCATGAAAAACAGGATTTGCAACAATTTGAATGGCACTTGTATTGTCAGCATAAAGTGAAGTTGACTCTATTTGGGGAAATCCAAGTTCAGCCAAAAGACCACGAAGCCAAAGTATTTCTGAACAAGCAGCAGACATGGCATGATACTCTGATTCAGTAGAAGATTTAGAAACTCTTGCTTGCTTCTTACTTTTCCAAGAGATCAATGAAGAACCAAGAAACATGCACCAACCAGTAACAGATCGACGAGTATCAGGACACCCTGCCCAATCAGCATCACTATAAGCACTCAACTGAAGAGAAATTCCAACGGAAAAGAATAATCTGCGGTGACAGGTTCCCTTTAAGTAGCGAATTACACAACGAACCGCGGGCAAGTGAAGATGACGAGGAGGATGCATGAATTGACTTACTTGTTGAACAACAAAAGATATGTCAGGGCGAGTAATAGTCAAGTAGTTGAGGCTGCCCACAAGTTGTCGATACAATAAGGGATTAGGCAAAAGATCACCATCATCACGATGATATTTAACATTAACCTCAAGAGGAGTATCTACCGGATTAGCCGATTCGAGACCGGCCATAGAAATCAAATCTGTAGCATACTTGTGTTGATGGAGAAAGATGCCCTTGGATGTAGAATGAATCTCAAGACCAAGAAAATAATGTAGATTACCCAGATCTTTCATGTGAAATGAGGCTTGTAACTGTTGCTTAAGTCGCTGAATGAAAGCATGATCCGAACCAGTAATAATCATATCATCAACATACAAAAGAAGCAGAACAATACCCATAGATGTGATATGAATAAATAAAGATGAATCATACGGACTCTGAATAAAGGAGAATCCAAGTAGAGTGGAGCGGAATTTCTCGTACCATGCTCTACGTGCCTGTTTCAAACCATATAAGGAGCGTTTGAGCTTACACACGCCTTTAGATGAAGAGAATAAGCCTTGAGGTAGAGTCATATAAATATCTTCTCTCAGGTCACCATGAAGAAAAGCATTCTTCACATCCATTTGATGAAGAGTTCAACCACTAGAAGCAGCTGTAGAGATGATCGTGCGGACAGTTGTCATTTTGGCAACCGGTACAAATGTCTCATCATAATCAATTCCATATTCATGATTGTTTCCTAACGCAACCAAACGAGCCTTGTAACGGTTGAGGGACCCATTAGAATTTAATTTCACAGAATACACCCATTTGCAACCTATAGGTTTTACATCGGAAGGGCAAGAGACAATATCCCATGTGAAATTCTCTTGAAGAGCTTGAAGCTCTTCATTCATTGCTTTTATCCATCGCACATCCTTAACAGCCTGTGAGTAACAAGTAGGAATAGATATGCTAGAGAGTGTGGCAGTCAAAGAAGTATGTGAGGAATCATACCTGTCTGGTGAATATCTATCTGGTGCACGAGATATTCGACCAGAATGTCGTGGTTCAACCGGTACAGGATCAGGTGGCGGTTCAGCGTCGAGAAGGGGTGTGGGAACCTGTTGTCTGTGTTTTCTGACATATACATGACCTGGTTTATAACGTTCTATAGATTGAGGCATAATAGAAAACTTAGGAAGAGTAACAATATCATTAATGGCAGGAGAAACACAGGGAAACATAAACTGATTATCAAAAAATGTCACATTTCTAGAAATGCGAAAACGATGGTTAGTGACATCATAACACACAAATCCCTTATGAGAGTGACTATATCCCATAAATGCACATTGAACTGATTGTGCTCCAAGCTTATGCCTTTCAAAAGGAGGTAAGTGAACAAAACACACACACCTAAAAGTATGTAAAGCACTATAATCAGGATGAATTTTAAAAAGACGAAAGAAAGGAGAATCAAGTTCAATAACTGTAGAAGGAAGACGATTGATCAAGAAGACAGCTGTGGAAAGAGCTTCTACCCAAAATCGGGATGGTACTGAAGCTTGGAGAAGCAATGTGCGTGTTACATCAAGCAAATGACGATTCTTACGTTCTGCAATACCATTTTGTTGAGGAGTATTGGGACAAGATCGTTGCGACAAGATGCCTTTTTGTTGAAGGTATTCCTGAAACTTATGAGACATGTACTCACCACCAGAGTCAGAGCGAAAAATTTTAACACTTGCTTGAAATTGAGTTTCAACATATGTTAAAAATTTCTTAAACACAGAAAATACTTCAGATTTAGACTGAAGGAAATATATCCAAACAAAACGACTATAATCATCAATAAATGTGAAAAAATATTTATAGTGATATTGAGAAACTACAGGAGACATACCCCATACATCACTATGAATCATTTCAAAACAAGTGGAAGCACGATAAGCACCAGACGGAAAAGGAAGTGTTTTACTCTTAGCCAATTTGCAAACAGAACATGAAATAGAGGCATTAGAAACATTTTTATTTCCCAACAAACCATTTTTAAATAAATGGGACAAAACAACAGAGTTTGGATGACCTAATTTTCTATGCCAATCCTCATAAGAGTTCAAAACATTATTACAAGCAAGAGATATATGATTAAAAATAAACTAGAGTGGAAACAGTCTTCCCACTTTAGGCCCTTTCGCGATCACTTTCCCCGACACCTGTTCCTGCACAAGACAACCATCACGAGAAAAGTTAACATCATAATTTTTATCTACCAATTGACCAACAGATAATAAATTAGACGCAAGTCCAGGTGATACAAGCACGTCCCGAAAATCAGAGTTTATGTCGCCAATATCCGTAATAGATAAAGTATTACCATCAGCTATTTGAATTTTCTGATTACCATGATAAGAGTGTAAATTGTTCAAATACTCTGAAGAACCTGTCATGTGATTGGATGCACCCGAATCAAGAAACCATGGGCGAGAAACATTAGAAGACTTACCCTGAATTCCCAAGGCCGAGAGAGCGGAAAGTACCATTTGTTGAATCAATTCAGATTGTATAGTACTATTGTTTGATGCCCCATTAGTGGAAGGACCAACCGCATGATTTGTAGTTGCATGGAATGCCTATACTGAACGTTGTGTTGGTCGTGGAGGACGTGTGGGACACTCAGAGATAATATGACCCTGTTGCTTGCAGTAATTACAAAACTTCTTATTGAAGCTACGAGCAATATGACCAAATTGTTTGCAAGAGAAGCACTGAACCTGTTTCATATCACGATTTTTACCTTTACTGAGCAAAGATATGCAACCGCACGGGCTCTAAATGGTAGCATCATGAGACATGGCTCCTTGAGTAATAAGACATTGTTCCTCCCTTAGAAGTTCTCCAACACATGTATCTAAAGAAGGAACAGGATTCCTATTCAGCAAGGCACCTCTGACAACCTCAAATTCTGGGCATAATTTCATGAGAAATTGATCTCGACCACTTGTGTTGTAAACCGCTTGAACAACCGCGAGAGAGGTCTTGGGAACATTAGCATGTATAATAGCAGAGTGTTCTGCCCAGAGATTTAAAAAACCAGAATAGTATTCTTGAATAGACAAATCACCTTGTTTGTAGTTGGCTATTTCTAACTCCAATTGAAAACATTTTGCCGAATTGCCCTGGTTGTAAATGCGCTTTAGATAATTCCACATTTCTTGAGCAGTTGAAAAAGAGCGTAAGTTATTGATCATGTGAGGATCAATACTGTTGAGAATCCAAGTGATGATTTGAGCATCTTTAGTTTCCCACGCATCTAAACCAGTTTTCTCCGTCGGTGCCTTAGAAACATCATCTAAATGACTCCATAATCCTTTTCCTTTAACATACATCTTGAACTGAAATTCTCATGCAGAATAATTCTTGCCGGTAAAACGGACACAAAAATTCTTTTCATTTTCCATTGCCATTAGATATAACCCCTTTGTATTGTTAAATAAACAGGATAAATCCAAACCCAGTGTGCACGTGCAACCAATTTATTTAATAATACCAATTAAATAAATAGTAAAACAGTGGTAAGCAAACCAGGAAACCACGCAGTAGCTAAACCAGGAAACCACGCAGTAGCTAACGAACGGTGAAGAAACACCCACGATCTAGAAATCGCCAACAATCCAACAATGAAACCACGATCACCGAACAGAATCACCAAGAACAACGATCACCAAGCGGAATCACCGAGAATACGAAACGGAATTGCAAAGCACAATATGTTAGCAACACCAAATGATTAACGATCACCGAAACAACGTGCGATAAACATGGAATCAAGATCACGAAGCAACAACAATGAAGAAATCACGAAACGACAATTGAAAGATTTCAATTGAGAAACACGATTTCGAGAAATACAAACAAGAAACACGATTTCAAGAGCGACCCAGTGGGGTGTCGCTATTCAGCCAAGAGAACAAGGATTCACAGGTTAGATCGAACCCTTCTGATACCATGTCAGTAATTCTGGCTTGATACCTTTCTCATTGCATTTGATACTATATATAATAGTGTCGGTAATTACAACTCATAATGACTAATTACAACTCATAATAACTAATTACAACTTATAATGGCTAATTTCCTATTCTATGAATGTAAATTATTCACAATAAATGTGTTTGATTATTTCCTGATTAACATATGTATCTCTATGTTATACATTGAAATAAATTTTTTTGACTTTCTGTTATGAATGAAACCGGAAATATAGTTACGGTATAGAATCGGAATTTAATTTTCGATTTGATATAAATTTTATCAGATGGTGGTACGCTCCAAAAATATATTTATGATTTTCAGGAGCAGTGTAGAAATTTTGCACGAATGGGTAAAAAAGTCGTGGGATCAAATAAGAAATCCAACTATGATTAAGGCATATACATCACACACATCATATAGACACTAAGCTTAGCACCATACACACTATGATAGTTCTCTTCCTCTCCTATGTATATTTGTGCTTTTTTATGGACTTTATATTATGTTCTTTTATATGGACTTCGCATATTTGTTATTTTATGTTTGAAAATGAAATCTCCCACTTACCTTTATGATGAGAATATTTTATTTTAAGATACATATGTATCGATTTTAAGGTTCAAACCTTTGATCATATACTTTTCAATCACTTTTTACACACTTCTCTTATTGTTGCTCACACTACACGAAATTTTCTCGGTCTATCTCTAAGCGTAAAGAATTATTCACTATCTTTGTCTTTCAAGTTTCAACTACATATAAAAGATTAAAGATTAAGGGTTTAATTAAATAAAAATTTCAAATAGAATTAATAATATAGTTATATATTTAACTAAAATATTTAAATAATTTATTTAGATTTAATTCTACATTCTATCATCTATGGGAAATTCAAATATTAATAATAAAAGTATATATATTTTCCCAACAAATTAAACTGGTTGCTCAGCATGAGGTTTTTCTTCTTTCCTTCCACCTTTAGCTTTCCATATATTTAATATTTAATAATACTAGAGTCTAGACCATAGAATTTCTGTCTACAACTTGATTCAAAGCATGTTTCTTTACGATCTATAAGTTGGCTGATGGATATTTCATCTTATCAAATAAGTATTACAAAACTTAAGTGCGTGCCATAACACTTTGCGTAACTCTATCTACTGAAGTAGTAACAAATGTACCAATGCCCCCCTACAAAGCCATGAAATTATAATATTTTTAAAAATGTATTCTTATGTACAAATCATTTAAAATTCAAGAAAGTAATAAGAAATTTTAGGCTAAATTACTTAGGTTCTTTACGTTATTTAATTGTAATAAATTTATATTTTTGCTACATGTGAGTCATTTATATATTAATTAATCGGATATTCTGCACACGAGTACGGGTTTGGGTTGGACGTTTTTGTTTTTAAAATGTAATAAAAATATAAATAAAAAAAACAATTACCAAAATAATTTATTACTTTTAAAAGAAAGACATGTTTTTAAAATAAAAATTAAATTGTTTTATAAAAAATGTTAACATCAATAATTTTCATATATTATGTTAAAAAATATTGTATCTTAAATTAAAAATAGTTTTAAAATAAAAATATTAGATACATAAATAATTAAAAAAAATTAAAAAAATTGTTTTTGGATTAATATATTATTTTTAAAATTTTTTTTTATTGTACAAAAACAAACTTGTGTGTTCGCACGAATTTTAGTATGGTTATCCGTACGTTCACACGGATTTTAGTATGATTACATGTACGTCACATGATACTGATGTGTTATCTGTGCGTTCTCACGAATACTGGTATGATACGCACGCTTTATTTTATCAAAAGACTTTTTTTTTATAAAAAAAGACATATTTTTAAAATAAAAATAAAATTGTTTTACCATTACATCATTAATATATATATTTCAATTTTCTAGATATCAGATACATAAATAAATAAATAAATAAAACTACACATTTTTCTCGTGTTTGGATTAATACATTGTTTTTAATTGTATTTTCTTTCATTATATAAAAAAAATGTAATGACCATTGTTCGAGCGGATTTTGACATGGTTACCTGTGTGTTTACACGATATTGATGTTTTACGGTGCGTTCGCACGGGTAATATAGTGGTATGCATGCTCTTGTTTCAAAAATATAATAAAAATGTAAATAAGAAAAATAAAATTATTTTATAGAAAAAGTTTATTATTTTTAAAAGAAAGACATATTTCAAAAAAAAAAATTGTTTTACTTAAATAATATATATTTCAATTTTTCATATGTTATCTTAAAAAATATTGTATCTTAAATTAAAAATAATTTCAATATAAAAATATTAGTAACTTAAATAATTAAAGAATAATTCATTTTTCTTGTGTTTGAATTTGTACATTATTTTAGATATTTTTATTTTTATTTTTTTAATTGTACAAAAAATATAATAACACATGGGATCGCATGAATTCTAGTTTGGACACGTGTACGTTTGAACGGATATGGATAAAAATATCTGTCACACATATGTTTGGATCGCATGGATAGTACATGTTTCTAAAATATAATAAAAATAAAAAATACTGAAAGACAAAATTATTTAACGTAGAAAGCTTATTGTGTTTAAAAGAAAACATATTTATTTAAATATTAATTTCTTTTACATTATTTATAAAAATATTTATGCAATTATTTAGTTTCATACATTATTTAAATTATATTTACTTTTATTTTTTTTAATTGTAAAAAGTAGTAATGATTATAAAAAATATTTTGTTAATTATAATTCATTTAATATATACAAATTTTAAATTTAGACTTCACTCATGCTCTAATTTTCTCCAACATTATTGTCAAATAATTAGTAATACCAAGTTCTACGATGCTCTAATTTTCTCCAACATTATTGTCAAATAATTAGTAATACCAAGTTCTACGATAGAGTATGTTCATACATCAAGAAACTTAAGGACATAACGATGATAGTAAAAATTCATTAATTTCTAAACAAAATTTAAAATCAATTATTTTTTTATAAGCAAAATTTTATGACTTATTAATTTATGCAATTCATTTTCATAATTTTATAACTGGACAAACTAATATAATAAATAAAATACAATAAAACTATCATATTTATAATCATATTCAAACAAAAAATATCTAAATGATTTTTTTCCAGCCATTAATTATAAATATTACTAATTAGTCTGAAAAGGTTGGTCCAACAGAAGAGAGCTAGGGTTCTAAGGATTTGCTCTCTTTAGGTCACGAATTCGAATATGGGTTATCACAAAAAAAAAAATAACCTTCAAACAAAATTCAATCTTCTCCATAAATTTCAAATAAAATAAAATTACTTTTATAATTTTTCAGAATTTCTAATCATAATTGAATTTTATAAAACTCCCCCTACAAAATTATTTATAATTAACATTCATTTTTCATTATAACAATTTTGAAAAGATAAATTCTTACAATAACTTTTTTTAAAAACTAAAAATAATATTGCAGTTTATTTTATTAGAATTAATTTTCATTGCACCCCTGAAATTAATAATGCACATCTATCAAATTTAGTTTCTTTTGTATCCACCAATTTAAATTTATTATTATTACTATTATTATTATTAAATAATAAATGATAATAGAATTTGAAAATATAGAAGTTGTGAAATTTTAATTATTTATATAATTCTAAGTTATACATTTCAAATAACTAATAAAAAATATTAATGTTGTTACTTGCATATGTTTCTAAAATGCAATAAGAATGAAAATACAAAAATATTTAATTAAATTTTAATATGAAATTAAGAAAAAATAATTATTAAATTATATTAATAATGGTAACTCTTTTTAAAATGCTTATTTAATGCTAACACAATATCTTTATGTAGATATGTATATAAATAAAAATTCATATATTAATAATTTTCTTTTATTTATTTATTTTATTTTATTTCTCTTTTATTTTCAATGTATGAAAATATTTTGATACTATTGTGTTATATATATTGTTTAATCCATAATATATTGTTCATTGATTTTATGGTGGTTATAATGAAAAATAATATAGAGAAGAATATATGTTCTTAATATATACTTTGTATTAGTATTTTTATTTAAAAAATTTACAATAAAAATAAAAGAGAAATAAAATAATAGATATAAAAAATGAAGTTAATGAGAGAAAATAATTATCACAATATTGTCTGTGATAATTATTTTCTCTCATTAACTTCATTTTTTATATCTATTATTTTATTTCTCTTTTATTTTTATTGTAAATTTTTTTAATAAAAATACTAATACAAAGTATATATTAAGAACATATATTTTATTATATATTATTTTTCATTATAATCACCACAAAATCAATGAACAAAGAAAAAACAAATCAATTATCACTGGTCACCTATATGGCATGGCGATGATGATTTGGCTATTTTTGGGGTAACAAATGGAATTGACACATATTGTGTAAACCTAAAAAAGAAACTTGTGCATGCATGAAATAAGACTTGAGTGACATCCCTTGTTGTCATGTCATAACATGTATTTGGCATAAAAAGAACAAACCATAGGATTTTGTATCTGATTACTATAGGTATCTGTGTTTTATTATTGTCTTCTATTTTAACTCGCAATTGTATTTTATTACTCTTTTTTATGATGTGGAATATGTGCTTTATGCAGGAAAGCAACATTTGTGAATACATATTCCAATATCATTTTCCCAACAAATGACCCACAACTTTGTCCTTTTGCTGATCAACTTACAATGAATCCACCCTTTATGTGAAGGGTCATTGGTCGACATAAAAGCTTAGAAACAAGACCAATGATGAGCCTAGAAACCTGTATGTGTTTCCAAGAAAACTTGCAACTATTAGCTGTTATAGGTGTAGAGACATGGGTCATAACAAGTGGAGACATAAAGGTAATAGAGCAGCTTATAAGGATATACACCAAAGGGTGGAAACAAGATTGCTAGAAATAAGAACAAGAAGGCAAAAATGAATCATGTTGTCAACAAGAAGACCAAGAAAAATCCACAAACAAATATTGCATCTTCATCACAAGCACCAGCTCCTACTCAACCTACTCAAGAATTGTTTGGTAATATTGTGTGCCATGAACAAGGGCATTAGTATTGTTATGTATTATTTCGTGCCATGGACCAATGCATTATTTTGTGTCATGAATAGGGGCATTACTTTTGTTATGTACTATTAATGCCAAGAACAAGTTAAAATATATGCTATTTTGGTAAATCAGTGTGATTAGATTTTAGTAACATTACTTAGCATAACTTCTTAGCATAATTACTCATAATCTTCCTGGTCAATATCTTATAACATTGCTTATAAATATTATGCAAAAATCTTAATGATCAAATTTTGATAACATTATGGCACAAATTACTCATGATCTTAATGATAAAATTCGATAACATTATGGCACAACTCAAACTTGATTAAATTATTGATAAACATTGTGTACAACTCAAACTTTAATAACATAATGACAAAAATTCAAACTTTGATAACATTATGGCACAAATCAAACTTGATATCATTACTTCTAAAACAAAGTCATATTCCTACTAAATCAAAGTTAACATTCCTGCTAATGCAAAGTTACATTTTGATTAAACACTACTCATCAACATTACATAACACTACATCCAACATTACTTCATCTTCAATACAGTACCATCACTAAACCAATTAACATGACAAATGTGATTGACACACATAACTTCATCTTCTTCTTCATAAACTTCATCTTCTTCTTCATTTCTTCCTCTTTGATCTTGACAGCATTTAAAATCTAATTACTTCACTAAGCTTGTTGTTCATATCAGATATTACCTCATTGGATCTTGGTGACATTTCTTCATCAATCCAATTGAAATGCTTAAATATTTTATAACCTTGAATACTATTAAGTTGAGAAATGCACGGAACCTGATCAAGCGACTTAATTGAAAACAAGTAAACAATTTTTAAAAAGCGTACCTTAAACATTCCACATCCATATAAACGATGACTTGGGTTCGATTTGGTCCTGGAAGTCATCAATGGAGATTATAATCCGCATTAGCACGCATCTTGAATGTTGTAGCAAGCAAGCTTTATGTTAGTTGACCTCGAATTTTGAGACATGGATGACATTGTTGACCGCGATTGAGGAGAAGGAGATGATTAGGGTTTATGGATGATGCAATTTGGGGAATACGACATATGCGTGAGAGAATAAGAAGATTATATCGCTACTTATATCATTTAAGTTAATTTAAACAAATTAATTTAAGTATTTTTCAGTTATTAAAAAACATTACTCAGAAAAAATAAGTGAAATTAAATGACATGGCAACAAAAATGATATGTAGCACTAAATAGTTTGTGCCACATCATTAAAATGTTGTTTTGTCAAAGGGGACCGCAAAATAAAAACAAGTCATGTGAACTTTAAGGACTAAAAAGTTGGGGTTTTTTAAAGGAGGGCACAAAGTTAAGAATACTATAATAGGAGAACCAAAAGTGCATTTAAGCTTCTTTGTTTTTGTTTGAAAGTGGGTTACTTTGGGAAATAGGTGGAAATGATGGTTATTATGGGAATAAAATTGAAAAGGATAGTTATTTGTATAAAATTTTCATTATTTTAATCATTTAATTAAAAATTGAAGGGTGAAAATAACACTGGATTTCCTCTTGTGGAAATTCTGCTGCAGAGAAATCATGCTCGTACTATCTTTAAGTGGGCTAACAATAAGCTAGATATTAATCATATTAAAGTTAGACTTGACAGGTTTCTCATCTCTAAAAGTTAAATGGCTAATCATAACGACTAATCAAACACATATTTGTTGTAATACTCTTCAAATCATAATCATTTGCTCCTTGTCTATGATATTGATGTAGGAAGACTTTTTAAGCCATCTGAGTTTGTTTTAGGCTCAAAAATAACATTTTAATATTTTGTGCAACTTTCTATTTTACTTCTCTTTTTTTTATCAAAAGCCCATTAGAGTTTCTTTTTTTCTATTTTATATTTGTTTTGGATTAAAATCTCATTAAGATTTCTTTTTTTGTATTTAAACACATTTGGGTGTGGCCGTCAAGGTTATCTTTGATCATAATATAATTCAATATTTTCTTTATCTAGTGGATTCCAGAGCTTATCTTACAAGTTTTGCGCTTGCAATCGTGTGTTTTCATTCTAGGTTTATCTTTCTATTCCTTTGTTATTCTGACTATGTCAGGTGGCATTAGAGCAGGTTTTCTTCAGTTTCTTTTTGTAGCTTCATCGGCCATGGGAGATCAACCTTTAACCATAACAGACCTTAAGGGAATTATCATGGCTTTTACCACAACCCTAACTACTTTGGCTGAATAGATGGCGACGTTAACAACTCAAGTGAACCACACCAACAACAACGGGAACCAGAAAATATGCAGGAGAATTGAACTGATTAGGATTCTGCGGGGTGGAACAATCGTACTATTATTATTGAAAATTCGAGTTTTGAAGAAGAAAAAGAAGAAGAGGAAGAGGAAGAAGTACGTGACGAGAAAGAGATAATTGATTATGGAATCGACATGGCCGTGATTATCTAGTGAATGTTGATATTCCATTATTCTGCAAAATAATGTGAATAGAAGAGTTTATGGATTGACATATCGATATTGATAGATTATTGGCGATCAAGCTGAAGAGTATTGGTGTTGTCTAGTGGGATAAGATTTTTGTTCAAAGGCAGAAACAAAGAAAATGGTTGTTTAGAATTTGGCAAAGAATTAAACAATTGATGTTAGAGCGGTTTTACCATAGGATTATGATCAGATTATTTATAAGATGTATATTTAGTGTGTTCAAGGAAAGAGAATTGTAATAGAATGCACTATTGAGTTTATGTGTTTCTCTAGGCGTAATAACCTGGAAGAATCAGAGAGTCGTAAGGTAGCTCGAAACATCAGTTAAAGGGATCGTTGCAAGAGAATATGGGTTTGCAGGTTATATGAATTGTGGCTGAGGCATCCAGACTAGCTTAGAAGACATAACTAATGAAGAAATCCCGTCATAATTTCTCATTTTTTAGATATTAGCCCCATAATAACTTTGAATTATTAAGCGACGAGGAAAATAATGTGGTAACTAGGAATTCCAGCCTTGGGAATAAGGGGGCTAGCAGTCCTAGCGGTGTGCAACAATGTAAAGCACCAGTCTAAATGAAGAATATACATATGCTAAATCCACTGGAGACATGTATTATCATTGTAATATAAGAGGTCGCGGATCAAATGTTTTTTCAACAAGGAGAGTCATTGTTGTTGCAAAAGAAATGAAAGGGGGAGAGAAAAGAGTATGACATGCAGCTGAGAATGATGAATATGTAGGGGTTGAGTTTGTAGAGGAAGAGTCTAAGAGGGTAATTTTTGTGTAGCTGAGAGTTTTACTAGAATTCAAAGATGAAGGGCAACACAATAATTTATTTAAAACACATTATTCTATCAAGAACGATGTGTGTAAGCTAATTATGAATAGTGGCAGCATGGAGAATATGGTGTCACGAAAATTGGTAGATCATTTGAAGTTGTCCGCATAACCACATGAGAAGCCCTCTGATCGGTCACCATTTCTAGTAAGTTTTTGTGTTCTACTCGGCATAAATTCATCAATCTGGTAACATCTGTGGTCGTTTTTGGTTGCTTTTAAGGAAGTTAGTGTGTTTCGGTTATTTTAGTCTTGTTATGCATTTTTGAGTTTAAGTGTCTTTAAAAGTATTGTTTTATGCTTTTGTTGGGTAGTCTCAGTGTTTCAGGTTAATGCATGCGATAGAAGGAACTTATGGCAGGAAGATAAGCACCTCGGAAGGCTGAGAGTTGAAGATTTTGAAGATCTCAGAGGTCAACACGGGCACCCGTGTTCATCAACATGGCCCATGTTGTAAAGCAAGTGGAAAGCGCAAAAACGACCAAAGTCAGTGGATCAATACGGGCACCCGTGTTCATCAACACGACCCGTGTTGAATGGCCTGGAGCATGACTTCTGATGCAGAGATCAACACGGGCACCCGTGTTCATCAACACGGCCCGTGTTGATGGGAGCGTGTGAAAACTTGGTTTTTTTATTTTTGGAACTCGTTGTTGTCATTAAGGGTACTTTTGACTTTTGCCAAGACTGGGAGAGAGCAGAGACTATTAGAAGGAATTTCAGGATAGAGAAAGGGGACTTTTGAAAGCACGAGAAAAAAGATTACAGAGAAAGAAGATAGCTACGAAGAGGAATTCGGAGACGGCGAGATTCAAGGGCAGCCACCATTGAAGATCAACGTCAACGTTATTCTTTGTAATGTTTAACTTTTATCTGATATTTTCTTCGAATACTATGAGAGGCTAAACCCCCCAATGCTAGGGGTGGTTCTGATTTGATGATTGTATGAATTCGAATACTTGATTTCTTTAATGCAGTGTTTTCTGTTTCAATTTAATTGTGTAGTGTTCCTATGATCATGTATCGGACAAATACATGTAGACCTATGACTAACAATTGGCGGGACTGTGATTGTTAGGGTTTCTACACAATTAGGTCATTAGGAGTCTCACCTAGGACTAGGAACTCTTTTTAATCACTTGAATTCTTGATATTTTATGGTTAAAACCAAGAGTTATTTGAATGAACATTTGAATAAGGATTGGGGTTTTAATAGTTTTCTTCATTAAGGACTTAAGGAAGAACAATCTAGAGATAGGTAATTTACAGTTTTAACATGCAATGAGGAAATCTGAATTCGGATCATAGTTTTGTTAAGTCAACCACTCACCCTAGCATCATTCTCATTAAATTTCATCAGTCATTATTTGTTACGAGTGAAATTGAAAGTTTTAAAATCAACCCAACCATTGTTTTTGTTCAACTGAATTAAGAGCATGAATAAGTATTTACTACGCAGTCCTCGAGATCGATACTTGGGGAAACTCATTATAACTACATCGGCGAAAATAGTACACTTGCTATTTTTCCGATCACCCTCGGCTGGATAAGAAAGGACTCCCAAGTTCGAGTAATACTAGCCTGTAGATTTTTTAGCTCCATCAGGAATCATTTTAGATAATAGGTACTTTGTGATGTTCTTGATATGCATGTTTGTCATATTTTACTAGGTAGTCCTTAGTAGTTTAATAATGATATCACTTACCGAAGGCACAAAAACATGATGATGTTTACTAGGGGCGCACATAAAATTGTTACGACTCTAGTTTTGCAGGTTGATAATAATTCAAGAGGAAAGAAGTTTAGTTTCTTGGTGATGACACGGAGTGAAAATGGTTTGGTTTTTTTCTAAAATATAAAAAGTCAATTTTTTGTAAAAAAAAATCTCGAAACTATAAAAATACATTTTTGGAAAATACAAAAGATTTATTTTTTTCGTAAGTAAAAAAAAGTCAAAATTAAAAAAAAAAAAAAACAATTTTTTTTCAAAAATATAAATAAATTGTTTTTCTCTAAATATAAAAATATATATATATATATATAGTTTTCTAGAAAAAAATAATTGATTTTTTTCAAAAAATATATAATAAAAAAAGCTATATTAAAATTATAAAAAAAAAAATGTTATGAAAATATAAAAAATGGATTTTTTCTAAAAATAAAAAATCTGCTTTTTTCAAAAAAAAAATCTAAAATACAAAAAAAAAAAATTATGTTCACTAAAAATATGTTAATAAATGGATTTGATGTATTTTATTTTTAATGGATGAATTGGATTAGATATTCGTAAAGAAATTTAAATAGATTATTTATGAAATAATGAATATTTTTTATTCATCCACCATATCCATTAAATTGATCGATTTTACCACACATAAATAATCGGTGTTTAATTTTTTTTATTTCTTTTAATATATTGACTAAGTGATAATAACTAATAAACTCATACACTTATATGTATTAGGATTTGAATTTTTGGTGATAATATTAAGGAATTTTTTAATGCATCTTATATTTTTCTAGCGCATCTTGTAAAATTTAAAAATCTAAATTTTAAAAATGTATTTTCAGAAGCACTCCAAATATATAATTCATCCGTTGTTGAGTCAAGCCTCATTTTTATTACTAAATTTATTTCAAAAATATATTGCCAAAATATTATATAAAGTGTTGTTATGTGTTGATTTGGCTGTTGGAATATCGATGCCTGACCCCCTATTCAATGGCACGAAACTATGGAATTGGTTTGCTTTGTTGGTTTTACTACCCAAAGAATGTTGAAATATTTTGATACATATTGTGATTTGTTATACATAGGTTCGACGGGTTGTTTATGAGATAAGGCAATTTTGCCTTTTTGAAAAAAGTCCATAAATTATGACTTCTATGAGGTGCGATTTCAGTAATTTTCAAAAATACATTTCTAAAGATATTTTAAAAATGCATTTTCAAATAAATTAGTCACAAAAATAAAGCGTAAAAAATGAATGAAATGCATGTGTATGAAAGTGCTTTTTAAAATATATTTTTGAAAATTAAAAAATATATTTAAAATTTCTGAGTGAGAGAAAGAGAAGAAAAAAATATATTTTATTATTCATATTCTGAGTGAGTGTTTCAAGTACAATATGTGTCATATTTATAGGACATATGTAATATAGAAAATCAATCGGAATCTCATAATTGATGGACATCCATAATCATACCATTTATAACGCTCCACCTTGGATGTCCATAAAGAATATGTCTCGTTAAAACCTTACTATAGAAAAAACGGGAAGAATTCTAGTGAAGAAAAAAGAGTATAATATTCTTTTTTAGGGAACTACCTTATTATTAATTAATACAAATTATTATAAATAAGAAAGAAAATTATAGGAGACAATCATCAATTATTTCTAATACTCTCCCGTAGATGTTTGTTCTGGATATGCCTCTTTAAAACCTTTTTAGAAAAAATCCTGAGGGAAAAAATCTTGTTAAGGAAAAATATTACAAATCCTTTTAAGAAAAATTCATTTCTCCCCCTCAGCTGAATTAATTAATTTCTCCCCCTCGGCTAAATGATCATTTCTTTTATGATGAAGACCAATATATTGCAGTGAAAAGTCTGCAAGATTATCACATGAACAAATTTGTTGGAGCTTATATCACCACTTTTCTGAAGATCACGAGTGAAAAGAACTTTGAAGATATGTGTTTTCTTTGATCTCCTTTAATGTAATCATCTTTCAATTCGGTAATGCATGTAGTGTTATCTTCATATATGGTTGTTATATTTCTTTTTCTAAAAGTCAACCCACAAGTCTTTTGTGTGTGTTGAGTTTGGGATCTCAACCAAACGCATTCTTGACTTGCCTCATGTAATGCAAAAAAATTATTCATAATTAATGAAGTTGCTGTTGTGATTTGTTTCACAGGTCTCCAAGAAATAGTTGTACCATTATGAGAATTTGACAAACAATTTATGCAATGTACCATTATGTAGATTTGACAAGTGACTTATTTCTACATAATTTGTTAAATATAATTTGGATACTTTGAAAGAAAATGAACTCATGTGCATTTACCCCTAAAATAACGAAGTATATTTTGACTTCGTTCCAATGTCTTTGTGTCGGCAAAGAACTATATCTTGTTAATAGAGTAATAGCACTTGATATAGCAAGATATAGCAGTGCTTGAATTACACTGAGATATGGTACTTCAGGACCAATTCGTTTTTCATCCTCTTCTTGAAGTCTAAAAGACTCTTTTACACGTCCAACGATCTAACATTACAGGGGTACATGACATACGAGATTTGTCCATATACAAATGTTTTTAACACTTTTTCTATATAGTCTTCTTGGTGTATGTAAATTCCATTGTCTAAATGTTGACCTTGTCAGAACTTTGTCTTTTCCATGTCCTTCACATCAAACCATTTACTTAAACAATTTATAGCTATTGGAAACTCTTCGGGAGTTCCAATAACATTTACTTTACCCACGTGGATATCTATTGTATCAAATTCTTTTCCAGATATTTTCATAAGAATAAAGGAAATTTGGAGTTATTTGTATATCTCTCTCCCTTAGCAAATCTTTACTAAGACGGTTATATGTGTCCATATTGTTTTAACTCATAAAGAGACTTGTTCAATTTTATGGAGTAGCTTTCTCCATATCCAAAATTATGTGTCTATGACACATTAAACTCGTTAGGGAGTTTCATGTAAATTTCACTATCAAGTGAGCCGTATAAATAAGATGTTACAACATTCATCATATTCATGCGCTACACGGCTAATCAAATATTGAAAAATTAATTAAATCCACTGCAGGTGGATATGTTTCGTATAAATCAATCTTAGATCTTTGAGAAAATCATTGAGCAACAAATCAAACTTTATACAATTCATATTTTGCTTTTTCACAAAAACTCAGTTATATCCCATTGGTTTTACACCTAGAGGCGTTTGACTACATGACCAAAATCAAGTCACTTGTAAAGTGAGTTTAATTCTTCTTCAATTGAATATATTCATTTTGACCAATTCTTACTTTGTCTACAATCTTTGGTAGACTTTATTTCACGATTTTCATTATCGATTAACGTCTTTAGCATTATACTGTATACAAATACATTGTCAATGTTGATTTTATTTGGTTATCTTAATTCCGGTTCCATTATATTTCATCCATGACATAATTTATCGAGATCTCTTTATTTTATATTTCAAGTATTTGATTAGTTCTTCTGGAACTGAAAAATAAATTATGTCAACATTCTTTTAGAATTTTCACATCCTCGCTTAGGTCATCTTATTTGTTGAGGACTTTAAACATTGGAACTGATTTTCCTACCACGCTTCGAGCGCGGCTATAACGCATTTGCATTATTTGATTATCCAATAGGAAAATCTACTTTGAGTGGAGTATTAGCAGCTGATAATTTATTTTATAAATTTTGCAAATGAATTGTGTTTTGAACTTTGAGGATCAAAATAATATAACAATTTTATTTTAAATTGTTCATTTGAACTTCTGATTCACACTCTGAGCTGCTTATTCTTTCCTTCTAATGTTGGGAAAATTAAGTTATCAATTGATAATCCGCCTATTGGGCTTTAAGCACATATCCAATTATCGGACCAAGATAAACCTCAAATACAATATTTATATAAAATAAATTTTCTCAACATTTTTTCAAAACTCATACTATACTGGAGCAATTAAATTATACTCAACACATCCAAAAGTTTGCTTAGATGAGAAGAATTAAGTTATTAACCTAAAATAATTTGTAAGTTAAGAGGAGAATTAACATATACTATTTTGTTGGCTTAGTACAGATAAATTTCTCAATATTCGTATTTTGTGTGTTTCAAATCTCTAACTTGGAATTTGTGATCTCACAAGTATCAACCATACAATTAACTTTAGACGTCTAAAGAATGGATCTTCAAGTCCTTTTTTTTTTCTAATGAACATATGCTACTTGATATTCAATATTAATTTTAATAATATATGTGATACTTATCAAGAAAGTTCTGAAAAATTCAAAAATTGAGATCTTAGTCTAAGAAAACAACTTCACAAACTTCTAGTTGCAAGTAGACAATAAACATTTGGATGATATTTTAGTCGATGTAATAATTGTCGTGAAAAACTCACATTCTTAGAATTTTATTTTCATTTAGAAACACACAAAATTTATTGGAATGACGAAACTTCTCACGAGTTTTCACATCTTGATACATATTCATGATCTTTTAGTTGAGAAAACAATTTCACAAACTTCTGGTTGTGAGTAAAAACAAACATATGCATTATCTTTTAGTCGATACAATAATTAATATAATAAAATATTTAAATCGTCTACACGATTGGTGTATTGATTCATAAATATCACCTTAATATGTTATATAAAAACTCAACTTATAAAATTTTAATTTCCTTTAGGAACATACAAAATGTATTGGATGGAAGAAACTTCATGTTTTTCAATATTAATTTCCACATCATAATACATTCGAGATGACCCAGTCGATTTTGTCAAAGTGTGATTTGTAAACTTCTAGTTTACAATAATACATATATGTATTTTAATCATTCTAAATTGTTTGAATCAACCATAATATTCTCTAATAAATAAATCTTCATAAATCATACATACATGTTTTTATATGATTTAATAAATAAATCTTCATAAATTATACATACATGTTTTTATATGATTTAATAGTTATAAATTAAATCTAAATTTATTTCATATATAATAGTATTATTCCGGTCACATATTTAACTAAAAGAACGGTATGCAATTCAATTTTATTTTATCATAAAAATTAAATAAATTCCATACAAATATAGAAATCACATTATTACTAATTAAGTGTGATAGTCAATAGAGAAATCAGTCAAAGTAATAATATTTTATTCCTTAATTACTATAAGTTATAATTATATAAATAAATAAATAAAAACACAATATCTTTAAAATTGTTGTAGCAAATGATATTAACTAAGCAATATAAAAATTATCTTAAAATATTAAACACACCTAAATATTTGAAAAAGTTTCTTAATTTAGAAATTTAAAAGAAGCGATAAAATCCATAAAATTGACTAATTGATATATAAAGTGATATATTTTCAACTGAAATATATCAGATAAAAAATGTTTGTATAAATTAATTAAATTTATTAAAATTAAATATATAGATTTATTATCTCAAACATGTAAGAAATTATATTCTAAGAATTCGAAGAAGCTTTCTAACACAGTCAAATTTTAGAGAGAAAAAATTTAGAATAATATAAACATTTATAAACAATAATCTAAAAAATAATCATCCTTCTGGGATGCGTTAAACTTATTAGTTTATAAATTATGGTCTAAAAAATATAATCATCATTTTGGGATGATTATCCAAATGTGTTATAATTATTTTTATAAACAATAATCTAAAAATATATATAATCATCCTTCTCGGATGTGTTAAAATTATTTGTGTCATTTTTCTAGAATAACAATCATTTTATGAAAATATTAAAAAAAATTATAACAAAAAAATATATTTATGAAATCCTTTTGAGATATTCAATATTATTCTTTCCATTTTTCTTGAATTGCATAATATTATTGATGCAATCGTTTTTCTAATTTTTAACATAATTGATGCAAATTTTTTTAGGACTAGTTAATATTATAGATCCAATGCTTCTGGGATTCATTAATATTATAGATTCAATGTGTGATTCTTAAATATTATTGATACAATTCTTCTGTGATTGTTTAACATGATTGATGTATAAATATTATTGATACAACCCTTATGGGATTGTTTAACATGATTGATGCAATTATTTTATGATACATAAAAATTATCATTAATTTTCTGATCAATGGAGACAAAATATGTTATTAATAATAATATTAAATTTTAAGTTCTTCTCGAACTATAAATAATTTCATCAATCAAAATTAAAATATAATCATTTGCATAATTATTACTATAATATTATTCAAGAACTCGATCACAAATATTTTATTAATAAAAATAATAATATTTACAATTCTTCAGTTATTCTGGAACTATAAAATGAATTTGTTATTTTTGCTATTCTTCAAGATACTTTATATTTTCTTCAAGAACTATATTAGAATTTCATTATTTTATTTTATTTTCATCTTTCAGGGATGTTTTATATCAAAAATTCATTATTTTTCCCCATTATTCAAGAATGTTTTATATGTTCTTCAGGAACTATATTAGAATTTCATTATTATTTTTTTCATCCCTCAAGCGATGTTTTATATCATAAATTCTTTTTTTTTCATCCTTCAGGGATGTTTTATATGTTCTTCAAGAACTATATCAGACATTCATATGTTCTCCAAGAACTATATCAAAAATTCATTATTTTTTCATTTTTCATAGATATTTCATAATTTCTTAAGGAATTATATAATAAATTATTATTTTGCTATTTTTTATGGATGCTTGATAAGTTCTTTAGTATGTTATCCTTTAGGGATGCTTAGTGAGTTCTTCAGGAACTATATAATAAACTATTGTTTTACTATCCTTCAGTTATTTCTCATATAACATCATATCAAAATTCAAAGGAACTAAGTTTAGATTTCTTCAGGAACTATATAATAAACTATTGTTTTGCTATCCTTCAGTGATTTCTCATATAACATCATATCAAAACTCAAAGTAAATAAGTTTAAAAAACAACATAAAAGAAAAGATCAGTATTACCTCTTGATCGTACTTGACCAGAAGGATCGTTGATGGCCCAAGTTGCTGCTGCGGTTGGAGAAAGATGGGGTACCTGCAAGACACTCTGAAGAGAATAGAATACCTGACCCTCTCGAATGAGAGGATATTTATAACCCTCAGCGTTGGGCCAAGGTCCAGTTAGTGGAATGCTTCAGCGAAGCCAACTAAGAGACTGTCATGGCTTACGTGAGCAAGAAGCTCGATACATGGCCTTCTCCCTGGTTGCAGCTCCGAGATATAAGGGGCAGTTGACCCGTTATTCTCGGAGGGCGTGGTGATGGTTAAGTAATCAAGTAATCGTTGGCCACGTGGGATCCTAGCGGTTATGGGCATATGGGCCTCTGAATGCCCATTGGACTGGGCCTTAATAGACGTGGGTCAGATGTTGGTTCAGTCCAGACACCTCTAATAGTTAGAACTTCAAAAAAAATTAGTTTAAAAATTAGTTTGGTAGAGTTTTGTGCTAATGACGTGTTATGAAACTAAATAAAATAATAGAAGAGAGAAAGACAAAAAGAGAGTATATTCTATTATTTATATTCTGAATGAGTGTTTCAAGTACCATATGTGTTCTATTTATAGGACATATACAATAAATAAAAAATCAATCGAAATCTCATAATTGATAGAAATTCATAATCATACCATTTATAACAATTAAGTCTTTTTCAACAGTATAGATTACATTAAAAGAAAAATCTCTAATAGTAAACCTAACAATACGATTTCTTTTAGTTGAGATTTGCTGATCTCTTATTAGAATTTGAAATACAAATTGATATTATAAAAGTGAAACAAAGGTTTGCAAGAATAAAAGAAAAATCTAAAGGCTCTATGACGATAAATAAATTATTATAAAGTACAGTTTGATACTATAAAACTATTAAAATAAATAAACTTGAAAGTGATTATTCCAACATAAATAAGGTCGATGATCTTCTAATCAAAGATATCTCATAAAGTTCATATTCCACATTTTCATAATTAAAATATGAAACATTACCTCAAGATAACGCCAACACTCCTCAACTTTATGATGTTTTCCTTAGCTCAAATTACACGTAAAAATAAAATTGTTCCATCACATTAGCACTATGCTTATACTATATAAATACATCACATTGCCACAAACTATACAAACCAAAACACAAACACAAATCAAAACCATGTTTTCATCACCAACTTCAAACTTGGCAATTTTAATCCTCTTAATATCAACAATTTCATTAGCAAATTCAGCTTCTCTAGAAGAAAACTTTGTCCAATGTCTGAGTTTCTTTTCAGACAAAGCTGCACCATTTTATGCAACAATTTACACACCAAACAATGCTTCATTCAACAACATCCTTAATTCTTCAGCACAGAATTTAAGGTATTTGGTACCTTCTGCTCCGAAACCCGAGTTTATATTCACACCTTTAACTGATTCTCATGTCAAAGTAGGTGTTGTTTGTTCAAAGAAACTTGGTGTTCATTTAAGAGTAAGAAGTGGTGGTCATGATTATGAAGGACTGTCTTATGTTTCTGAAATCGAAACGCCTTTTATAATCATTGATCTTGCCAAACTTCGCGATGTAAACATTGATATCGAAGATAATAGCGCGTGGATTCAAGCCGGTGCTACTATTGGAGAAGTTTATTATAGAATACATGAGAAAAGTGAAGTTCATGGCTTCCCTGCAGGTCTTTGTACAAGTTTAGGTGTTGGTGGACATATAACAGGAGGTGCATATGGATCCATGATGAGAAAATATGGTCTTGGAGCCGATAATGTTCTCGACGCGAAAATCGTCAATGCAAACGGAGAAATTCTTGATAGAAAATCTATGGGGGAAGAGCTATTTTGGGCTATTAGAGGTGGTGGAGGAGGGAGTTTTGGTATTCTTCTTTGGTGGAAGATTAAGCTTGTTCCTGTTCCAAAAACCGTGACGGTTTTTACCGTTACGAAAAGCTTAGAACAAGATGGTACTAAGATTGCTCATAGATGGCAGGAAGTGGCACCAAATATTGATGAAAATCTCTTTATGAGAGTCATCATTCAACCAGCTAGTATTGCAAACAAAACTCAAAGGACTATTACTACTTCTTACAATGCTCAATTCCTCGGGGATTCCGAGAAACTCCTTCAAGTCATGAAGGAAAGTTTTCCAGAATTAGGTTTGACTAAACAAGATTGCATGGAAACTAGTTGGATCAAATCTGTTATGTATATTGCAGGCTTTCCAAATGATACGCCGCCCGAAGTTTTGCTTCAAGGAAAATCAACATTCAAGAATTACTTCAAAGCAAAGTCGGATTTCGTAAGAGAGGCTATACCGGAGACCGGTTTACAAGGATTATGGCAAAGGTTGTTAGAAGAAGATAGTCCTTTGATGATTTGGAATCCATATGGAGGCATGATGAACAACTTTTCGGAATCTGATATCCCTTTTCCTCATAGAAATGGAACACTTTACAAGATTCAGTATCTAACTCTTTGGCAAGATGGTGATAAGAATGAACCAAAGCATGTTGATTGGATTAGGAAGCTTTATAACTACATGACTCCTTATGTGTCTAAGTTTCCAAGGGAAGCATATGTGAATTATAGAGACCTTGATTTGGGAATGAATAAGAAGAATGATACAGGCTTTATACAAGCAACTTCTTGGGGGAGCATGTATTTCAAAGATAATTTCAATAGATTGGTGAAAATTAAGACAAAAGTTGATCCTGAAAATGTGTTCAGACATGAGCAGAGTATTCCACCACTTCAAGTTTCAACTATGCAGGTAAAAGACAAGAAGAGCAAGAGCTGGGAATAAGGCACAGATGCAGTGTTGTTTGGATGAAATACACAAATAAAATATATATTTTGAACTTTTTTTAATGTATGACACTGATGCAATACTTAAACATTTCTTTTCTGTTTTTGTGGTGTTTTTAATGTTGCATAATATACATAGTTTTACAAATATCTGATATAGAATATTTGGAGTTCTTAACTCTTTGAAGATTCTACCATGTTTAAGAATCTGATAATCTGGTAAAAAAAACAATGGCTGAACTGAACCATTTGGAAGGTAAACGCAACTTCGGATAATCGATATTTAAAAATTATAAATGTACATAGACTAACCAATAAATATAAGGAAACAAGATATTATCCCCAAAAATTAGTGTACAAAATTTGACAGCTACAGCAGCCAGCCAATATCTCAAAGCTCTCAACCACCTAATTTCCTATAAACTGTACAGCTTTTCAACAAGTAACCTCGATGAATGGGAACAAAAATTTTACATCAATTCATTTGAAGGTACTCATTAAAAAATTTAATCAGCGCATTTTAAAATGCCATTTAGTGATTCCCTTTGATGTTCCGCTAGCTCGGAAAACCACTTCTTTAAACTTCCAGTATCATCAGAAATAGATTTATTAGAAAATGCCGAAAGATTAAACTCGTTCTTCAAAACTGCTTCTAAATCAAGAGGAAGAAGACCAAACAGAGCAGTGGCAGCGGCAATTTGAAGAGAAGTGCCTGCTTTGAGGGAAAAATTGTTTAGATAAGACAATAATTTAGATCTCAAGTTTGCAACTCCTTGGTCTTCATACCCACCAGCATCAACTCCAAACCTGATAAGTATAACATTCAACACACAACTAAGATAAAGATTAAGAAGAATAGAAAAAGAAACAGATCGCAAACTTTAAAACAATATTGTCGAACAAAGGTCAATTTACCTTCCAAGCTGACCAAGAAGAGCAACAATAGCAACCGCAGCGCTCTCCACCACACAAGAGTCCAGTACATGAAGCAGCTGAGGAGCAAGTTTTGTGTTGGTCCATTGCCAGCCCTGTTTAATTTTATAACGTAGGATTGCTATTAATCATTGTATTTATTTTCCAATTATAGAAGGGACTTCCAAAAAGAAAACCTTGCTGAGGAATGAAAGTACAGCAATACATGTCATTTAAAATCAGAGCATTAAAAAGATAACTTAAAGAAAGGACCATATTAACTTGAAGCACAAAAATAAATACCATTTTGTTTGCAACAAGCTCCAACAATGAGAGAATGTCACTAAGTTGGCATAAGGTAACATCAATACGAACGTCTGGTTGAGTTCGACAAGCCACGTGGCTTTTCAAACAGCATGACGCATCACAACTTGTGCTATCGGTACATGGAACTACATCCTGATTAGAACACTGTCCATTATTATAAATGTCTGAAAGAGATCTGGAACTTGACGAATCAAACTGTCCTTCCTGAAATAGATGCTTCTTAATCTTTTCTAAAAGCAAGAATGTAACAGCATCAATGGACTCGGCACCTTCCGAGAAAGGGCACTTAACGTTGGTACATAAATCAGTACGCAGCTGATTTATTGATGGAGGACTCGAAGCAGGAGTGACAGATATGCTCCCTCCCTCAAGAAACATAACTAGAGATTTCAAGACAGTCACCATCAAGCCAAAACTGCACGAGTCAAAATACTTTTTTCCACCCAGGTTAGCAAAAATGTGAAGAATAGTTAGCACCATAAAAGAATCATATCTGCACAATCTGAGAATATTATATGATGCCTCGGAAAGAAATCCAATATAATCAGTTGCAGCACATATTGATGCTAGTATAATACCCGCCGCTACCAACTGCTCATCTGTAGCTTCTTTAGAACATAATGTGTCTAGGCCATCCGGAAAACTTTCATTTCTCAAATAACTATCAGATGGGCTCTCAGTAGGTACTATATTTTTTAATATAACTTTTCCTTCTATAAGAAAATCTTCAATGAGGCGGAGCAGCTCCAGCAACGAATTTTTTTCTAACAGCAAGATCCTTGTGTCTGCATCAGCCAGAACTGCCCAAAAAATAGAAAAGTTCTAGGTTTAACAGAATAGTGCCAAAAAGATACATGAAATCAAAACCGCTATACTTAAATATACTTTTACTAAATACAGTTTTAATATCAATGTAATAGGTTTGAACACTTCGTATTCGTTATGCAACTCACTATTAAAATAGATTTACTAACTTAGTAACACAAGTACACCTTGGTGTATAACATAAACAAAATTTATAATTGCTCCCTCCATTCCAAAATAAATGCCATCCTAGGATTTTCACGCAAATTAAGAAAAACTAAAAATGACTTACAGGATGTTGCAAGTATCTTCGTTAACAATTGGCTATTAGCTATTGTCATAAATGTATAGTGGAGTATAATGTTTTGAAAGTGGCACTCACTGTACAAATTTGTGTACTGTGTAGAATTGGAAAAAAGATAATCATTGTCACATTGAAAAAGCAAAACACACTTATTTTGATGCATTTTTTATATGCTAAAACAACACTTAATTTGGAACAGAGGGAGTGAATCTAGCATAGCATTGTTTCAAATATACACAAACACAAATGAAACAAGAAAGAGATTGAACAAACCTCTACAGATGTGTTCAGCATAAGAATTCAAGCAAAGGATTAAGTTGCCTTCACTAAATTTCGTTGCAGTCATGGTAAAGTTGAACAGCAAAAGTGTCAACAACACGGAAAGCTTCTCACTGAAAGAAATTAAAAGAAATAATGACCATCATTTACCTTCATAATAACTATACAACAAATGATTCAGTAGATAACTATTAAGCAATTATAAAGGCAAGGATACCAAACACAACACTGGCATGTCTAAGGGTAATAATTTGAGAAAATGAACTCTAATGTAACTACATGTGTCAATGTCGGACATCTACACATTTCAATGTTGGACAACCACATGCTTCAGCACCGGATGCCTTTGATACGAAGTAGTAAAGAAAATTAGAGTCTTACTTTTGTGAGGATATTTCTTCCCTGTCAACTGCAGTCAGAATGCTAGCAACTTCCCATCCTGTTTGAGTATCCAAACTGCACCGTGCTATACAATTCCTTGTAGCAAGAAGTTTCCTAGATATGCTACTGTTATCATCCCTATCTGATACTACGATACAAAAACTAGGAAGTTGATTGTGTAAAGATCCATTTCCAATCTCTGCCAACGATGTATCCTTTAAATTTTCCAAAGAATGAGCTTCCTGCAATGTTACATCAGTTGGCATATCCTGCTTTGACTTGTCTCCATTACAAGGAACTGCAAATGCATCAAATTTTTGCATGTTGGAATTCATCTCAACATCAATGACATCACATCTAGTCGAAGGAGACAAATCTATTTGATTCAACAAGTCTGTATGATGAACTTTGTCTTGAAAAGGCTCCACATTATTTAAAGCAACTGTTTCAGTCTCGAGAGATAGTGGTGACAAGGGTGCACTCATGGCTCTTCTATAACGTTCCTCATCAACGGCATTTTCTAAATCCAACAACTTCATAGTATTTCCACTATATATCTCATCAAATATCCTGTCCCTGCATGCCTGAGTAGTTTGAGTATATAATGCAGGACAGGTGGTTTGTCTGAAGCCATCTGCATCCTCATTGACTCCAGCATTCGGATCTTCTGTTTTCTTTTTCTCATTCACAGGTGTATGCTCTATTTCCCTATGAGATTTCTTTCTCTTCTTGTGGGGCCTGTCACTCTCTGCATGTAGATTATCCCTATGATTAGTGGCCATCTCTCTCCCTCCCTCAACGGATTCGTTCATTTTGTCATACAATAAACCACATAAATCAGAGAGTTTATCTTCTAGCTGTGTGTTTAACTTCTTACCCTCAGAAGACAAATTTGCAACGCATTCGATTGTATCAGAAATCCTATTTCTTAATCCATCATGACAAAAAACTGATTTGTCAAATGGTTTCAACATGCTTGATCTTGCATTGAAGTTATCCTCAGCTGATTTTGTTGATGTGGTAACTTGCAAAGCACCCCTTTCCTGTGAGCCCATCAAGTGTGCATCAGAAAAAGATGCTGTACTAGAATTTAGTGCATAACTCTGTATCGACGTTCTGTTTGAGCCTCCTATTAGAGGCTCCAATTTATAACCAGTACCTGTGATGGGTTCAGTATAATTCCCTTCAGATATAGCAAGAAGTGGAGGATTCTGCATGCTTTTCTTTAAAGAATCGCATGCACCAACCCTTACGCTGCAAGGCTTCGTAAATTCATTTTCAACACAGCTGTGCATTTGAGGCATACCTAGATTGCAGAGTTGAGTCATGACATCAGGTTTCTGCATGCTTGGCATATTCTGACACTGCAATCCAATCATCCAGCAGAAAAAAGAGTGATCAAACATATGTACAGGTATAAGATATACATGAAAACACAAGTACATTACTATCTAAGAGAAATATTCGAAGTATAAAACATCAACTTAAGACCAAACCCTTTACAATATCTATGTTCAACACAAACCATCCATATCCAATGAAAAAGAGACCATTAAAAATTATCACAGTAAGAACCACTAACACATTGAAAAAAGTAAAACAATAAAGGGAGCTATAAAACTATTTTTCACAACCATAAGATTTGTATCCAAAATACATTGCATACAGCTAGCCTGCCCCTTTTATCTACATACCTACACTGATTACCAACATAAGTTTTGCTTCTAAAGAAACTAAACCACAAAAATCTATAAGCCATAAATTAACATGAGCAAAAGATTGTGTTAAAATACCAATGCAGTCAGCAGATACAGCTTTTAGCAAAAACTCATCCAACTAATACAGTTTTACCAGGAGTTCTCTTCCTCTTCTGCCAATCCTAAAATTACTATCCATGTGTTAATAATTGAAGTGACTTTAGATTCAATTTCAGATTTAACAGAAAATTTGCAAAGCATAATAAAAGCTGTTTTCTACTACCATTGCAGCTGTCTCTTGTAGTTTGTATAATAACATTAAGTTAACTATTAACATTGAAAGACAATATTATTAGCATCGATATCAATATTAAATTTATTATGCATTCATATGGAAACCTATATGTGCCATATGGTGATCAAAGGATGCAAAATAACAAACTTTACTAAGAACTTATATTACTGAAGTTCGGCAAGGAAACAAACCTTAGCTGGGCCATGTATACTTCCAGCGACATGTGAAAAGGATGCATCCAGCATAGTAAGGTGATTGTAATTTTGAATACAATCAAGCTTTATGCGGTGCAATTCCTTCTGGAAAGTGTTACGACAACATTCTTCATATTTAAACTTCATCCTTTCATGCTCAAACTTCTGCCTTTCATGTTTTAGCTTTTCCCTTGCATGCTTTGCACGTAATTTTTCAAGCTCTAAACTGCTTTTCAAAAGCTGTATTTTATCACTTTCAGCACTCAAATTAGAAGATACTACAGATATTTCATTGGGTTTTCTTAGAGATGAAAGCTCGTGAATCTTCTGTTTCAAATCCTCAATTGTCTTCTTATTTTCTAATAACTCCTGAGACCTCTGATCAGCAAGATGTTTTGCTTCCTTGGCACTCTTCCAGTTATCTTGAGCAAGCCTTTTCTGCTCCTCTACTTTAACATGCTCCTCATCTGCACGCCGCTTTTCTCTAACTGCCTTCTGTTTTTCAACCCCTACCTGTTCTTGAGCTTTTTTCATCTTTGACTCAGCATTCCTTTTTTCTACCAAGAGCTTCTGTTTTTCAGCTTCAACTCTTTTGTTTGCCTCTTTAAACTTCAACAACTCAGAAGCCAGCTTCAGTTTTGTTTCAGTGACTTCTTTCTCCAAGTGAACTTGCTGAAGCCTATACTCTTCAACCTTCTCTGCCTCGATTTTGGAAAGTTGCATCCCCTTATTCATAGATATTTTCTTCTCTGCTTCCAATAACTTACAAGCTTCAGCAGCCTTCTTTTTCTCATTCTCGGAAACCTTCCTCTCAGAATCAGCCCTTTTCTTTTCTTTCTCCACAAGCTTCTTCAATCTATCAATTTCTATTTCCTTATCAAATATATCAGCTTTCAAAGCATTCACATCCTCATTTTCTTCCTGAGCAATTGTGCCACATTTCAGCTGCAATGCATTGATCTCAGATTTTAAGGTAGAAACCTCATTCTCGGCAACCTTCCTCGCAGAATCAGCCATTTTCTTATCTTTCTCCACAAGCTTCTTCAATCTATCAATTTCTATTTCCTTATCAGATATATCAGCTTTCAAAGCTTTCACATCCTCATTTTCTTCCTGAGCAATTGTGCCACATTTCTGCTGCAATGTATTGATCTCAGCTTTCAAGGCAGAAATCTCATTCTCGGCAGCCTTCCTCTCAGAATCAGCCCTTTCATTTTCATTCTCCACAAGTTTCTTCAATCTATCAATTTCCTTTTCCTTATCAGATATATCAGCCTTCAAAGCTTTATTTTCATTTGCTTCCTGAGCAACTGAGCCACATTTCTGCTGCAATGCATTGATCTCAGATTTTAAGGCAGAAACCTCATTCTCGTTAACCTTCCTCTCAGAATCAGCCCTTCTATTTTCTTTCTCCACAAGTTTCTTCAATCTATCAATTTCCTTTTCCTTATCAGATATATCAGCCTTCAAAGATTTATTCTCATTTTCTTCCTGGGCGACAGAGCCACATTTCTGCTGCAATGCATTGATCTCAGATTTCAAAGCAAAAACCTCATTCTCGGCAGCCTTCCTCTCAGAATCAGCCCTTTTATTTTCTTTCTCCACAAGTTTCTTCAATCTATCAATTTCTTTTTCCTTATCAGATATGTCGGCTTTCAAAGCATTATTGTCATTTTCTTCATGAGCAACTGTGACACATATCTGCTGCAATGTATTGATCTCAGCTTTCAGGGTAGAAACCTCATTCTCGGCAACCTTCCTCTCAGAATCAGCCCTTTTCTTTTCTTTCTCCATAAGTTTCTTCAATCTATCATTTTCCTTGTCCTTATCAGATATATTGGCTTTCAAAGCTTTCACATTCTCATTTTCTTCCTGGGCATTTGTGCCACATTTCTGCTGCAATGCACTAATCTCAGCTTTTAAGGCAGAAACCTCAGTCCCAACAACCTTCCTCTCAGAATCAGCCTTTTTCTTTTCTTTCTCCACGAGTTTCTTCAATCTAACAATTTCCTTTCCCTTATCACATATATCAGCTTTCAAAGCTTTCACATTCTCATTTTCTTCCTGAGCAGTTATGCCACACTTCTGCTGCAATGCACTGATCTCAGCTTTTAAGGCACAAGCCTCATTTTCGACAACCTTCCTCTCAGACTCAGCCTTTTTCTTCTCTTTCTCCACAAGTTTCTTCAATCTATCAATTTCCTTTTCCTTATCAGCAATATCAGCTTCCAAAGTTTCCACATCCTCATGTTCTTCCTGTGCAACTGCGTCACATTTCAGCTGCAATGCAATGATCTCAGATTTTAAAGCAGAAACTTCATTCTCTAACAAAACCTTAGCATTATACTCTTTCAGCTTTTCCTCTTTTTCAATTTTTGCCCTAGCTGATTCTTCCTGGTATGCTGCAAAAAATACAAATTAACAAATCTGGTTCAATAACACTCTCTCCTCCAAATCACACACAAATAAAAAGATTAAAAAAAATAAGGGTCAAAGGAAAAACATAAACATTCAAATCTATCAGATTACTCCAACATAATTAACCAACAATAGTGACTTGAATTACAAAACACACACCTGCACAATGTTTAAACATATAATTCTTTCAATTAACTATTCAAATAACTTTTAGTGTCATCCTATCGAAGTGTGTATGCTGTCATCGACACCGACCCGAGTAATTCAATTCGATTAAATTAATTTCATTTCTTCGGATTATCACTAGAGACATCGTGTCGGCTACATACAGAACCTCGACATTTTCATCAATATCATAAACACTATTACTAACACTAATCAATCCTTTCAACATGAACAATTTCCATTACTAGATTCCAAATTCAATGTCACCTTTTTTGAGGCTCACATTCTGAGTTTGGAACTTGGTAACCGTTTGTTCAAGCAGCTTAACAGCTTCTCGTAGAGCATTCCGCGATTCTTGAAGCTTCGAATACTTTTTCTTCAGCTGCAGACAAAAAATCAAAACAAAAATTGTGAATTTCAAATTCAATCGAAACCGAAAGCATCTGAAATTGAGAATTGAGAAGAAAGAACGAAACTTTACCTCAGTGCAACAACCGTTTTCCGGTAAAAGATTCATTTTTGAGAGGCTAATTATCTTCTCTGTGATGATGCATAGGAGAGATCTTAGAGGATCGTTAAACCCGTAAACCCTGATTTTCACATTCGATTTTGCTATGCAGTGTTTGATGTTGTGGGAGTGCTTAAACCTTTGTGTTTTGAGTTGAGCCGACTCTAGAATGTAAACCGGTGTTTTGAAAATATGGACCGGGACGGTCTAACCGGCTCAACTGAACATTTTCATCAAATCGGCCAAGAGCGGTTTGAACCGATATACTCCAGACGAATGAAGAGAAAGTAAGGGGCGGCAGCGAAAGCCCTAGTTACTAGTTGGTTCCTTCTTTATATGGGTTGGGCTTATGGCTTATGGTTCTGGATTATCTTAATATATATTTGTAAAGGTCTCTAACAAAATTCTCATAATATCTCTTGAACTCAGAAATGTATATCTCAACTCACTATATTTCATTATAATTTTAGAATATGCATATCCGAAAACACCAAAATTTAATTTCGGATATAAATTTTTGAAATTTATAGAACTAGTGAATAAATCAAAACTAATGAAATCAAATCAACTTAACATAAATAGTCGAAATTATATAAATAGATGAACGTAAATTTAACATTACATATTGTTATAAACATGTAGCTTAGGACGTTGCAACATTTTGATAACATTTTTGGTCGATCTTTGAAATTTCGCATCCACTTCAATTGGACATTTAGTAGAATATCACTGAAAAGTATGCCACATAAGCTTTAAATCGTCATCCGTCTTCAGCTCAAACTTTGTGAACTTTATCTTACTTTCAATGTCAAGTGAGTGTGAACGATACTCGACCTAGACCACCTTTCGATTTTCTGGATATTGCAAGAGAGAATTCAGTGTGATAATCAGGCGGGCAAGACTACTCGTTTTAACGTCGCCCTAAACTCTTTCGGCTTAGCATCCTCATTCACCTTGTCTCGATCCTTTACAACAACTTTGAGAAATATGTCGAGGTGCACCATATCTAAAACGGACAAAAACATAAAATTTGTTCAAAACAAAATTCTATTTTTATAATAGACATAGTTTCGGATATGTACATCTGAAATATATTAGGTGAGTTTTTGATATGCATATCTAAAGTGACGTTTTTTTTTCAACCAAAACTCAGCATCAATGCAAAGAAATGAGAGGCAAAATAAGATATTTTTACCTTAAATTGTAGCTTTCTATGCTCTCTTTTATGTGATAAAATACTTGAAATTTGGTTTGGAGACGAAAAAATTATTGAGAATGATTGAGGTTTTGTGGTAGGTTTTGGTTATTGAGGGAATGAAAGGAATGAAATAGTGTTAGCGAAAATCATGAAGCAAACTTATATAACAAAGGTATTTTCGAATATGTATATCCAAAAATATCACCGAATGTTTAAATTCAACGTTTAAATAACTATGACGTATATACAAGGGGTTTTCAGATATGCATATCCGAGACATCTTGAAAATTGATTTAGAGATTTGTTCGGATATGCATATCTGAATAATATTTTAGAGTTTTCAGAAGTTTTTTCACCCATATAAAGGTGTACTAAGAAATTCTATTTTTTTTACTTCTTAATTCATTTAAAAATTATTAGATATTTTTTAATGTAAATATATCCATTGGAAAATTCCTCCTCCATTCAACCAAAACAGACTACACTAATATTATTATTTTTAACACTCTTTAATAAATAACAAATAAATTTGTTTACTCTCTTCTACTATATGATTATCATTCATTATTAATAAGATATTGTTAATCATGGAATTTAGAAAACAACTGCTAGTCTTCTAAAACAAAAGTATTGTTTGATTACTTACATAATCGACTAGATTGATCCTAAGATATTTGTTTAGTTTTATGGTTTTATGGTTTTTGAATAGTCATCTTATCGAATATAATTGTTAATTGGTAAGTAATTGCTAAAATCATGTAGAATGATACTGGAAAATAAAAAGATTTCGACTGGAATATAAAAGAATATTTATAAAGGTAAATTAGAAATTGAATAAAACACGGTGACTCATACATACATTCTCAGAAAACTCTTTTCTCGATAAGTTACTACTTTGAGTAAAATTGAGTATTTGTACATAATTGAACACTAGGAATTCTAACACAAGAAACTCTTATATATAGTAATTTGAAACTAACTACCACCAAGAATACTCATTTTACTTCCTTAATTATACCATTGAACTCACATTGATCTCTTAACTTTTTTGTGTCATATTAGACTCTTAACTTTTAAAATATTTCATTTTAATCATTTTTGTCTATTAGCGACATCAAAACTTTGAAATCAATCGCTAAATTGGTTAGATAAGTAAGTTTAGAATTTTCATTTTAATATAATAATAATAAAATAATAAAAATAAATTTAATAATAATAATAATAACAATTAATAATTTAATAACTTCATCAATTTGTTCACAACATTGTTGATATTTTTTAAAATATTTTATTGTATTTATCTATCATATATTATTACAAACTTCAATTTTATTTATCAAATAAATAGAGAACAATAAAAAAATTAAAATAGTTTTTACTTTAATATTTCTATAATAATGTGTACTAGAATGATTGAAAAAGAAAAGGAAAATTAAATCAATATTTTAATTCAAAACAAAACAAAAGTCATATTTTTTATTTTTATAAATCAAAAGTAAGTTTGATCTTAAAAATAGACTAAATTGTCGATTTTTTGACTTTTGACTGAATTTTTGGTTTATTTTCTGATTATTCTGCTTGCTGCTTTTCAAGTCTAAACAAACTGATTAGAATTATGACTCGCAGTCCAATCAATTGAACCGACCAATCTGATTCGATTTTAATTACCATAATATTTTTATTAGTTATGTGATTTGATACGCTCTAATTTGTTTATGGTGTATTTCTAATCAAACATGACTTGTTGATTATGTCTAAAAACACATAGGTACTCTTATTACGAACCCCCAGATTATGGGGTGTCGAATCTATTTAAGCTTGTTTTAGTGTATGTTTGGTTTCAATTCTAGTAATGATAAAAATATTTTTAGAGTGTAGAATTGATTCTACAATAATTTTAATATGTTTGGTTCTATTAAAGTAAAATTGATTCTGCCTCTAGAATTGATTCTGTTTAAAACTAGAATTTGTAGCTTTTTTTTTAAAATTGATTGTGAATGATTTTTACACTAAAATTTATTGTTTCGTTCACTTTTACGTAAATGTAATCAAACATAAATCAATTATGCTAAATTTAATTTTACTAAAATTAATTCTAACAAACTTGATTCTCTTAAAATCAATTATATCCACCGTCAATCCAAAAACACATTTAATTAGTTTTTAGGAAGCTTTTCACTTTTATAAGAGGTGCAACTTGTCCCATAGCCAAAGAAACGTATAATATGCTAGTTCTAACACATTTGAAGGAGTCTTCATAATAATTAGTTTTTTCATGCTTTATTCTCTATCTTTTATTCATTTGTTATGAGTATAAACTCTCATTGTTATGGATGAGTATAATTAGATGAACACCTTTAGTGTCTGATTTGAGAATCCATTTACTTGACCTCCTTCTCTTTAGAGATATGTGGTCTACGTTCAATTCTTAAATTTACTCTTTGGCATAGAGAGCGGAGATGGCAGGTAATTCAAACTTATGTTATTCTCTGCGCGTAACTGCATAGACTAATTTCTCAAACTGAATATGATCATATACACGATAAAGTTCTCCTTCAAGAAATTTAATACTTCTGTGTATTTAGAATAGAGATTAAACTCAGAACTTGTGGTTAAGTTGGAAGAGATCATTCTCATCTCATCCAAATACTGTTGGACTATTTGAATAAATTTAGATTAATTGTTTTCCTGATTTTTTCACTTATTGTGTGTATCACATACCCGACTTTAAATTGATTTATGATTCATGGCGTGAACCAAAAGTTTTCTTGATTTTTACATTTACTGTTTTTATCACGGACCCGGCTTTAAAATGATTTATGATTCATGCTGTGAATCAAAAGTGGAATCTATAAATGCTTAACGTATTGAATTCATGACTTTGTAGTCTAGGGATACATACAAACAGTAAAATCAATTGAGATATTTATCATAACAAAACATTAATAAGGAAAATCTTGTTCTGGTTTACACTTAATTCTAATTTTAAATTCTATTAAAAATTCTAAATTATATTGGGATTAAAGCTTTTGTCACCAAGATATTTACGAGAATCTAATAAAAATTGTGAATTTTTTAACCCTATAAAAATTCTAAAATTACCTTCGCAAAATCAAAAATTTATTTTCGGTTCGCAAAAACCGTAAATATACTTCCGGTATGCACTATATTTTAAATTTATTTCAAATTTCACCATATTTTAAATTTATTTTAAATTTGGTCTCACTTGGTCTCACATACACGTTTTATTTAAAAATTATATATAGTTTAAAATCGAAAATATATTTCTGGTTTACACCTAACTCATTTCAAGGTGATTTCCATGATAGAGTGTTAACCGGAAGTATATTTCCGATTTCCAAAAGCAATTTAAAAATTTCGCAAGAGTGGGTAAAAATGTTATGGAGTGGGTTAAGAAATTCACTAAAAATTTAGTAAATTAATTCAATAAAATCAAGTGTTGTTCATCTCTAACTCTTTTCTCATTATCAATTTCAATAACTTTTGTTGCTTTGTAATTCATTCACTCAAAAATAAGTGTTTTATTCCTAATTCTTTTCTCATTATAAATTTTCAATAACTTTTGTTGTTCCGCACTTCATTCACTCAAAATAAGTGCTCTTTTGTTCAAATTATTTGTCATAAAACAATGAGGATTGCTATTTTGACACCATAAATCATACATCATTGTTACATCTTATGAAATACAAAGCATACATTCGTGTTTTGTTTGTTTAAGAAAAAATAATAATTATAATAATAATAATAATTAAATATTTTACAAAAGCAAAACCGTAATGTTAAGTGTAAACATAGCCTTTCTCTAAAACAATTTAGTTTCATTTTTATCATCTAAGAAAATTATTCCTTTTAAATAGCTTTTTAGGCAGAAATTTCTCCAAAAGAAATTATCATTTTGGAGAAGTAAAATCACAACAAAGAGGAATATACACAAGTAGATTAGATTTCCACCATAAACCTGATATATCAATTTTTACAGAGTGTTCACATTGGAGAACTTTGGCCCTATAAAATTGTCGGAAAAATGGCAAGCTAACCCCACACAAACTTTAATCAGGGAGAAGAATAAATAATAAATAACTAAACAAATAAAACAGGAATTCCTGAATTTTCTATTATTTTACTGAATTTTCTATTATTTTAACCAACCAACCAACTTATGCTATTCCTAACAGTAAATTTACATACTTTTCGCATCCGCTTTTGATGAAGGAAGTGTTCCAAAAACTTTATCCCATAGTTTTGAAGTGATCCCAAATCCTTTATCCTGGATTCGAAAGTGATGGTTCAAGTGGTACTTCTGCAGAAAACCAGGGGAAGAGGATTAGGCTTGTATGACTTACACGACGGAAATAACAGTTTGTAAATGTATTAACCAAAGGTGTGCAAAAAAAAACTACTTAGGACAACAGAATATGAACAATCCCTAGCAGAGACTTTCAAATAAATCTTTACAAGTTATTTAATCTTTCACCTTTCCTTGAGTATACATCAATAGCATGTTTAGGAAGATACAATAATAGTAAGATAGGAAAAAATAAATATCCAAGATTTGAAGGGTACCAAGGGTACCCAAGCAGGACATGTGCAAAAATGAAATTATCGTGTTCCCATAAGAGGATGATCCAAATTCCTTGAGAAACTTGACCATGTGCCATGTTTGGTGACCGTATTTCATAAGGCATCAAGTATTATTGAAAAGAGAAGTGGGAGCCGTCTACATTCCCATTTTTTCTTTAAAATAAAATTAAAGAGAAAACCAGACAGATAAACTATTAAAATATTGAGTTTAATGAATTGGATAGAAACATGGTTTTTGATAGAACATTATGGCTAAATTTGATCCATCTAGCCGATTTCACTTAGTGAGATAAAACTTGGTTGTTGTTGTAAAGAGAAAGCCAGAAAGAAGGCAAGAAAAACAACTATTGCACCGAATGGTTACAAACACATATCTAGGTTTAATGCCCTTCAGTTTCTACTGAAATTAAGTACTTAACCGCTAGAAGAACTAACTTTGATCAGCTAATATCTGGTAAATTATACGGCTGTTACTATCCCTTTCATTGATTTTCATTAGAACAAAATGATTTTGCTTAGAAGAATATTAGAGCAATGAACGGTAATTTAATTGTCACCCACAGTTAAAGGAGGGCGGGAAGTGTTATTACCTTGAGATTACGGGGAACTTCAGTCCTTGGCTGACCATGGTGCAAGTAATAATGGGTGCAATCATATATTACATAACCCAATAAGCCGCCTCCAAATAAAGCAGGAGCAGTTGAAGGGGTGGAAAAGAGCTTCACCGTGTTCCAGAACTAGAGACCGACATACAAAAACATCAACATCACTGCATGGAATCTTAAACTATGTGCAAAACTTATCTCTGAACCTTACCAATATTGACATATCACATATGTACATTCAGAATTTATCAAATTACTTTTATAAAATGGCAAAAAAAAGTGTTTTTTTTTTTTCATTTTCAAAAGAAAGCTACAAATTGAGTTAATACATGACAGGAGAATCGGTCGTGACCTGAGCCAAGAAATCCAGATACAACAATTTCTTTGATTTTCTTAAGCTCTTAAATTAGGAAGAATCATTCTCTTCCAGCATGAAATTAAATACAATTCCGCTATTCTTATCCTTCACTCGCTTTAAAAATGTTATGCTTCAAGCTTCCAATAATGTACCCCTGGCAACTTTCCTTCCAAATCATTTTATTAAACAGTGGCATGCAGTATCGTGCCATAAAAAAGAATCCATCTAAAACTTATGACTTAAATAACCATTTGACACAATAAGAAAACTTCGATGTGACACTATTTAAAGGAGTGTTTGAATGAAAACATTGTTGTAGGAAAAATATTGAACGTGATTGGTGAGCTACCAAATTGAATGATTTTAAAAAAGAATGACCAAAATTAATAGATTTTAACAATATAATAAAAATATAAAAGGGCCAAAACATTATGTCATACTTCTAATAATCTAATTAGATTGGAGACATTCTTAGGTGTTTTGGACCTAACTCAACCTTACAAGACCTACTAGTAAGGTGAGGATTGCTGAGGTTTTAGAAGCTCTACTTTGACTTTATGACAAGCCAATGTGAGAACTGAATTTTCTCGGGAGAAGGGAAAAAAACCTAATTACTCTTCCGGTCATTCCAACTTCCTATTAATTCATGGTAAAAACGTAGAAGAAATCTCAAGATTTTCATGGCCAATAAAGTATTGGAAAATGCAGCATATAATATGGAAGAAAAAAATAGATACCGGGAACAACAATATAGCTGTTGCAGCAGGGGGGAAAACAAGTCTCAAACCATCCATGGGGTGTTTGTGGTGGCAGCCATGTAGAAGATAATGCATGGTATTTCCCCTAAAGCAACATTAAACCAAAACAAACATTAAAGAAATAAACGTTCAGTGTGATTAAAAAAAAAAGCTGTTACTCAAAGCAGATATGGTTCAAGACAAACTACATGCAAAAACTAATGATTAATGCTAGCAACATATTCTTTAAAAAATGTTGTTTATTATTGGGTAAAATTCCTATTAAGTCCACTAAATCATGCCAGTGCCACTTTTTCTTTGGTGGGACACACTCTGTCTTTGGGCAAACACCAACATGCACTTTATTACAATAATAGAGCATGTTAGATGTGTTGCCAACATTTCTCAAATCAAATTATAATTTCATGCTAAGGAAACAAAAGGGAGCACAGAGATATCTAACCAGTAGGTCTTTGTTTTAATGTGGAAAAGAAAACGGTGCAATGTGTACTCAAGCAATGTCCACACAAAAATGCCAAGAACCACCATCAGAGCTATATGAGGACAGCTGAGGCCCATTTGTACAGAGTTATATACAAACCAACATACAACTGGAAGCCAAATGACTGGTATTGCCCACCAGACTGTGAGGGTCAAGAACTGTTCCAAACAGTAACGAGTCAGGAACACATGATATTCAAAATGTATAGAACATAAAAATCAAAATCCCCATTTGCTTGTAATGTGATTGATTGTTAAAAGGATTAAAGATAGCACCATGATCTCTATAGTTGCAACATGCCAATCAAACTCGAAGGAAATTTTTTATCTAAAAGCTATATACCAGAAAACTTAATCATTAGTATAAACTAGAAATACACGGAAACAAAATAAGATTAGGAGTGATTATTCAGGGAGAAACTTAGATTACAGGCTATTCACGACACGTTAACTGAAACTCGTCCTGTGAAGTTTCATCTGTGAGAAGAGAGCCAATTAGAGCTAAATGATAGAAAGTAGAAATGTGGAAGATAGTGAAATTAAAATTTTGGAGGAACTATGGTCATAGAATTCTTTTGAAGAACCCATTGAGAAAGACCTTGCACTAAACAGTTTCACAGTTTACCAAAAACTCGGTTTATTATAAATCCAATATCATCAATTGGTCTGCCTAGCTACCCCCACAAAGTGATACAAGGCTTGGTTGTAGTGGACGCGTTTAATAACATACCTCCAGAACCTCATTTTGAAAAAATCGGGGGCCTTCCTTGCTAACAATGGGCTGATGAACCCACTCTTCATAAGCTTCACCAAGATGACCAACCTGTAGAACACTAAAACTTTGCTCAGGTTCTTTGAATATTTACTCGTTACACATTATACAAAGTACAAACTATCCACTTGTAATCACTTATCACAACAGAAATCCATGCATAAACTTAAATGAAAACTATGTAACATTTGAAATCTAATACACAGAGACCATTTTTGAAAGAGGATCTTTAAGGGTCGAGCCCGTACCTGGAAAACAAGGGCCTTATTCAAATCAACTACAAAGTTCTGGGCAACCATCTTGGTACTGAACACCAAAAATAAGAAAGTGTTAAACTCTTAACCCGAAACTAGTTTAATGACAAAAACAACAGTGTTTCAAAAGCATAATATGAAACAAAAAAAAAATGTGATAGGAAAAAGCTAGGAACATGACCTGCCGCTCTAATGACATCAACTATTTTGACCTTTTTCTAAGGAAAAAGCCACCCAAAAATAAAGTATTTAGATTGCTTCATACCAAAGCTTACCTACGAAATTTTAATTAGTTCAATCCCATAAACACCCTTACAGTTACAGCCACCAGAAAATACCACAGTCCTTTCCATCGTACTAAAAATAAATACCAAACTTTTCACTCCTCCTCATCATCACATCACACACACAAAAAAAAAAAAAAATAATAATTTCATATGCATAAAAACGGTAGTTTTTTTTTTTCTAATTTTCTTTTTTTAAACCCTCATCGTTAAAAAATAAATCCCGAGTGAGTGAATAGAAAACAGAAATATAATATCATATCGATGAAGTGATTACTAATCTAATGAAGCGCGAACACCTGGAATATGACACCGACCCTGACATGTTTGATTACTAATCTATGAAACACGACTCCGACACTGACACATCTTTTTCCCGAAGTATCGGTCCTACAGAGTTACGGATGCAATTAACTACAAACTACTATCATACATCTACAAATAATCCAATTGAGCAGTGAACTGAAGTAACGAAACTCTAAAACTATTAAAATCAAAACACTCAAACACACTCAAAATTGAATTTACAGTAAACAAATTCACTACTGAAAAAGCTGAATTGAAATGCTGAATGAAGAGCAAAACTAGATCTAGAAGTAGGAAGTGAAGTTGAGAAAACTAACCGAATAGTAGAAGACAACAATGCAGGTGAAATCCAAAACCGAAACTGAAAGCGTGCGGTCTAACTCAGAGAGAAGCAGCGTGGACCGCCGCGGGAACCGCCGTTTGGGTTGAGTAACGGCGCCGTTTCCTTCTCCACGTTGAGCTATGGAAAGGGATTGGGGGATAGTGTTTGCGTGTTGTGGTGAATGATCGATAAGTGTTTTTGGGGGCATGCATAGATGATCTGGACCGTCCGTTTCGGAAGAAAAGTATGGAATAAATTAGGCTAAATTACGCCAGGTCGTTATTTAATTGAAATAGATGGGTTATGTTGTTTTTCTTATATTTGAGTCTTTTATATTAACTGCCTTGTTATGGTTCACCTTATGTTGTTTTATTTTATTATTTTAATTTTATTTTAATTTTTAAAATTTATATTAAATCTGTTTTTATCCATAAATTATGAAGATATTTTTTTTTTTTAAAAAAATTGTTTTATATTTCGTGTAATTTTTTGAGAATTTCATTTTCTATTTTTTTTTTTAATTTGTTCCTTTTTATGCATTTTAATTAGTTTAAAAATATTTTTCTATACTAAATAATTCTGAAAATTTTATATTATATGATTTAATGATGGTCTCTGACCTATATCAAGTGGCATATTTGTATCATTAGTGTCATTTCAAATATTTTAGAAAAAAACTTGAGAAAAAAAATCAATAATACAACATAGTTAACATAAAACAAAAATAACATAAAAAATTAATCTGTTACAATTAAATAACTTAAAACAATCTAAGAATAATTTAATCAATAAATTATGTGGGTGATGGAATTAGCCGTTGACAATCTGGCACTTGGGTTTGGTTAGGCTGCATGAGGGCTCATCTATTGAAGTAAGGTGGCTATATTGTATTGGACCTAGAATTTCACTTTTTCCATTGGAATCTAGTGTACTTCCTCGTTCCAAAATACTATCTTTAAAAATAAATAAAAAATTGACCATCATTTTAACTTTTCAATTCGTACCTTTTATTTTTTATTTTAGACATTATTTTTAATTAGGGGTGGTAAAGAAAATAAATAAAATAAAATACAATTAAATTAAATTGGAAGTCTACAAAGCCCATATTTTAAGTTTTAGAACATACATTGTAAAAGAGATATATAAACTCTTAGATTTGTTGGAAAGTTTTAGATGTGGGATTTTATCACTTATTTCAATACTGCACTTCCAATTAATTCTAGTGTATCTTTCATTTCATGCATGCATTTTCGTTTTATTTAAGGTATTTCCAACCATAAAAAACATCTTACATGCAACTAGCAAATTTTGAAAATCATTCTTGTTAACAAGGTAAGTCACATTAATTTAACCTTATCTCCATAAGCATTATGTTTGTTACATTTATGGAACAGTTTGGATCTTCTTCTTTCCTTATAGTAAATGACAAAAAAAGAAGCTCTCCCAATTAAGTGTAATGCTTCAAATACATATTTATCATGATATTGTAGGTCATATACCTTCTTTAGTTAAACCAACAAACAACCATGTTAATCCCTGAAAAAATTCTAGCAACCACAAATCAAGAGGCAATGCAGTTTGGTTTATCCTCAACTTGTCTTCTAAAATCCAAATGCCAAAGAACAAATGCACCAACCCAAGAACACCATTGGTAATGGCAGAAACTAGTTGCAGATTTGTGGTAAAATAGTCAAATTGTGACAGAAGAAAATGAGAACAAAAAACACACCTGGAATTGTTGGAATTTTTCTCCATTAGTTGTCAGCTGCAAACACAAAAAGATTTCGGTTACCAATAACTGAGATACTTGTTCTACATATATTTTCACCTGTGACTGTTCATGAGCCAATTTTTCTTCATGTTGCTTAATATTTAATTCAATAATCTGTAGTTCTAATGAATTTTGCTTCAACTGTAGTTCTAATATAAGCTCAACATGAAATTCATAAAGAAACCAAAACAGAGTCCGGCTCACGAAGAAAATGAAATATTAAATTAAGTATTATAAAATTGTAAAATATTGCGATGCAGAAAAATTATATCTTCATAACAACTTTTCAGGGTCTTAGTTATTCTCCTTTAGCTAAGAAAGACAATCGTCCTTACGTTCTTCAAGTCTACTGCTCATATCCTGTAGCAGAGAATAGTTAACATTTGCAGTGCCAATTGATGTAAAAAAAATATTTAAACCTATGAATTTGAGAACTATTGTAGTAGTATACTATAAATATCAATTGATTGTTGAAAGGAAGAAACATAACAAATGTGATTACTGTGATTGCTTTTTAACACAAAAAATTCACATGGCTTAGTCTAAGTCCCACATCGAATATACATTAAAAAACGGAATCCTTTATATATCATTTCCACACTTTTTATTACAAAAGTAAAGTATTGGTAGTTTGGAAAGTTTAAGTGGATGGATCGTGTATTAAGTGGTTATTAATGATTTTACTAAATGGCCCAATATATTTAATGTAAAAGATAAATTAAATTTTTTTTATAAATAAATATATGAAAAATTGTAAAATAAAAAATAAAAAAATTCAATGTGGAAAAAAAATTAATTATAAATAAATAAGTGAAAAAATGTAAATAAAAAATTCAACATGGAATAAATAAAGAATTAAAGAAAAATGTCACATGGACTGCACGCGGGTAATTGAATAAAATCTTGCAATCTGACAATCAGGAGTTTATTTGATGGAATCTGGATATTGTGAGAGGGTGATTACATAAAAAACTTTACCATTGGCTAAAAATAAATTCCCCTAACATTACAGGGGAGATTTGTATATTTAACCACACACACATGTGTATATATATATATATATATATATATATATATATATATAGTATAACCATGTTTTATGATCATAATAGTTGTAACTGTCCATTAATATGGTAACGTCTATAACCGGACATAATGGTTTGTAACGTATGTAACCACTGTCCATTGAGTTATGTAACCACCTTGTCCTGACTCAACTCGGCAGCGTAGCCCGACCTGACACAGTTAGCCAGATGCAACCCGACATGTACAACTAGACAGATATACCCCGGCTTATACAGCTCGGCCAGGCACACTTATGCCTGATGATCCGGGATATATGCTTGGTTGGAACACCATTGCTTTATTGGTTCAGCGGCTCATATTTCATTTATCTCTCCTAGACCGGGCGATAGATTTTATGCACGAACATAATCCCCCCGAGCATATGGCTTTTAGACCTTGAAGCCTTATGGTCGATTTAATAGAAGCATGAATCTTTGTCCCGAGTTGGACTTCCAATACTGAGTTATGCCTCGATGCGAATTTCTCTTGTATATAGCGGTTTACCATTTTCTATTTTTTAAGTAGGCATTAATTTACCAGAGTTTAAGTGACCACGAGTTTTATTTAACTTGAATGAACTCAAAGTGCGCAAATCATAGCTGAGGATTTTTATGGTACTCGTCTATTTGCTTATATGGGTTGTACGCGACCGATCATGCAGTGTCGGGCATTATAAAAGGCCCTCAACGTTTTTCATGTCAACTTTTCATCAAAGTTTCTTTTTCTAAAGGGGAATGTTTGTATTACTCGATCCTTGTGAAGGGAGTGTTCAATTGATGCATAAATATGCCTTTGAGCAAGTTTGTGAGAAAAATTCGGAGGTTTCGATCAATTTAAAACTTTCAAAGCTCCCAGTGCAGGGATACACTGAGAACGCTTTGAGTAATTTGCTGTGAGATATAAGAATATCTTTCAAGCATTTTTTTGTTTTTGAGGTATCAGGCTTGAGTCTCAGGCTATATAAATTGGACATATCATTGAACATTTAGGGGTGTTAGCCTTGGTTTATATATAGATGCCTTTGAGTGGCTTTTGAAATTTGAACCAAAAGGAAAAGCTTTCGAGGATACCTTTAGATATGTTTTGGCGAAATCCGATTATAGTTTTTCGCCTGGAAGCTTTGAACCGAGGAGGTTTTAAAATTTTAAATAGTCGTGCAGGCTTTATGGAGGCCGACGACAATGGGGACGAGCCCCCCATTCGTTTAGTGAACCAAGCACCGACCGATATAACCAAGTGTTTTTCTCACTTAGTCACCCTTTTCTCTGGGTGCATTTTGTATAACCTTGCTGACAATTGCCCTTTAGGTTTTTTAATCAACTTCAGATCGTACTTTTTAATTTCAATTCCAGATCGTATAATGCTTTCATTATGTTTTTCTGCATTGTCCGAGATAATCAAATGTTTTTCTTCGGACATTTTGCTTTGTTTGCTTTACTCTTTATCAAAGAAATTTTATTTTCCGATCAAAGTAGTTTAATTGTCGATTTCACAAAAAAAATTACGCATGGAAGGATTTTGTGGATGTGTAGTAGCCCCCAGTCGAGTGGTTCTATTGGACCATGAAGACTGCAGATATGAGGGGCACTAATCCTTGCATGCAATTTAAAATGGATTTAGCCAGTTGCATCAACCTCCCTGACCTGCAACTTAACCCTCGAACCCTTGAAAACAACTATAAGTCGACTGAGGCTTGTGTGTTTTATGCTTTGAAGTGTTGCTTTGCATGAGGCGTAAAGCTAATGAAGTTAACAGTGGTGAAATGTTGGGCAATGCCTAAGGAGGCCCATAAAAATGAACTTAGGCAGTGAGCTGAGTTGTGGCAAAACGCCAGACTATGCCTAAGGAGGCCCACTAAAATGAACCTCGACAGTGATTCAAGTTGTGGCGAAACGTCGGGCTATGCCTAAGAAGGTCCATTAAAATGAACCTCGACAGTGAGCCAAGTTGTGGCGAATCGTCGGGCTACGCCTAAGGAGGTCCACTAAAATGAACATCGGTAGTGAGCCAAGTTATGGCGAAACGTCGGGCTATGCCTAAGGAGGTCCATTAAAATGAACCTCTCGGTAGTGAGCCAAGTTGTGGCGAATCGTCGGGCTATGCCAAAGGAGGTCCATTAAAATGAACCTCTCGGCAGTGAGCAAGTTGTGGCGAATCGTCGAGCTATGCCAAAGGAGGTCCATTAAAATGAACCTCGGCAGTGAGCCAAGTTGTGACGAAACGTCGGGCTATGCCTAAGGAGGTCCATTAAAATGAACCTCGACAGTGAGCCAAGTTGTGGCAAAATGTCGGGATATGCCTAGGAAGGTCCACTAAAATGAACCTCAACAATGAACCAAGTTGTGGCGAATCGTTGGGCTATGTCTAAGGAGGTCCATTAAAATGAACCTCGGCAGTGAGCCAAGTTGTGGCGAAACGTCGGGCTATGCCTAAGGAGGTCCATTAAAATGAACCTCGACAGTGAGCCAAGTTGTGGCAAAATGTCGAGATATGCCTAAGAAGGCCCATTAAAATGAACCTCAACAGTGAGCCAAGTTGTGGCGAAACGCCAGACTATGCCTAAGGAGGTCCATTAAAATGAATTTCGGCAATGAGCCAAGTTGTGGCAAAACGTCGGACTATGCCTAAGGAGGTCCATTAAAATGAACCTCGGTAGTGAGCCAAGTTATGGGGTGTGCACTTAGGTCTAGCCGGAGTGCAGAGCCCGTGACATAGAGTCGTGGCATGAAGCCGATGATGATACACCTGAAACTTGTGTCTTGAGAGACTCAACTGAGGTGCAGTGCGCTCAAATAAATTACATCCTATTTGATCTTTACACAGACTGAGTTTTATTTAAGGTGCCTCATTACCCACGCAGGGGAGAAGGACGACACCTTTATTTCCAAATGTAAACAAAATTCTTTTACAATCGGCAAAGGCAATAGCTCGTCCTATAACAATGTTAATTTAGTTTTTTAAAGTATATAAATCTATCCAGCCTTGCGTTGACATTATTTTCCAAGATTTATGTTATCTTGGTTTCCTTTTAGACCTTTGTTGGATCAAAACCCTATTGAATTTATTCAACTCCAAGTTTGTTCTTGTTGATCATGGAATTTAAGTGCAATCTAATCTTTTAAATTGCATTCCAATCTCACTTGATATCTCAGCTCCAATCACGTCTCAAGCTAAATTTTGTTGAGACAAATCATTTATTCCTAGCACATAGAAAATCGAGATAATTTGTAAGTGATAACCAAAGTTTATTTGGATAAGGACAATATGTAATTTGTAATCATTTTAACCAAAAAGGACTAAGTATGTATGTTTATCTCTACGGCAGTTTCGTGTTGCTTCACATTCAGGGCCCACAATATTTTAATTGCTACTTATATACCACTAATTCTTCTATATCAAAGACTTTATAATATTTAAAAACATGTCTTTGCAAGTAATCGACAAAGCTTGATTTTTTAGCAGTGATATTGGACACTTAAAAAGAAAGCATAGGTGTATCATGTTAATCTATCTACTTAACTTTTGGCTGTCAACGACGAGCTTTCACTATGCTTGGCATTTATCACACCGGACTAGGATTATGGAGGGTGTACCCTTGTTCATCATACGGGAAATGTTTTCATACTGTCTCTTCTACGACTTGTTTTATCTCCGTATACCAAGCTATTGATTGGTGATGTACTCGTCTTCTTTGTACCTAGCCTATTCCCTGCAGCCTATTTTATCATGTAAGTTTGCAACTGATAATAACTTTTTAATGGATAATTTGCAATGATATTATACAACTTCCTCAAGGGCAGTTATAAACAACAATTACAATGTCACTCGTAACTGTTGCTATAACGAAAAAACCATCAGCCACTAGAAACAAGATTATACAGATTAATCACGAAAAATGCAAGCCAATTGATTGAAATTACTTAAAAGAATAGGTAAGAAAAGCTTATCTTTCATTTATGTCTCTGTCAAATTGTTGGCTAATCGTTTCATGCTTCTGCTAATGCACCAATACCAATAGTTGCAACCAAGGTTGGTAACATCAAACACCACCGGTAATACTTTGGCTTCGGAGGAATCCATTCAGAGTAGCCATTTCCCGGCGTTTTCCCTGCCAGTGATTGCCGAATCGTCGACAATAACATTGTCGCGGATTACAGACACAGGTTTATGAATCACCTGAACTCATTAAATCTCCTACAGTACGCTGCTTGCCAATTATAACGAGCTTAATATGGTATCAAGATAATAAACACCAATATTTCATGACTAATACACATCCGGTCCGTTACAAATATTTTGAAACAGCTAGTAATTAATATGAATATTCTAAAGCGAGAAGTAGATTGGAAACCTGTTATAGAAAACCTGTTACTCCTCATACTAGCGTTCTGCTAGCACCCAATGTTATCGTTTACTCAATGCATGGAGATATGCTTCCCCGGCCATTTCAACAGTTTGGCTAATATCCTTTTGGCAAGATTCTCCTTCTAAAACATGTCGTCTACATGGGACGCAAGAGTAATGATCATGACCTGGATACTATTCCGAAGCTGAATCGTCAAATGCTTGCAGAAGTTACTAGGGTAAGTATTGAACAACCACAAGCTTCACATATTTATATCTACAAACATGGTTCCACATGTGTTCCAGTAGAAAACTCTTGTTATAGACTTGCAAACAAGTACTGCGCACAGATACACTCAGATAATCATGCAATTCCTACAAGTAGCATGGCCTCGAGATGAACGTAAAGCTCACCATGGCTACGCATTCTGTAATCACTACTTCACAATTTTCATGTAATCACTACTTCACAATTTTCTACGCTATACTTTCACAATTATACAAGGCACTACATCTTCTAAGACCATTTATCTTATGTTATATGCACATATAATGGAATTTATCAAAACCTAAGTTATCTTTTGTCGACGGCGGAGGCGGCGCGGCTTTGACGTTGTGAAGCTGAACAGGAGGAAGATAACATATCTCTTTGTTGTCGAGCCTGCCTGGATCCTAACCTGGAGATGACTATAAAGCCGGCGTCTTCGGATTCATGACTCATTCTCGCTGCTGATATCTGAGAATCGTGATGCTCCCTCGATGATATCTGAATCATAACCGACGGATGTAACAACCGGCTGAATATAATCTACAGCCTTTTTATGCTGATATCGATGGCGTGGTCCGCTTGTTTTTGTAGACTACTTTTGCATCTACTTTACCTACAACCACATTGAAGCAGTCTCCTTATGCAACTACTTCCAAAAGTTTAACTGATACCGGGATTCACTCTGGCCTTAACAGAAAATAGAAATTGTCATTACACCTAATCAGAGAAACGTGTAAGAAATATTGTAGACCAGAATGAGTTTGTGACTTATCTTTTTGCGTTGAGTTTCGGCGATCCACCGGTTTATGAACAAGGAAGATGCCTCATTACCCCAGGTTGCTCGGTCATTACTGCAACAAAGGTACTGGAAATCCCGAAATTGAGGCCTTGGCAACAACTTTGAGTCCTATATACTGTAAGACGGCGGTTTCGAGTCTCCGACGACCCTTACAAAGTCGTATGGAAAGGACGAAATATCTCCGCCTCACCAGACTGGATCCATTCTCTGATTGCCAATTACCCGACGGAGACTCGCACGAGGGTGAATTTGAGTATAACATTGTGTGGATATGAGTGTGTGGGACAACCCGAAGCTCATCACACAGTACATCGATGGTAATGGAAAAAGATAGACACATATTGATTTGATAAAACCCTGGCTACTTGACAACTAACGGTGGCCTAAAGGATTGTTAGACAGTTTTCTAGTGTCAGGTGGGTAGATCTTGAGGTCCGGGATAATTGTATCGGGCTCCATGGTGAGCGCTAAATGTTTGGTGGGAATTATATTTAGGGTATTAAGAGATTTAGAGGCTCAAGCAATGGATGCACGGTCTCCAAACTATGGGTATAGCTTACTCCGTAATTGGGAGCCCTTAGATAAGAGGTATGGTGTCTCTTACGTGTGTGTAGTAGAGAGAGTGATAATGAGCGAGTTAGAGAGAGTTGTCCATGTATATAGCCTTAGGATATATATATATATATATATATATATATATATATATATATATATATATATATTATAATCATGTTTTATTATCATAGTATGGTACCCCACCAGTAACATTACCTTCTTTCTATCATTCAGCATCTATCTTCTAGCTTCTGGGACATGTTTGTAACATACATAATCAAATAGTCTCAGATGACCAACACTTTGCTTATCTCCAGTCCACTTCTCTAAAGGAACAATTTCCTTCAGCTTCTTTGTTGGACACTTGTTCAGAACATATGTTGATGTGGCAACAGCTTCTCCCCATAATATATGAGGTAGCTTCTTCTCTTTCAGCATACTTCTGGACATATCAAGCAAAGTTATGTTTCTTCTCTCAGCAAGACCATTGTGCTGAGGAGTATATGGAGCAGTAACCTCATGTTCTATTACATTCTCCTCACATAACTTCTGGAACTTTGTAGAGTTATACTCACCTCCACCATTTGTTCTCAGAATCTTCATCTTCTGACCACTCTACTTCTCAGCCTTCACCTTGAACTTCTGAAACTCAGTAAACACTTCATGTTTGAACTTAATGAGTGTTACTCATGTCATCCTTGTGAACTCATCCACAAATGACACAAAATATTTGTTTCCTCCAAGTGAAGGTACTGGAAATGGTCCACACACATCAGAATGTACTACTCTTAGAGCATGTTTTGCTCTTGGAGCAACTTCTGATACAAATGGAAATCTTGGTTGTTTGCCTTTCATGCACACCTCACATGACTTCTCAGGCTTCACAATCTTTGGAGGTTGTCCTTCTTTACAACTGAGAAATCTATCTCAATGAGGTGACCTACACTCATCAGATTGCTTTTAATTCCAGGAATATACCAAACATCTTTGATCAGAATGTTTTTCCCATTCTTCACCTTGACTTTGACATTTCTCATACCTTCTGCATTAAGGTACTTATCATCAACACATCTGATCTTTGTTCTCCTTCTGGAGTCAAAGTCTATCAGCCATTGTTTGTTCCTAGTCAAGTGATTTGAACACCCAGTGTCCATATACCACCAATCTTCTGACCGCTTACGATCAGAATCAAAAGCCATTAATAACATAGGTTCATCATCTGAATCTCCTCTGGCTCATATATGTAACACCCCGATTCTACCCCACGTACTTATTTAATAAAATATCAGAGTTTTCAAAAATCATCGTTTATTAAAATCCACATAATCGGAATGCCACAAATCAACATAAACACAATGTAAACATGTCATTATCTCTTCAATAGATACATGGCACTACTCAACGGTTAACAACGTAATCAATTCATTAAACATGCAGCGGAATTTAAATGGTTCTACAACGCAAAACAAAATATTTCATGACTATTCAACAAGATCAACTTCAACATAAAACAACGAAATAATAGAAACAACGCGTGTTTTCCCCGAGTGCTACGTATCAGAGCAAACGACACTAAACTGGAACCACATCAGCAAAGACTACTCCTCCTGATCACCTGCACGTTACCAATATAAAGGTAACGGCGAAAACAAGCAAAGGGTGAGATATCAAACCATATAATTGAAGTTATGATAAACAATCTATAGTCCGAAATCATATAGCATCACCATTTGTAATCATACTAGTAATCAACGATAACTCATATCTACTCATCACAACATACAACTATCCACAACAACTAGCAATCATACCCAACAACATAATACAATTATCACAACAACGGTATCATAAAGTATTATGACATGCGACATGACTAATGCACATGCATGCGGTACCAACAGAGTGAAACTCCCAACATAATTCCATTGCTAGTAATTTTGAGGCATCAAGGCGTAAGCCTTCAACGTAAACAACATCGCCCCTAACGGCTCAATGTATTCTGTCCACATAGACCAACACAATATGCAACATATGTATGCAAAGAACTTAAACAACATACAACAACAACCACAACAGAATCCACAACATAACCGTCAACGTTGGCTATCAAGCCTCAACAACAACAACATACACAACAACGGACTCACAACGGAACTACTTTACATTCATTCAAATTCCCACCTAATGTATTTAAAAGTATTAATATAGGTTAATTTATATTTTTAGCTTTCCAACAGTCCAAACGGCATCAAAAACGGAGTTACGGTCGCGAAGATACGACCAAAACAATTTTCCAAAAGTTATTGCTCTGTTTCGGTTCAGTATGAGCCAATACAAAACTCCATGTATCAATATAAAATCCACTTGTATCAACGGATACAGCGTATGAGCCAGCTCATAGCTTTTCAAAATTTTGTTTTTCCAATTTCCTTCAGTATGAGTCGATGCATACATGCTTTGTATCGATACAAAATTGACTTGTATTGATACATAACCACTTGTATTGATACATAACTATTTGTATTGATGCATAGACCACTTGTATTGATGCATAACCATTTGTATTGATGCATAGACCACTTGTACTGATACAAACATCGTATTAGTCAACTCATACATTATTCCAAAACCCGTTTTCTCAACTTTCTTCAGTATGAGTCGATGCATAGGTCTATGTATCGATGCAAAACTGACTTGTATCGATGCATACCTCGTATGAGTCGATACAAGTCTTCCAAAACAGCCCAATGAGTCGACACAAGCCCTTTTGTATTGATGCAAGCTGTTTTCATGCTTCTGGTTTTTAAAACCATAACAGCTTGTATCGATACATAACTCTATGGATCGACTCATGCTGCGAAATTTCACCCAAAAACCAGTTTTCTCAATTTTACACGATTCATTCATGGCTATTTTTCAATCAACAACAGCAACACAACATACAACATCAAACTTGCATAATTTTTCGAATCAACAACAACAACATACGCAATATACACAGAATGTTAAGATTATATAATCCAATTTGGGATTTTCTACGGTTAATCACCTCGACACAACACAACCTAGTGAATCATACATCCCAAAACTAAAAATTGCCTATCATATTTCCAATTATAGATCAAGAACCCCACCCTTACCTTGGATTGAAGGTTGCTCTGAGGATTCTTGATCGTTCCAACTTTTCTCAGTTCAACGCTTCGCTCTGTTCTTCCGTTCCCAATTTCACGTTTGCTTCCACTGACAACAAAAGTCCCAATTCTAATTATTATTAATTTAAATAATAATAATCCTTATAATTACTAACTGGGCTTAATTCCACATCCCCAACATCACTATCACCAACGCCACTCTTCAGACCCATTTCAAGGACTTAATAATAATATGATTATTAGTATTATTCCTCAACGCAACCAACATAATTATTCAAAAATAATTATTTAAAATATTTAATTAAATAATTCTAACTAAATATTTCGGGCGTTACAATATACATTTGGATTTTAAAATTTGAAGGGTAATTTAAAATTTAAAGACATTAATATGTAAGGAAAAATGTGTTTATCTTGTTAATAAAAAATGGTTGCTAACTTCAATCAACAAAAGCAGAAGAACAATCTTTTATTCAATAAAACTAAGTCCATCATCATATACAAAATCAACATTTTATTTTCATCATAAACAAACAAATTTATTTCCATTTCCACTTAACCACCGTGTTTCCAAAAGCTGCAAAATCAAATAACTATGTTCTTGTCTTGTAGAACTATAGCTATTGGTTTCAACACATACATTTCACAACAATGTGATCATACTGTCGCACTCAACTTATCCACTAAATGCTTCTCCAATGTATTGTGTTGCATCCATAACAATTAACTATGTATCCAACAAAGATAAATTGAGTGTATACAATAGTAAAATGAGGACCTTCCCATATCGATACCTTGCGCACCTTTGTTAAGCAACACAACGGGTACCCTGTACCCCGAAAGAGGACCAACCCATATCTTCCAAAAATAATGCCAAAATATGCGTAGTTTGATCGTTATCTAACAAAAGAGAATCTGATTCTCCCTACGAGTAGTGTTAGAGAGTCAAGACAAAATTATAAGCTGAAAATTACCTCGAGATCGCCTTCCATCCTAACCATCTTAGGTTATACACCAAGTGAATCTATCAGATAATATAAGTGATAAAACTTAACGTAAGTAGAATATTACAAATTTACAATGATTAAAAATTATCAAATTCAATTTTTTCTTACGCTATAAGATTTTCATAGATCAATATTCTTGAAGAGGTTGAAATGTTGTTATGAGAATATGGATGAGCCTCACACTCCAAAATTAAAACCAAAATCAGAAGCCTGGAGGTTGATTTTGACAGAATTTCAAGTGCTCCCTTAGCAATATCAAGTAATTCATGATCAACAAAAAGGACTTTGGCATCAGAATGCTTTAACAGTACCAAAACCATTGATGAATCGTGACAAGTATTCAGTGTAAATAGAATAGCCCCTGACATTGGAATACCAAAATGCAATTCATACATGGATGGAATATTAGGAGCCAACACAACAACTTGCACAAATCATCAATTAACTGCGGTTAATCACATGTGTGTAGGAAGTTAAATTAATAGCAATGAAGAGTGTCGCAATGAAGCACGTATGTCCTACCATGTGAGTAGTTTGTATTGTGCCTTTATTGATAAGCTTGTTTAAGAATGAACAAACCCATAAGTAACCTGCTCTTCCATATAATACTTCATAAGGAAAATCATGGGGTAGCTCAATCTGTTCACAAAGCAAAACCAATAGGAAAAAGATATAAAACAACCAAAATTAATCTGTAAATTGAATTATCATATAGATAATGATTAAGAAATAAATACAACAAAACCTCTTTGAATTGTCTAAGGTAATAGTCAAGTAATCTTTCCTCACCGGCATGCTTAGTTATAACTGCACGAAGAGCACAAACATCGCACCCACGTATGCAATGAATACATTAGCAAATAAAACTATAATCCCATAATTTCCCATTCTCCCATATTAGGCTGAAACTGTAATTGTTCATACCAAAAGCATATATGTTTGTCAGAAGATTTTCTTGCAATCTCATAGAATCAAAAGTATCATAGACTTCATCATAAGTGGCAATGAGTTCTTGTCCATCAGTGGAAAGCATGAAATTAATTTCCAAATGTTAAAATTATATGATATACAAACACACACAAATAATGTGTTACACCATTACTTACAATTCACTCATCTTCGTGTCATACTGCTTTGCATCAAATTGCGAACCTTCCGGAGCCAAACCTGGCATACCGCAGATCCAAGAACACAGTTTAGATAAAATTCAACACATATTACCAACAAATAACAAACATACAACTAAATATCCATTAAATTAAAATTACAATAAAACACGATCCAATTGTTTTTTTGCCTCGGTTTCCACCTTGAACATTTCTTCCTGAAATAATGAGACTGTTACTGAATTAAAAACGACATAAGAATTGAAAAAAATACTGATCTTATTGCTCCATTAAATCCAAACAGGATCATCCAAATAAACGTTGATGTCATCACAGACAAAACGAATTCACTTACCGTAACGACAATCTTATCTTCCCGAGGAATCTATCTCGCCCTCTAATCGAATGAAAGATCCATTGATCCAATGAACCATTCCTCAGGAACTCGTAAACTAAAAGCCTGAAAAACAAACAGTTCTTAAGCCAATTAAAGCGTTGAAATACCATACATAGCATAGATAAAAACATTAGTCTATGTAGTTTCACACAGAATATCCAAACTACATTGAAAATGACATTGGCAAATTTATGATACTATGGTGTTCCATCTCCACCTATTATCTGCATAATAACACAGACAAGTCTTTAATGACAATCATGTACTCTTAACAATCTAAAATTGCAACAAAGTAGAGGGATAAGAGAGGAACACACACGCGGAACATCATCAACAACAACTTAAATTGACTTATTCAGCTTTCTATGTTATGGCGATGGAACAAATTGCAACATAGTTGCTGCAAAACACGCATTTGAATCAAAAGCATGAGTAGATCGAAAAATAAGCAAAAGAATAAATTGGTGAGAATCAATCAAATCTCCTACTTTCTTCTTTTTATCCCTTCACTCTTCAAATTAATGGAGTCTAAGGGTCAGTGGTAGTGGAGTGCGAAAAGAATTGAAGATGAGAATGATGTATTGTAACTGTTATTAGCAGGTTTTGTGGAGTAGTGAGAGGAGAGGGTTATGAAGATGGAGGTGAAACAGTTGAATGATAGTGGACGATTGATTGGGAAAGAGAGAAAATATGTAAAAAAGAAAGAGAAAGAGATAAAGGATGAGAAAGAAAGAGGAAGAGAAACTGTAACACCCCTTCTAATTTCCCGCGTTTTTATAAATAATAATCAGAGTTTTTAATCATAAATCAAGAGGCATCACAACTTTAATATAATTCAAAATTATAACCAAACAGATGTCATGCTTTCACTGAAGAAAAATCATTAAATGAAACATACTTAAGGTTATGTTTAACAGCGGAAATGAAACATAACGGATCCCGAATACAACATCCATAATTATTCCAGGACATAACATCAAAACATGATTCAAAACCATTAAGGATATCCATTAAAGGATTTCAAAACAAACGTTTCCCCAGTGTTACATCTACCAGAGCACGACACTGACACGCGGATTAACATAACTAACTCAACTCTAGAGCTATCCTCACCAATTCCAAGCAATTAATCACTGAATCAAATCATCAAAGTAAGGGTGAGATTTCTATCCAATATAAAATGAATTATCGTTTCTAAATACAATAATAATTGAATACATTAGTTCATTATCCAAACATATAGTCATAGCCAATTCACAAATGCATTTCACACAATGAACATGCAATATAACAAACAATGGAAATTGCAACACCGAAACCATCCTAGCATGTTACAATCCCATATGCAATGCGAGACTCATGCATGTGGTACCAAACGTGAACCGAGTTCACCCACCGCTCCGCTTACATGTGGAAAGACAATGAAATCCATGATTCGCCCAGAACACGGAGTCAAGAATCCATGATTCGCCCATAACACTGGGTCAAGAATCTAGCCTCACTACCTCCATCCTGGTAAGTCTATTGGCTCTGCCAGTTCACCTCCACACAATGGGAATGAACCAATAACAATGCTTATGCATGCACCATAATAGCATGCAACATCAATTCAACGGAATATGATCACAACATAATTCCACATAATGGCAACATCAACGAGTATCACATGATAACAACATAATCATGAAATAAATTATCACAAGCATGAATATGCCAAACGCTTACTCTTCAATTAGTAAGACTAACACCAGTATATACAACAATAACAACTGAGATCTACAACCATCATGAATACACAACATCGACAACAACACATGATATCAATACATTCATGATTAGACAACAAGGAAACCAACACATAAGCGTCAATCTTCGTTCACCCTGTCCGAACAACCTAAACCTATTCCTAGATTCTGATCTCAACATAATTCACTTAATGCCAATCACCAATATATCGCATTCAATCATAATGAATAATCCACACAGCATTGTAAACATTAGTTCTCATCCGATAACTCAGACCATTCATATAATTTCCCATTATCCTTAATTATCCACACTTTTCAAAAATCGGAAGCTCGACTCTTTTTAAAATAATTTTAGCAAAATAATATTTTTCCCTTTTAAAAAGATAGTATTTTAAATTTAAGAAATAATGCCGAAAACGGCACTCGAATCGGAGTTACGGTTTAGAAAATATGAATTTTTGAAGTTTTAGTATTTTTGAAAAATTACACATGGAACCTGGTTCCTACATATATGAGAACCGTTCTGTGAAGTCCAAAATCACCATCGAATTTGTGGGAACCGGTTCCGACATATACAGGAACCGGTTCTTGAGTACAAAAATCCCCTGTTTTGTAATTTGAACACTAGGAACCCGGTTCCTCCCCACAGGGAACCGGTTCCTACGACCTGCAGACTCATTTTCTGCTATGTTGACAGCATTCATGTATTCCAAATCATTCTCAATCATTCCTATACGAATTATACTTTCAGGAACACCAAAATACAACCGTTATACATCATTACAACATCATATATCATTGTTTTATCATCCCTATCATTCATCCGACACACTAATGGTCTTTAATTCTATATTCCGACACAAAATAGGGTTTAATCCCATAAACCTATAATCACCTAAATTAAATTTCCTAACATACCCAATCACCCGGTTGATTCCCAAAACCCATAAGGCATTAAAATTGCACGAAATCACCCCTTACCTCGCGATGATCTTCGATTTCCTCGGCGTTGGCTTTTTCCTCTCTTCTCTTCTCTTCTCCAATTCTACGTATAATGATTTTTCTCAAATAACCTTATTTTTTCTTCTTTTCCTTTTTATCCTCCTTTTTATATTCCTTTTATTATTTGTCAAATAATAATAATAACTTAGTTATTATTTAGTAGAACCTTTTACTCCACTCACCTCCAATTCAACTTCACACCCTCCGGTCTTCCTTTTAATTCCATAATTAATTAATTCATTTTAATTCAAAATATTATTAATTAAACCTTTAATTAATTTAATAATTAAATTCCTAATTATTTAATATTCGAATTAAATCGGGGTGTCACAGAAACCGTTTAGGTTGAATTGAATCAAGAAAATGAGGTGTAAAAAAATTAATTAATTTTTAATTTGATTTTAAAAACAAAAATTATGCGTGGATGATTATGGTATAAGAAAGGTAATTAAGGATTTTAATAAACACCTTCTTTTTTTATACGATAGATATTGATTTAGTGCATTATCTTTAAATACTTTCAACAAACCATCAACGATCAATTTAAACAAAACATCAATAATAAATATAATATGGATCATACTAACCTGTTTTCTTTAGACACATGTTAAAATACTATAAATAAATAAAAAAACATGTACAGCAAAATTATATTTAAAATTTTAATAAATTAAATTTATGAATTTCAAAAGAATATTTTTTTAAATAGTTTCCTTGATATGTATTATTGGTACACATGTTAACTTTTGTCCTATAATAAATGAAAAACATTAAACATAAAACAAAATGTGGTATCGTTGTTTTTTGTCAAGTGATAAATGCACATTCATTGACATTTAAATAATATGAGATAAAGATTATTGAATTGAATTCAAAGTCAAGAAAACGATATAATATAACGACGACACTTGATTGTTTGAAAATGAGGGAAACTTTATGGTTTGCTTTGATAAAATTAATTATAGTAGTTAAAATGATATGATTATTGAATTGAATTCAGCTACAATAAGGTTGATAGAGTAAGGCAATTAGTATTACTCTATGCACATTTATAAGCAACCAAAATATTTTTAGATTCATTAAATAAATAATCTATTTAGTCATTATTTTATATCAGATATATCAATTATTCAATGTATTTAAAAAAATTTGTGGATTTCTTATTCTACTTCATGATCTTCTTACCCACCCACACAAATTTATCAAATTGTCTTTGAAAACCAAAAATATACTTTCGGTGCGCACCACCATCTAATAAAATTTACACCAAACCAGAAATTAAGTTTCAGTTCTGTACCGTAACTATATTTCCGGTTTCATTCATAACAAAAAATCAGAAAAATTTATTTCATTGTCTAACATAGAGATACTTAAACTTAGCAAATACAAATCCAAAGTTAAACATAAATCGAACATTACAAATCAATATCTGGGTGGACGTTGCAACATCCTCATAATGTCATCGACGGTTCTTGATAAAGTTACATCTAGCTCAATTGGAATTTTCTCCTGAAAACTTCGATAAGCCGACCACATAGTCTATAAATCACTGTTGTTCTTCAATTCACGGTTCATGAACTGCAAATTCCCTTCATTTTTGATTGATGGCGAGCGGTACTCGATCTTCTCGATCTTTCGACCGTTGCCGTAAGAAGCAGGTTCCTGCAAAGTTTCATGTACCTCTTTAATTGGGGTGTACACCGTGATCTTGAATTCGCGAGACGGTATGTCACCAGGAAAATGAACAACTCCAACAATCTATGTGATGTCTAATTTCATGTCCATATATGATTTTATGTATTGTGGTAGGAAGAATTATAAGAGGAGAGGTATTTTTATAGTAGAAGGATGTAAACATGGACCATAGAAATCCTATCTTTGTGTCAGTGATGAAACTAAAATTTAAGTTCTGGTTTCCAACTTAATACCAAAACCGGAAGTTAAATTCTGGTAAATGGCCCGAGATTGATGAATGCGACTTTAAGAGTCTATAAGATTCGTGACTGCAAGTGCACAGTCGTATCGCGTAGTTTTAAAAGATATCGAACCCACAGAGACCAAAAACCAAACTTATCGTTATCTAATGTTACTGTGTAAAGCTAAAGTTGATGAATAACTAGATTTTGGGGGAAACTAAGATAAAACTAAACTAAACTAGAGAATATTAATAAGGTGGATATCGTCATGTAATTCGTCTAACCTAGGTGATCCGAAGGTTCATTGGCCAATTTTCTAAATAATGGAAATTCATTTTTCAGCATACAATATTCATTTAAAAGCCCTTATCTCAAACTCCCGTTTTTTTGATTCAGGTTATGCTATTAAACCCTAACGTACGCTCCCGTTGTCCCATCGAGTTTAAAAACACTTTTTGAAAACAAATAGAATCTAATCAGTTTTAAAGCGCTTCTGTTGTATTTAAAAATAATATCTAGTATATACTATCCGAAAAAAAACCTCAAACTAATGGAAATTCCTTTTTCAGCAGACAATATTCATTTAAAAGCCCTTGTCTCAAACTCTTGTTTTGTTGATTCAGGTTATGCTATTAAACCCTAACGTACGCTCTCGCTGTCCTGTCGAGTTTAAAAACACTTTTTGAAAACAAATAGAATCTAATCAATTTTTTAAAGCGCCTCCGTTGTATTTAAAAATAATGTCTAGTATCTACTATCCGGAAAAAAAACCTCAAACTAATGAAAATTCCTTTTTCATCAGACAATATTCATTTAAAAGCCCTTTTCTCAAACTCTCGTTTTGTTGATTCATGTTATGCTATTAAACCCTAACGTACGTTTCCGCTGTCCCGTTGAGTTTAAAAACACTTTTTGAAAACAAATAGAATCTAATCAGTTTTAAAGCGCTTCCACTGTATTTGAAAATAATGTCTAGTATCTACTATCCAGAAAAAAAACCTCAAACTCCCGCTCTATTGATTTTTACCCTTTGTCCGTTTTTACTCCCGTAACAAACTCTTTTAAAAATATAATTAGATACTAAAACTAGAAAAGTAATTTAAGATAAAATATAACTTGGCCAATTTATTTCGAATTCCTTTAGTTTGATTAAGTTACATACTGATATCTAAGCGGTTTAACCAGACATGTTATTAATTAAAAACGCATAAATAATTATAGTTACGATAAAAAGAAACATGGTGGATAAGTTTATGATAATAATAATAACAATGCAATATATAAGAACCTGTAGAGATGGAAATAAGAGAAAGAAAATCCTTTTACTAATGTTGGGAAGATTGATCCAAGTGTTACATAAATTATAGGCCTAATACTAATGGTGTGGTAGTTCCCCGATGTGAGAAACTACCACTTTTACAAATGTGATTTCTGCCTAAAGCTATGAACAGCGCTTCCGCGCACAAACTTGGATTTGTCTAAAATGAATGCTAGCTAGTTTATATAGTGAGAAATTGTGGAAGTTATCATAAAAGAAGTAGTGGAGATGATAGAGAAAGTGGAGAAAGAAGTGGAAAAATGGGAAGTTGAAAAGATCATGGGGTGATAATGGGAAGTTTGGCTGATGGGCCTAACTTTGCTTATTTACTTGGGCCTTTTATCTTTTCTTTTATATTTTGAGCCTTTTTCTTCATGTCTCCTCCATTTTTACTTCTTTTCTCAAACAAGCTCTGTATAATTAAATACCTGAAATACAAGGAAAATACCAGTGTAATACTTATATAAAGCAACATAATTATAATAAAATGATGAATTAATTTATGCTAATTGAGTCAAATATGCGATACAATTTCAGGTTATCAAACTCCCACACACTTGAACCTTTGCTTGTCATCAAGCAAATAATCGATTTGAAAGTTGAACAAATGCAAGTTAAATGCATACTCATGATGCCACTCAAATCGTACTTGGTTGCGAGGCATTTTCGTCGAAGCTTTACGAGTTCAATTTCAACACTAAAAGTACAATAGTGACACTAAACAACTCCGCCATATGCATACAAATCCGAATCATGCCATTATAGCTCAACCTATTCCTTTTCGCTCTATTTCACCCATTTTCATTCGCACGCAATCAGATTAAGCCCATTATCTTTTCACACGCATAGTAGAGTCGCCAGTTAGTGATGATCCATTTAAGCACGGAGTTTTGGCACAATTATGTGTACACTCCTTTTAACTACCTAACTGCAAGTTGCAGGGGATCTAACTGTAGTTCGTTCTACCAAGTTCAGTACCAGAAAACTTCTGAACCAACCGACAACGAGTTTCTTTTTCATATATCGTAGGTTCCGCAACATTAGATTAAGTGATCGGGTGAGGGTCAACTAACTTAGTTGGTGCATTCCCTATTTATAACAGTAAAACATATAATATTTCAATTATTTTTGGATCATTCACTTATATTCATCGACTCTCTACGCAGTTTGTGCTTAAGACTGTGCCGACTGCTAAATAAACCACTCGAGGTTACTTTAAAACTAAAGCCTTAGGTTTTTAGTATCATAGGTACTCAAATCGGTCTTGCATACTCGGGGGTTTTAAAGAGTCAAGACGGTAATAATTTTGTTTATATTTTACTCAAGCTCCTAACATTTCTTAAAAATGAGAAACCTTCACACTCCTCGAGTGCGTCGAGTTATGTATCTAGCCAATGGATTTTATTTTTTGCTATGGCTCAAGAAAATAGAGAAAATGGAGGAAGTCGAAAATTTTGCATATAAGACTTAATGATACATAAATATTTATTTAATGGAAATTTGCAATAAAGGAAAAAACTACTTAGAAAACGGAAAATAGAAAGCGGTAAAGCTTCCTCCCCCACACTTAAACCAAACATTGTCCTCAATGTTTTGATAAAAGGTGGAAAAGGAAGGATAAAACTTGTGTGAATGCTACTGCGTGCCGAAATCCTCTCCAATAAAACTTTTGTTTTTACCGATTGGGAGGGTGGTTTCAAATCCATGGTCTCCGGAAACACAATCTTTCTTAACTCTTCTTTGATGTGGAGTTTGGTGGCGTCGCCGACTCTCAAAAACCTCGCTTGTAAATTGCTTCCCATTCGGTAAGGATGGACATATTTGATTTATCACTTTTCATTTTCCCTTCATCCTCAAAACTAAGTCTCTTCCAATGACTAGAGACCTCGTCCATACGTATCGGGACATTACCACTCATATTCTTGGCGATGACACAACCACAAGGGAGACCATATATTTTCACAATAGTGCACCCACACTTTGAGGTGTCACCGCCCACATTTGAAGCTCTTTTAGCCTCATGAAAAATATAATTAAGCGCCGCACGTGAGATGTTACCTACCAATTGAGAATATAGCATATTCTCCTTGAACCTGTGTTCCAACACCGTGATACTGCGACCAAATGTCGTTTGTATCTTATTATGTTGGTTCAGTATCATATGGTTCACAACTTCCCAACCCGTAATCAAATTACCCTTGCTTTGCCAACCAATTCTTGAGACAAGCATGCGCAGATTCAATTCAGTTTGATGTTGTATGTACGAGGTGCATAACCTGATCAGTTCATGCACAAACAAATTTCTCCTTCACCTAATCAAGTATTGTGCTCTCCACATATTTCAATAGATTCAGATATTTCTCACAAACAACTCGGAATTGTAAAACATCACTAATATACATCTCTTTTGTCGATGCATTAACAATAACATTCCATGAAGCCATGATTTTATCCATAATAACACCAGACTTTACCAACTTTCCATCTTCACCAGCTACCTGTTTCGACCCCACAACAGGTTTAACCCGACTTCTCACATTTTTTGTAATATGGTACCTACAAAGTAATGCGGAAGAAGTCAAAAATACGGTTGCAACGACATTCATTAATGTCGTATCACGGTCGATAACAATTACCTTTGGCATATCCTCTTGGTCCCTCAACATTGACCTACACACCTCTAAAGCCCGTTGAAAATTGTCTCTTTTTTCGCACTCGAGAAATGCAAAACCAACTGAGTACGTCTTCTCGGCCGATGTAACACCAACAATTTCCAACAACGGTAGATTGTACTTGTTGGTTTTCTACGTCGAATCCATTACAAGCACGGTAGGAAATGTGTGGAACAATTTAATGGAATCAGGATGAGTCTAATAAATGTCTCTAACATTTACTCCATCATCACCATGTCGGTGCCTACAAACATAATTGTTCTCATCAAGAACTTTCAAAAGGTGTTGCATTTCGGTTCGATCCTTCTGAAGGGTTAACTTTGTTTGATAGCGCTTATTGTACACTTGTTTGATATTAGAGGTGTTCTCCGGTCTTTTGCGCTTCAAAGTTACAAGAATGTTTTTGGGAGGTACCAAATTCAAAGTCATGTCGAAAATACAAATTTCCTCATCCGGAAGTAGTCGGCATGCTATTGGATGTCTGACCAACTTTGGAGTTAAATCATGATTGTGTTCTCCGCTAATCACATTAAACTTCCACTTATTGTTGGCCATGAGATAACCGCACAACGAAACACACAAATATTTTCTTGTGCCGGTTTCCTCAAGTTTCAAATTTTGAATGCGAGCCACATATTTTCCGCTCCTTTCGCAAGTCAAAATAACAAAGGCATTTCTTCTATAAGTGATGTTATCGAACCTTGTTACCACAGTAGCAAATCCTAACCTTGTTGCCTCTAAACGAATGCGCTGCAACATATTGTCTCGTAATTCAAATTCTTGAATATTTTCAAAATGTTCACGAACAACGACCGACTTAATTACGAGAGGCGGAACTACAACCGACGATACAACTTCGGTCACATCGGGTTTAGGAATGTTATCGGGGAGCACCATACCTATGTAACATAATAAAAATTATAAATACACATAGCACAGTGAAATCTACTGCATAATTTCAAAACAGAGACAAAATCGGAAATAAACTTCCGGTTTAGTTCAACCAGAAACCGGAAATAAACATCCGGTTTGTACAAAACCTTATTTTCAGCAAAAAGTTACAGATTAATGTAGCGAGTGAGGGATAAAAGAGATGATGTTTACCTGAAATTCTTCTTTGTTGAGCTTTTTCTGATATGATGAACTAAAGAATATGAATTTGAAGTGGAAAATAGATTGACAATGGAGAGGGTTTTGAAGAGGCTTGGAGAAGGAAGTGTGTAATGGTGGTGATCACCATGGTTGCTGCTTATAGCAATCAACTCCGTGACAAAACCAGAAGTAAACTTCCGATTTCATATAAAATATCCAGGTGACATACAATTCAATGTTCTCGCTTCTATGGTCGGAGTTATACTTCCGGTTCTATACCGGAAGTTAATCTTTGGTACAATTTTTTACAATTTCAGAGGTCACACCATATTTTGACTAGTTTGAACATAATGAGATGCGAATCGGAAATAAACTTCCAATTTTGAGAATGTCATTTTTGGGTTTTTATAGAGTACACCCCATTTCTATAGAGTAGATTAAGAAATCCACGAAATTTTTTTGTTACTTATAAATGTGTTCGGAGGAGGATTCATGTAAATATCAATTTGAAACAATATTTGAGAGAAAAACTAGGATAGGATAAGATTTTTGTTTCCGTACATTGCTATTAGAAGTCTCTGGGTGATAAACTGTTGTATATTTTTTTCGACGAGACTTTGCTTTCATAGAGTCACCATTTGAATTGCAGAAACATTAATGATTGAAAATCCTGATTGATTTGGTTCACAATCTCATATTTATTTGCCTAATGAGTAACAACTTTTTCCACACATTGAATATTGAAATTCTAATCAAGAACCAAACAATAAACTAACAAACACACAAATACATTGCACCAATTGAGAAAAAACTGAATTGAAAATAATAAAATATTCGATAGTAATGAAAACCAAAATCAAAATTCAAAATTCTAGCAAGAGTTAAATCACACAACTTATTAGACAATAGGACTATGGACTAATTGGTTTATTGGATCTTATTGTATCTTTATTTCTTTTGGCCCATATAATTAAAAAATGGTGTATTTAGTAATAATGACGTGACATCAATTAAAAAAATGTCATTTTATAATTTTAATGTCACATATATAAATTAGACTATTTTATCACGAGAAATCATTAAAAAAAATATGGAATATGATATTGGAGAATCTAATAGTTGATTTGTTTTATAGAGTGATTAAAATATTAAAAAAATTAATATAGAGGGACCAAAAGTGCATTTAAGCAAAAAAAAAAAAAAAATTTATATAAATTTTGAATATTTAGTTGAATGATATTTCAATCTAATTTAATTTCATGTATGAAAAAAACATAGCTTCATAATTTTTTAATGTCTTTTAGTCACTGTTCTCTTTGATTGCAATTTCAAAAAATAAATTGATACCTTTCTCTTTGGTTCTAAGTATACATCAGTTGTCATAAAAAATTCGTTTAGTTTTAAAGATCCACTAATTGGCACCACCATGGCAAAATACCATATTTTCATTTCTTTCAATATTTTTTTTGGATGGTTTTGGTGGCGGAACTAGGATTGAATGGTTGAGGGAGCCAAATATATTAAAATAACTAACAAAAAATAATAATAGCATTTTGAAATCAATTTTTTCTTCTATTATTTAGTTAGGGTTAGCATTTTGAAATCAATTTTTTTCCTATTATTTAGTTAAGGTTAGCATTTTGAAATCAATTTTTTTCTTATTTTGTTAGGATTAGCATTTTGATATCAATTTTCTTTCTATTATTTTGTTTGAATTAGCATTTTGAAATCAATTTTTTACCTGCATTAAAAATATTTATTCTATTTACTTTCACTTTTGTATACTAGCAAAAAATAAATTTATAGATTGTACTCTTAAAAAATATGCGTATGCGGGGAAAAAAAATCAACAACCAAGAAATATATGTATGACAAAGAGAGTAAAATTATATTAAAAAAAAATTTAGATTTTTTTATAAATAAAATAGAATTGGATGGACATTATTCTTAATAAATAAATTGAATTGAATTTTATAAAAGAAATTAGTGGATTATTAATATATTATTTTGATAATACACTAAAAATTCAAATCAAATTTATTTCTAATAAATAAATTTGATTCAATTTTTTTAAATAACTTTAGTGGATTATTAATATATTATGTTGATAATTTGTTAACAATTCAAATTAAATTTATTTCTATAGAGAATAAGGGAGTGAAATTAATATAATATTAAATTTGAAAAGATTTAATCAAATATTTTAAAAAAAATTGAAAAAAAAGGGAGTGAAACTAATAGAGAATAAGGGAATAAAGGAGTGAAACTAATAAAGATTTAATCTAATAATTAAATTTATTTTTATAGAGAATAAGGGAGTGAAACTAATATAATATTAAATTTGAAAAGATTTAATCAAATATATTAAAAAAAAATATGTTAAATTAGGACACGTTTTATTTTAATATTTTTAGAATAATATCATGATTAAAAATTCTCTTGTCAAGTCATCAAACTCACAGCTAGATGGAGGGGGACTGCAAAAATCTCAACTCTGATAAACTTGAGGGACCAAAAACCTATTTTAAAATTAATTTAATCTGTATAAATACTAGAATCATATATATTAGAAAATTTTGGTGGTATACGTTTTAATTTTATTTTTGTTAAAATAATATATATAGTTTATATATATATATATATATATATATATATATATATATATATATATATATATATATATATATATATATATATATATATATATATATATATATATATATATATAATACAATATTAGTAGAAAAGTTTGTGGTGGTATAAGTTTTGAATAATAAAAATGATCAGACTATATATATTTATTAATAAATACTAGTAGAAAATGATCAGACCTGAAATTATAAAGTGCAAAATCATAGCCCGACTACTTTACCATTTTCACTTATTTTGGCCATTTCACTTGTTTTATTGTTTCTATGCAAGCATGATATATAAATATTGTTTGTCTGTAAAAATGTTGGGGTGGCCATGGCCACCTCCTGTCTTAACGTGGCTCCGCCACTGCACGTAACATTATCATAATATATTTATTTTCACAAGTTGACAATAAAACCAAGTGTTATTTTTTAGAGCACCAAAAAATAAAAATTTTCAGACACTTCATATAATATTTAAAAATCTTTATTTTGTCAACTCTGTCTTCACACCAATCAAAGTCTAAATATCATATTGATTCTGCGTTGATCTTAACACCAGAAGAGAACAATACTTCATACCTCAAAGTCCTTTTAATGTACCTAAGTATCCTGACAACAGATCGGTAATGTGACCACTTTAGTTTGTTCATAAACCTACTCGCCATTGCAACTGCATAATGAATGACATGTCTGCTGTTACACATATATCTCAATGAGCCAACCATATGTTTAAAAGTTGTAGCATTTATATCATCACCCCTAACATCAGAATCCAGCTTGTGATTTGTCTCATCAGATGTGATTGTAGTCTTGCAATTTGTTAACTCAAATCTTTTCAAAAGTTCAAGTTCATACTTCAGATGATGCAAATATATCCTTCTCATAGTACAAAATCTACATCCCTAGAAAATATATTATATTTCCTAGATGAATCATCTCAAACTCATTCATTGATACCTTCTTAAACTTGATTATCTCTTCTGGACAACTTCTTGTTAATAATATGTCATCAACATCGAGACACGCCAAAATCATATTGCTTCCAAAAGTATGCTACAGATAAACGCCATACTCCATCCTACATGTTATGAATCCTTGCAGCTTGAAAAATGAATCAATTTTCATATTCCAAGCTCTAGGAGCTTGTTCCAATCCATATAATGCTTTATATAATTTGTACACCATCCATTTCTGATTGTTATTCACAAATCCAAAAGGTTGTTACACATATGCCTCTTATTGCAATGGACCGTTCAGAAATACCAATTTCACATCCAGATGCATCAAAGGCCAATTTCATGCTTTGTGTTTGCCAATTGATCCATCTGGCTTTAACTTTATCTTGAAAACCCATAAACCCATATGAAGTAGATGGCTTTCTTCTCCTTTGGAAGCTCAGTTAACTCCCAACTCTTGTTTCTTTCTATAACTTCAAGTTCTTCTTTCATGGCCTTAAACCACACTTTCTTCTTAAGAGCTTCTTCAGTACTCACTCATTTAGAGTCTACTAGCATAACACACTAACCGATTTTTTTTCCCTCAGGGTCTACTTCAGTATCTTGAAACATGTTAAACTATACGAATCTCCTTGGTATTTACCTGATTCATTGTGGCCTCTGGGCTTGTTCAGAATCTCCTTCTGATTCTCGAACCGTATCACCTTCTGGAATTTCTTCCAAAGTTAGACCACATCCAAAAGCTTCACCTTCATAAGCATGACCACCAGAGTCTTAACCACCAGAATCTGGATCAGAATTATATTCACCTTCAAAATCAGAACCATCTTCTTACTCTGACTTGTCTTCAGAGTCTCCTTCTAACTTTGACACATCTTTAGAATCTTCAAATTCTGAATTATCTTTAGAAGTTACCTTAGTTGTTAACATTACACATATTTTGATTGAGGCTTACTCCAATCCTATGTTTTTGACTCCTTCACAATGACGTCTTTGCTGACTTCAATTTTATTAGTGACTGGACAATAAAGCTTGTAGGCGCCTTTAGTGTGGTACCCAATCATCAACATTACTTTGCTTCTATCATCCAACTTCTTTCTCTTGGCATCTAGAACATGTTTGTAAAAAATTGTACCAAATACCCTTGAATGATCGACACTTTGCTTATCTTCAGTTCGCTTATCTAAAGGAATAGTTTCCTCTAACTTCTTTGTTGGACACCTATTAAACACATACCCTAAAGTGGAAACAACTTCTCCCACAAGGTGTGAGGCAACTTATTCTCTTTCATCATACTCCTTGTCATATCAAGCAAAGTCTTATTTATTTTTCCAGCAAGACCATTGTGATGAGGATTGCATGGAGCAGTAACCTCATGCTCGATTACATTCTCCTCACAAAAGAATTTAGAACTATATAGAGTTATACTCACCTCCGCCGTTAATTATGAGAACTTTCAACTTATGTTTCTCAGCCTTATGAACTAATCCACAAAATACACAAAGTACTTGTTTCCTCCAGCTGAAGGTATTGTAAATGGTCCACATACACCAGAATGCACTGCTCCTAGAGAATGCTTTGCTCTTAGGGTTACTTTTGACACAAATGGCAATCTAGGTTGATTTCTATTCATGCATACCTCACATGACTTCCCAGACTTCACAATCTTAAGAATTTCATGTATTAGCTTCTTAGAACTCAAATGCCCCTAAGCTTATGAAGTTTAGACACCTCTATATTTTGTGCCACAACTCACTGTCACGTTCTGCACTAAGGCATTTAATCTCAGTTGTCTCCACACCACCTTGAATATTATGTTGCTTCCCTGCTCAAATTTCATAATAAACTTCTGATTGACTATTTTTGATCTTGAAGAGACTCTGAATATGAGTCATAATTAGAAGATGACTCTGAATTTGAAGTCGAGTTTGATTCAAAAGATGAGTCAAAGTCATAAGGCGACTCTTAGGTTGAACTCAACAGAGACGTGAATTTTTGTTTCTAGTTAAGTGATTTGAGCAACCAATATCCATATACCACCATTCCACCAAATACATGCCATCACACTCAGAAGCCATCAACAACCCATGTTTATCATCAGAATCTCCTCTAGCTATATTTGATTATTCTGATTTCCCTTCATTGTTTGACCAACAATCCTTAGTAGAGTGGTCTAACTGCTTACAAAACTAGCATTAAACCCTCTTGTCAAACTTCTCCCTTCCCTTCTGATGTTTCTTCTCATCAGAATAAGAGGCTTATGACTTTTGGGATCCACCATATCTCTTCTTATCCTCAGACCAAGACTGCTTCTAATACTTATTAATAGAAGACGCCTTAAAAGCATGCTCAACCTCTTTCTCAGAGGTTCTCTCAGTCAGATAGAACTCTTGAGCCTCTAGACTAGTTTACAACTCCTCAATTCTCATGATGTTTAGATATTTAAAATGTTCAATTTCTACAACAATGGAATCAAATTGATGAGTAAGACATCTCAATAACTTATCAATGATTACTTGTTCAGGAAGAGTTTCTCCACACGATTTTATCTCATATGTGATCAAAATCACTCTAGAGCTATAATTTGGTAACTTCTCATTGTTCTTTATGTTGAGATTCTCATATTTCTTACATAGTGACTGAATTTTTGTCGTATTCCCTAATGCATCACTTATGTAGCACCATGTTAGTATATCCCATGCAGCCTTCGCGGTTGTTGAATTAATGATTTTCTCAAACACGCTTGGATCCACACACTGATGGATGTAAAATAATGCTTTTTTATTTTTATTCCTCGTATCTCTTTGCAAGTTTCTCTATTCCTCTGTCACATCTTCTGCAACTGGAACGTAACCTTCGGTGACAAGATCAAGAAAGTTTTGAGCACCGATCAATACACACATTTAAATCATCCATTGATTCCAATTATTTTTAGCAAACATCAAAAGCTTTATATTCAAACTATCTATGTCGTTCATCTTTGTTCTTGTGCAGTGAAACTCAAACTCATATCTCAGATCTCACCAAACAAGAAATGCAGTTGTGTTACAATTTTGATCGTGAATTCAACGCGAACTCAAGAAAAACAAAATCCAATACACGCACTTTGTGTACTATGTGCTTCCCTATAAATTAATTTGGAGCTTTAGATACCAATTATTTTTGCACAATGTTTGAAGATGAAGATGGAAGAAGATGGATAATGAGAAAAGAAAGAAAAAAACATATGTAACAAACTTGTTGATAAACAAAACTCTATTACTAAAATCTTACAAAACCTTTAACTACAAACTTATTTAAATACACAAAAATAAATTGTCACGTAGGCACAAACAAAAGTATGCTTAATATCTAAGCTAACAGTTAAGAGTAACTTCTAGACTAAATAGTCTCAAAATCTCACAACTTCTGGCTAGCACCCTCAGAAGCTACTGCTTCTGACTAGCAGACCCAGAAGCTCCTGACTCTAACAATAGCTTATGAGTATGAATCACTTCTAAGAGTTCCTACATGTGGAGGTTGACTTGAAAATCCAAGAAAAATATTCTTGAGAACACAGTCTTCCAACCATATAAGTACACAACCCCCCAAACACGAAGAGTATCAGGATGAAGTGATGTCATTAATACCATTTCACTCTTTATTGAGTTATTTGTATGGATGTCGTAAATGATATATATTTCATTTGCCCATAATGTTATTAATGAAATTTATTTATAGCATATATAATCATGATTATACATAAATATCAAGCAAACCGGCAATAAGTTGTGTTGCTACCCCCTTTTTGGATGGAAAAACCACCCCCATGATGTATTTTTACAACTATTTGGAACTTGATCTTTTAGGGCCTAGGTTTTAAAAATTTAGTAACTATAGCCTTTAATGGATTTATTGTTGGACTGGAAATGGTTTCTGAGCGATGTGATGGTAAAATAGATTGGAAGTTTGTGAAAGAGGAAGTTTTAGGTGGCTATGAGAGTTTATATAGGGATAAAGACAATGCCTCTTGTAAAGTAGTATTGATTTAGTGTCTTCTTCCCCGTGTTTAGTGAGGTAGCTTATGAAGATCACCACTTCACGAACTACTACAGTTTATAATGAAGTAATAATCAACGATTTCCTTTATAATGACAATACGGATCCAAATTTTTGGAGTTAGATTAAAGTTATTCAACACATGAAATGAGATTGACATGCTCTTAGAATCCTATTTAGATGGGGGAAAGTATGCATGTGGCAGCCAAGAAGATTGGATGGAAAATATTTTTATTTTTATAAGGAAGTAATAGTTAACTTTCAAGTTCATATACCCTTCACTATTGTGCATGCAGAGGTTTTTAAAGCTCTAAATGTAGTTCCCTCCCTATTTCTTCCTAACAACTAGGCCTTTTCCCAAATTTTGAGATTCCTTGTTGAGGTCTTGATATTAACTTTTATTATGGATATCTTTTTATTTTAATTTGTATGAGACTAAAAGGGTTAATAAGGTTAGACGGGTTTTTGTAAATATGATCCCTAAAAGGGCTCTTCTTACCCCTCATTCAATTTATATGAATTTGAAAGATAAGTTAGTTAGAATTCAAGGTGCTACTAACTGCACTGAGGTCATTCTCAATGAGGATAGAACTTATCTACATTTTCTTTATTAGATGGGTGTGTCTCTACGATTACATATTATAATTTTCATAAGCTTAGCAAGATCAAGAAAGTTGGGGTTGTTTTTTTGAGCAATTTTGACCTCTGAGTTTGAAGGATTTGTTGAGATTTGAGGGGGGCTTTCTTGAACTCGTGAGTTTTTTTTGGTAAGTGATATCTTTTGTTCCATAATATAAGTTATATACAATTTCCTATGTGATTTGACTTTCCTTTTTTTGTTTCTTTTATGTTTTGCACGACGATTGATTCTTTTATTAGTCAAAAAACATAAAAAGACAGAAGAGAAGGCCAAAGCAATAAAAAAATGAGATATGTCTTCCTAAGCAGAAATGTGACCCTCTAGTTCGATGACACGGGTCATTGAGAAAAAGAAATAACTACTGAAGAAAAAACTATCTATTGTATTCTTTTGAGTTTTTAAAAATCCCCAATTAAGTTTGCAGACAAATTATCTTCTTCGCCCAAGAAATAAAAAGTGGATATTATGAAAAGTCAAGTCATTCTAGAAACTTCATCCCTGAACTTGGGCAAAGGGTGTTCCTATAATATTGGAGGTATAATCCAGGAAAATTTTACATTTTACCGGATGCCACGAAATGTACTTGAAAATGTATACCTTAGGTAACTTAGTTGATCACATGGCCATCCAAGCCTCAGTTTATCTGCGTTATCTATCTGTTTATTCGATCCCCCTTCTCCATTATCCCTTTCCCCTTCTATAATCCCATATTCCCTCTATTCAATAGGTTGTGATTGTCATCATCGTATTTATTAGGTTTTGTTATGTTTTGTAATGTCATGGTCTTCCATTCAAATTACTTTGTCCCTCTGTGCCTCGTGCTTGAAAAACTATGTAATGTCACGGTCTTCACTAAATCGCTTCATCCCTACGCAAATTATGCTTAGGGGACTGTGTAATATCACAATTTACCATTGAAAAACTTCATTTTTGCATACCTCATACTTAGAAGACTATGTAATGTAATGGTTTTTCACTTAAAGCATGTCGCCCCTATACACCTCGTGCTTGTAAAACTATGTATCTGTAGATTTATTTTGTCATAGTGACATCATGGCTCAATAACAGAAACTCCATATGTAAAGAACACCTCTAATATCTTGAAGAATCCCCCCAATAAGTGGCTAAGTTGCAGGGCTTTTAAAAACGAGGTTGGAAGAGTCCCGTCGGCTTCAAGGTCAACCCACCTTAAGTTAGAAAATCATCTCAGTCAAATAACCTAATACTAACGTGTAAGATAATCCATTAAACAATTTTAAGTATTTAGACAACATACTCAATAGAGATTAACCCATATGCTTAGATAGATGAGCAAGGATATTTGAGCCATTAGCATGCCTTAATCACACGATTTACTAAAATTTATATGTACCTATAAGTAGGGACACTCGGACAGATGAGCAAGGATATTGAGGCCATTGGCATGCCTTAATCACGCAGTTTACTAAAATTTATATATACCTATAAGTAGAGATTGAAGAGGACAAATAATAGAGAATACGATATAACTAAGACCTTACTAATTATATATATTTCTTTTTCAAATAAAACATATTTCTGATTTTTTTTGTGAAAAATAAAAAAAAAATCCGAAAAAAATTTGATATTTTATTTTATTGTTTTAAAAATAATTTTTTTTCTTCCAAAAAACAAAAATTATCGGGAAAAAATATTTTCTAATTTTTTTTCTAAAAAAAATATACTTTTTCTGAAAATAAAAATACTTTAAAAAGAAAAAAATTAATTTTTAAAATCAAGTTAAAAAATTAATTTTTTTAATAAAACTAATTTGAAACTAGTTAAATTATATTAAACTGCTTTTAAAGTATAAATTTGTTTGAATTAGTTATAAATTAAATTGTAACTGAAATAATATATTAATTAATTTTTTTTAAAAAAAGTTTTTAATAACTGAATTGAACTATTAATGTGGTTCAATTCAATTCATGAACCACAAACACTATATATATATATATATATATATATATATATATATATATATATATATATATATATATATATATATATATATAAAAGAATACAAACAATGAAAGATATGATATAATTGAGATGTTATTAATCACACAATCGGTAAAACAACATCAATTTATTTGTCAAGTACATTTTATGTAGGCCGTTATTTCTTTGATGGTAGAGGAACCATAGCATCAATACCATCTAACAAACGCAATGCCTCTATTTTAAAATCAAATATTTTTATTTCAAATTTAATTAAACTTTTATTTTTACTGTAAACATAATTACTATTTTTTATTGTATTTTTCAATTAATATTGTGTACATTATTTCTAAAACGTTATCAAGGTTAATTTAACAAAAATGACATGTTTTTTTTTACAATTTATTGTATTTATTAATTTATATAAAAAATTTCAAACAACCTTTATTCTTGGTTTTATATCCAACAACAAATATAGAAAAAATCCTTTCAAAAAGTGGAAGAGATTACTAACTATCATAAATATGGTCCCTTAAACAGCCTATTTAACTTTTTGATCCCTTTATGCCCAAACCAAGAGGGAGTTGGCTCTTCACGGGAATCACCTACGGCTGAGCGTGACCAAATAAGCATGATTCGTATGTCACTGTTTTTCTTTTTGCTAGTCCCTATCGCATAAAGTTGACACCCCTTTTATTTCGTTTCTAATACCATGAACCTTTGCCTTTCACCATTAAAAATGGCCACTTAATGTGATATTTAGATAACCTCTTAAAAGTAAGTATGCATTTTATTCATCTACTCAAATTCTAGATTTTTCTTTTGCCCTTGTACCATGGTTTCTACTTTAGACTACACTAGTGGAGATGACTTGTTCTACCGGCAATAAGAAAATTAGATGAACACGTAACGTAATGTATTCATTAAATAGGACATCATTAGTTTGATGTATAAATGAAACGAACGCTTATTTTAATAGTTGTGGCATTAATTTTTTGTTCGGACAAAATATGGCATTAACCCAAAACTTCCACCAACTCAAGTGGTGAAATTTATTTTAGGGATATTTTCGATAAGGTTCGAGCGATTTTGACATAAAAAAAATTATTTAAATTACAAGGAAAAAAAGTGCAGTCTGATTTGATTCGGTTGATTTATAAAAATAAAATCGAATTAAATCAAACTAAATCAATAAAATTTAGATTGGTTTAATTTAAAAAAAAAATTTATTGAGTCTCACACACACACACACACACACACATATATATATATATATATATATATATATATATATATATATATCAAAAGGGACTAGTTCATATGGACCGGTCCGTCCAGTCCAAAAAATTATAGGGTTTGGATCTTTAAATTAGAACACATATTTTATGGGTTTTTATAACTCATCCCTAAAAAGTCGGTTATTCATTAGGAATAGTCCATATGAGCCATGGGTAGCCTATTAGTTCCATATAACTATAAATTTTTAAAAAGTTATATTAATTTTTAGATTGTGTTACAAATAACACATTGATTTTTTTTCACTTTACTAAATTTTTTCTCTATTATATTCTATTTTTCTCTTTTAAATATTCTACATTAATATAATCAACACTCTTTCGTATTTAATTAGTTTCTCTTAAGTTAAACATTCGAGTATTATTTTATATGATTTAAATATTTATTGTATTTAAAAATATATTATAGTACTTAAAAATGTATATATTTGAAATAATATAAAATTTTATTTTATTTTTAAAAAATATAATGATTTTTTATTAAAAAAGCTCATTTAAGACCGAATAGTCCGAAGTCCACCTAGGGTCGGATTCAGGTTGTAATTTTCAAGCCTATATTACAATAGAGCTTTTTTGGCCCAACCCTAAAAAGTCCAGGCCCACCAGAGTCAACCTATTTAGGGTCGGGTAACCCATATTGATAGCTCTACGCATATAAATGACTCTATATATATAATCATTTATGTGTTATCAAATAACAATAAAATTTATCATATTTGGACAAATATTTAAAATTTGTTGCATTGCTTTGTTACTAATTTTTGTGAATTACATGAAATTTATGCATTGCTTTGTTACTGATTTTTGTGTGCATGTATAAGTGTTAATTGAATGAATTATTGTTCATGTAGGTGTTTTTGGTATATTGAACATAATCTTATATTCATGATAAAGTGATGGATTATGTGTTTCATCAGTGAATATATGATGTATTAATCATGGTATGATATGTATATGTAATTTGGATGATTAGGGGTTAACATTGGAGCTTTGATAAGACTCTAATGGTGGAATCATGTTTCTATTTTTTCAGGTTTACGCGTCTTCGCTTAGCGAGAATAAAGCCTCTCTTAGTGAAGGAGAGTCCCGTTTAGCGAGCGACAACAACACCAAGTTAGTGTTTTTGACGCGATTTGTCTGGCTGTCGTCGATTCCAGTGACTATTAGTTGTTGTCTTGTCATGTTTGGTGAGAGAGTGAATATAGTTGATATCTCTTAAGCGTATGTGAAAGTTTTATTCTATGTATGTGCATATGTGGTTGAAGTGTGTATGATTATATGATAAGTATAATTATATGTTATTGATATTGAGATGTGTAGTTTGAAGTGAGAACTACTGTGATTATCGTAAGTGTTGTTGTGTGAGGTTCGAAGTAAAACCAATGGTGTTGTTGCATATGTATATCAAAGTTGCATATCACATGTCATGAGTTTTAGTGTTGAGAAATGACGATTTGTTCCAGTGACAAGTTTAGGTTCGAAGAAGAACCAGGTTCAAATAAGGACCACAATGAGTGGATAAATATCAACAAAATAGCTTAAATGTACATGAAATTGTACGACACGCATTTGAGTTTAGGTGTTGTTTGCATTACATACATAAAAGCATTTTGATTATTTTATTGTTGTGAACAAATTGTGTAATCGATGGTTTTGTTGAATATGTTAACATTGATATCTTTTGCACCGTTAATATATTTGAGTGTATTCTCACATCTGTTTTGTTTTGTTTGTTGTGTTTTGTACACTATAGTACAATTACTCTTGAGAAGTAATAGTTGATGTGAGTTAGAAGAGGACATTGAGACTTTTCTTTGTTTTTTTAAATCATTTTTCGTTATTTTAATTTTCAGTTGCTCTAATCTGTAACAATGGGAACAAATCATTTTTTTAGTGTTTGAGTTGATGTTTTGAATTATTTAAATTTAATACTTTATTTTCAAGGGATAATTTAAAGTATGTTTTATCTGTTGAGTTCCACTACAATTTTTGTTGATTGAATTGAAGACATGTATGCTTGTTGAATATGTGTAGCACCTTGTTATAAAGAAATATTTGATTATCTTTTATAAATTAAGGAGTCATGGTTTTAGGTGTTACATTTTTCACCCTTCTTGCTCATTTCAGAATGAGCAACCTTTATGCCTCAGTGGCATTTTCTTCTAATACCGAGAAACCACCATTCATGATTTCCAGCACATCATGATATCTGAATATGAAATTCATCTATGGACACCATCCATCATAGTTTTCTCCAAACGCATAGATTGACTAGAAATTGGTTTGAGGTAGTACTTTCATTCAATGTGGTTAGAGATTGAAGACCGAACTGATTCTCTTGATACCAATTTGTTGGGTAACTTATGTCTCAAGTTACTTGACAAATAGGTAAATGAGAGAATTAGAGAGTGGTTAAGACTTGAGAGAGAAAAGTATAATATTAAAATGAAATTAAGGAAGAATTTTTTTTAGCTTTCACACTCTGGTTTTCAGGAGAAAGAGGCCCTGATAAATCAGAGCTTGTATCGAGAGATATGAATACTGACCAAACATTATTCTTACCTAAGAATCAAATCTGGTATTCCCTAAATTATGTCCTTAGTAGGAGCTATTTAGTATTCGAGTTCAAATACTTAGTTGAATTGACAATTTTCTTTATTGAATCCTTTATATAAAATCATACTATTAACTAATTAATTTTTAGTTAATAACCACATGCACAATTAGCATTTACCACATACATAGTTATTAATAACCATTTGCTGAATTACTATTCCGACCTAATTTATAAGTAAAAATTATTTTTTTAAGTTTATTGAATATTGAATATTGAATATACAGATCAAACGTATTTATTATTCAATTTATTGAATAATAAATCTAAAATTATTTTTTTAAGTTTATTAAATTAATGAAATCTATTAATAAATCAATTTATCATTTGTGTCTACTTTTCTACAAATTAAATGACAAATAAATAAATAATACACTTACAATGTATCCAGTTTTACATTGTTTTGAGGTTAAAATAACAAAAATATTTTCTAGAGTTATCTTTACCTGTTATCATTTTCATGTATAAGAATTTTGCAGCCTATTTTAAATTAAAAAAATCTTTAAAAATATAAATAATTCTACACTAGTATACTATTCAAGATACAATAATATATTTAAAGATAACAGAGAACATTACTTATTAAAATATGTTGATATACCAGATTCTTAAGAACACGTGGTTAGTATTCTAAATGTAATGTGTACAAGAAGTAAAGCATTTTTTGACCTCTTATAGTATAAAAATACATGTATACAGGCGTACTAACATTTTATTGAAAAGTCACACAACATTCATGTATATTCTCCGCATCGAACAAACATGACAGGAAATGGAGAGCAACTTTTTTGATTTTAATTTAATAATGATATAGAGATAATATAAAATACCATGTCCAATTATATTTTTTTTCTTTTTTTTACATGATATTATTTTTGAAAATTCTATTTAAATATTTATGCAATGATACAAGATTTAATTAATATATATTATTTCTGTTGATTTATAAGTAAAAATTCTTTTTTTTAAGATTTATTAAATAATAAATATATTTACATAAAAGATCAAATACATTTATTATTCAATAAATTTAAAAAAATTCTTTATTTATAATCAGGTTGGAGAGAGTAAAACTTTCTACAATGTCAATATCAATAATTATAATTAATAATTGCACTGTAATTATTTTTGCTTACTAAGAGACTTGAAAAGGAAGATAGGGTTGCCTGATTGCCTCTACTTATTGCCGGCAAGATCAGCTTCTCCATCATCATGAGGTGTGTTAAGGCATGCCAAATGTTCGAGGGAGTGAAAAAAGTGTTTTGAAATTCAAAAGAACAATGAGTTACAAATAAAAAAACAAAGTTCATAAGACAAGGGACTGCGTCTCCATTCATTGATGTTTCAATTAGATTCCAGCTTGCTTTGGATGCTTTTTGGTAAAAGGAATGTACAAGTACGGCAAATTGAATATGTACGCCTAAAAAAGTGTGTTTTGTTTTTAATGATGATTTTAACTTATTAAACAACTTTAGCATATTTGATCTTGATGTGATAAAAATTATTTTTATCTCTGAGGGAATTGATTATTAAAGATTGATTATATTTAAAATTGACTTAAAAACAAAAAAGATAATTTGTTTTGTTGTAGCCACGTTTCACAAATATACAGCCACGTTTTACAAATATACAAAAATGATCTTAAATTATCGAGTCAAAGAATCTGAAGTTTGACAACTCTTTCTAATATCAATTTCAATATTTTATATTTTATGTGTGAATTTATCATTAAGTTTGATAAATTTCAAGCATTTGAATTCAATTTCTCCTCTCACGAATAAAAATATGAATATTGTATTTATATTATCATTGATTTTATTAAATTATCATTGATATTAGAGAGTTTTCGGTATGTTCGAATAGTGTGAAAATTAACTTTAAGATATTAAAGGTGATATAATGATAAGATAAACTAATTTTATACTATCATAAATAAAATTATAACATTTATTTATATTATATTATTATTTTAAAATTAAAAGTATAACTTGACGATATACATGCTCATGCTTGATTGACAGTATAAATTGCACATTTTTTCCCTCTAATTTTAAAGTAAAAAATTCCAAATTTAACTTCAATTTAAACTAATTTAAAATATAAAAGTTATTTTCGTTAAAAATATAAATGTGAAAAATCAATTCTACAATTTAAAAATAAATTTTAAATCCTTCAAAAAGACTTAGGGGGCGCGTTTGTTTGAATTCATAAAATATTCTTAGAAATAAATTATCTGAAAATAAAAATATAAAGATTTAATTTTTAGATTTTTGCTAAAATTGTGTTTAATATATAATTTGATGTTCTTTAACACACACACACATATATATATATATATATATATATATATATATATATATATATATATATATATATATATATATATATATATATATATATATATATATATATATATATATTATTTTATTTTAAAATTATGTGAAATTTTATGAGAATGAACATTTCTACCTTCTTCTTATGCAATAAAATTATAAAAATTATGGAAGTTGCAGAAAATTTTTATTTTTGAGTATAAATGTTTTCAATTTTGTAGCAAATATAAGAATAATTATTTTCCACCGTTATCTTCCGAAGAATATAATTTCTTTACTTGAAAAAACACCCCTTACATAATCATTATTTTAGATGTCACATATTCTTACTCACTGGTGATTAGTTTCACATACCATAGTGCTTGATCAATTGAAACATGATAACTGTGACTAAAAATGACAAATGAGTTCATTTATCTATTTTAAGATAAAATTGTTAATGGATTGAATCTTATTTATTTGTTTAATATAGATGAATATAATCAAAATAACTTTTATTAAACTTAGTTTTTAAATTATTTTAGATAAAATTCAATGAATCACTTTTTAGAAAAAATATAGAAAAAATTAATGATAAAAATCAAAATTATTTATTTTTCATTTGTTTTTAGTTACATTTTATGTCAAAAAATATTATTCAACAAAAGCATATTTATTTTCAAAAAATAACGGAATTATATAAAAATATAAAGAGAAAAAAGAATATGCATTATCAATGTAAAATAATTTTACATTGACAAGTAATCAATTAAGTGTATCCTATCACATCACACTTAAAATTTAAAATACTTTATTGATTTAATAATTTGTTGGCATTTTATTGGACGACAAAATAATTTGCATTGTAGTGCATATCCATTACTCTAAAATATAGAATAGTAACAAATCATACATGATTTTAATCTTTGATATTTTTTCTATCTTACTAACTGAAGTAATTTTTTTTAAGAAACGAAAATGGACTAATAAACTGACAACCCTGTGTTAGTTGGTAATTTCTATGAGGTATTTTGGTGTGAAGAAATGGACTTTATGTTATTTAGATATTTATTCGAGTAGAAGCCAGAGATGTACGATTTGGTTAACAAGCAAGGAGATTCGAAGAAGAGATATAGTTGCAAAAGATTTAGAGTTTTTTAGCTCTAAAGACGCTTCGATTTCGAATGAGGCATTTTTGTTAGAGTTTGTTTGAATTTCGAATGGTTCGTTCTGTTAGAAACTTGGAAGGTTCGAATTATAGGATTAAGCGGTCTAGCGAAGTATTTTAAATTCAAACGAAAGATATGAATTGATCAAGTTCGTTGTAAAGTTTGAAATTCTAATAAAGGCGCTGTTTCATCAGAGGACGCGCGAAAGCCACTGATTGTAGAAGACATGTAAACTTCAAACGTGACATAATTCTAGAGTAAGACCGTTAGGGTCGAAATAGTATAAATAGGAAGTTGTAGTGTTAGAATTTCGTGTGTTCACTATTGTACAAATAATTCTTATATACTCAAATTTCCAAGCGTTAAAGGAAACGAGTTACAGACATCATGTACGTATGGAAACACCATTATCATCACTTTTACAGTTTAAATTGAAGTCTTTTGTCTTTATCTTTGTCTTTACATTTTAATTCTTTTTCAGTCATTTCGCTTTAGATTCATTCGTTTATCTTTCAGTCAAAACTTTACTTTTTCCAGGAACCTTTATCTTCCAGTCAAGTCTTTTTACATTTAATTCATAAATTATCCACTTTATTTTACCAAGTCTTTATTTACATTCTAAGTCTTTTTCATTCGAAGTCAATTACAAGTTTTAAACCTTAATTTGTTAAGGCTTTTACATTTCGTTCTGTAACCTACCAGTATCAAACGAAACCATAAGATTCATTATAAGATTCTTATTTTGTGTCTTTAAAGATTCAAATCCATAGATAAAAAGTGAAGTATGAACATGAAACTTAATTTAAACATCAAATATTATGACACATGTCCTAGGATCAATCTAGTCGATCCTGTAAGTAACCAAAGTCAATAATTTAGAGGACTAACGGTTGTTTACGAGAAATCACCGTAAACACCCTGTAGCATAAAATGTACCACAGAGGTATCAAGAGTTTACAAAAGAACACTTACATAGGAGTTAAAACAAAGGCTCAACCAAAGAACTTACAACAAAACACTATACCAGAAACATCAATCATTACTGTTACCGTAACCCCGGACAAGCAAAAGGATTATGCCACCACAAATGAGATCCAAAAATAAGGTAACTACCGGACCTAGCCTTTAGACACCAATAAGAAAGAAATTTAACTCTTTCTATCAATTGATCAATAGATGCAACTTTGGAATTAAACAACCTATTATTCTTTTTGTCTATAAAATCAAAATAGTAACGAGCCATAATAACTGTAAAAAAACCACAACTTGTGGAGTTTCCACTTGAAGAGTGAATAAACTGAGCATAATGATCCTTTAGATGAAAAAGATCTACCCCATCAATATTAATCCAAGATCGAACATGCTGGAAGAGTGAGCTGAAGAATTGATAGTGAATGAATAAGTGTTGAGCTGACTCCACCATGCCACACCCACAAAAACATAATTGGTCCTCGGGAGAAACAATTCCACGCTTAACCAAGTTATCCTTAGTAAGCAACATGTTTCGAAACAATCGTCAATAGATCAAAATCTTCGTAGGAACTTGCTTATGTCAAACATCATCCCAACCCGACACCGTTTGTTGACCTGCCCGATTAGTGAGCATATAGTATACATCACTGACGGTATAACTCGTACCTTCAGAGAGCACCCACCTCCATTAATCTTGAGTATTATCCTGCAAAGACACATCAAGTAATAGATACCTACACTGGCCGTGCAATTCCTCCTCCCATGCTAACAACCTCATCCTCAACCTCCATGCCCTTCCTCCTTCCCTCACCCTAATAGAAACATATTTGCTATGGATTCCCCTTTAAGCTTTGACAACTGATAAAGACGACTAAACCTCTAACATAATGGTACATCTCCTACCCAAGTATGCATATAAAAAAGAGTATGAATGTCGTTCCCCACCTTCTTACGCACATTCTCATTAAACCAACTTCCTACATCTAGACCCCCCAGTTCTGAATCCAACCCATAGCACGCCATCAATTAGAACAAGTTCTTCTTCCTCCCTTAACCCACCATGCTTCCACCCCATACCGAGCTTCCAACACTCTAACCCAAAACCCTTCCCTCTCGACTAGCATCATCGGATACCACTTTCATAACAATGCAATATTAAACTCGTTAATCCTCCTAACCCCAACCCCCCATACTCCTTAGTTTTACAAATAGACTTACAATCAACCCAAGCAGTTTTCCTATAAGTATTATCACTCTCACCCTAGAAGAAATTCATAAAAATAGAATCTAAAGTTGTGATAATACCTACGGGAGCTCTGAAGAAAGAGAGGGCATATATAGACATAGATGCAAGGACATACTTCAATAAAATTAAGCAACCATCGAACAACAAATTACGATTCTTCCACTCAAAAAGCCTAACTTTAATGTGATCCAACATCAGATCCCAAAAAGCCAATCTTATCGAATCTCCTCCAATCAGCATACCAAAGTACAAAAGGCACTTTCCCAACCCTACAGAAGATAAATTCCCATAAATTACAGGGGTGTGTTTGTTTGAAGTATTAAAAATAGAATTATGGGAATATTATTCCTGGGAACAATATTGTTGGAAATTTTATTCCCGCATATATGTTTAGTGAGCAAAGTAATTTTCTAGGATGATTTTTGAAATATATTTAATTTAAATATTAAAATAAAAAATAAATGAGTTAAAATGTTTGTGAATGAGAAATTATGGATAGTTACTACTTATTCTCGTGGGAATGTAAGATTCCCACTCTATAACATAGAAATAGAAAATGAAAAAATTATGTATAAAATAAATTTCTGAAAATGAAAAATTCCTAAATACAATTTATCAAAATTTAAAACAAACATGAGAATAAAAAATATTTCATCCTACCTTCCTAAAAATAAATTTACCATTCATAAAACAAACGCTCCCAACTAAAAAGTGTCATATGTTTTTCTATTCTTAAGATGTTTAAATTTTATTAAACAAAATTATTATAATGAGTAAAAATTAAATACATATTAAATTATTAGATGAAAAACAGAGAAAATGATATGGAATATAAAGAGTAAAGAAAGAGGATGTCGAATAATAAAATTATTATACACATTCTAAGTGGACAAATTCCTTAAGCTTATCTTTCTTCTAGTAAGTGGACAAATTCCTTAGTGACAGTCAAATATCAAATAAATAACTGCAGCAACTAAATAGTTATAAACATTATATTTGATATAAATTACTAAAATAAAAATTTAAACTACATTAGTTAGACTTTAGATAGTTTAAGAAAGGAATTTACAGTTTATTCCTTTTCTAATCTTTAATAAACCCCCAATTTAGAAGACAAAGAAAATAGGTAACTGAGGAATATGAAGAGGATTAAACTAAAGTCTCCTAATCAGAATCCCGTCTATCATTCTTTCCTATCTATATCTCATTTTATAATTTTGATAGTCAAAATCAATCAAAACTATATCTTAAAAATAAATCAAAACAACATTAAAAAGAAAATAAAAAGAAAGGAGTATTATTATTATTATTATTATTATTCACTATCCACTGTAGTAATTAATTAGTATCTATCCAGTATCCATAGTTACATCTAAAAAATACAACTCATCAAGTTGGGGATTTCCAACAAATGGTTGGAGTTTTAATTTCAATCTTTCAAAGTTCAAACCATTGAATTCAATTGACTCCATCAACAACAGTTTGAAACTCATCTTTCCATAAGAGAACACACCTTTCATCTCCAAATAACTTTAACCATCTTGACCAAAAAACACCATCCAATGGTCAGAATCAACGCTTGTAAACGCCCCACAATAAGCCCAACTAGTACAATCATAACCAGAATTGCATAACCTGAATTCTTTTTCCCAGCAATAATCGATTCTGTAGAATAAGCGATTCCACAATCATCTCTTACTTCATTTTTAATAATAATAATCGCTTCTTTATCTTCAACTTCATTATCTTCATGACTATAATTATTATTATTATTAAAAATACTAATACTAATTCCCTTTTCTTCTTCCTTTTTCTCTTTCCTAGAACGAAACTTCTGAAGCTTCTTCACCATTGTTGCCTTAAACCTACCGCTACGACTACCTTTCCCTTTAATTTTGCATTCAGAAACCAACGAATCTTCCAATTCGCCACACTCCTCACTCTTTTCTTCTTCCTCCACAGCTTCAATTTCATTCAAATTCAACAATTCAATTTCATTGAAAGCGGTTACCGGTTGTTGAATCTCATTTTCCTTATCACGAAATAGAATCTTCTGGAACTGCGATTCAATTGAAACGCTAGCATTAGAACAAGGCTTCAAACACGAAACGGCGCGTTTTAATGCGTTTTCGAGAAACAGAAGCGCGAACGCCGATACCGTGATCGCAACCGTTAACTCCTTCACACTCGCCGCTAAAACAATTACCGTCAACGTCTTCACGATGATCGCCTTAGAACGAAACGTGGAAGTTAGTTTTTCAACCGGAGGAGAGGAGCCGACGGCGGATTCATCGGTGTTGGTGTTTTCTCTGATAAGAGGATTCGGTGTGGATGAAGCTTCATGAATCGGCGACGGAGGTGTGACCGGAGACGACGGCGGGGGAGGTGGAGGTGACGGTGACTGTGACGGATCAATGTTCTCGGAGTGAACCGGTTTTCTGAATCTGGATTTCTTGAAGCGGTTACGGTTTTTAACGAAGAGATCGATGAGGGAAGTGGGGAAACCGGTTTCAACGAAGAGAGAACGACCACGTTTCGGTGATTGAAAATCAGCGACGATTTGTGAAATTCGGGTGACTCGGTTTTTCTTCTTCCAAGGAAAAGGCATGGTGAGAAGAAAAAGGGTTATGTGTGAGAGAGTATTTAGGGTTTAGGAATAGGACATTGGTTCATAGGGAAGTTGAAGTGAAACGGTTTGTAGGGAGAATGAAGAAACGTATGAAAGGGTGAGAGGCGCGTGAGTGAAAAAGAAAACCAAGGTTGTTGTGAGGAAACTTTGAACGCGACTCAGTTTCGTGTATTTTGGTTGTTATATACTATATATTATTAGCTGGATGATATTGTGACATAACTCTATGTGTATTTTATACTCTATGTATACTGGTACCGTATTTTTATAAAGTTTAGATTTAAATCATACTTTAACCTTATAAATCATATTTTCAATTTTCAATCAAAATAAAAACATTTTACCCTTATAAACCATATTATACCAAGTAAAAAAAATTATTTGAGTGCAAGTTTTTCATATTTGGTTTGACATATATATCCTATATATTTAAAATAAACTTGAAAAATTTCTTATCCAGGATATACTCTATCCATCCATCGCAAATTACAAGACATTTTAAATATTTCATCTATATTAAAGAATATTACAAGACATTTTGAATATTTCATCTATATTAAAGAATATTACAAGACATTTTGAATATTTCATCTATATTAAAAGAATAATCATTGTTGTATGTGAAATAAAAATTTATGTGATTTTACATTATTATTTTATTGATTACAAATAAAAAATAATGAGAAGATTCTAAAAAATATAATAAAAGTGCCAATATTTTACATAAATAATTTAAAATATTATTTATATATTAATTTAAAATAACTATCTATATTACATAGTAAAAGAAACTTTAGTGTATGATAATCAACTATTCAACTATATAGCTATTAATATAACATGTTATCAAATTACCATAAATATCATTTTATTTTAAATTAATTGAACTACAAAATATGTATATTAATATTTACATAAGACTAATATAATCACAATATCTATTCAATAAAATATTGATATATAACAATGCAAAATTACTTTCAAATAATCTTTTTTCTCACTTTATGAATTAAACTATTTCTATCATTCACTCGAGAGTTAAACACTCTACGCACTACAACTTTTAAATTATGTTCACTAATCATCTAACTACAATAAAATAGCAATTTAACGTCGGGCTAAAGCCCTCGCTAGAATTCCAAACCCACGCTACTGCACATTAGGGATGGCTTAGCGTAGGAGTTGGAGTGGATGCACTATAGGAGGAAGCAAAGCATAGTGGCCAGCAGTCGATACATGTAGCAACGATTTAGTGAACACTAGCGAAACATTATAATAAAAAAGGACGTTAACATATTTAAAAAATTATGTAGCGTCCACACTTATCGACGCTGCCATTAACTTAGTAGGGCCACTTTTTTATATTTTACATACTTCTATCAAAGGTGCTTCAACTTAGTGCCGTTTTTAGAGTCAATTTATTACTCCCTCCGTTTCTTTTTAAGTGTCGTTTTAGAAGTTTTTTTTTGTTCCTATTTAAGTGTCGTTTTGATGTTTTAAGGTTACAATTTACCAATTATACCCTTACTTTTTAAATAAGTCCACTTTATATTTTATAAAATTTTCCTTTCTTAATATATGTAATAACTCACTTCACATTTTCCATAAAATTCTCTTTCTTAATACGTATTCCTATTCCCATGAAAATTTAATATATTTAATAACTCACTTCACACTCACTTCAAATTATATTCCAATATTACATAGAAAAATGTTTAGCATTAAATTTTATCAAAGGAACAAATTTTTCAATTGAAGACTAACAATTCTATAAAAAGGATTAGTACCATTGTTTAAATTATCCCGTACAAAACAAAAGAGCTGTGGTGGAACAACAAAAGACTCCATGGATCTTCAAAAAGAAGAAAGAGTGGAAGAGTCATTGGAGCAAGAAGAAGGGGAAATCGTGGAAGACTCTTTTGACAAGATTCAAGAACAAGATGACAACGAAGAAGAAGAAGTATTATCAAGAGTTGTACTGGATTTTGATTTAAATGAAGAGGCAGATTATGAATTTGATTTGAACAAATTTTCTGAAGAAGACGAAGAAGAATGAGAAAAAAACGGAGAAGAATCTTCCCACCATACTGAGTTTCGACCTGTGATAAAAAAGATGATAAAAAAACTTCTTCCAAAATTTTACTGAAAAATATTTGTGGACTAAGTATGGAGTATCTCATTTTAGATTTGGCTTAAGTGCATAAGTTGTAGGAGTTGTTATTTAAGAAGTCCTTATTATTGATATTTTTTTTTATAAAATAAGTATGGAGAAGAATTCCTTGTTATTGCTACAATTTAGGAATGCATTTCTTAAGTTATTCTTATTGTTTTTTTATTGATACATTAAAAAAAATCATGGCAAAAGTTTAGGAAGTTACGTGAGATTTGCTAAAGTTTAGGAAGTTATGTAACTTTTATGGCAAAAGTTTAGGAAAATATAAACTTAATTCTCACGCACAATACATATGATAAAAGTGACTACATCCATAAACTATATTTATGGCAAAAGTTATCAGTAATTAAATTTGTTACTCCATAAACTAAATTTTAGGAGTACAATCCATAAACTTAAAAAAAAACTCTATTTGAAAATCTCAAATGTGACTACATCCCACTTACAATAAGTGTTACTCCACGTTTAAGTAATTCTTGACTTCTTGTATTAATATTGGATCACACTTAATTTGAATTGGTAGTTGTCCTATTCTTTCTAGCCTTTCCTTATTTATATGAGGAATTTTATATTTATTGGAACCTGTCACTTTCATGATCTCTACCATGCATAATTGCAATGATACAAATATACGATTGGACATAATTGAAGGAAAATTTTCAAATGACTTCACCACTGCATCGATAAGTTGATCAATAGTTTTTGGTGCTTCCTTGTATTGCAATGATTGTATAGCCGAGAAAAACCCAAGATCTAAGATATTTAAATCTGGAGAGTTTGCAGGATGACACATTAAACGAATATCAAACCCATCCTTGGTAGCAGCCTCACAGAACAAAGGATCATTATGGTTTATATGTGTCATTGCGTTATCCTGCTGAATAAATATTGTTGACTTCAAGTCATCTCTTGGCCATTTTTCTCTTATAGCCGGTAGGACTTTGTCAATAAGGAATGATCTTACCACATCTCTCTTAACCGAAGTTATTGCTTTTGTTACCATTGTTCCGCAACTCGTTAATACTTGACCTTTGAGCCGGTTCATGGGTAACAAACGGGAAAACACCAATTTTACCCGAAAAAGTTTCATTTCCTCCTGCGTCAAATCGTGGCCGAGTTTGAGCAACTAAGAACATAACTTTGGCAATGAAATTTTTGCTCTTACATGTTCGATATGGCTCATCTTCATCTGGGAGCAAATAATACTTCTCGGATTTTTTAGTCATATAAAACCATTTTTCATCAATATGAATAATATTGTGCATGCTTTTAAACATTGGATCATGTGGTGTACCTTCAAGCATTGATAAACAAAATTCCAGCCTAGATATTTTGTTTTCTTCTTTCAATAATGGTTTTATGGCATTTGAATTACGCCGTATAAGCCCTGATTTTAAGCCTGAACACCGATGTTGGATTGGTTTTCAACCCAAAAGCTAAAGATCGAATGTTTGTTCTTTGACTGAAAGGAAGTTCACGAATTTGATTCTCATCAATTGAAATTCTCTTACGTCCACAATTTTTTATCTTCCTATGAGAGACATCACGCGTTTCACTTTCTTTTGCTCTTTTCCAAATACGTTGAACAGTTCTTATAGGAACCGAATTTGATGAAGCCACCTCATTTGTAGCTCCTTTACGTAATTGTCCATCAACGCTTTTTTGTAGTAGCTCATGATAAATAGACATGCGTTCTTCATTGCTTAAGACTCTTAATTTCTTTCTTTCTCTAGATTCTGCTTCAAAATTTTCTGCAACATACACTATAATTTTTTTTAAAAAAATAACAAAATTACTAGAAACAACCACATAAAAAATAAACACACATGAAATATCACTGTGAATTTAAGTATAGAAACCACCACATAAAAAACAAACACACATGAAATAAAAAATATACCAATGTCATTGTTTCCTTCAACCTCCTCTTGTAAATTATCTTCATAGGACTCATCAATGTCATTAGTTGCTTCAACCTCCTCTAAAGCCATATTTGATGAGATGTAAATATTTTGAACTTATAATATGAAACCATATTATATATACTACTCCTTTTATTATTGGTTCAACCTCATCATTGGTTTTAATTTTATGGTGGAAACTTACGTTTTATTAAAATAATTGGAGGAATAAGTATTTTTACGGTGGAAACTTAAGTTTTCCTTTAGCCATTCATTGAAACAATAAGCAATAAATATTTTTATAGTAAAAGTAAATATTTAATGAAACAAAGAAGACATATTCTTATAGTGCAAGATTAATTCCAAAAATTTAGGAGTAGTTACGGAAGAGAGAGAGTTGTGTGCCCCAAAATATGGAATTAATTATTTGAATTAAATAATTTAATGAGTTTTATTTGGAAAGAGAATGAGGGTAGAATGGGAAAAAATTATAGCAATTCATGTATCTTGGTTGGAGAGCTTTTGGCTAAAACGTCAATTAAAAAGGAACGGAGGGAGTATATCTTCTATATTAGCGTCGATTTAATGGGACACTCTAGCATTGATTACTTTCATTTAACGTCAAATATAACTGACGCTATACACCCAAAGGGTTTGTTTGATTGATCTATACTGTAGCGTCGGTCTTATTTGTTATCAAACTAATTTTTCTTTTATATTTTTGTCTCTTCTCATTTTATCATTTTATCTGTTTTACTTAATTATTTTATTTTCTCCTAATTACTTTAATATATTAAAATATAATTATAGTATATGAATATCATATTAATTATTTACTGAAGTTTTCTTATGAACAAGTTATTTACTGGAGTTTAAACAACTATATAGTAACTATTAATTTAAAAATATTACTACCTCCCCAAAATAAGTGTCACATTTAGTAAAAAAATTGTCCCAAATTACACTATTTCTATCATTCAATCTCTATTAAACACCCCACACACTTCACAATTTTTAAATTATATCCAGTCTCCATCTCATTATTCTTTCAAATTAAAAACATTTTTCTTTTATATTTCTTTTTCTTTTCATTTAATCATTTAATATTTTATATCTAATTATTTATTTTTGCCTAATTATTTTTAATATATTAAAATATATAATTATAGTATATGATTATTATATTAATTATTTAATGGTGTAAAAATATATACAATGTTGACATTTAATAATTAGTCATACACACAACTAACTTTTCAAATCGCGAATCACTATTAGAAAAATACACATTTTATTTTAATAATATTTTAATTATTTAAAATATAATATTCTTATTTTTAAATGTTAAAATTTCTTTTTTCTCTCTCAAATGTCACTATCAGCAACATACCTATTTCATTTTAATTAACAACTGTATTTATTTGAAAAAAAATTCTTATTTTTAAATGTCAAGATTTCTCTCTTTCTTATGGGACATTATCATCAAAATACTTATTTTATCTTAATTAAAATTGCCTTTATTTGATACACAAAATTTAAATTTTCAAATGTCAAAATTTCTCTTTTATTCACGGGAGTCTATCAGTAAAATACCTATTTTATTTTAATTAACAATTATGTTTATTTGAGACACAAATTTTCAAATTTTCAAATATTAAAATTTATCTTTTTTTTCCACATTTTTAGCAAATACCTATTTCATTTTAATTAGCAATTACTTTTATCTGCGACACAAAATTCTTATTTTTAAATATCAATTTTTTTCTTTTTATGATTTTAGAGATATTTTTTTATAATTATTTAATACAATTGAATTTACATTATTATTATTAATATTATTTATTTTATAATTAAATAACTAATTTTAAATTTACATATACATTTAAATAAAATATATATCATATTAAATAAATTTATTTGTGCAGACACACAAATATTTTGCTAGTTCTATGTTACAATCTACACTTTAGTCAAAACATTTATTGAACTAGACTGATGTATTGGCATCTATTTATAATATTTCCACTTTATACCTTTCGACTATATATATATATATATATATATATATATATATATATATATATATATATATATATATATATATATATATATATATATATATATATATATATATATATATATATCCAACTATTTTTGATCTATATAATGAATCGATTAATTTGGTTTCATGGTTCAGAAAGATGACTCAATGATTAAGTCTTGTTTCTCTCAAAAATCAAACTCAGATAGTACTCAAATGATTCATCCTTAGTGGAAGTTCATTTCCCACTAGAGTTCAAGTACTTGGTTATATAAGTATATTTTGTAAACAAAAATACTAAACGAATAATCTACAGTTATAAACAAAAAGACTATGTCTGAGCACTACTTTTGTGTTGTATGGGGATCACCCTCATAATAAGACACATACAAAATTTCATTACCCCTCTACCAGTTGTGCAAACCAAACCATACCATGACTTCCTCAAGAATAGGTAGTCAACAACTTACCTCAGTCAAGAGGGAGTAGTTACCACCTCTTAGGGTTTCCTAATGGGAGAGGGAGATATCATAAAATATACAAAACAAGATTACACCCTAAGCACATTACTTACATGTATAACACCCTAATTCCTCAGAGTAATTTATAAACAAAAATCAAAGTAATTTAAACATCAAAATAACTATGCAATTAGGATGTCACATTCACCGAATCAAGAACATGCTCATACAATGGGATATGCAACACATGTATTAATTAAATAACAAAACATGAGTCTGAACTTCAATATTTTATTAAGCAGCGAAAAGCATCACAACTGAATTGTATAATTCTTCAAACATAATTATAACAATTGTAGTTATAAGGAAATTATCAATACATGAGATTCACATAACAATCTCCACCAACATAAAATAAGAAAAAACGTCCCCTTGTGCTACATATCAGATCAAACGCCGACTCAACAAAAACATAAAGAAGAGCAATCTCATCCATTAACTTCCACGCGACTTACTTCTGAGTACCTGCATGTTACCTACGTAGAGGCAACATTCAAATAGATGAGGTGAGAATTCATAATCATATAATGAAATTTCATAGTAATATGTAAGTACATTAATGTCACATATATGATTACCAATAAGCAATTCTCACTCCTCACAGATAAGTTATTATCACACAACATGTATGCAATACAATGAGACTCAACTCCATGACTCAATGCATATGGTACTAATTATGAACTCTCGTGTTCATCTTGATCTTGATCCTTGTCGTAGGATCAAAGCATACCAAAACTTATTACCATCACCATAGGTAATGTTTCACCGATCCCCACCTGAAACTAACTACTCATATTCAATCCCCACCATAAAATTGAGGCTCACTAAAAACAAACTATCGTTCAAATATCAAAATGCATGATTCATCAATGACATGCATCAACAACAAATATGTATAATGATATTCACCTTAATCAATGTAATATACCAGTACCGGCCGCCAAACACCAAAACAAATGTGACATGCATTCAACATTCGCATCATAGTAACACATCACATACCATAATATAATCCATACACTGACATCAGACCCCAACATACAACACCATCACACATCATTTAAATATTTCCATAAAATGCAATTATTTTTAAATGAAAGTACATTGCGTCAGCTTCTTAACGCTTCGAATGACACCTTAATTGAACACCCAAAGCTCAAGTTATAAATTTATTTATTTTTTAACATACAGTAGTCGTATTCGGTTACGTCAAAAGCTGTAACTGGTTACATCAAGTCCAAAATAACAAATATATGATTTTCTAGTGGTAATTGTTTACATCAAAACTGGTAATAGATTACACCCAAAATACATAGTTTTACGAATTTTAGACAGCATAACTGGTTACACCAAAACTTGTAACCGATTCCTCCTATGAAAAATGATTTCTTAAAAAAACATTTAGGCGTAACCAGTTACTCCAAAACCCGTAACCAATTACTACTGAACTAGCAACAATTTTCTGCAAGTTTCAGGTTACGAAAAATCAGTTCCACACCAGTCCCAAAATCCCAATTTTATAAAAGATCAGGTATCCAAGTTCTATGCTTTGTTTTCCAATAATACACAAAATTCACATCATTCCACAAACACTAAATCATCCAATTATACCACCAACACCCAATTTATACAACATACAACACAATCACATCATGATACATCAAATTGCACAAAGAAGAGAATAATAATCGTAGAGAAATTAGAACATCTATCCACATGTTATCATGCAATCCCTATACAAGAGGAAGTCACACCCTTACCTTATATGATGAGCTCGATAATTCTCTAATAGATATTCTCCTTCCTATGCCCTAGACTTTTTCCTATATTCTTCTCTTTTTCACGTTCTGTCGATCTCACTCTTTATTTCCCTATTTTCCTTATTATAATTTAAATATTATTATAATTTATCCCAATTAATTAAAATAACTATCCCTACTAAATATTTATTTAATTAAATTACTACCAATATTATTTAAATAATTCAAAAATTATAATAACTAATAGAAATTACTTCTACCTCTACCACCTCCATTTCTCTACGTTTTTACTCAACACACCTCATACCCTTAAAACCTATAATTCTAAGGTTACCACCATACATTCAAGAGTTCTGCTAACACATCAAAACATCAACCAACACATGCGCATCACTCAATTTATTTTCAAAAATTTAATTAAATAAATCAGGGCGTTACAACTCTTCCTCACTTAGAATATCTTCGTCCTAAAAAATTTACCTGATATGAGCAACTCAGAATACGCCTCTCGCATCCTACTCTCCAACTCCCACGTCATGTTATCTCTGGTAGCACTTCTCCAAACCACTTTCATGAGAGAAATCTATTTGCCTCTCAACTTTTTCAATTTGCGGTCTTCGATCCTCACATGTAAGGTTTCAACTGTAAGGTTATCCCTTACTTACACATCATCTATTAGAATCACATGAGATAGATCTGGAACTTACTTAAGAAGTTATGAAACATGGAATATATAATACATATTCAAAATATTAGGTGGAAAGGCCACCCTATAATAAATCACTCCAACTCTATTAAAAACATAATACAGACCAATAAACCGAGGAGTAAGCTTCCTCAATTTCAAAGAACACTCGACATTGGTCACAAAGTGACTCTCAAGAATACACGACCTCCCTATTGAAACTTAAGATCATTAATTTTCTTGTCATGGTAACTCTTCTACCTAATTTGTGAAGATTTCATATTTTCTCAAATTAACTTCACATTATCAAATGTCAGTTGAACAATCTCAGGCACAAGCACTACATCCTCACCAGATTCAAGCCAACATAGAGATGTCCTACACCTCTGACCACATAGTACCTCAAATAGTGTCGTTCTAATGCTAGAATGGAAACTATTGTTGTAAGTAAACTTTATCAGTGTAAGATAAATATCCCAAGCACCACCTTGCTTAATGACACAAGATCTCAGCAACTCCTCCAAAGTCTAAATAGTTCTCTCTATCTGACCATCTTTCTATGGATGATAGGAAGAACTCAACCTCAACTTAGAACCCAAAGCCCCCTGCAAACTCTTCCAGAATATTAACATAAACCTCAAGTCTCTATAAGAAATAATACACAATAGAACTCCATGCAACTTCATAATCTCACACATGTAAATCTCTGCCAACTTCTACAAAGGAAAATGGACGTTAATCAATATAAAATGCACTGACTTTGTCAATCTATCAACCACCACCCAAAATGCATCATAACCTCTGGGAGTATTTGGTAACCCCGTCACAAAGTCCATCAAAATGTGATAACTCCAAAATACACCTTATATTTGACTCGTTTTACATGCATTTTATTGTTGTTTTATCTATATTTCCTATATTATGTGGGTATTTGTTTGGATTTTAGGTATTTGACCTAATGGGAGTCGCACGTGAAGCAATAAAGTAATTCGAATGAAAAAATAGACGAGAAGAGGGAATTTTATACTCAAAACAACCACCATTGGGTTCACCACAGAGGTGGCCGTAAGTGGTCAGCGCACAAACGGTCTCCAAGGCCAAGTCGTAGCAAAATTTGGAACATGGCATTCGCCATGGATAGTGCGGTCATCGCCACCGCTTAAAAACACTCAGCAGTTACATTTTAGGCTTGCCTTGGTCTTGCACTCCCTTCATTTTCTCCTAAAAGCTCTCCAACAAATTCGTCAACATCCCACTTGATTTTTAGGTGTTTGGAACTCTATAAATAGGTTTTTAGCATTCACTTTTTGATCCATCCAAGCTTAGCACACTCATGGGCATATATTTACCGATTAAAGTTATAACTCGTCACATTGAGGGGTTATAACCAGAGATGGTGAAATGGGTCAGGCCCACCTGGTTGGCCCGTTTGGCCTGCCATTTTTGGTGGGCTAGGCTGAGGTTTTCAGCTCGATACCTTAAATTGGCCCTCTCCGCCTAACCCTCTTAAAAAAAGCAGACTGAGGCGGGACAAATTTTGTGTGCGGGCTTTTTCTTAAAACTTTGTATTTTTTACTTAGAATTAAAACAATTTTTACTATTAAAACAATATTTTTCTCTTAGGATTATATTGATTGAATTGTATTATAAATTTATTATACATACAAATTTAAATATAATTTTAACGTTCTTTTTATAACTTACTTATACATGCGTTGATCGGAAAACTTGAAATAAAAGAACAATTGTATAGCATGCAAAATTATTAAGTTATCAATACATTAACTTAGATATTTTCTGTAGAAAAAAATGTTGATTTTAAGAAAATGAAATGTTTGATTAGTGTATACTTGTTACAAATTTAGGATTTAACTATTATGAAATCGGTCAATATAAGAGTTTGTATGATGTAAATAGTAAGAAAGTTCAGTGTTTATATTTTAGGCACTACTTTCTTATGCATTGTGATGTTTTATGCAATGTAGTTGTTATTATTGTTGGTTTTGTGTAAATTCTAAATTGGGTTCTTTTAGTAGTTAGTTTTTAAATAAGATTATAATGATATGTATTATTTATTTATTTATTTTGAGATTTATTTATTGTGCTTGAGTTTTTTTTTGTTGCTGTAATTGGTCTTTATTTATTTATTTTGAATTGTTTGGACTTAAAACATGTTAAAGTTCTATTATGTGTTCCTAAAAAATTTATTTTGTTGACCTCTTTCGTAATAATTACATTTTTTCTAAATTATGTAGTAAATCCATTGTAAACTAAAAAAAATAATAAATTGGCAGGCTGGCCCGCCAACTCGTTAGTAAACAGAGTGAGTTTGACTTTCGAGCTTAGACGTCTAAGTTGGCCCGCCCCACCCCACTTTTGGACGAACTTAAATGGGGTGGGCTGCCCGCTTTGTCACCCCTAGTTATAACATTGTTGACGGTCTAGTTTGTATTGAATTTGGAGCAACTTTGTAGAAGATTTAATCTTGCCGCCATTTTATTTTCCACATTCAAGTTTCCAGCAATTTACTCTTGTACCAGATTAAAGTCTCTACGGAGCATGTTTTTATTTATCGTATTATATTTATTTTATCATATCTTTATTTAATCACGTGTCCATCTTCTACTTTTATTCCAATTGCATGCTTAAAGTCTTAATCATAATATCTACTATGTTTTCTTTCAAAAACGAACTAATTGTTTTGTCGTGCATTACAATCATGTCTAGCTAAACTATAATTGTTAGAATGTGAGGACCGTAGATTTGACGATACTCTAAAATGTTGTTCTCGAGGAAAGGCTTATGGGGTTGTTTTGGTTTTAAACACTATCTTTCTAAACTTGGAATTATCGGTTACTACGAAAGTAGAACCATTTATACACCGGATAAGATCGAAAGTCGTCTAATACAAAAGATTAAAATTGTTTAGTTTTTAATTGATAAGAACCGTAAAAGCTATTTATTAATTAATTGGGAAGGTAGTATTTTAATAAAGTAATTTTGAACTTATTTTCATACGCGTTTGTAAGTTTAAGGAACGGTTGGCCGAGCGAACGCCGGAAACCCTTTAAAGTCTTATTTTCCAATAAAAACAACTTTTCATCTAAGCGAAAGAAACTTATTCCTAAAAAATGTTTACTTCTTTAAAGAAAAATGTGTCAGGCACGCGACAACGCACAATATAAATTATAGAGTAAAATCTGGTTCCGATTATGCAACAACGACGGTTCCCTTTTAACTAGTTATTTTCCAAAGAGGAAAACATTATTCCATAGGTAATTAGATTTAAGAAAAATAAGAGTATCAACAAATTGATAAGATCCACATCCCAGCATTATTTTTCTAAATTAATTCAAGTTCATTATTTTATCCTAATTTTACAATCCAAAACACTTATTTTTATTGGCCTTAGATAAACATTGGAGCAATAGACAATGATAGCTTGACTATTAAGTCTTTGTGGGTTCGACACTCTTTATATTACTCTGATACTTTTCGTGCACTTGTGAAATACCCCGTCAAGTTTTGGCGTTGTTGTCATGGACCTATTACGTCAAAAATCCTAACTCCGTTGTTACACCGTCTAGATTAAGGCACACTTTTAGATGGGTTGCCCAAATTTTTCCTACAATTACCACCATTTTGAGGAACCACAATATCCTTATAAATCAAACCTCAAAATATTAGTAGATAAGTTTTTTAATACGCAAACTCTCTCTAAGCTAGAATCTATTATATGAAGGCTTATATAAACACAAACCATCAGGAATAAGGAATTTAGAAACCAATTTCTCAATGTTAATGAAACCCTTAAGCTACTAAACACTATGATCAAATCTCTAATAACTAGCTACAAGGTATTAGGGACAAAAATCCCACTACTTGCACGAACACCACTAGGACATTCCACTGAGAGGCACAAAGATGTTATAGAAATCGGTAGTGAAGAATCAGTATAAAAACCTAAAGGGGAAATAATAATATTAAGGAGAGCTTTACCAAAGAAAAATTTAGAAACCTTTTCCGCTAAGTTTCGTAAGAACTAAGACCAATTCATAGTCTAACAGATGTGTTATGACGCCTAAAACCTTACATAAAAGAAAAAATTTAGAGAACCGTAGGCCTAAATATGTCATAAATTTTAAAAACACAACGTTAACCTTTGCAGTAAAAAGTGAAAAGGTTAACACCAAACCATAAGATCCAATACCTAATATAGAGCCAAAGGTACCTCCATCCTACCTGAGATATGAACCATTCTACATAGGTAAGAAAAGAAAAGGTGAAGGATACGAGAGATGACTCGACAAATGGCATTGGAAACGAAGCATTACAAAAGATCTGATTAAGAATTCGTTCTTAATAAAGCCAACATGATTTTATTCTTGGTCGAGCTACCGACATTGAACAAAGCGCTGCATGGGAGGAAGCCCATGATTCCTCCTTTTTATTATTTTACTAATTTTCTTTAAAACGGTGAATCATTTCCTCTTACATAACTAACTTATGTGATTTCCTACATTCCAGGTCTCATTGCTCTACCTAGATTATTCTAACTATATTTTAAAGATGCAAAACTTCGATGACATGAAAATCCAGTTCAGAGATGACGACCAGAGAAACCGCTACACAGTCCTGTCTGAGAGACTTATGCTACCCACCAGATACCCCGACTTCATTTGCATGGAAGCTCTAAGGATCGAGTCTGGCATTAGGTACACGTGTAACCAATTAGATTGAGATGAGTTTTCCGAAGCCAAAAATATCACCTACCGAAAAATCACCCTCGAGTTCCTTAGCTCATTTAGTTAGCAACCAAACCAAGGTCACAGATTTTATCGAGTTCAGAGATCATTTAGATTATTTGGACAAAAGTGTAGGCTAACTCACCAGGATTTAGGTCGCCTCTTACGATTCTAGTATGGCCCAATTTCCACACATGAAGTTCCTGTTAATCTTTACACGCAAGACACCTTCTAGAAATATATTACCAATAACGAAAACCCCGACCCATCCACCCACTTTTCAAATTGTATCTATAACCCAACACTTAGGTATTTCTAGATGATTTTAGCCCAAACATTTTTTGGCCAAAATTACACCATTGAGGAAGAGTTATGTATCCTCTATTGCATCACTGAATTCGACCATGTTGAGTTTGACACCTTTCTCATAAAGAATCTAAAACAAATAGCCTTTTATTTAATATGACCTATTCATGTAGGAGGGACAATAACCAGAATTGATTTTACCATTGGATACAAAATAAACTAAACCACGTAGTACCCTAAAAAATATAAATTTATATGATATTAAAAAAAATCGGTACAAAATCATATATTGCATATTAGAGTATTATAGTAGTTATAATGCTACAAAAAAAATTATTTAATTTTAAAGTAAAAAGAAAAAAAAAAATTGTTCTTCTAGAATTAAATCATTCAGTATTTTTTTCCGATTGAGATGATAGAAAACTCTATTTACAATTACTCATATTTATATTTTAAATTAAGTATTTTTAGTGTTTTCAAAATGATTAATTCAACATACTCTATAATTATTTAAATTATAAAATAATTAATCATAAATTAAAAAGTAATAAATATAATTAAGAGATAATTAGCAATTAATAAATAAAATCACTAAGTAAAGAAATAATTAAATTTGCAATTGTAAAATAAATAAAAAATTGAAAAGAAATAGTTCTTACATTTCATTTTGAGTTTATATTTTCTCTTAGTTATTCACAAAATCTTTTTTTTTTCTTCCTAAAAATCAATAAAAAATTAAAAAAATACATTGACAATGATGTGATTCACAACCCTATTATGAAAGAATCAACGACTCTATCACTCGGTCAATTTGTTTATTGATGTAAACTTTCATCTATTTATTTATATAGAAATGCTAAGTTGACATAATTTTTGACACTTACACCGTATATATTATTTACAAATACTGTATATATATTATTTTAATTTTTTATATATATATTTTTAAAATTATTTTAGTTAATACAGTTTAAAGTTTGGTTAATATATATTCAAAAGAATCATATATATATATATATATATATATATATATATATATATATATATATATATATATATATATATATATATATATATATATATATATATATATATATATATATATATATATATATATATATATATATATATATATATATATATATATATATATATATATAAAGTTGGTTAATACAATTTATAACTTGGTTAATGAATTCTCAAACATAAAAAATATTAAATAGTAAAATAAAGTTGGTTAATCGAGTCTAAAAATTAGTTTATATTTATAAATTAGTGTCAGAGTATGGTTAATAGTATGTATTTTATCGGTTAACGAAGAAGTAAAATTGGTTAATAAATTATAAATAAAATAATTGGTTAATAGCCTACATTTTTGTGGTCAATACAATTGTCAAATTGGTTAATAATACAACCTTATATTTGTGTTATAAAATAAATTTTTATTTTAAAAATATTATTTAAAAATATTATTATTTTATTGAAAAAACACTGTTCACCGTGTAAAAATCAGCGTCAACGTAGCTATCAAGCTTAGTGGATACAACCTTAGCTTCCATGGAAGATGTCAAGGAAAAGTAACAAAAAGACTTGTTTATTGAATATAGAAGAAGAAGATGCACTGTTCTATTGATATTCACACACTTATATACAAAGAGTGAACTAGGTACTTTTAAAAAAATTGGCCTAACTATGTACAAGTAAAATAACTACTAACTAGCAAATTAAAATAAAGGGCTAAAGAATAAACTATGGTCCAATGTTCCCCCCTCAAGTTGGACTGTGGATGTTACATAGGCCCAACTTGTCCAAGATAACAGCAAGAGCATGCAATGAAGAGGCTTGGTGAACATGTTTGCAAGCTGAGCAGAGGTCGAAATGGGCAGCAAATGAATAAGTTTAGATTAGATTTTCTTACAAATAACATGACAATCCAACTCTATGTGCTTGCTTATTTCATCAAATGTTGGGTTATGAGCTAGATAGATGGCATATTTGCTGTCACAAAACACTGCAGCAGGTTGAGATAGCTTGATGTTGAAGTCACAAAAAAGATATTGCAACCATTGTAACTCGCAAGTAAGAGACTCCAGGGCACGATACTCTGCCTCAGTGGAAGACAATGAGACTGTGTTTTGCTTCTTTGACTTCCAGCAGACAAGGTGTTGAAGCGGTAAAGCGACAAGCAAAGAGTTGGTATTATTTATTTTTACCGGGTAATATATACCGGTTAGGTTATATCGTATCGTGTCCACAGAGATTGGTTATTGATTCGTCGTTCGACAATTCTATCGTTAATGAGTTTGAGATTAAATAGTTGTAAAGAAAAGACAAAAAATAAATGAACAAAAAGTATAAAGGATAGACAGCTTGTCCGGAGCGAATGCACACTACCCATCACAGACTTAAATCTACCGTCCAATTATACTCAGTCTACGATATTCGTCCGTACCATCACATACCTCTCACAACCCAAGCTATTTCTAACCCAAATTGAGAATTCAATTGCGTCACCTCAATACCCATCTCTGGTATATCTCACCAACATAGAGGCATTAAGAATAGATACTCTAAGCAAATGTCAGCTCTAAACCCAATTCTAGCATTCAGAAACTAACAGGTAATCATCCTAGGTAAGAATCTAAGCGATCTATACCTAGCAAAGCTCAAATCCCTAACATAAAGTAAAAACCTAAGACAATCACCAACACATATTTGCAAAGCGAACTTTATACAATGTCAAGGGCGACAAATATACATGAGTAAGAGTAGATATACATATATAACCAACAAAATAGAGAAATACACAAAGAGGAGAAGAGATAAACCACTCATTTACATCGGTTTGTCAATGCCTATCGAAGAGCAATCCACCTCCAATCATCCATGAGCAAGCCCTAATGTTGTTTTCTAAGCTAATCTATCAAAAATAAAGGTTGACGGAAATGAGGATCAAAATCCACCCCAAAATCATAACCTAAAAAGTGTAAAAAATGAAGTTATAAAACAAATCTCAGACGACCGCGCTCAGCGGCGTTTGAGATATTTACACACTAAACCGACATCAGCAGCGTGAGCCCGCTCAACGACCTCTAAAATAAAATGCATCTCTGCCGCAATAGTGCCAGAACAAACGACACGCTTCAAACCGCGGTCAGCGGCCTCCACTGAGCAAAACTTCCCAAAAATGGACTTTTATTGCAGTAAACGCATCCAGAGCCGTGTCTTCGACACTTTATTCCTCGATGCTCCAAATGTGCAACAAATACCTATAAAAACACATTAAAACTAATCAAACTATACATAAATGAATCAAAAACACAATAAAACATATTTACAAACAAAGTCGGGATTATTCAACTAAATATCAACAACAGAACGGATAAGTGCCATGAATTATATACACAAAATAACGATATTTTGACACTTATCAACTCTCCCCAACTTGACACATTGTTTGTCCTTAAACAAAGTCAAATAACTCAAAGAAACAAAAGACGATAATCAAAGAATCACGAATCAACAAGTTTTTAAAACGGAAAACAAATGTATGGTTCAAATAAAAATGTACACGATACAATACAAACTTACCACCATACTACAAAAATAACATATAAACGAAAAAAATCATAAGTACAAAAATCATGCAAAACATCCTAAAACAAGACAAGCTCAATCATGAATCACACCTAGCAAAAAATCATCGGTAGATGAATAACACATAAAGGTGAGGGATAAAAAACACTCCTCCACAATCTTGCAAACAATAAAGTAAATTATGCATTCATCTCAAAACGTATTAAAAATACAAATTCAAGAATCACAAGGGCTTTTTAAGGTTGTAATGTGACTTGGTTAACAAACAAGTGATAAGTCCTAAAGCTAATCGAAACAAAAACTTGCCAAAACCTAAGGGAGTGATCAACTCAAAAAGGCTCAAGCATAAAATCTCAATCAAAATTATTCTTCATCACAAATTGTCAAACCAAAACACCTTACTTATTAACACAACATTATTCTTTTTTTTTCCTTTTGAGAGCTTTTTTTCTTCTTTTTTTTTCCTTCTTTTTCTAATCTTTCTTTTTTCACAATTTTTTTCTTTCTATTTTTCTTTTTCTTAACCTCATATCAATCACAACATAAGTACATAAACATTCATCTTCCCAACTTGAATTCAACCAACATTAATGTGTGAATATTTCCTACTTTCTAAGGCAAGGTAAAAATCCATACAACAACATATAGTTGAGGGTTCAAGAAACAAAGAAATCAACATCCATAAAAAATGCATTAAACACTCATAGACAAGCATCAAGTTCAAATAAACATGGATATTGATAAAAGTTCAAAGGGGTAAAAAAAGGTTCACTCACTCACAAGGTGAATTGAATAGTTGGCCAAGGTAGTTATGCTTAAAATCAACAAAATGCCTTGATCATTTTCATGCAATCATACAATCAACACAAAACAAAAGATTAAGCATAATAAAATCCAGTTAAAACAAGAATTGTGGCCTCAAAAATATATAAACAATGGAATGCTTCATCGCATTTATGGGTAAAAAGGGAACTAAAGTGATTCAATTCATGAGCAAGTAATGCAAAAAGAATGAATGACATGGTAATTATACAAATGATAAATTTCCTAAACATGTTATGCTATAGAAAGCGATAAACGAGTACTTGAAGTGTACCAACTTTGAAAACTACCATTACCATACATCCGCGAGTTGAAACGATTAAACTCGGAAAATCACAAAATGCAACCTCAAGCTACCGGACCAAAATTTGAGTCCAAACAATAACAAAAGATTTAAAAGTATAATACTAATTTTATTCAATACAAAAAACCTTGGTAGAAGTGGGAAAAAATGAAAAACCAAGTGAAATTTAAAAAGAATTCACTGGCTCTGCACAACAAAGCGCGCTAAGCGGCCTGGAGCGCGCTAAGCACGCTACACCAGTTGTAGAAAAATACATCAACAAGTGCAGCTTCTACGCAAGCTCCACTTCACCTACAAAATCTCATTTACACATCTAAACAACATTTACAATACATACACACTTCCACAAGCTAAAACACTACAAACTTGTGGAAAACAACAAATTGACATAACAAAACAAAAGCAAATAACAATACAAAAACTTGGTGAAAATGAATTAACAAGTTGAAAAGTGAAGATTTGAAATAAAGAACATGTCCTATTTCAACTTGTTAAAAAGCAAACCACCACACACATAAACAAACATAAACAAAAGATGCTTGTTTTACGTCGTAAGCTCGACGCTTTTATTGTGCGAGCACTAGTAACCTCCTCTCGTCATGCCATGGTATTGTCACACCGCGCAAACCTAAAGAAAGTGTACTAACATTCACACAAAAAACGTTACAAACACGAGACATTTCACAACATCACATAAAAACAATGAAAAACACAAATATGCACAAGTATGGAAAGTAAACACACAAAATGTACAAGTAACAATATACAAGTTCATATACAAAGTCTATACAACATATACATTAATTATAAAACTCAAAAACAACGAAATTATCGCAATACAGAAACAATAAAATCAATCCCCGGAAACGACGTCATTTTGTTGAAGCGGTAAAGCGACAAGCAAAGTGTTGGTATTGTGTCGTGTACGTTTTCGTTTGAACCATACATTTGTTTTTTGTTTTTAAAACTTGTTGATTCGTGATTCTTTGATTATCGTCTTTTGTTTCTTTGAGTTATTTGACTTTGTTTGAGGACAAACAATGTGTCAAGTTGGGGAGAGTTGATAAGTGCCAAAATGTTGTTATTTTGTGTATATAATTAATGACACTTATCCATTCTGTTGTTGATATTTAGTTGAATAATCCCGACTTTGTTTGTAAATACGTTTTATTGTGTTTTTGATTCATTTATGTATAGTTTGATTAGTTTTAATTTATTTTTGTAGGTATTTGTTGCACATTTGGAGCATCGAGGAATAAAGTGTCGAAGACACGACTCCGGATGCGTTTTCTGCAATAAAAGTCCATTTTTGGGAAGTTTTGCTCAGTGGAGGCCACTGAGCGGAAGCGCGCTTGTTCCGCATTACGAAGAGAGGAATTTTATTTTAAAGGCATTGAGATCAGATCCGAGCAACGTTTATGTCGATTTAGTGTGTAAATATCTCAGATGTCGCTGAGCGGGCTCATGCCGCTGAGCGCAGTCGTCTGAGAATTATTTTATAACTTTACTTTTCCACTTTTTAGGTTATGGTTTTGGGGTGGATTTTGATCCCCATTTTCATCAACCTTTATTTTGATAGATTATCTTAGAAAATAACATTAGGTCTTGCTCATGGATGATTGGAGGTGGATTTCTCTTCGATAGGCGTTGACAAACCGGTGTAAATGAGTGGTTTATCTCTTCTCCTCTTTGTGTATTTCTCTATTTTGTTGGTTATATATGTATATCTACTCTTACTTCTGTATATTTGTCACCCTTGGCATTGTATAAAGTTTGCTTTACAAATCTGTGTTGGTGATTGTCTTAGGTTTTTACTTTATGTTAGGAATTTGAGCTTTGCTAGATATAGATCGCTTAGATTCTTAGCTAGGATGATTATATGTTAGTTTCTGAATGCTAGAAATGCGTTTAGGGCTGACATTTATTTAGAGTATATGATCTTAATGCCTCTGTGTTGGTGAGATATGCCAGAGATTGGTATTGAGATGACGTAGTTGAATTATCAATTTGGGCTAGAAATAGCTTGGGTTGTGAGAGATATGTGATGACACGGACGAGTATCGTAGGTTGAGTATAACTGGACGATAGATTTAAGTTTGTGATGGCTAGTGTGCATTTGTTCCGGACAAGCTGTCTATCCTTTATACGTTTTGTTCATTTACTTTTTGTCTTTTCTTTACAACTATTTAATCCCAAATTCACCTGGTAAAAATAAATAATACCAACTCTTTGCTTGTCGCTTTACCGTTTCAACACAAGGGAAGAACCAAGGATAACAAAAATCCTATAACAAACTTTCTGGTGTCTTGGCATCTGGCCCAGTCAGAATCAACAAAAGCAGAGAATTTAAGTTGGCTGGAGGAAGAAAAGAAAATTCCTTTTGGTTGGTACTGACTTCAGATATCTGAGGACACGAAGAGCAGCCTGATAATGAGGAAGAAGAGGGTTCGAAACGTACTAACTAAGGTGTTGAACTACATAAGAAATATCTGGCCTGGAGTGAGTGAGATAAATCAGTCTGCCAATGAGCCTTATGTAGCTGGAAGGGTCATCTAAAGGATGGCCTTCATGGATGGATAACTTCACATTGGGATCAAAGGGAGTAGAGGAAGGCTTTGAAGCTAACTTGCCACTGTCTTCAAGAACTCCAAAGCATACTTCCTTTGATTGAGAAAGATGCCTAATGTGGATCTGGATATTTAAAAGCCAAGGAAGAATCTAAGCTTGCCAAGATCCTTAATTTTGAATGTTTGATGAAGAAAGTGTTTAACATGATGGATTTCTGTAAGGGAGGTACCTGCCAATACAATATCATAAACATAGAGTGAGTGGTCAGCTTGAGATTGGTTATAGCCAATGGAGAAAAGAAAAGATGATATCTTTGAGTACCACTACCTTCTTGCTTGCTTCATACCATATAGGGATTTATGGAGTTTGCACACCTAAAAGGAATTAGAAGAATGTAAGCCAGAAGGGAGGGTCATGTAAACCTCTTCATGGAGATCACCATGAAGTAAGACATTGTTAACATCAAGTTGCTCCAAATGTCATCCCTTAATGGCTGCTAGAGAGAGAAGCACTCGAACTGTGGTAATCTTTGCCACAGGGGAAAAAGTATCAAAGTAATCAATGCCTTCCAAATGTGTATAACCTTTGGCAACCAATCTGGCTTTGTTCCTTTCAATGGTGGCATCTTCCTTATACTTGACTTTGTAAACCCAACGACATCCAATGGGACGTCTACCTGCAGGAAGTTCAACTATATCCCATGTATGATTCTTTGCAAGAGCCTGTAGCTCAACATCCATTGCACGTTTCCAACAGTCAAATTTAACGACTTGGGTGTAGGATTTAGGCTCAATGTTAGAAGATACGGAGCAATAAAAGTTTTTGTATTATGATAAACATTTATTATATGATATAACATATGCCAAAGGATGCATAATGGATGAATTTGTAAGATGTGGTGTAGGTTTAGTATGAGATGCAAGATAACAATGATAATCAGTCAAATATGTTGGGGGTGACGATCACTAGTAGATTTCCTAAAGGGTAAAGATGGAGTAGTGGGAGAACTAGTGGAAGTACTGGTGGATAAGAGGGGTGCAGTATCAGTCTACATCGGGTTTGGGGAACCAGGCAAAGAAGTAGATTAAGGTGTGGCAGTGGGAGAAGTACTTGTGGATAAAGGACTTGGACTATGTGAAGGAGAATGAATACTCAATGGAGTATTTCTAGGAATAGGTGAGCTGGAAGATGTGCCAGAAGAGCTGGGAGTAGGAAAAGTGGAAAGGTCACTTGTACTAGTGATAGGATGAGACATAAGAGAGTCCTTTAAGTATGGATAGGGAGCAGAAGTATTTGTACTATTGTCAGAATTAGATGGCTTAGGGAGTTTAAAGGGAAAATTTTCTTCATAAAAGATAACATTTCTAGAGACAATAATATTATGGTGGTGTAAGTCATAAAGAATATAGCCTTTGTTACCATCCTTAAAGCCAAGAAAAATTCATTTTCTAGCCCTAGGGTCAAATTTTGTTTTGTGAGCTTGCAGAGTACTAGCAAAACAAAGACATCCAAAAAAACCTTTAAGTGAATTAAGGATCAGTGAAGGCAATCTATTAATGATATGTATGGCATACTGAATAGAAAAATTCCACATTGTTAAAGGAAGATTTGAATGAAAATAGATGGATTTAGCTACATTGAGTATATGTTGATGTTTCCTTTCGACTACCCCATTTTGTCGGAGTGTCTCACCACAGGAAGTTTGATGAATGATGCCCTTGGTTTTTAGAAAAGTGGATAAAGGAAGAAATTCAGTGCCATTACCACTTATAAGGCATTTGAGGGAAGTTTTTAACTGATTTTCTATGTATGCTACAAATTGTATGATGTTGTTATATACTTGATCTTTGGTTTTAAGAGAAACAATCCAAGTATATCTACTATAGTCATATACCAAAGTGATAAAGTATATATGAGTAAGCATAAAAAAAATGTTATAAGGACCCCATACATCAGCATGTAGAATATTAAAGGGTGCATTAGAAACAGATACACTATGAGGAAAAGGTAATTTTCGTTGTTTGCCAAGGTAGCATGAATCACAAGGAGTATTATTGGTTTTACATGGTATAAATGGAAACAATTGAGAAATAGCTCTCATGCCTTTATCAGAGACATGGCCAAGCCGAAAATGCCAGAGAGCATATAATCCTCTTTGCAGGCTACATGTTCCAATCATTGTATGTGAATGATTCTGCAATATTTTGCATGTATAAGCACCAAAATGAACATAACAATCATTTTTGCTGGAAAGCTTAGCAATAGAAATCAGATTAACATGAAAGTTGGGAATGTAAAGCACATTGTATAGTGTTAAGGAAGGCGACAGAATAGAAGTTCTAGACATAGAAGCAACAATATGAGATCCATCAGGGAGATTAACATGAACAAGTATGATATTTGTGCAAGATATAAATGCAGTAATGTCATATGAAATGTGGTCAGTGTAGATGCATGTTCGAGTTTTTATGATGTCAAAACCCCTGGAAGAGTTTATGTGTGTGTACTACAAGGCTAGCTGATAGAAGAAAAGAAAATAATCAATAAAAAGGCTCGGTGGGTCGATGCAAGTGCCTATCCGGTCAATGCATGTTTAAGGGCAACCCCCTAGAAGTTATGTGCCGACCTTTGAGTCGACGCATAAGCAAATGAAGTATGAGAGCTAAAATCTAAAAGACTGCGTTGACGCATCCCCTTGGTGCCATCGACACATCCAACATTGAAGGCCCAACATGTAGGCTCTGGATGTTACTCGCCGACCCTCCCTCCTGGAGCGGTCGACGCATCTACCTGCTGTCGCCTTTAATTAAAATATCCTTTTTTGCCTTATTTTCATTCACACAACTTAGTTAAAGCAAGCCTTGTAAAATTCACTTACAAGGTGTTTGATAAATTGTCTTCTCTACAAATTGCTTGTTATGATAAATTTTACTCCTTACTATTCGCATTGGAAGTAATAGTTACTCAAAGTGATTGATAAGACGATTAATAAAGAGCATTTTAAGTGTGTTGATTAAATCAACTTTTCTCACATTATCATTACGATTTGCATATCCGATCTTTTCGATAGTGGATCGTTTAGACGATTGAAAATTCAGGAAGCTTTCGTTATAAAGTTTAAAACGTGCAAATTTTAAAACACCGATCTATTCAACCCCCTTCTAGATCGAGCACATCGTCTAACAGTCAGTTGCAGCAGAGGCTTGAGCCTGAACTAAGGTAAAACTATTCAACTCACGCTCTTGTTGAATTATGACAGAAAAAGCTTTGTCAGTATCAGGCAAAGGACTCATCATCATAATTTGGGATTTTGAGTGGGTGAATTTCTCATTCAGGCCTTTGAGAAACCGAATCACTTGGTCTTGCTCACGATATTGCTTGGCAGAGGCATTGGCACCACAAGAACATGTAATGGCGCAAGAGCAAGCAAGAATAGGCTTGTAATTATCCAATTCATCCCACAAAACCTTCAATTGAGTAAAGTAGTTTGAAACATCGAGATTACCTTGACGAAACTTGTACATATCTTCTTGTATATAAGAGATGCAAAAGATGTCACTATGAGAAAATCTAAGCTGCAAATTTTTCCAAGCACCTGCTGCGCAATCAATCCAAAGAACAAACCTTGCAATAGACTCAAGCAAGAACCATCGTGTTGCAACGAATCCACGGAGCATACAAAGGATATGAGATGGGTGGTTTACTGAGAGAGCCATCAATGAATTTGTCGTTGTTCTTCGAGATCAATGCAATGTGCATTGACCTATCCCAGCTATGATAATACTTGTCATCAAGAACTAGTGAAACAAGCGTTAATGCAGGGTTTTTCGTGTGGATGTAGATAGAATGGGTTTGACGAATTCGTCGAGAAGTCAAGAAACTGTTGGTACGCCATTGTTGCAGAAATGAAGAAAGAACAAAGAAACCAGAATGGTTCTTGAAGGGAAAAGAGAAAGGATTGTTCTTAAAAAGGAAAACGAAGAACAAAGAGTAACCAACAACGGCTACCAGAGTTATGATAGCTCTGATACCATATCAAGCTTAGTGCATACAAGCTTAGCTTCCATGGAAGATGTCAAGGAAGAGTAGCAGAAAGACTTGTTTATTGAATATAGAAGAAGAAGATGCATTGTTCTATTGATATTCACACACTTATATACAAAGAGTGAACTAGCTACTTATACAAAAATGGGTCTAACTATGTACAAGTAAAATAACTACTAACTAGCAGATTAAAATAAAAGGCTAAAGAATAAACTATGGCCCAATAGTAGCATTCCTGTTATTTATATAATTTTAATTTAAATATATATATTGTTATATATTTTTAAAAATAATGCTTTGAATTTAGAAGTTCTTTATTGTACTTGCTCAAGATCGGCCTTGATGATATGTCTAGTGAGGGAAAGTATGCCAACTTCCTTTATCTTAGAACAATAATCGGCAAGGTCAGGTGTTAAGATGGTGATTGGTGCTATAGAATAGGTCTTAGAAAAAAAATTTAGTTGAATTTGAGAATTTTGTTTCAGTTTCATCTAATGATGATTTTAGCATGAAAAAGTGAAGAGTTTTGTTGCTAAATTTGATCCATTCATCTCGAGATTTTTTAGATCAAATACAAATTTCAAAAGTCATATAAATATATGGAGATGTTGTTAGAGACATTTCTCTAATAAGTTTACAATTCTTTTGATACGTGGTATTTTTAGTAAAAAAATTATTGGCAATCTTACTAGTTTTATTAAGTAGTATAGCACTCTATACATATACATGTCACAATGTGAAATTGAGAAATTAATACACGTTTTAATTTTATTAATTTGTTTAATATAACTTAATTTTTTTATTACAATTATTTAGCCACCTGATATTGACTTGATTGTAGGTTTAAAGCCGCCTAATATCAATAACTACGCGCATTCATTTTCTATCTATTACTACTATAATCAAAGATAACACTATCGTCCATTCTAATTGGTTCCTTAGAAAGAACAATAATAATATTGAGATTGCGTTTGATAATTTAGCAATATGAAAAAGAGAAAAGAACAAAAGGTGCTAAATAAACTTTACAAATGTTACGGAAATAAGTTGCCACTGTGCACATTCAACAACTCTTTTTGGTTTCTTTTTCATTTCTTAAGCCTTTTGTTGTATGGATATGGACAATACACAATTACATTTGATTGTGATTGACTACTATATAATTGTTTCCACTACACAATGAACACTAAATGTTGTCTTAATAATTGGTGGAGTGTATATATATATATATATATATATATATATATATATATATATATATATATATATATATATATATATATATATATTCAAGAAAAGGATTGTAATATCTAATGTGATTATGGCTTGTTGTGAAAGTGAGTGACAGTGGGGTTGGTGTGTGGCATCTCAGGCACGCAGGAAGGCAGGTTCCTTAAATAAAGAAATCATTTTAAAGACAAAATAAAATTTGATAAGAAAAATACTAACATCCTTTTTAAAATATTTGTTAAAGGTTGATTAAATTAATTTAATTGATAGTTGTGCAACTTATTTATTTTTTTAGCCATTAAACAATAAGAGATAAGAGAGTTTAATATTAACCATTGAATTTGATAAACGATGTTGATGAAGTCATGACAATAAATATTCATCAAGACCATTTATCAAATCTAACTGTTAATATTAAACTCTTCTATCTCTTATTTAAAAAACACTCCTATTTAATATATATATATATTAAATTTAAAATTACTTTAAATTAATGTGTGTATGAGAAAAATATTAATAAGCGAATTTGATTAAAAAAATTTAATTGATAAAAAAGTTGAAGATTTTAATGTAGGATGCAATTCTCAAAGATGTTTTAAATAAAAAAGTAAAATATACAAAATATAATCCAACAATATGTTTTATACCATTTATCTTCAATATTTTTAGTTTTCTAAGATTAATATAGTTGATCTTTTCATAAAGTTCTCATGCATAATTATTTTGTGTTTGTTGGAACAATATTTGCAATTTTAAAGAAAAATCAGTTTATAATTTAAAATTAATAAGAGCGCATTTTATTTTCTATCTACCTACTATTGTTTTTAATCAAAACTTCTATTTTCAATTTTTCATCTAATACTCGTAAAACATTATGATACAAATGTATTTGATTACCTTAAGAGCACTTGCATAAAATATATTGGTTAAGATATTTTCCATTTTAACCAAAAACTTTGATTTAGATATTAAAAAAAGTTTAAACTTTTGTAATTGTGTGTTAATTTCGAATAATTTGTTAAATTTGCGAGATTACATCGGCTTAAATATGAATGAATACAGAACTATATGGTTGTATATGTTTGTTTTTGAATCGGTTAAACAAAATACAAATGTTATTGAGGGTAATGTAAATGGTAAGTAAAAATGATTGGGGAACATTTGAATTGAAAGCACGAGGAATGATATGAATTTGAATGTACTTTGGTCTCGTGCTTAGAGAAAGTGGTCCATTGTCTAATTCATTCATACCTTAGTTTCTGTATTTTGACTGATATTCGTCACAATTTCATTTGGAATTTTGTCATCACTACAATTTAGCTTATATTCCATTATTAACTAAAAGAATTTCTTTAGGGAGAAATAAAATCCTATACATTTTTTAAAATGCCATTTAAAATCAAAAATATATTTTTAGTGCGCATTATATTTTAAAATATTTGAGTAAAAATCAGAAGTATATTTTCGGTTCTAAACTAATAGAAAAATAAATTAAATTAAAGTATATAATTTATTACACAATATATAAATTAAGGTCGACTCATTTTTGTATATAATTTAATATTGTTTATCTAAAGTTCCAACTAGCGAGAATAAGATCTGACAAACCTGTTATTAAAATAACTAAAAAATATTTATGAACATCTATGGTGACAACATGTTCTGCACCCAAAAACTATCTAATTTTAAACTAATATTCAAACAAAATAAGGCTCCTCCACCCATGGTGGCAAACATGTAAGAGCAAAAATTTGTCTAGTAATTCTAACATATATGCAAACAAAATAAGGTCCAACAAATAAAAAGACAGCATAAGTTATATGTCAAAAAAAAATGCCGAATATCTGAATTCCCAAACAGACAAAGGATTTGAGTTGAAAGTCTGGTACAGACTCAAAACATATAAAATTTCTCAAAACATATAGAGAACATATATATAATTAGGCTAAATTACCCCTATGGTCTTTTAAGTCATTTAATTGTAACAGATTGGTCATTTATGTTGTTTTCGCTACATGTGAGTCTTTTATGTTAACTAATGCTTGCACCATTGACCTTTTTCTCAAATCCCTTTTCAAAAAAGTTGAAGTGTCACTAATGGTACAAATATGTCACTTAACATAGGTCATAGACCATCATTGAATCATATAATAAAATTTTCAGAATTTTTTAGTGCATAAAAGCATTTTTAAACTAATTAAAATGCACGAAAAGGAAAAAATTAAAGAAAAATAGTAAAACAGAAAATAAAATTCTCAGAAAATTACAAAGTGTAAAACGAGAAGAAATATTTTAAGGAATTTTTTCATAAGTTTTGGACCAAAAACGGAACTAATATGAATTTTAGAAGTTAAAATAAAATCAATATAACAAAATAAAGAAACATAAAGGTCAACGATGCAAACGTTAGTTAACATAAAGGATCCAAATGTAGTGAAAACAACATAAAGGACAAATCTGTTACAATTAAATAACTTAAAGGACACTGAGGGTAATTTAGCCATATAATTATCACATCAAATTATAAAATGATACAAGCAAACAACATACCATTTCCTTGCTTCGACACATATTAACCAATTGGGCATAATTTAACCATTCGAGGGCCAATTTTTGATTCACCTACACTTCCATAATATTTTAGCTGCAGAAAGACAATTAAGTTAAAACCGAAAGTATACCCTCGGTTTGCACCCAATCTTTTCAACGTAATTTGCATAATATAATATGTGAATCAGAAATATACTTCCGGTTTTGAGAGACATTTGTAAAATTTCATGTGATGCCTAGAAAACCATAGAATGGATTAAGAAATTTTCTTAACTTAATGTCGTGATATACCCACTATTAAGAAATCCTAAATGCTCTTGTTATAGGGTAATTTACTCGGGATATTTTCATATGCCCTAAAATATTTCGTAATATTTTGTAAGGGATTCATTAACTTTTGTATTAGTTCAGGGTAAGTGTGTAAGTTAAATTTTGTAATGTTCCATATGACACAATTCATAGGATATTACAAAAATTAAATTTTGTATTAATCATGAAGTTTAATTTTGTAATGTTCCATATGACACAATTCATAGGATATTAAAAAAATTATTTTTTGTATTAATCATGAGGATGTTGGAGGAGTTTATTAAAGAGCATTAATATATAGTGTAGGATTAAATATCTTTGTGAAAGACATATCATTTGTTTATCTAAAACTTTAAGGTGATAAGTGAGTGGGTTCTCCCACTTATATATTCTCAATTCCTCATATTTCGATTAAATGTGGGACTATTTTTCCTACACTCACACTTGTTATATTCTCAACACTCTCCCTCAAATGTGCGTCAATAATGCTCCCCTCAAGTGAAAGCTCTCTCTCTCACATACACTTGTCTCATCATTGGACACTCTTCAACTATACACTCTAATCACATGTGAGACACTTACCCACAATCATATGGAGATACTTTCGATACAAGTAAGTCTGTCCATTTTTCGAATCAAAGGCTCATATACTATTTGTTGGAGGAATTCACTAGGGAGCATTAGTACATAGTGTAGAACTAAGTACCTTTGTGAGAGACTCACTACTTGTTCACCTAAAATCTTAAGGTGATAAGTGAAAGAATTCTCCCACTTATATATGCTCAAGTCACCACATTCTTATCTAACGTAGGACTATTTTCCCACACTCACACTTGCTATATTCTCAACAGAGGATAATAAATTTCCTTCTTAAATAGTATTTTTGTTATAAATTTGAAATATCTTAATCAATATTGTATAATTCGTCAATTAAACCATACATTGATCACAAAATACAATCAAAATATATATATATATATATATATATATATATATATATATATATATATATATATATATATATATATATATATATACACACACACACACACACACAAAATACAAACCAAAATATGCATGATCAAAATCAAAGAAAAAATCAACTACTAGATATATTTGAACCCCTGTTTCCTCCTCTACCTCTGATAATGCAAGGCACTTTATGCCTAAACTATCATGTCATCTATAGTGGTCCTATCAGGAGTGACTTTTTGAAACCCTCCTCTCTCTAAACCTAGTTTCCTAATAGCCATAATACGCTAACATTCAGGTAATACATCAATGACATGATCTACCATATCCTCACTAGTACAAAAAACACATTTACCGCAATTGAGAGAAAGATGCTATTGTTGAAGAGGTAAAGCGACAATCAAAAGTAAGTATTTTAATATGTTATATCATATCGTCTCCACGGGGATTGGTGCTACTGAATTGTCGTTCGACAATTCTTGCATTTATGAGTTTATGGTTGAATTGAGTTGGTTTGTATAAAAGGTAAATGCGGGAATTAAAGTTATTAACAGAGAAATAATTTATTCTTCGGAGAGTAGAGAACTCTCAGGTTTGCATTTCATCTAACATATCAAATACTTAAACTCACTACCCCGTTGTACTCAACCTAAAATACTCGTCAATACCATCATGTATCACACACATAGAGGTTATCTCTAATGCAAAGTGAGATATCAATTGTATTACTCGCATCGACAATCTCTCAGCACAACACGAATAACATGGAGGCATTAAGAGTCAATACCTAAGTGATTACTAAGCCTAAATCTATCTCTAGAGTCTAAGCCCAATAGATGTTCATTCTAAGTCCGGATTTGAACCATCAATTTCTGCAACAATCCATACCTAAATAAAGAAAGCAATCAACAATATTGATTTGTAAAATAAGTTTCATACAATCCCATAAATATACATATAATCAAGGTAAATATATATACAAACTCCAACAATTAAATATTAAAAAGAGAAAAGAAGAAGAGGAACCAAATATTTATTGGTTTGTCAACACTAATAGATGAGAAATTTGACTCTGGATCATTCGATTGCAACCTCTAAATGTATTTTCTAAGCCTCTCTCTACTAAAAAAATGATATTGATGGTGTCGGATCTCAAAAATAACCAACCCATAACCTAAAATTGTGTTTTGTTCCCTATTTAATGAGTTTCAAAGTCGCAGGGCGCGTTTAGCCCGCACAGAGCACACTTAGCCCGCACAGAGCGCACTTAGCGTGATACCTGTTGTTGCAAAAAAAATCCAACACTTGTTTTCGCCATAACTTAGAATCGTAACTCCGATTTTCGTACAACTTAAAGTGTTGGAAAGCTTATTCAATGCTCCATCTAATAATGACTAAATATCAACCAAATTAATTATTTTTACTATCATTTTTTGAGCCTTATTCTTTGATGAATGGCAAAAAATTGCATTCTTGAAGCTTAGCCTTTGGCCTTTATTACTCAATGCTCTAATTATGAATGAATAACTACAAAAGAGATGAAAAACTATAAAATGATACAATACTTACACAAAAACATGATTATACTCAATATGTACAAATACGCACACAAGTTGAGGTTTATTCAAAGGATTGCAACCAAATGAGTCAATAAGTGTCACTAAAATATACACAAATATAACAACTATTTTGCACTTATCAGTTACCACAGTTGAATGTTTGTGGTAACAAAAAGTGTGCGAATATGTGCCCTCCTTACCACCACGGACTGTTAGTCGTGGTAAAAACACAATAGCGCGTACTGTATCACCCTGGTTGTAGAAACCAACATTCAGTAAAAGGTGGAGGTTATGGGTTAGTTACCCAACACTTGCATTTTGGGAGATTTCTCAGCATTTTACCACAGTTGTATGTTCCAACCACATTGCATAATATTTCACCACTATTATATCTTCCAACCGTGGTGATATGTTCAATTGAGTTTATTATAACTTATGTGGAATGTTTATTTCACCAACTGTTCGCTAAGCATATAACCTTTCAATAAGATTTAGAAATTAATAATATAAAAAATTAAGTTATACTAATAGAACAAGTTAGTGTAATCATATTTCGAGCTTCCTACAACTCATTATCTGTATCTCTCTCTTTAACAATTAAAATTTATTTCAATGCTTTTAATTTTTCGACCAACTCTTCCTTCCCTACTTGTTTTCTTCAACAATTTCTCTCTCTCTCTCTCTCTCTCTCTCTCTCTCTCTCTCTCTATATATATATATATATATATATATATATATATATATATATATATATATATATATATATTCAGTGAGGGATTGGTAAAACACTCAAACAACATACGATATAGTAAAGTGAATATTGTTCATCATCTATAAACAAATAAAGTGCGGAAATTGCAAGTATATCATAATAAACCACGTGTTTAAAAAAACCATTTGATTTACTCACTTGATATTTTAGTAACTTTGGAAGAACCAAATTCATCAATCACTATACAATAATAAAATGAACAATAAACTCAATACACAAAAAAAATCATAACTCAAATTTAAACTACACAAATCCGCACAAATCCAATGAGAGTGAGATTTTTGTCAGAGGGGAAATTATGTTAGTAATGGCCCTTACTGGTTGGCTGTAATTGCCACTACTTCATACCATTAAAAATATAGGGTTTTTGTCACTAGGGAAATTTTAGTTGAAATGTCCATTACGGGTTGTCCATAATGACCATTGCTTCGTATCATCAATTAAAATAAACAATACTAAGTTACAAACATGGATAAGAAGCTGAAAACTTTTCTATGTTGAAAACTTTGCTAAGTTACATTAGAAGATCAAAACATTGTTGAGTCACATTGTAACAAATCTACACCTAGAAGTTGAAAAACCTAACATTGCTAAATTACACGTGTGAGATATTAGATTGAAATCTAGTATTGTCGAAGGGTAACTTCTTGGTTCGACAATTTGACAGGATCTTAGCATGTTGTCGAAGTCTGTTCACATGATGTAGTCGAAGTATGCTAGGATTGTTAGCATGTCGAATTGCGCATGTTTGATAAGCCCGATTATTTAAGTTAGATTATTCCCTAAGTTAGATTATGTGATGGGATTGTGTGTAAAATCTCATTAGTTTAATGTGTTAGTTTTCTTATAAATATCATATTTGTCTCATTGTTGTATAAAACAAACCCTAATTAGGTTGAGAAAGGTTATTTGTTATTTTGTAACACTTGTAATTTTATTTCAAAGAGAAAGTAAAGAATAGTAGTTTATAACCAATTTCATTGTCTCCTTTTGATTCAGTAAGGTTTCTTGGTATTCAAGAATTTGTTTATACTTTGTTCTTGGCATCATTTTTCACAACAAATTGGTGATGTGGGCAAGGAGAAGATGCCTTAAATAAAGTATGAGATTGAAAAGTTCACCAAAGTGAACAATTTCAGTTTGTGGCACTTGAAAAAGAATGTCATACTGGTTCAGAAAAGTTGGTTAGAAGCATTTAAGGGAGCCACGACCATGGACGATGCATTAATGGAAAAAGAAAAAACATGGTAGAGAAATACCACAATGCCATCTTATTGAGCATTGGTGATAAGGTTCTCCGACAGGTTTCGAATGAGACAAAGACGTTGTGTTTAAGGGTGAAATTTGAAAGTTTGCACATGACCAAATCATTGGTATATCACCTCTACCAAAAGAAAGCTTTGTATTCATTCAGATGAGTGAAGACAAAGTCCTTGCTGAGCAGTTGGATATGTTCAACAAGTTGATTATTGATCTTGAAAATATCAATGTCAAGATCGATAATGAAGATCAAGTGTTATTTATGCTGTATGATTTTCCCATATCACACGCTCACTTACAAGAAACTCTCTTGTATGGAAGAGAGACTCTTATCTTTGAAGAAGTTCAATCAGCCTTGTATTATAATGATTTGAACAAATGAAAGAAGCACATGCCATCTTCGATTGATGAAGGTTTCTAGGTTAAGGATAAATTCACAAAGAGATATGGCATGTGATAACTGCCAAAATATATTTATTTTGTATATATGTTTTGTGGCACTTATCTATTCTTTTGTTGTTAATATCGTTGAATAACCCCGCTTTTTATTGTAAATACGTTTTATTGCGTTTTGTGTACATATTGTACCATTTGATTAGTTTTGTGTATATTGTGTAGGTATTTGTTGCATTATTGGAGCATTGAGAGTAAAGTCCAAATGGAGCTCCAAGATGCATTGTTGATCAATAAGGAATAAGGCAAAAGAAAGAAGCCAACGGAAGTTATGCAGCAAAAGCAACAAAAGTTGTTGGACTGAGTAATTTCTTTGGGCGGTGGCCAGGCGAGGGACATCACTTCTGCGTCGCCGAGCGACGGTGGGGCGAGAGGAAGTGGTCCAATTTTGGGATTTTTCCCTGCCTTGTTTCGCTGTTGGTCGTTGGGCGAGGAAAACAAATTTCGTCGGGCGATACTTTATTTCGCCGGGCGATTCTTGCGGAACCGATTTTCTTTATCTTTCCTTTTCATTTCATTTTTGGAGTATGGTTTTGGGGTGTGAGATTCTTGCTCCCAATTCCATCAGTCATATAGTTTTTGATATATTAGCTTAGAAAAAAACACTAGGGTCTTGCTCATGGATGATTGGAGGTGGATTACTCTTCGATAGGCTTTGACAAAACGGTGCAAATGAGTAGTGTATCTCCTCTCTTCTCTTTGTATTTCTCTATTTTGTTGGTTATGTATGTATATCTACTCTGAACTCATGTATATTTGTCACCCTTGGCGTTGTATAAAGTTTGCTTTATGAATATGTGTTGGTAATTGTCTTAGGTTTTTACTCTATGTTAGTGATAACACGAAATCGTATCGTTTATTTACCATGAAATTAACCCGTTTTGTATTATTTTGACCCGATTAACTCCCGAATATTTCGAGTTTGTCATGACTTTTTGCATGTATTACATAACTTAGCTCAAAACAGAAGAAAACATGAAACATGCAAAGCTAGCATCAAAGAACAGAAGAAAAGATGAATCTGTCAAGAAAATGCAGATTTTGTAGCTGTGACGGTCGTCAGCCATCTGCCACGACCGTAAGACATTCATGAAGCGCGTGACGACCGTAACACCTTGGCCACGACCGTAACACGGGAAAACATAAAAGCTGCTCGTAACACATCTGTAACGACCGTAATGCGCCTATTATCAGTTACAAAACAAGTGCAGAACGTGGAAAAGCTTCAGCAGAGGAGTCAAAGACTTCTGAATCTTCTCAACCACCCACGTTTAACCCACGTCCCTATATTCTTGGAGCATTCAAGTGAACCCACAAAGCCAAATCTTCTCCAACTGCCAGTCTGCACTCTTCTATAAATACATCAACCTTCATAGTTAGAAGTACAGAGCATTTGAGATTTTACTTGTGCGGAAGCTCTGCCGAAATCAAACCCGTTGTTATTTCAGTTTATATTTTCCTCTGCAATTGTTGATTTCCTTTGTTTAATTTCACTGCCCAAATAATAATTTCCAATATTAGGAAATTATTATTCTAGTTTAGGATTTTTATTCAAGCTTCAGAATTCATTTGTATTCCCGATATCAAGTCCAAGTTTCCAATCTGTGGAAGAAGGATTAAAGTATTGGCTTTATTTTCAGGTTCTTTAGTTTGAATTTGTAATACAGTACCTTTCATTTAATTAATTTAAGTTTCATTTATTATTTATAATGTCTGCTTTGTGTTTATTTAGTTCTGTTTCCTGTTCATTTATTTCGATTTCCATGGCTAGCTAAACCTTTAGTGTCGGTATGGAATAGTTAGAGACAATAGGCATCTGATCAAACTTAGGCTAAAACCTTAATCAAGTTAACTCTGGTTATAACTTTCTATGCTTAAAAATAAAACCTTTTTGTTACAAAAGTAAAAAAAGTAAATAGGTTAGGATCGAGACCACGAAAGTGTGAGATTTTCACGGATAGCTAAAGTTAGGCATTTGATTTAAATACTGAAAGCGCTTTAAAACAAATTAGAATTAATTAAGTTTCCAAAAGTATGTTCTAAACACTTATAGGCTAGCGAAAGCAGGTATAGGGCTTTAGACGTGTAATCCAAGATAAGACCATGAAAGTGTGAGTTGAGGGTTTTTAAACTGATTAATTCTACAGATAAACTAAGTTGACCATCCTTATATGCTTAAGTCCGATTAGATCCTTTAGGTCGACTCTATTACATACCGACCATTTCATTCCATTATTAATTTAAAATCAATTAGTTTACCTTCCTTAACCTTCCCAAAACCAAACGTGACAATTTCCGCCTTAGCTAAACTAGCATTACTTTCCCGCACTAGAGTGATTACAAAGTCCCTGTGGATTCGACAATCTTTTATTACTATCGCGATAGGCTGTGCCCTTGCAGTTAAGATACCGTTAGACACATTAGGTCGATCGCACATCAGTTAGGCATTTGAGCTTTGCTAGAGATAGATTGCTTAGATTCTTACCTAGGATGATCATCTGTTAGTTTCTGAATGCTAGAAATGGGTTTAGAGTTGACATTCACTTAGAGTATCTGATCTTAATGCCTTTGCGTTGGTGAAGTATGCCAGAGATGGGTATGGAGGTGACACAGTTGACTTCTGGTTGTCGAGGTATGCCAAACATGGATATCGAGGTGATTTGGGAAGATTCTCAATTTGGGTTAAAAATATCTTAGGTTGTGAGAGGTATGTGATGACACTGACGAGTATCGTAGGCCGAGTATAATTGGACGGTAGATTTAAGTCTGTGACGGGTAGTATACATTCGTTTCAGACAAGTTGTCTATCCTTTATACTTTTTGTTCATTTACTTTTTGTCTTTTATTTTCAACTCATTTAATCCCAAACTTATTAACGGTAGAATTGTCGAACAACGAATCAATAACCAATCTCTGTGGATACGGTACAATATAGCCTAACTGGTATATATCACCCAGTAAAAAATAATACCAACTCTTTGCTTGCCTGCTAATACCGCATCCAATAGCAAGTTTGGCAAAAAGAAGAGTAAAGGTCAATAAAAGTCTTATAGTGGTGATGCATCTAGTATTATATGTTATCACTATAGGATGGAAGGTCCTACAAGAAAAGTGTACGTTGAACGTCAGAAAGATCATGAAGGTAAGGATAATGGCAACACAACCATTGTTCAAGATGATTTTCACTCATATGATGTCCTTATGGTTTCAAGTAGCGACTCAAGAGTGAATTATGGATTCAAGTTGCAATTGGCACATGACTTCAAACAAAGAATTTCCCGGGGAAATATTTGATCAAGATGGTGGATTTGTATTGATGAGAAATAACAAAGCTTATAAGATTGTAGGTGTTGGATCTGTGAGATTCAAGCTCCATGATGAGTCAATAAGTTATTGATTAAAGTTAGGTATATACCTGATTTGAAGAGAAATTTGACTTCTCTTGGTGAATTCGACAAGAAATGATATATTTTCCAAGGGGAGAATAGTATTCTAAGTGTCATGAAGGGGTAGAAGGAAATCTTGAGACGCTTGAAGAAACAAAGCTTGTATACCCTTGAGGTTGAAGTTGTAAGTGGTTCTGCAAATTTTGCACCCACTAAACCTTTATCGAAGATAGAAATTTGGCACATGTGATTGTGTCATGTTAGTGAAAGGGGTTTGGTCGAATTAGGGAAACAAAAACTACTTGGTGGAGACAAGGTTGAAAAGTAGAAGTTTTGTGAACCATGTGTACTTGAAAAATATGGCAGAGTGAAGTTCAATAAAGGAAAACAAATAACACATAGATCCCTTATTTACATCCATGTCGATCTTTGAGGGTCTACATGGTATCCATCATATTCAGGAGCAATTTATTTTCTATCCATAGTTGATGATTATTTTAAAAACTTATGGGTATTCATCCAAAATACTAAGGTTGGAACTTTTGAGAATTTCAAAATTTGGAAGACTCTAATCGAAAATTAGACTGATAGAAAGGTCAAGAGGTTGAGAACCGACAGTGGCCTTGAATTTTGCAATGAGGCGTTCGACAGTTTTTGTTCAACCTCTAGTACTGCAAGGGTCAAAACTATGCAGTTACTCCCCAACATACGTGTTTGGCTGAAAGGTTTAATTGAAGCATTTTGGAAAGAGTTAGATGCATGTTGGATAGTGTTGGATTAAAGAATATTTTTTGGGTAGAGGTTATTTCAACAACAATATATCTAATAAAAAATGTCTTTCGACTGCGTTAGATATGAAAACATTTGAAGAATTTTGTTCAGGACATCCATCAGATCTCGACAAACTTATATTATTTGGTTGCGTAGCCTGTTCTCACATTAGGCAAGACAAGGTCAAACCTAAAACTCTGAGATGCATGTTCATGGAATACCCTGAAGAAGTTAAAGCTTATAGGTTATGGTGCATACTTTAATTCCCCGATTAATTTAATTAATTATTTGTAATTAATTTGTATGATGTTGTATATTATTTGTTGTTTTGGTGGGTTTGGGGAACCTTCGCTTTAGGGTGATAGCCTTAGAAATTAGAATTAGAGGTGTTAGGGGTGTGTGAGCAATAGTGTAGAAACATAGGGGTGGTGGGAGAATGTTGCTACTAGCATTATTTAAATTAGAATTTTAAATAGATTAAATAATGTTAGTAATAATAAGATTAAATAATTATTTTATTTATTTTAATTAGTTGAAAATAATATTATAATAATATAATAGGAGAATAAGGGAATTGGGAGGTAGAACCAACAATACGTGAAAATAGAAGAGAAAAGCAAAAGAGTAAGGCTAGGGCTTGATGAAGAAGATGCAAGAACTCAATTATTAAAGGTGAAAAGAGATTTTGCTAGGAAATACCAAGGTAAGAGTGGGTTTATAATTTTCTAAGGGATTGTATAATAATCTATAGGTTAGGATTATGAATAGCCATTGTTGAATTGCCTTTGTTCATGTTTGTGATTATCTCTTCTTAAGATTTAATAAAATTGATGTATGATGAGTCGTCTCTTTTTTATTTGTATGGATTGATGTATGATTATGTGATTGTTTACTTTGGAGGAATTGGTATATGATGATGAGATTGTTTGTATTGAATGAATTGGTATTTGGTGAATGTTGTGTTGTTGTGGTTGATGATTGAATGATAAATTGTGTAATGTTGCTGTGAAATTATGCATTTGATGGAATTGTTGATAGTAGATGTTTTATTGTTATGTGTAGTTGCGAGTCAGAGTTGAAATTGAGTTATGAATATTTTTGGTGAAAAGTATTTGGGGTTTGAAACTTTTAAAAAATAATTTTTCGTGTTAAAACATAAGCTAAATGATTTGTAAGAAAATTGGGGTTTGGGGATGGCTTAAAACTGATTTTTTTGTACTGAAAAATAATAGAAAAGTGATTATACACAGGAGAAATCCATTTCCACTTGAAAAATGGGTTATTGGGTTGTTTCGAGGACGAAATTGATTTCGAGATATGGTGAATTCGATTTCCACTGTTCTTACAGGATTTTTACGAAAAAACCTGTAACTTTAGTTTCGAGTGTCCGATTGACGTGCAGTTTGAAGCTGTAGAAATTCGGGACAACATACTTTCATTTAAAAATAGTTTCATGTTTCTGGAAAATATTTAAGTGATGTGTAATTGTGTTGTAAGGTGTGTAATTGTATGTTATGATATGATGTCAGTGTTTGGAATATGCGTGAATATGCTATTTTGGCTTGTTGAACTATTAATTATTGTTGCAGAATGTTATAACATGTATTTGGTGCATGGTGGCCATAATTGATATATTACACTGATCTAGGTGAACAATCATTCTATGTAATTGAGTTGTTGCATGTTAATTGTTGAGGCGAGCATCATGGGTGTTTGGACGATGGTCTATTTTTGTGAGCCTCAGTCTTATTGTGTAGATTGGGTGCGAGTAGCTGATTTTAGGTTGAAATAAGTGAAGAGTTACTTATTCGTTCAACTTGTCCTACTTTAAGTCCACCATTTTTTAGTTAATTCGAATAAGTCCAATTCTTGATGATTTTATTTTATACATTTATTTGTAAATATATGCATTATTTTTTAAGTAAATTTTGTTAAAAAGATGTTTAATAAAAAAATTTCTAAAAAAACAGTGAAAATATGATTGAAATGTAAATAAAAACCTTATAATATATTAAAAATTGAAAAATAAATAAATAAAACAGTAATCGGGCAAGCCCGTCGGCCACCAACTCGTCACCTTGGTGGGGCGAGCTAAATTTTTATACCCATTTTCACTTGGCAGGTTGCCAGTCCTGCTCTTTTTTTAGCGGGCTTAAGGCGGGGAGGGGAGGGCGACCCGTTTTGCCACCTCTACGTACAGGTGATTCACATTGAAGGTGTGGATGTGAATATAAGAGAGTGCTCTTCTTAATTAGTTCACAAATAACACATTCATCGTTTGTCGCAAAGGCATAAGCCTATATCAACAAAATTCATCACATCATCATAACATCATAGCACATCACAAGGAAAAACAACAACGCAAAGTAACACAACCAATTTCATCACAGCCTACAACTTTGCAAATCATTAACAACCATCCATACGAGCAAATAACAACAACTATTCAACTGAAACAACACAACACAATTTATCACCTGCAAATTCATAATTTACAGCAAATATATAACACACCGAATCAACCAAAATAGACTACAAACAAACCACGTAATTATCCGGACTATTCTGACTATTTCCGGTTAATTAATCTTCTGCTAAATTACTCAAATTTTCTACTTTGAACTACTATTAAACCACCACAATCCCTACAACTCTAAAATAACTCTAAGGTGCTCAAAATTGCTCTACCGATAATTCTTATATATAAAATAATATTTATGAAAATAATTGGTTAATGGTCTGACTCAAGTAATAGCAAAACAACTCTAAAGGGTCAAATACATTTACCTTTAATTCTATGACTTAGATTTAATTTTAAACCACTCGAAAACAACGCTGACAACTCTAAACATGTCAGAATCACCCAAAATAATTAAAGTATGACTTGTAATAACTAAAAATACCTCTGACAGCTCTATTGTCAACTCTAACTCTATTGACAATTCTATTAAAATTAACACATTAATCTAATTATTTATCTCTAATTCCAAAACTCCTAAAAATATTATTATTATTTTTAATACTAAATTTAAATTATTAATATTACTATTATTATAATAATTATTATTAACATACTAATGATACATATCTACATGAATAACTTTTTATTTTTGAGAAAATCTACATGAATAACTTAAAACACAGGTTTCACCATATAATCCGTAAGTGTTGTCAAGTTATGCTACAATACAAACCAATTTATTATCCTATTAAAACATGACGGCTACATAAAATAGAATATACATATATGTAAACCACAAAATATCGCAATTGTAACACCGAAACAAATTATTATTTCTCAATCATTAAATAAAACAAAAGATCTATACTAATAATAATTGATTTTAAAAATAATAGATTTATACTAAAAATATAAATTGTCCTAGTTATATTTTTCATGACTTCTTCAATTACTCAACGACAACAATATTCACCACATGGATATTAATTCAACCATTACGAATTATTATTTTTCTAACGGCAACTCGGTTATACACACCACTCACAATCAATTTCGACACGGACAAACAATTCAATTCCCTAATAGACAGAATAACCACGAATGCATGATAAATTTCAATTACCTTAATTCCCACATACTACTCATCATACAATCCATTAGAAAATTAGAACCCCACCCTTACCTTGGATTGAAGGCCGCTCTACAGAGTTCCGGTCAATTTTCAATTTGGCTTTCGGTTTGCAATTTCCTCCCGACGACAATTTTCTCCAACCTTGTTCTTCTTTCTTCTTCCTCTTCTCACGTATGCTATTATTTTCCTTTTTCTTCTCCTTGTTTTCTAACAACCTCTCCAAAAATCTAATTTCTTATAATTATATTTCTCTTATTGGGCCTACTTCTCTACACCTCCCTTTCTACTAATTTCAACCAACTAAGCCCAACAAACTATTCCACTATTATTATTATTAGTAATAATAATAACCAACTAATACTATTATTAAAATTAATTCTATAGACTATTCAAAAATTAAACAACTAATTTAACTAACCATTCGACAACTTAAATCCGAAATAATTCGAAATATTTAATTAACTAATTAATTAAAAAAACCAGGTGTTACAACTCTCCCCCACTTAGAATATTTTCGTCTTCGAAAATCTAATAGCTACTAACATTCTTAATGCGAACTTTGCATCTAACTCCTTGATCTCCAATTCACATTTGGCTACTCTTCGACCACTACTTCCCGTCATAACAATAACTCAATACAATTTAAATCAACTAAACACATGCTAAACGCTCAACACTTCCGCAACATAATCCGTTAATAACTTACCAACCACTTCAACATTACTCCGACATATCAACATCCAAAACTATAACAATTAAATCATACTTACTCTTGGATATCCAACATCATATTATCACCTTAACAACATCTTCCACACCACCACCAGCAACTGCATCATCATTCCATTCAGCCATCTCAACTTATTACTACAACACAAATAATGGTTAGAACTAATTAACAATACTCGATTGTTAAACGACTCAACAACTTGGCCGGACCGACCGACCTGCTCTGATACCAACTTGTAACACCCCAATTTCTACCTAAGTAATTTATAAAAATCAGAGTTGTAAAATTCTTTTCAACAAACGATTGGAGTATTACAATTCAACTTAAACAACATCACGTTATCACAAATACATAACACAGAAACTAGAATGAACCGAAACAACAAGAATCAGCTTTATTAATATTAAGTAGCGGAACTACATTAATCAACTAATTTGGCATAACATCTTTTCAACTTAAAACAAGTTAAAATTAACAACTACTTTCATATATTCAACATGATTTTCAGCAATGAAATCAAAATAACAAATAACACAACTAGCGTTCATCCCCCCGAGTGTTACATATCAAAGTGACAACTCGACTCGAACTACTGGCTACTAACGCTTTATTCTTCGTTACCTGCACGTTACCAGTATAAGGGCGACAGCAAAACAAATGAAAGGGGTGAGATATCTAACAATATAATAAATCATATGATAAATAATATATTAGAAACAAATAATGTAAATCACCACTTCACAAATTATTCACACAACAAACAATCACAACATAATCATCAACGTAATATTACGACCACAATTTATTAACACAATAACATTTATCACAACATATTCGTCAACATAACACAACAACAAATTCACCATCATAACAACTCAAATATGCAACATGTGATGCAACAACTTATTCAAATGCGCATGCATGTGGTACCATTGGAGCATAACTCCCATCGTGTTTGCCATCAAGGCCAAGGCATAAGCCTTCATCATCATCGTGTTTGCCATCAAGGCCAAGGCATAAGCCTTCATCATCATCGTGTTTGCCATCAAGGCCAAGGCATAAGCCTTCATCGCTAATTTTCTAATCCAGGCCAACATGGTGCCAATCCAAGCCATTGCAAAGATGCAAATGTATGTGACTCAATGAATGCAACAATCACATACACAACAACAATAATTAACATCGCAATTAACATCGTAATTAACGTCACAAATAACACATTCATCGTTCGTTGCAAAGGCATAAGCCTATATCACCATTGTTATCAATAAATAGAGGCAACTCATCATCACTAAATTTCCCTGCAACATCGCATCATCAACAAAATTTATCACATCATCATAACATCATAGCACATCACAAGGAAAAATAACAACGCAAAGTAACACAATCAATTTCATCGCAACCTGCAACTTCGCAAATCATTAACAACCATCCATACGAGCAAATAACAACAACTATTCAACGGAAACAACACAACACAATTTATCACCTGCAAATTCATAATTTACAGCAAATATATAACACACCGAATAAACCAAAATAAACTACAAAAAAACCACGTAATTATCCGAACTATTCTGACTATTTTCCGGTTAATTAATCTTCTGTTAAATTACTCAAATTTTCTACTTTAAACTACTATTAAACCACCACAGTCCCTACAACTCTAAAATAACTCTAAAATAACTCTAAGGTGCTCAAAATTGTTCTATCGATAATTTTTGTATGTAAAATAATATTTATGAAAATAATTGGTTAATGGTCTGACTCAAGTAATAGCAAAACAACTCTAAAGGGTCAAATACGTTTACCTTTAATTCTACGACTTCTTAGATTTAATTTTTAACCACTCGAAAACAACGCTGACAACTCTAAACATGTCAGAATCACCCAAAACAATTAAAGTATGACTTGTAATAACTCAAAATACCTCTGACAACTCTATTGCCAACTCTAACAACTCTATTGACAATTCTATTAAAATTAACACATTAATCTAATTATTTATCTCTAATTCCAAAACTCCTAAAAATATTATTATTATTTTTAATACTAAATTTAAATTATTAATATTACTATTATTATAATAATTATTATTAACATACTAATGATACATTTCTACATGAATAACTTTTTTTTTGTTGAGAAAATCTACATGAATAACTTAAAACAAAGATTTCACCATATAATTCGTCAAGCTACGCTACAAATATGAACCAATTTATTATCCTATTAAAACATGGCTGCTACATAAAATAGAATATACATATATGTAAACCACAAAATATCGCTATAGTAACACTGAAACAAATTATTATTTTTCAATCATTAAATAAAACAAAAGATCTATACTAATAAGAATTGATTTTAAAAATAGTAGATTTATAATAAAAATATAAATTGTCCTATTATATTTTTCATAACTTCTTCGATTACTCAACGATAACAATATTCACCACATGAAATATTAATTCAACCATTACGAATTATTATTTTTCTAACGGCAACTCGGTTATACACACCACTCACAATCAATTTCGACACGGACAAACAATTCAATTTCCTAATGGACAGAATAACCACGAATGCATGATAAATTTCAATTACCCTAATTCCCACACAGTACTCATTATACAATCCATTAGAACATGACCCTTACCTTGGATTGAAGGTCGCTCCACAGAGTTCTGGACAAATTTCAGTTTGGCTTTTGGTTTGCAATTTTCTCCAACCTTGTTCCTCTTTCTTCTTCCTCTTCTCATGTATGCTATTATTTTCCTTTTTCTTCTCCTTGTTTTCTAACAACCTCTCCAAAAACCTAATTCCTTATTATTTATAATAACTAATAATTATATTTTTCTTATTGGGCAGACTTCTCTACACCTCCCTTTCTACTAATTTTAACCAACTAAGCCCAACAAATTATTCCAATATTATTATTATTATTATTATTATTATTATTATTATTATTATTATTATTATTATTATTATTATTATTATTATTATTAATAATAATAACCAACTAATATTATTATTAAAATTAATTCTACCGACTATTCAAAAATTAAACAACTAATTTAACTAACCATTCGACAGCTTAAATCCGAAATAATTCGAAATATTTAATTAACTAATTAATTAAAAAAAAGGGTGTTACACCGGAGAAAGAAGCGCATGTTGCGATGGACAAGAATTTGAAGATGGAAGAGATATTCTGGCCTGAAAGGGCTAATCTGCGATGGCAAATATCGGGAGACAGGAACACGACTTATTTTCATCGTATGGCAAAAGTTAAAAGATCTAAAAGTTTCATATCTTCCCTCAAAGATGGGGATAATATTTATAATGAACAAGAGCAAATGGCTGCCAAGACAATAAATTATTTTACTAATCTCTTCTGTTTTGCAGGTAATGTTCAAGAGTCTAATTTGGTGGATTCGGCGATTCCTGATAGTGTAGATCCTAGTATAAACAACTTCTTGACTATGCTCCCGTCTATTGAAAAGATTTGTAATGTTGTTTTTAGCCTCAACAAGTTCAGTGTGCATGGTCCAGACGGTTTTGGAGGAGTTTTCTATCATTTGTTTTGGGATATTATCAAGGTTGACGTGTGTAACGTTGTTTTGGAGTTTTTCAGAACCGGGTGGATGCTGCTTAATTACAATGCTTGTTCTTCCATCCTCATTCCTAAGGTCAAGGATGCCCAATCCCTTGATTTATTCCGACCAATTACTTTATCCAATTTCAAGTATAAAATTATTTCAAAGATTTTGGCGGATACGTTGGCTTCCATTACGCCTCAATTAATTTCTACAGAATAGAGGGGCTTCATCCATGGGAGACATATTCAGGATTGTACGTGCCTAACTTCTGAAGTTACTAATGTTCTCGATAACAATAACTCCCATGGAAATCTTACAATGAAAGTGGATATTGCCAAGGCTTTTGATACAATTAGTTGGCCTTTTCTGCTGAAAGTCCTCTCTAAATTCGGTTTCAACCAAACTTTCTACCATTGGATTAATGTTCTGATTTCGTCGGCTAGAATATCCATTAATTTTAATGGTGTGCAGTCCGGGTATTTTTTGGGTAATAGGGGTGTCCAGCAAGGTGACCCGTTGTCCCCGCTTCTATTTTGTTTGGCGGAAGATGTTCTTAGTCGAAGTATTTCTCTTTTAGTTGCACAAGGAGGTCTTGAGTTGATTAAGTCATCTCGTAACAGTTTCACTCCTTCACACATTTTCTACGCGAATGACATCTTTATTTTTTGTACTGGCATGTTATCTAATATCACAGCTCTTGTGCAGATTTTCAAAAATTATTCTGAGGCTTCTGGCCAATGCTTTAATCTTAGCAAATCCTTTATATATCATGGCTCTATTAATGATTCTAACCTTAACATAATTATTAATCTTACTGGTTTTTGCAAAGGATCTATTCCTTTCACTTATCTTGGCATACCAATTTTCAAAGGCAAAGCGAAAGCTTCCCGTCTTTCCCTGATTTTGGATCGTATTATAGCTAAGTAAGCTGCTTGGAAAGGTGTTATTTTATCTATGGCTGATCGTATCACTCTTATCAAGTTGATCATTCACAGTATGATTTATTATACTATTAGTATTTATTCTTGGTCGGTTTCTCTCCTTCGTAAAGTGGATCGGGCTTGTCGTAATTTCATTTGGACCGGTGATATCCACAAAAGAAAGTTGTTTATGGTTGCTTGGAAGATGTGTCTTCCTTATTCAATGGGTGGGCTTGGAACCCGTTCATTGGTTAGACTTAATGAAGCTACTAATTTGAAATTGATGTGGACTTTGCATAATAGTCGGGAGTCGTGGGCCTGTATGCTTAGAAATAGAACCATCAAAAGCTATGGCATCTTCCTGCGCTCAGTATGCATGAGGGACATTTAGCCTTCTGCGCTCAGTATGCATGAGGATCTTCCTGATCATCTGGTTTGGAAACATATGGTTTGGGGTGATTTAAGTCTTAAAGACGCTTATTCTTTAAAAGAGGATAGATTCCCAGAATCGTCTTGGGCCTCCACTTTTTGGAACTGCCACATACCTCCGAGCAGATCTGTTTTCGTGTGGAGACTATTGCATAATTAGATTCTGATAGAATCTGCCATAATGTCTAGAGGTATTTCCCTTGCTTCTAGGTGTTGTCTTTGTAAGTCCAATATCAAAATTGTGTCGCATTTGTTTATTAATTGCTCTTATGCCTCAATTCTTTGGAAGTGGATCAACCGTAAGTTAGGCCTTTCCTCTATTTCGAACTCGATTGATGAATGGATTGGGATATTCCGAAGTTCTAAGCCTACTCAGGCTAGTTTGATTCGAAAAACAGCTATCATCTCTACCTTAAATTTCATTTGGTATGCTAGGAACCATTGTAAGCACGACAACATCTCTCCTACCATCAACAACTCCTTCTCCAACATTTTGACTCACACAAAGCTTATTGGCAACCTTGCAGTTAATACTTCAACCGTCTCGGTTTTGAATTTGGTTTAAATTAAAGCTTTCGATGTTATCATTCGGCCCCCATGGGCTTCTAATATAATAGAGGTTATTTGGTCTCCTCCTCCTTTTGATTGGTGCAAGTGCAACTGTGATGGGGCTTTTTCTCCGGTGTCTAATGCTAGTGGTTGCAGAGGCATCTTCCGTAATAATTGTGGTGATTTTTTGCTGGCTTTTGCGGATAACCTCTCCTTTGATTCCTCCTTACATGCTGAATTTTTTGTTGTGATGAAGGCCATTGAAATCGCGAAAGATTGGGGTTGGCACAAGCTTTGGATTGAATCCGATTATATTGTCGTGGTCAAAGTTTTATCTAATCCTCTTTTTGTTTCTCGTGCTATTAGAAACCGTTGGACATACAATATTCACCCTTCTAACTTACCTAATTTACTTTTTACGCATATATATAGGAAAAGTAACACTTGCGTAGATTTTTTTGCCAATATAGAACTAGATGCTAATTCTAATTTGCTTTTTAACTCTATCCTGAATGAGATTAAAAGTAATTTTGTAAAAAATAAATTAGACTTATTTTTCTTTAGGTTTTCTCATTGTTGATGAGTTTTTTTCTTCTTTTTAAGCTTAACATCTTTTCTTTTAATCTATAAGTCTTATTAAAAAAAATATCGTTCTTTCTAATTGGTTCCTTTAGAAAAAATAAAATAATATTGAGATTGCATTTAATAATTTAGCAATATAAAAAAGAGAAAAGAACAAAAGATGCTTAATAAACTTTACAAATGTTACGGAAATAAGCTGCCACTGTGCACATTCAACAACTCTTTTTTCCCCCTTCATTTCTCAAGCCTGCTGTTGTTGTATAGACAAATACACAATTGCATTTGATTGTGATTGACTACTGTATAATTGTTTCCACCATACAATGAACACTAAATGTTGTCTTAATAACTGATGGAAAATATATAAATGTTTAATAGGAATGTTTTTTATATTAAGAAAAAGAACTAAAAGTAGATTGACTTTTGGGCCCATAAAGTGGGATAAGACCCAAAGAGAAAAAGTTAAGCCTTAAGATTGAAATATCTAGTTTTCAACAAAAAAATTGAAATATCTAGTTTAAAAAAAATGAAATATTTAATGTGATTATTTATGGCTTGGTGCGTAAGTGTGAGTGACAATGGGCTTGGTGTGTGGGAATCTCCAATAAAGGGTATCATTTTAAGACAAAATAAAATTAAATAAAAAAATATAAATAAGTGTTTTTAAAATTTTGATTAAAAAGATTAATATAAATATAGTGTTGAAAAATAATGTACTCAACATTTTGCAAATTTAAAAATTATTGTTTTTAATACTAAATTACTATTTTCAATTTCTTTAGCTAATACACTTAGAACATTTTTTTTTATATATAAATTCAGTTAGGGGAGGCAAATCGGCCTCATCAGCTGGACATGTCCATTTTCCCTATATTTTCTGTGGGACATATAAAAAATTTAAACTCTCATCTTCTAATTCACTCGTTCTGTCCCGTTTTTATGCGGGTTTTTTGTGGACATGTATATTTTTATAATTTTTTATTTTTGTTTTTAGGCTTAAAAGATGTAATGTCACAAATTTTCTCCGCTTCACCCTTATTTTTTGTAGAGTGAGACCAAATTTTAGACTCATATCCTTAATTATGTCCGCTCCGCTCTATCCTATTTATTTTGTAAATTTCTGTAAAAAAAAAAAAACTTAAACGTAACGGACATACCCGTTTGTCATTCCTAAATTCATATTTTTTATGAACAAGGAATAATGATTTCAATTAGAAGAACTACATATACAACGTAATTCAATTATATAAGATTTAACATATATTTTTAAAATTGATCTCAAAATTTCTTATTAAATTGAAAGAGACTACATATACAACAGAATTCAATTATATAAGATTTAACATATGTTTTTAAAATTGATCTCAAAATTTCTTATTAAATTGAAAGAGATCATATCATATCATTCAGGTACGTTAAAATACTTGTTAGTGGTTGAATAAATTTATATGATTTATTGGACTTAAATACAAATGCTATTGATAATGTAGAGAAAATGGTTTGTGATAATGACTGGGGAACATTTGAATGAAAAACACGTGGAATGATTTGAATTTGAACTTTAGTCTCGTGCTTAAAGAAAGTGGTCCATTGTCTAATTCATTCATACTTTAGCTTATGTTGAATTATTAGCTTAATGACCAATAACATACTTCTTTGGTGTCTGCTTGGCAAGGCAAGGTCCATTCCGGACGCCATCTTATTAAAGCCAATTATTGGGTCTACTAAAAGGCCAAGGATTTTTTATCGATAATCTCTACAAGCATACGTAATGTTTAGCTATGAAGAGAAGTTGTGAAGAGAGAAAGTGTTGGTGCACGGTTTTAAAATTTTTACCACAGAAAAAATTACTGGGTTGAGTCGCAGAACAGTACGTTCTCTTTAAGATGTTTACAGTACGTTCTCTTTAAGATGTTTCGCGGCACTGCCGCCTCCAGGATAAAACAGCTCTGTTTTATATTGTACGATTACTATTTGCATGATAGATAATCGGTCTAGAAATACACCCTCAGATGGTGCTAATCGGTCTAGAAATACACCCTCAGATGGTGCTATGACCACTCAAATATGGTATAAATATCACTGTAGTATCTGATATAACCGCCAGTCAAAATAATTTCTCAAACCAAAAGTTATTTTAATAATTCTCCAAAGAGAATTCAATAATTGATCATTTGACTACTCAAAATGATTTCTCAAAAAAAAAAATTTCAATTAATTCTCTAAAGAGAATCCAAAAAATTATACTAGATAATTTCTCAACTCAAACGAGGAAAAATTAACATTATTCTCAAAAGAGAATTCAAGAAAGTACTCGGAAAATTCAACGAGTAGAAAGAAAGAGGGAGAAATTAGCGATTCGACAATTCGACAGACGCAGAGTTATGAGAGTGAGGAAGGAAAAACTAATAGTTTTTGGTGTAATTTGGAATGAAACATGTTAACTCCTTATATAGTGAAGTAAGCTAGTAATATTTCTCACATGAGCAATGTGGGACTAAATGGTTTTTTTAACCACACAAATATTTCTAACAATGTGGGACTTGAGAAATTTTTTTAAATTCAATATATTGGAACAAACACATGTTCCAACAATCCCCCACTTGAATTTAAAGAAGTGGTTCTAGAAGTAACGTCAAACGTTTCTAAGATTGTGCGTAAACAAAGGTGTCTACGACTTGAACCTTTGCGTAGCAAGTAGGATTCTGATTCAACAAGAGTGACACAATGTCTTGAACTCTATCTCAGACATCAAACTCGCACACAACCTTTTCTTAAGGTGTATTCTAATAGCACATGCTTTAATGGCCCTGCACGTGTATCCCATTTTAGTGAATGCTCTAGGAATTCTGCCTCAAAATTCCATAGGAACCGGCCCAAGTTCCACAATCACAAAGGTGAGTCTATCAAGAGTACTCTTGTAGCCTAGGTACTCCCTCATACAGAGTATAGATCTCATTAAGAATTTTTATTATCTCATCCTCTTATTACTTCAGGATTCATACTTCTCTGATTCACATTAGCATGATCACCTCATATTACTCACAACTTGTTATTACCCATTGAACCTATTTCTTGGGATCTCCAGTCATTTAGGTCTGGTTACCATCATGAGCAACTCATTTTCTATAGGCATCAGTCTCATCTTATATGATGCATTATAAACTTTCTCTCTAGCTAATCCTTTCGTCAAAGGATATACTAAATTTTCATTAGTGCGTACATGATCCACTCTTACAACTCCTTTAGAGATAAAATCTCTAACAGTAATGTGATTTCTTCTAATTTGACGTCTTTTACCATTATACTAATGGTTCTCAATTTTGCAATAGCCGCGGTACTATCGCAGTGGATCAACACAACTGGCATATGTTTTTCCCATAAGGGAATCTCAGTAAGCAAGCATCTTAACTAACTTGCTTCTTCACTAGCACTTACTAATGCTATCATTTTAGACTCCATCCTGGACTGAGCCAGGATAGTCTATTTCTTTTATTTCCAAGATACAACTCCTCTATCTTTGGAATACATAGTCATTAGTTGCTTTGGAATCATCTGATAAGGTATTACAATATGCATAATTGTATCCTTCAAATACAACAGGGAAATCTTTGATAATGTAAACCGATATTCATGGTCCTTTTAAGGTACCACATGACTCGCTCAATAGCTGGTCAATGTTCATTACTCGGTCTACTCGTAAACCGGCACAAAAATCCTACAACATATGCAATGTCTGGTCTCGTACAATCAATGGCATATCTAAGACTGCCAATGATGCTTGCATATTCTGTCTGTCTAACACTTTCACCAGTGTTCTTAAACAGTTTCATGCTTGGATCGTATGGTGTGATTGTTGGTTTACAATCAAAGTAATTATATTTCTTTAAGATCTTTTCCACATAGTGTGATTGATCCAAAGAAATTCCTTGCTAAAATCTTGTGATCTTGATACCAAGAATCACAATTGCTTCTCTGAGGTCTTTCATATCAAAGTTGTTGCACAACAGTGATTTCACATCATTAATGGTCTGAATGTTTGACCCAAATATGAGTAGATCGTCTACATATAGACATATGATAGTGCAAAGGCGGTTCTCAAATTTGTAATAAACGCATTTGTCACTTTCATTCACTTTGTACTCATTATATATCATTGAGTTATCAAACTTTTCATGCCACTACTTTGAAGCTTACTTTAGCCCATACAAAGACTTATCTAACTTACAGACCTTGTTTTCTTGCCCCGAGAATCTCAAACCCTTCTGGTTGATCTATATGGATTTCTTCTTCTAAGTCACCGTTTAAAAAAATCATTTTAACATTCATTTGGTGTACTAATACGCTATACATAGCGGCTATTGAAATTAGTATCCTAATGGATGTAATCGGAGTGACTGGGTAAAGGTATCGAAGAAATCTATATTTTCTCTTTTCCTAAAACCTTTGGCTACAAGGAAAGCCTTGTACTTATCAATTGTTCCATCAGGTTTTTAGTTTATCTTTTTTTTCAAAACCCATATACAACTGATTGATTTGCAATCAGGAGGCAAGTATACTAAGTGCCAGATCTTATTAGATTCTAGATATTAAATCTCATCATTAATAGCTACTTGCCATAAATCCGCATCCAGAGATGACAAGGCTTCTTGAAGATTTATTAGATCTTCATCTACATTATGAGCCACGTAATCGGACCCATAGTCTTTAGAAACTCTTACCCTTTTTTCTTAGTTAAAGTTCAGTTTCTACTTCGTTGTTGCCTTCAGTGTTTCTTATCACAAGAATGTGATTCGATTAGTGCCCCCACTATTTCTCGATTTGAAAGGAAATTTATCTTCATAGAATTCAATATCATTTGATTCTATGATCACTTTAGCATTTAGGTCTTAAAACCTATATGCCTCATTGTTTGTTGCATACCTAATGAATAAACATTCATAGGCTCTACTAGCGAGTTTAACTCATTTCGGATCCAAAATTCTGACATAAGCCAGATAGCCCAAAGTTCTCAAATAAGACAAGTTTGGTTGTCTTTTCTTTAATATCTCAAAAGGAGAGGTCATAATTTTTTTTTTACTTGGGAACTCTATTCAGGACATAGCAAACAATCAATAAAATTTCCCCCAGTAATGAGGTGCAACACTAGAATTCAACATAATTGCAACAACAAGTTCAGTAAGAGTTCTATTCTTTATTTCTGCTTTACCATTCATTTCAGTATAGTGTGGTGCAGTCGTTTCAGGTACATTTCCATGTATAAAATTCATTAAATAAACTAGAATCATACAACTTCTCTATCACTACAAATTCTTACTAAATCATTTTCAAATTCTTTACAAAAACTATAAACATGTCAATTTCATTCACAAAAATATCATTCTTCGTAATGGTGTATAAATCTACCATAATATACTGACTAAACCCTAACTTAAAAGAAAACTTAGAAACACAATTCTTCTAAATCTCATGAACGTGCATGACGTCCTTCGAGATTAAAGTCTTTCTTGAGTTGAAACTCAACTCCATGTCTCCAATTCCAGCAACATTAGTGGTGTGGACATCTTCCAACAACACTTTCTTATCTTTAGTATTCGTGTACGTTTTAAACATAGCACGATCATAACAGACACGACAAAAGATACCAGTGTCTATCCACCAACCATTAGATCCATCAACCATATTGATTTCAATGACCATAGCAATAAATTGCCCATTAGTAAGGTTGACTTGTGCATTAGGGGCAGCATCAGGTTCAACCATACTTCTACATTTCTTAGTCATATATGACTTGATTTCCATAATTAAAATAAATGGAAAAGCAACGTCATTTCTTTAAGGTGGTGGTTGTTGCCTAGTTGGAGCAATTGGGGCCATATAAGGGTTCCCATTCTTAATTCGGTTCACAATATTACAGTTCTGATTCTTTAATCATTTGCCAAATGGCTTCAGAACTACACCAAATTTCTTTTTGTTGTTTGAAACAACCAAGACTTTTTCCTTTTGATATTGTCTCTAAGATTCATACTCTTTTTTTAACTCAAGGCGAATAATCAGATTCTCAATAAAAGTTTCTTTCATTTAGTAGCGAAGCAAAGTTTTTAAAACATTCAAACTATGGGGTAGTTTTTCAATAACAAAAGCAATTTAAAATTGTGCATCTAAACACATACCTTTTGCGATGATATTATGAGCAATCTTTTGAAGTTTGTAACATTGAGCCTCCATCGACCTTTCATCTTTTCCATTTGATACTTGAAGTAGTGGTTCACATCATTCTCCTGTTCTACAGCTTCTTCAATACTAGTTTTTCAGATCCTCGTAAACATATTTTGGAGTATCACAATTACTACAATAATCATATAGATCATTTGTGATTCCATTCAGAATGTATAATCATTCTCTTTCTATAAGGAGATTTCTTCCTTTAGCTCCAAATCCTTCACTTTAATCTATGTCATAAATTCAGATTCATTGAAATTGACAATTTCATCTGAGTTCATAGATTTCTTTATCTTAGTTTGCTCAACTGACCCAAATGGAACAGTAGGAATGTCATCAATCAAAATATTGACAACATTATTTATGGTTAAGAAAACCTGACTTTGTTGCCAACATTTGAAATGCACTCCTTCAAACTTGAACGGTTTGTCCGAGACAATTTTGGAAGTACCGATAATTTCTTCAACAGCCATGGCAGTTCGAAACGTCTTAAAATTGTTGGTGCACGGTTTTAAAAATTTTGCCACAGAAGAAATTATCGGGTTGAGTCGCAGAACAATACGCTCTCTTTAAGACGTTTCGCGGCACTGCACAAAATTATGCAAGGCAGTCGAACTACCGCGCCGCCTCTAGGATAAAACAACCCAGTTCTATACTGTACAATTACTATTTGCAATAGATAATCGGTCTAGAAATACACCCTCAGATGGTGATATGAACACTCAAATATGGTATAAATACCATTGTAGTATCTGGTATAACCGTCAATCAAAATAATTTCTCAAACCAAAAGTTATTTTAATAATTCTCCAAAGAGAATTCAATAATTGATCATTTGACTACTCAAAATGATTTCTCAAAAAAAAAAATTTCAATTAATTCTCTAAAGAGAATCCAAAAAATTATACTAGATAATTTCTCAACTCAAACGAGGAAAAATTAACATTATTCTCAAAAGAGAATTCAAGAAAGTACTCGGAAAATTCAACGAGTAGAAAGAAAGAGGGAGAAATTGGCACTTCGACAATTCGAGAGACGCAAAGTTATGAGAGTGAGGAAGGAAAAACTAATAGTTTTTGGTGTAATTTGGAATGAAACATGTTAACTCCTTATATAGTGAAGTAAGCTAGTAATGTTTCTCACATGAACAATGTGGGACTAAATGATTTTTTTCAACACAAAAATATTTCTAACAATGTGGGACTTGAGAAATTTTTTTAAATTCAATATATTGGAACAAACACATGTTCCAACAATCCCCCACTTGAATTTAAAGAAGTGGTTCTAGAAGTAACGTCAAACGTTTCTAAGATTGTGCGTAAACAAAGGTGTCTACGACTTGAACCTTTGCGTAGCAAGTAGGATTCTGATTCAACAAGAGTGACACAATGTCTTGAACTCTATCTCAGACATCAAACTCGCACACAACCTTTTCTTAAGGTGTATTCTAATAGCACATGCTTTAATGGCCCTGCACGTGTATCCCATTTTAGTGAATGCTCTAGGAATTCTGCCTCAAAATTCCATAGGAACCGGCCCAAGTTCCACAATCACAAAGGTGAGTCTATCAAGAGTACTCTTGTAGCCTAGGTACTCCCTCATACAGAGTATAGATCTCATTAAGAATTTTTATTATCTCATCCTCTTATTACTTCAGGATTCATACTTCTCTGATTCACATTAGCATGATCACCTCATATTACTCACAACTTGTTATTACCCATTGAACCTATTTCTTGGGATCTCCAGTCATTTAGGTCTGGTTACCATCATGAGCAACTCATTTTCTATAGGCATCAGTCTCATCTTATATGATGCATTATAAACTTTCTCTCTAGCTAATCCTTTCGTCAAAGGATATACTAAATTTTCATTAGTGCGTACATGATCCACTCTTACAACTCCTTTAGAGATAAAATCTCTAACAGTAATGTGATTTCTTCTAATTTGACGTCTTTTACCATTATACTAATGGTTCTCAATTTTGCAATAGCCGCGGTACTATCGCAGTGGATCAACACAACTGGCATATGTTTTTCCCATAAGGGAATCTCAGTAAGCAAGCATCTTAACTAACTTGCTTCTTCACTAGCACTTACTAATGCTATCATTTTAGACTCCATCCTGGACTGAGCCAGGATAGTCTATTTCTTTTATTTCCAAGATACAACTCCTCTATCTTTGGAATACATAGTCATTAGTTGCTTTGGAATCATCTGATAAGGTATTACAATATGCATAATTGTATCCTTCAAATACAACAGGAAATCTTTGATAATGTAAACCGATATTCATGGTCCTTTTAAGGTACCACATGACTCGCTCAATAGCTGGTCAATGTTCATTACTCGGTCTACTCGTAAACCGGCACAAAAATCCTACAACATATGCAATGTCTGGTCTCGTACAATCAATGGCATATCTAAGACTGCCAATGATGCTTGCATATTCTGTCTGTCTAACACTTTCACCAGTGTTCTTAAACAGTTTCATGCTTGGATCGTATGGTGTGATTGTTGGTTTACAATCAAAGTAATTATATTTCTTTAAGATCTTTTCCACATAGTGTGATTGATCCAAAGAAATTCCTTGCTAAAATCTTGTGATCTTGATACCAAGAATCACAATTGCTTCTCTGAGGTCTTTCATATCAAAGTTGTTGCACAACAGTGATTTCACATCATTAATGGTCTGAATGTTTGACCCAAATATGAGTAGATCGTCTACATATAGACATATGATAGTGCAAAGGCGGTTCTCAAATTTGTAATAAACGCATTTGTCACTTTCATTCACTTTGTACTCATTATATATCATTGAGTTATCAAACTTTTCATGCCACTACTTTGAAGCTTACTTTAGCCCATACAAAGACTTATCTAACTTACAGACCTTGTTTTCTTGCCCCGAGAATCTCAAACCCTTCTGGTTGATCTATATGGATTTCTTCTTCTAAGTCACCGTTTAAAAAAATCATTTTAACATTCATTTGGTGTACTAATACGCTATACATAGCGGCTATTGAAATTAGTATCCTAATGGATGTAATCGGAGTGACTGGGTAAAGGTATCGAAGAAATCTATATTTTCTCTTTTCCTAAAACCTTTGGCTACAAGGAAAGCCTTGTACTTATCAATTGTTCCATCAGGTTTTTAGTTTATCTTTTTTTTCAAAACCCATATACAACTGATTGATTTGCAATCAGGAGGCAAGTATACTAAGTGCCAGATCTTATTAGATTCTAGATATTAAATCTCATCATTAATAGCTACTTGCCATAAATCCGCATCCAGAGATGACAAGGCTTCTTGAAGATTTATTAGATCTTCATCTACATTATGAGCCACGTAATCGGACCCATAGTCTTTAGAAACTCTTACCCTTTTTTCTTAGTTAAAGTTCAGTTTCTACTTCGTTGTTGCCTTCAGTGTTTCTTATCACAAGAATGTGATTCGATTAGTGCCCCCACTATTTCTCGATTTGAAAGGAAATTTATCTTCATAGAATTCAATATCATTTGATTCTATGATCACTTTAGCATTTAGGTCTTAAAACCTATATGCCTCATTGTTTGTTGCATACCTAATGAATAAACATTCATAGGCTCTACTAGCGAGTTTAACTCATTTCGGATCCAAAATTCTGACATAAGCCAGATAGCCCAAAGTTCTCAAATAAGACAAGTTTGGTTGTCTTTTCTTTAATATCTCAAAAGGAGAGGTCATAATTTTTTTTTTACTTGGGAACTCTATTCAGGACATAGCAAACAATCAATAAAATTTCCCCCAGTAATGAGGTGCAACACTAGAATTCAACATAATTGCAACAACAAGTTCAGTAAGAGTTCTATTCTTTATTTCTGCTTTACCATTCATTTCAGTATAGTGTGGTGCAGTCGTTTCAGGTACATTTCCATGTATAAAATTCATTAAATAAACTAGAATCATACAACTTCTCTATCACTACAAATTCTTACTAAATCATTTTCAAATTCTTTACAAAAACTATAAACATGTCAATTTCATTCACAAAAATATCATTCTTCGTAATGGTGTATAAATCTACCATAATATACTGACTAAACCCTAACTTAAAAGAAAACTTAGAAACACAATTCTTCTAAATCTCATGAACGTGCATGACGTCCTTCGAGATTAAAGTCTTTCTTGAGTTGAAACTCAACTCCATGTCTCCAATTCCAGCAACATTAGTGGTGTGGACATCTTCCAACAACACTTTCTTATCTTTAGTATTCGTGTACGTTTTAAACATAGCACGATCATAACAGACACAACAAAAGATACCAGTGTCTATCCACCAACCATTAGATCCATCAACCATATTGATTTCAATGACCATAGCAATAAATTGCCCATTAGTAAGGTTGACTTGTGCATTAGGGGCAGCATCAGGTTCAACCATACTTCTACATTTCTTAGTCATATATGACTTGATTTCCATAATTAAAATAAATGGAAAAGCAACGTCATTTCTTTAAGGTGGTGGTTGTTGCCTAGTTGGAGCAATTGGGGCCATATAAGGGTTCCCATTCTTAATTCGGTTCACAATATTACAGTTCTGATTCTTTAATCATTTGCCAAATGGCTTCAGAACTACACCAAATTTCTTTTTGTTGTTTGAAACAACCAAGACTTTTTCCTTTTGATATTGTCTCTAAGATTCATACTCTTTTTTTAACTCAAGGCGAATAATCAGATTCTCAATAAAAGTTTCTTTCATTTAGTAGCGAAGCAAAGTTTTTAAAACATTCAAACTATGGGGTAGTTTTTCAATAACAAAAGCAATTTAAAATTGTGCATCTAAACACATACCTTTTGCGATGATATTATGAGCAATCTTTTGAAGTTTGTAACATTGAGCCTCCATCGACCTTTCATCTTTTCCATTTGATACTTGAAGTAGTGGTTCACATCATTCTCCTGTTCTACAGCTTCTTCAATACTAGTTTTTCAGATCCTCGTAAACATATTTTGGAGTATCACAATTACTACAATAATCATATAGATCATTTGTGATTCCATTCAGAATGTATAATCATTCTCTTTCTATAAGGAGATTTCTTCCTTTAGCTCCAAATCCTTCACTTTAATCTATGTCATAAATTCAGATTCATTGAAATTGACAATTTCATCTGAGTTCATAGATTTCTTTATCTTAGTTTGCTCAACTGACCCAAATGGAACAGTAGGAATGTCATCAATCAAAATATTGACAACATTATTTATGGTTAAGAAAACCTGACTTTGTTGCCAACATTTGAAATGCACTCCTTCAAACTTGAACGGTTTGTCCGAGACAATTTTGGAAGTACCGATAATTTCTTCAACAGCCATGGCAGTTCGAAACGTCTTAAAATTGTTGGTGCACGGTTTTAAAAATTTTGCCACAGAAGAAATTATCGGGTTGAGTCGCAGAACAATACGCTCTCTTTAAGACGTTTCGCGGCACTGCACAAAATTATGCAAGGCAGTCGAACTACCGCGCCGCCTCTAGGATAAAACAACCCAGTTCTATACTGTACAATTACTATTTGCAATAGATAATCGGTCTAGAAATACACCCTCAGATGGTGATATGAACACTCAAATATGGTATAAATACCATTGTAGTATCTGGTATAACCGTCAATCAAAATAATTTCTCAAACCAAAAGTTATTTTAATAATTCTCCAAAGAGAATTCAATAATTGATCATTTGACTACTCAAAATGATTTCTCAAAAAAAAAAATTTCAATTAATTCTCTAAAGAGAATCCAAAAAATTATACTAGATAATTTCTCAACTCAAACGAGAAAAAATTAACATTATTCTCAAAAGAGAATTCAAGAAAGTACTCGGAAAATTCAACGAGTAGAAAGAAAGAGGGAGAAATTGGCACTTCGACAATTCGAGAGACGCAAAGTTATGAGAGTGAGGAAGGAAAAACTAATAGTTTTTGGTGTAATTTGGAATGAAACATGTTAACTCCTTATATAGTGAAGTAAGCTAGTAATGTTTCTCACATGAACAATGTGGGACTAAATGATTTTTTTCAACACAAAAATATTTCTAACAATGTGGGACTTGAGAAATTTTTTTAAATTCAATATATTGGAACAAACACATGTTCCAACAATCCCCCACTTGAATTTAAAGAAGTGGTTCTAGAAGTAACGTCAAACGTTTCTAAGATTGTGCGTAAACAAAGGTGTCTACGACTTGAACCTTTGCGTAGCAAGTAGGATTCTGATTCAACAAGAGTGACACAATGTCTTGAACTCTATCTCAGACATCAAACTCGCACACAACCTTTTCTTAAGGTGTATTCTAATAGCACATGCTTTAATGGCCCTGCACGTGTATCCCATTTTAGTGAATGCTCTAGGAATTCTGCCTCAAAATTCCATAGGAACCGGCCCAAGTTCCACAATCACAAAGGTGAGTCTATCAAGAGTACTCTTGTAGCCTAGGTACTCCCTCATACAGAGTATAGATCTCATTAAGAATTTTTATTATCTCATCCTCTTATTACTTCAGGATTCATACTTCTCTGATTCACATTAGCATGATCACCTCATATTACTCACAACTTGTTATTACCCATTGAACCTATTTCTTGGGATCTCCAGTCATTTAGGTCTGGTTACCATCATGAGCAACTCATTTTCTATAGGCATCAGTCTCATCTTATATGATGCATTATAAACTTTCTCTCTAGCTAATCCTTTCGTCAAAGGATATACTAAATTTTCATTAGTGCGTACATGATCCACTCTTACAACTCCTTTAGAGATAAAATCTCTAACAGTAATGTGATTTCTTCTAATTTGACGTCTTTTACCATTATACTAATGGTTCTCAATTTTGCAATAGCCGCGGTACTATCGCAGTGGATCAACACAACTGGCATATGTTTTTCCCATAAGGGAATCTCAGTAAGCAAGCATCTTAACTAACTTGCTTCTTCACTAGCACTTACTAATGCTATCATTTTAGACTCCATCCTGGACTGAGCCAGGATAGTCTATTTCTTTTATTTCCAAGATACAACTCCTCTATCTTTGGAATACATAGTCATTAGTTGCTTTGGAATCATCTGATAAGGTATTACAATATGCATAATTGTATCCTTCAAATACAACAGGAAATCTTTGATAATGTAAACCGATATTCATGGTCCTTTTAAGGTACCACATGACTCGCTCAATAGCTGGTCAATGTTCATTACTCGGTCTACTCGTAAACCGGCACAAAAATCCTACAACATATGCAATGTCTGGTCTCGTACAATCAATGGCATATCTAAGACTGCCAATGATGCTTGCATATTCTGTCTGTCTAACACTTTCACCAGTGTTCTTAAACAGTTTCATGCTTGGATCGTATGGTGTGATTGTTGGTTTACAATCAAAGTAATTATATTTCTTTAAGATCTTTTCCACATAGTGTGATTGATCCAAAGAAATTCCTTGCTAAAATCTTGTGATCTTGATACCAAGAATCACAATTGCTTCTCTGAGGTCTTTCATATCAAAGTTGTTGCACAACAGTGATTTCACATCATTAATGGTCTGAATGTTTGACCCAAATATGAGTAGATCGTCTACATATAGACATATGATAGTGCAAAGGCGGTTCTCAAATTTGTAATAAACGCATTTGTCACTTTCATTCACTTTGTACTCATTATATATCATTGAGTTATCAAACTTTTCATGCCACTACTTTGAAGCTTACTTTAGCCCATACAAAGACTTATCTAACTTACAGACCTTGTTTTCTTGCCCCGAGAATCTCAAACCCTTCTGGTTGATCTATATGGATTTCTTCTTCTAAGTCACCGTTTAAAAAAATCATTTTAACATTCATTTGGTGTACTAATACGCTATACATAGCGGCTATTGAAATTAGTATCCTAATGGATGTAATCGGAGTGACTGGGTAAAGGTATCGAAGAAATCTATATTTTCTCTTTTCCTAAAACCTTTGGCTACAAGGAAAGCCTTGTACTTATCAATTGTTCCATCAGGTTTTTAGTTTATCTTTTTTTTCAAAACCCATATACAACTGATTGATTTGCAATCAGGAGGCAAGTATACTAAGTGCCAGATCTTATTAGATTCTAGATATTAAATCTCATCATTAATAGCTACTTGCCATAAATCCGCATCCAGAGATGACAAGGCTTCTTGAAGATTTATTAGATCTTCATCTACATTATGAGCCACGTAATCGGACCCATAGTCTTTAGAAACTCTTACCCTTTTTTCTTAGTTAAAGTTCAGTTTCTACTTCGTTGTTGCCTTCAGTGTTTCTTATCACAAGAATGTGATTCGATTAGTGCCCCCACTATTTCTCGATTTGAAAGGAAATTTATCTTCATAGAATTCAATATCATTTGATTCTATGATCACTTTAGCATTTAGGTCTTAAAACCTATATGCCTCATTGTTTGTTGCATACCTAATGAATAAACATTCATAGGCTCTACTAGCGAGTTTAACTCATTTCGGATCCAAAATTCTGACATAAGCCAGATAGCCCAAAGTTCTCAAATAAGACAAGTTTGGTTGTCTTTTCTTTAATATCTCAAAAGGAGAGGTCATAATTTTTTTTTTACTTGGGAACTCTATTCAGGACATAGCAAACAATCAATAAAATTTCCCCCAGTAATGAGGTGCAACACTAGAATTCAACATAATTGCAACAACAAGTTCAGTAAGAGTTCTATTCTTTATTTCTGCTTTACCATTCATTTCAGTATAGTGTGGTGCAGTCGTTTCAGGTACATTTCCATGTATAAAATTCATTAAATAAACTAGAATCATACAACTTCTCTATCACTACAAATTCTTACTAAATCATTTTCAAATTCTTTACAAAAACTATAAACATGTCAATTTCATTCACAAAAATATCATTCTTCGTAATGGTGTATAAATCTACCATAATATACTGACTAAACCCTAACTTAAAAGAAAACTTAGAAACACAATTCTTCTAAATCTCATGAACGTGCATGACGTCCTTCGAGATTAAAGTCTTTCTTGAGTTGAAACTCAACTCCATGTCTCCAATTCCAGCAACATTAGTGGTGTGGACATCTTCCAACAACACTTTCTTATCTTTAGTATTCGTGTACGTTTTAAACATAGCACGATCATAACAGACACGACAAAAGATACCAGTGTCTATCCACCAACCATTAGATCCATCAACCATATTGATTTCAATGACCATAGCAATAAATTGCCCATTAGTAAGGTTGACTTGTGCATTAGGGGCAGCATCAGGTTCAACCATACTTCTATATTTCTTAGTCATATATGACTTGATTTCCATAATTAAAATAAAGGGAAAAACAACGTCATTTCTTTAAGGTGGTGGTTGTTGCCTAGTTGGAGCAATTGGGGCCATATAAGGGTTCCCATTCTTAATTCGGTTCACAATATTACAGTTCTGATTCTTTAATCATTTGCCAAATGGCTTCAGAACTACACCAAATTTCTTTTTGTTGTTTGAAACAACCAAGACTTTTTCCTTTTGATATTGTCTCTAAGATTCATACTCTTTTTTTAACTCAAGGCGAATAATCAGATTCTCAATAAAAGTTTCTTTCATTTAGTAGCGAAGCAAAGTTTTTAAAACATTCAAACTATGGGGTAGTTTTTCAATAACAAAAGCAATTTAAAATTGTGCATCTAAACACATACCTTTTGCGATGATATTATGAGCAATCTTTTGAAGTTTGTAACATTGAGCCTCCATCGACCTTTCATCTTTTCCATTTGATACTTGAAGTAGTGGTTCACATCATTCTCCTGTTCTACAGCTTCTTCAATACTAGTTTTTCAGATCCTCGTAAACATATTTTGGAGTATCACAATTACTACAATAATCATATAGATCATTTGTGATTCCATTCAGAATGTATAATCATTCTCTTTCTATAAGGAGATTTCTTCCTTTAGCTCCAAATCCTTCACTTTAATCTATGTCATAAATTCAGATTCATTGAAATTGACAATTTCATCTGAGTTCATAGATTTCTTTATCTTAGTTTGCTCAACTGACCCAAATGGAACAGTAGGAATGTCATCAATCAAAATATTGACAACATTATTTATGGTTAAGAAAACCTGACTTTGTTGCCAACATTTGAAATGCACTCCTTCAAACTTGAACGGTTTGTCCGAGACAATTTTGGAAGTACCGATAATTTCTTCAACAGCCATGGCAGTTCGAAACGTCTTAAAATTGTTGGTGCACGGTTTTAAAAATTTTGCCACAGAAGAAATTATCGGGTTGAGTCGCAGAACAATACGCTCTCTTTAAGACGTTTCGCGGCACTGCACAAAATTATGCAAGGCAGTCGAACTACCGCGCCGCCTCTAGGATAAAACAACCCAGTTCTATACTGTACAATTACTATTTGCAATAGATAATCGGTCTAGAAATACACCCTCAGATGGTGATATGAACACTCAAATATGGTATAAATACCATTGTAGTATCTGGTATAACCGTCAATCAAAATAATTTCTCAAACCAAAAGTTATTTTAATAATTCTCCAAAGAGAATTCAATAATTGATCATTTGACTACTCAAAATGATTTCTCAAAAAAAGAAATTTCAATTAATTCTCTAAAGAGAATCCAAAAAATTATACTAGATAATTTCTCAACTCAAACGAGAAAAAATTAACATTATTCTCAAAAGAGAATTCAAGAAAGTACTCGGAAAATTCAACGAGTAGAAAGAAAGAGGGAGAAATTAGCGATTCGACAATTCGACAGACGCAGAGTTATGAGAGTGAGGAAGGAAAAACTAATAGTTTTTGGTGTAATTTGGAATGAAACATGTTAACTCCTTATATAGTGAAGTAAGCTAGTAATGTTTCTCACATGAACAATGTGGGACTAAATGATTTTTTTCAACACAAAAATATTTCTAACAATGTGGGACTTGAGAAATTTTTTTAAATTCAATATATTGGAACAAACACATGTTCCAACAATCCCCCACTTGAATTTAAAGAAGTGGTTCTAGAAGTAACGTCAAACGTTTCTAAGATTGTGCGTAAACAAAGGTGTCTACGACTTGAACCTTTGCGTAGCAAGTAGGATTCTGATTCAACAAGAGTGACACAATGTCTTGAACTCTATCTCAGACATCAAACTCGCACACAACCTTTTCTTAAGGTGTATTCTAATAGCACATGCTTTAATGGCCCTGCACGTGTATCCCATTTTAGTGAATGCTCTAGGAATTCTGCCTCAAAATTCCATAGGAACCGGCCCAAGTTCCACAATCACAAAGGTGAGTCTATCAAGAGTACTCTTGTAGCCTAGGTACTCCCTCATACAGAGTATAGATCTCATTAAGAATTTTTATTATCTCATCCTCTTATTACTTCAGGATTCATACTTCTCTGATTCACATTAGCATGATCACCTCATATTACTCACAACTTGTTATTACCCATTGAACCTATTTCTTGGGATCTCCAGTCATTTAGGTCTGGTTACCATCATGAGCAACTCATTTTCTATAGGCATCAGTCTCATCTTATATGATGCATTATAAACTTTCTCTCTAGCTAATCCTTTCGTCAAAGGATATACTAAATTTTCATTAGTGCGTACATGATCCACTCTTACAACTCCTTTAGAGATAAAATCTCTAACAGTAATGTGATTTCTTCTAATTTGACGTCTTTTACCATTATACTAATGGTTCTCAATTTTGCAATAGCCGCGGTACTATCGCAGTGGATCAACACAACTGGCATATGTTTTTCCCATAAGGGAATCTCAGTAAGCAAGCATCTTAACTAACTTGCTTCTTCACTAGCACTTACTAATGCTATCATTTTAGACTCCATCCTGGACTGAGCCAGGATAGTCTATTTCTTTTATTTCCAAGATACAACTCCTCTATCTTTGGAATACATAGTCATTAGTTGCTTTGGAATCATCTGATAAGGTATTACAATATGCATAATTGTATCCTTCAAATACAACAGGAAATCTTTGATAATGTAAACCGATATTCATGGTCCTTTTAAGGTACCACATGACTCGCTCAATAGCTGGTCAATGTTCATTACTCGGTCTACTCGTAAACCGGCACAAAAATCCTACAACATATGCAATGTCTGGTCTCGTACAATCAATGGCATATCTAAGACTGCCAATGATGCTTGCATATTCTGTCTGTCTAACACTTTCACCAGTGTTCTTAAACAGTTTCATGCTTGGATCGTATGGTGTGATTGTTGGTTTACAATCAAAGTAATTATATTTCTTTAAGATCTTTTCCACATAGTGTGATTGATCCAAAGAAATTCCTTGCTAAAATCTTGTGATCTTGATACCAAGAATCACAATTGCTTCTCTGAGGTCTTTCATATCAAAGTTGTTGCACAACAGTGATTTCACATCATTAATGGTCTGAATGTTTGACCCAAATATGAGTAGATCGTCTACATATAGACATATGATAGTGCAAAGGCGGTTCTCAAATTTGTAATAAACGCATTTGTCACTTTCATTCACTTTGTACTCATTATATATCATTGAGTTATCAAACTTTTCATGCCACTACTTTGAAGCTTACTTTAGCCCATACAAAGACTTATCTAACTTACAGACCTTGTTTTCTTGCCCCGAGAATCTCAAACCCTTCTGGTTGATCTATATGGATTTCTTCTTCTAAGTCACCGTTTAAAAAAATCATTTTAACATTCATTTGGTGTACTAATACGCTATACATAGCGGCTATTGAAATTAGTATCCTAATGGATGTAATCGGAGTGACTGGGTAAAGGTATCGAAGAAATCTATATTTTCTCTTTTCCTAAAACCTTTGGCTACAAGGAAAGCCTTGTACTTATCAATTGTTCCATCAGGTTTTTAGTTTATCTTTTTTTTCAAAACCCATATACAACTGATTGATTTGCAATCAGGAGGCAAGTATACTAAGTGCCAGATCTTATTAGATTCTAGATATTAAATCTCATCATTAATAGCTACTTGCCATAAATCCGCATCCAGAGATGACAAGGCTTCTTGAAGATTTATTAGATCTTCATCTACATTATGAGCCACGTAATCGGACCCATAGTCTTTAGAAACTCTTACCCTTTTTTCTTAGTTAAAGTTCAGTTTCTACTTCGTTGTTGCCTTCAGTGTTTCTTATCACAAGAATGTGATTCGATTAGTGCCCCCACTATTTCTCGATTTGAAAGGAAATTTATCTTCATAGAATTCAATATCATTTGATTCTATGATCACTTTAGCATTTAGGTCTTAAAACCTATATGCCTCATTGTTTGTTGCATACCTAATGAATAAACATTCATAGGCTCTACTAGCGAGTTTAACTCATTTCGGATCCAAAATTCTGACATAAGCCAGATAGCCCAAAGTTCTCAAATAAGACAAGTTTGGTTGTCTTTTCTTTAATATCTCAAAAGGAGAGGTCATAATTTTTTTTTTACTTGGGAACTCTATTCAGGACATAGCAAACAATCAATAAAATTTCCCCCAGTAATGAGGTGCAACACTAGAATTCAACATAATTGCAACAACAAGTTCAGTAAGAGTTCTATTCTTTATTTCTGCTTTACCATTCATTTCAGTATAGTGTGGTGCAGTCGTTTCAGGTACATTTCCATGTATAAAATTCATTAAATAAACTAGAATCATACAACTTCTCTATCACTACAAATTCTTACTAAATCATTTTCAAATTCTTTACAAAAACTATAAACATGTCAATTTCATTCACAAAAATATCATTCTTCGTAATGGTGTATAAATCTACCATAATATACTGACTAAACCCTAACTTAAAAGAAAACTTAGAAACACAATTCTTCTAAATCTCATGAACGTGCATGACGTCCTTCGAGATTAAAGTCTTTCTTGAGTTGAAACTCAACTCCATGTCTCCAATTCCAGCAACATTAGTGGTGTGGACATCTTCCAACAACACTTTCTTATCTTTAGTATTCGTGTACGTTTTAAACATAGCACGATCATAACAGACACGACAAAAGATACCAGTGTCTATCCACCAACCATTAGATCCATCAACCATATTGATTTCAATGACCATAGCAATAAATTGCCCATTAGTAAGGTTGACTTGTGCATTAGGGGCAGCATCAGGTTCAACCATACTTCTACATTTCTTAGTCATATATGACTTGATTTCCATAATTAAAATAAAGGGAAAAACAACGTCATTTCTTTAAGGTGGTGGTTGTTGCCTAGTTGGAGCAATTGGGGCCATATAAGGGTTCCCATTCTTAATTCGGTTCACAATATTACAGTTCTGATTCTTTAATCATTTGCCAAATGGCTTCAGAACTACACCAAATTTCTTTTTGTTGTTTGAAACAACCAAGACTTTTTCCTTTTGATATTGTCTCTAAGATTCATACTCTTTTTTAACTCAAGGCGAATAATCAGATTCTCAATAAAAGTTTCTTTCATTTAGTAGCGAAGCAAAGTTTTTAAAACATTCAAACTATGGGGTAGTTTTTCAATAACAAAAGCAATTTAAAATTGTGCATCTAAACACATACCTTTTGCGATGATATTATGAGCAATCTTTTGAAGTTTGTAACATTGAGCCTCCATCGACCTTTCATCTTTTCCATTTGATACTTGAAGTAGTGGTTCACATCATTCTCCTGTTCTACAGCTTCTTCAATACTAGTTTTTCAGATCCTCGTAAACATATTTTGGAGTATCACAATTACTACAATAATCATATAGATCATTTGTGATTCCATTCAGAATGTATAATCATTCTCTTTCTATAAGGAGATTTCTTCCTTTAGCTCCAAATCCTTCACTTTAATCTATGTCATAAATTCAGATTCATTGAAATTGACAATTTCATCTGAGTTCATAGATTTCTTTATCTTAGTTTGCTCAACTGACCCAAATGGAACAGTAGGAATGTCATCAATCAAAATATTGACAACATTATTTATGGTTAAGAAAACCTGACTTTGTTGCCAACATTTGAAATGCACTCCTTCAAACTTGAACGGTTTGTCCGAGACAATTTTGGAAGTACCGATAATTTCTTCAACAGCCATGGCAGTTCGAAACGTCTTAAAATTGTTGGTGCACGGTTTTAAAAATTTTGCCACAGAAGAAATTATCGGGTTGAGTCGCAGAACAATACGCTCTCTTTAAGACGTTTCACGGCACTGCACAAAATTATGCAAGGCAGTCGAACTACCGCGCCGCCTCTAGGATAAAACAACCCAGTTCTATACTGTACAATTACTATTTGCAATAGATAATCGGTCTAGAAATACACCCTCAGATGGTGATATGAACACTCAAATATGGTATAAATACCATTGTAGTATCTGGTATAACCGTCAATCAAAATAATTTCTCAAACCAAAAGTTATTTTAATAATTCTCCAAAGAGAATTCAATAATTGATCATTTGACTACTCAAAATGATTTCTCAAAAAAAGAAATTTCAATTAATTCTCTAAAGAGAATCCAAAAAATTATACTAGATAATTTCTCAACTCAAACGAGAAAAAATTAACATTATTCTCAAAAGAGAATTCAAGAAAGTACTCGGAAAATTCAACGAGTAGAAAGAAAGAGGGAGAAATTGGCACTTCGACAATTCGAGAGACGCAAAGTTATGAGAGTGAGGAAGGAAAAACTAATAGTTTTTGGTGTAATTTGGAATGAAACATGTTAACTCCTTATATAGTGAAGTAAGCTAGTAATGTTTCTCACATGAACAATGTGGGACTAAATGATTTTTTTCAACACAAAAATATTTCTAACAATGTGGGACTTGAGAAATTTTTTTAAATTCAATATATTGGAACAAACACATGTTCCAACAGAAAGAGACGGGAAAGAGAGTGAGATGAGAGAAATAGATGAGAAATAAAGATGATTTGATGCATTATTTGATATAAACTTATGTATAATGGTTTTATTATTCAACATCTTTCTAATTTATTTTTTATATTAGATATCATCTTCTCTTTCTTCCACCTAATAATTCAATACACATTCAACTTTTACTCATTATAATGATTTTGTTTAATAAAATTCAACACCTTATCTCACTATCATTCACAACACACACAAAATTTAAACATTCAAAACAATCAATAAAATTTTACTAAGTATTTTGTAGGTCGCACTTTCTCCTCATTCAATATGTTGAGTATTTTTAACATCAATTAATTCACCTCACTTTCTACACTCTATTCAACACCCTTATTGCAAACATTCAGCTATTGATTTTTTTTAAATACTAAAATATCCTAATAATTTTTTTAAATTAAATCTAATTCATATTTATTTTATTTCATTTAATTAATTTATTTTCAAGATAATAATTTAAAAAATATATATTCAACCAAAAAATATGTTTTAACAAATATAATAGAAGAGAATGGTATACAAAAATTATTTATTAAAAATAACACTTATTATAATTTTTTTAATATATTTTTATTTAATAGAATTTATTTAATGTGCTTCAATTAATATCAATTAATTATCTAAATAAAACATCAATAATTATTGACCTACTGTGTATGCATAATGAAAACAAGAGATAGTAAATATTGTAACAGTAGTAACTATAAGGGGAAAACTCGGAAGAACAAGATTTAATCTGCATTTCTTTGATATCTTGAAGAGAAAAGAAATGGGTGTGGACCCACAAGATTTAATCTCTCTCTTCTCTTTCTCTTTTAAACGAAACAAGTGAGATTTAATCTCTCTTCTCAACTTCTCTCTCTTCTATAATCTCTCTTTCTTATTTTTCTTGTACCAAACACATTGTAAATGAGAAGAAATTATCTCATGAAAAATTATTTCACTGAACTAGTTATTAGTTTTTGTGTGAAGTGTATTGATTAAATTATTAAATAAAAAAGTAAATGGGTAAGATTATCGTGGACTTATCGCGTGAAAACTTCTTTAGAGAGGATTACACTCCTATAAATAGATATGTATCCACGAGTTATGATATATTCATTTTCTCTTAATCAACTTGAACTTTTATTGGATGGAGCATTAAAAAATTTCAAGTATTTCTTATTAGAATAAAGAATCAATGTTTGGTGTAAAAAACATTGTGGTACAATATTAATACATTTTTTAATATCAGAGAAGGTATTTGAAAAAGTTAACACTCTAACGCTAAAGCCACTATAGAATTGAAGTAAAACTTTGCAAGTAGAAGTTAAATCGTAGTTGAGAGTGACTCAAAACCACTTATATATGAAGGACAAAAATAACAATCTCAAGGTTACAAGACGTGGAGAGTGAGGAGCCATTAGATGTCGATCAACGATCTTGATGGAAGAATGATAATGCTCATGTGTGGTGCCCAGAAGGTTCACATGTTCATCAGTGATTGACACACCTTAATTAGATTGGGCCTACGGATAAGATTAGACTTTATGGGATTTTAGCCTGCCTAGAACAATTGTCCTTCAAGTCGTTGCTATCACGCTTAAAGAAAATATTGTTATCACGGAGGAGGCTGACCAAGGAATACGAGTTGTGGTAGAATTACCTAGTGCAAGATACTTTCATTGAGAGGGCGCTACTTTCGTTGAGAGGGCGCTCCATGGAGAAAATGCTCTATGGTGGCCACACCTAGTGGGAGTGTGTGACATAGAGAACAAGTGCGTTAAATACGGTATGTGGAGATGTAACACTTGTTGGAGTGATGTGCTCAAGTATAGTTATTATTTCACATTCCATATGAACTGTTGGATTGAATATTTAATCTTCCAATGAATTATGACCGTTGAAAATGGCTGTTAGTTTTTATATAAAAGGGAATTTGTATTTGTGTCGCACCCCAAAATTTACCCTCCTTATCATAAGTTTTCTTGGATTTTCTTGCAAGGACATGAGTTCAAAAGTGTGGATTTCTTGATGATTCTTGGTTCTAAGCTAGCTCGCCTTTTGGTTTGGTATATGATTAAAGTTCCCCATGTTTGAGATGAGTTGCAGTACAATGGTTGGAATTGCGATCATGACTTTCTTGCTTGATTCATCTGGTGTTTTGAGTCAAATTTGGAAATTGAAGTTTGAATCTGATTATTTGATACATTAAGTTTTTGATTTGTCTAAGAACTTATATGTTTATGATGACATGATTTAATACAAGCAAAGTCTGGAACATCCCATCATGCTTTATTTTTTGTGTCAACCAAGATTAATTCAAACGTTGGTTCAATTGATTCAAGAGATTTAGAGCGAATAATTTGTTTGGAATTCAAAGTGGTAACTCAAGAGTGAACAATGCCAAGATTCATTGTGTTGAATTTCTTAGAATTCATAATTTATGGTGTTCATCATTTATTCCGTTTCAAATACTTCATTTTGGGTTTCTTTCAAATTCATTTAAGGTTCATGATCTATGCAGATATTTGAGTTCTAGGCCAACTTTGTACACTGCAACTTTGTACGCCTAAGTTCTATATTAATTTCAAGATACAAGGAATATGAGTTGTTATATCTAAAGATTCTAATCGGTACAAGTCCATCCAAACTTCAAGCCATCTTTTCATTTAGAAGGTTCAAGAAGTACAAAGGAAATGTGCTAATACAAAGCTTGAATTTATTGTTTCAAGTTACTTCAATGTTACATCAATTCCTATGAGTTATACAAATCGTGACATTTGCAAGTATCGATTCGAGTTCTATTAAATTTCCAAACAATAATTCAAGTTGTTACAAGTAATGATGGAATTTTACAAATTCAACATCTATTCAAACTATAAATCGAGGTTACAATTGTATCGATTCCAAATTACATAAGAAGTTGATTTTGTTACAAGATTCTCAAGTTTCCTCTGAGCCTCTTTTTCTTCATCCTCGTGCATCATTCTTTATGTCAAGCCAACGGAAACTTCACTTCCATGCCGTGCCATTCGACCATTTCCATCATTCATGAAAAAACAAGAAAAGAAGAATTGATTAGAATTGAAACATAAATGTAAGTAAGAAAATCAAGAGAACTATTCTTTTTCAAACTCATCATTAGGGTTCGCGTTTGGAATCAGGTTTAAAGGGTTTTCGGTCATTGTTCAAGCCATCCAACAAGCCTCAAGCAGAATGCAATAATTGGCCAAAAACCTCCCTTTTGCAAATCACAAAGTTACCTTTGGTTCACAAAAGGGAGGGGTAACTCAGAAAAGACACCACTGTTACAATGCAGTAAAAGGAAAACAGATTATCACAAGCAACAACATGGTTATCAGTAGGCAACAAGCAGCACAGAGTAGCAGAAGGCAGAGCCAACATGGTTATCAGCAGACAAAAGAAAGCCAAAAATGCCAAAACAATAAAGTCAATTGGAAAAGCAGTGGCCAAAAGTAGCAAAACACATAGCAGAAAGCATCAGAACAAAAGCAAAATCAAGTTCCAACACAGTTAAAACTGGGTGCTACCAAGGCATAAAGGAAAAAAAAAGCCAGCAACAGACAGCAGGAGGATTATCATAAAGGCAACCATGTTTCCAAAAACCAAAAAAACCACAAGGAAGAAACTAAGTTCCAAGACCAATCTCAAAGAAAACAATGCAGCATCTGTTCTAAGTTAAAACCAGAAACCAAAGGCAACCTTTGTTAAAAACTAACAGAACCAAGCAACTGTTGTTTTGTTCCAAAACTGAACCCAGAAAGCCAACCTTCAAAAAACTCAGAAGCCAGTATTCAAAAAAATAGAAAACAGAAGCAACCATTAACCATTGAATACCAGAAAATCAAAGAACAGATACAAGTTCTAAACGAAAACAACCAAGTTCCAAAACCAAACAGAAACAGAACAACCATTTTTCCAGAAACCAAAAACAAGGTTCATAATCAGAAAAACCCCAAAATGGCCAACAGTATCCAAACCCAGAAATCATTCAGAAGCATAAGCAGAACATGAACAGAAACCCAAACGTGTAATCATCATCATCATCAAAACAAATAATAGAACATCTATACCCTAACATGTTCATCATATTCTTAACCCTAACTCTTCAGAGAGAAAGAAGAAAGGAAAGGTAGTGTGAATCAGAATAATCTCACCGGTTTTAGGCTCAGAAGCGACGTCGACCGCCACCATCACCGCCATCTAGACGATTTTCAGCGAAGGGTTTTTGTTGAAGAACAACAACGATCGTGACAGTAGAAGGCGGGGAGAAGACGAAGGATCCACTGAGGTATCACCGTGAGTACGAGAGCAACAGCAATGATCGAAATAGATCGAACGAGAGAACCACCGAATCCCACAAGCCAACACAGAACAACAAACAGAGACGATCGAACAGAGAAGCGGATCAAAGGTCGCAACAAAAACAAATGCCAATGGAGAACCGACGAGGAGACGAAAAAAAAGGTTGGAGGTTGCCGGTGAGGGTCTTTTGGGACGATGAAGACCTCGAGAGAGATGGAGATGGAGAAAGGTCTTGGGTTTGCATCAGATCGTGGAATATGAGTGACCTCACGTTCCATTTTTTTTTAATTATTTGGTTTGTTTAAATTGTAATTTCTAAACAAATGCTAATTGTAAAAAAAAAAGGAAATAAAAATATAATGATGCATTAGTTTGTTCAGGTGACACTTGTCACCGGAAGGTTCTCATGATCTGATACAAACATCCCACTGATTCTCATGTGACCGTGCAATCTCTGCCACCGATTGCTATCAGACTCTACCATCCTCCTATCATCCAACGGTCATCAATGGATTTTGAGCTCAGTTCCTCAGCCAACGGATTAGGTTGCATCTTCATGGTGCACTATCAGAATAATGTCGCGCTAGATCCCTTTATTTGGGCTCAAGATCTTATCTCTGGATTTCTTGTCGCACCTCCCAGATTGCTTCATACAGGCTAATTCTGAACTCTCATCTTTTAATTATTTTATTATAGATGATTTAATTTTTGTGCGATGTACTAAATAATAATTAGTTCTGATAGTTTTTATTTGATAATTTATCGATTAAACTATTAGTCGATTTCTTATCAAATAGAAAAAATCCATTCTAATAATTATTTAAATTTTTTATTGTATTGTGTGATAATTGTCCGTTTATTCGTTTATTCGGTATCTATTCACCATTGTACACTTCGCACACAACCAACATTAAAATTAATCCGATTTTCTTTTGATTGGCACATAGGCCGATTTCTTAAAGGGTCTCATGGTTGGGGATGGGCATGGCCATCCTCACGAGGTTAATTAAAGTCCTTGTTGCTTTAGTTGATCATAACCCAAAAATAACATTGGTCCTTATACCAATTTTCCATGCACCAGGGTCTCATAGTTGGGGATAGGAGCACCTATCCTCACGAGGTTAATTAAGTCCATATACTTAATTAATCATAACCCGACTCCATTCCTCACTTCCTCGCGCATCGAGTTCCGAAACACTTTCATAGTTAACTTACAAACCTCAATCCAACGTCGAGTGCATTTTCAAAACCTTTTTCTTAATAAAATCCAAGTTTTTAAGTCGTTGGACGCTAGGCCAACTGTTTAAAAACTTGTCCCAAATGAACTCTTAGTCTTTAAGTCGTTGGACGCTAGACCAATTGCCTAAAGATTTCTAAAAATGTGGAACTTATTTCACCTCACTCTTTCATAAGAAAATCTTTTTGGGTGATAAACGACTCGTCTGAGCACTAGCTCCTCGGGTTTCTAGTATTTGAATCGTAAGACGTTAGTCCTATTGTTCGGTACTTTTTCACTCATCTAAAAAATAATTTAACTCACTCAAAACCCTTTTCTCGCTCATATGCGATCATCAAACTCTTTTCTGACAAAGAGTGTGCAATAGCCATTTCAAACACGAACGTAGACTTAAAGCTTTTCAAATAAACTAAACAAGTCCAAGTTCAAGCATTTGAAATGTCTAATGCACGTTTTTCTTATAAAATCAATACAACAAACTTAAAACCTTTTTGAGAGGAACTACGGAGTTTTGACTTTCCCATTGCACAAGGGAATACGTAGACACACGGTTTCGAAACCGTGCCAAACTCAAAAGAATAATAAACAAACCCTTTTCTCCTTTTTATTCATAACTTAGCAATAAACACACACAAACACTTAGAACTAAATGGATCCCATCGAGTACGATGGATGTAAGGGGTGCTAATACCTTCCCCTGACATAACCGACTCCCGATTCTATATTTTTGGTCATAGACCGCCTTATCCGTATCAGTGGGGTTTTATCTATATTTTCCCGTTCCTTTCGGAACAAATAAAATTAGGTGGCGAATTCACTAGTTTTCGAAATTTAAATGATTTTTGAAAATCGAGTTGCTTCAATTTGTTTTCACTTTTCAACTTCTTTTTTGTTTTACGAGTGCATGCAAAAAGAGTTAATTTGCATATTCATTTCCTTGATTTAGATCAAATTCAAATTGCTTCTTTCAAACAACTTACATTTTAACCTATTTCTTTGAATTATTTGCATTGAACTCGAGGTATTTCATTCATATATTTTTTCATTTCCCTGTTTATCAGTAGCATGTGTATATGAAGAACCCAAAAACTGAGATGTAGCTATCTCGTTTGTAGAACTTAGTGATACTGACTCTAGCACTAAACCAGTAGTAGTGAATCCTTGTGATATAGAGCTTTATTTGATCATATATTAATAAGAAATAAGTCAATGTATTGTTTAATTTTGAGAAAATAATGATGACTAAGTTGTAGTTACATATCCCTAAGAGGAGTTGGTTGCGTGTCCTTATCATATGCATGGGGGAGCACACTTGATACAATTATTTTGTTGTTTGAAATCGATTCGTAAATCTTTTTAGCATGTATAAATCATTGGTTATATTCAAACTTGATCGTGAGGTTATAAATATTTTGCATAAGTTGGTGGAATAGAAACATTAGGTGTTTTTTTATTTAAAGGAAGTGTAATGTAAAATCTCATTAGAAATCAACAAGGAACAGACAAACATCATTCTTCAAACTTCATCAACCAACAAAAATAAAAATTTATTAAGTTATTTTAAAGATTTTTTGAGTTAATGTAATTTCATCTAGAAATTGTGTTTTAGGTTAGATAATCTAAGTATTTTGAGTATTTGTAAGTTTAGAAGTAGAAATCAACATTTTAGTATGATTGTTTTTACGATCAATGACTACTTTTTTATGCCTTAGTGGCTGAGCTTCCCCATTGGCGAAGAAAAATATTTGTAGGTCGTACTAGAGATATATATCTGATTTTGTTCAATGTTTCATATAAAATCAGAAATCCATCTTCGATTTTAATTTGTCTGCATTTTTCCTAGTTTTTGAACATAAGTATTTTTGGTAACGTTTGTTTCGTACTTCTACTTGAGTTATGGATAAAATACCATATAGGTTGAGACACGACATGCTTGTACAACATGCTTCGGTTCAGAGGGAAAAGAGTCATGCATCCTAAGCTTTTTCCACCTTAGAACAAGTTGTGGCGGATACGACTACATGTTCAGGTGTTCACATTTAAGTGGAGTGTTTCTCGTCCACATAGGGGAAAAGAACGACACCCATTGCTTAAAGTAAGTTTGAGAGAGTTATTTAAATAATTACAACACGGTGGAGACCGTATCTCACCTTTTAATAAAAGAAATCATAAATAGATATATGTCCTCGTTCTCGGTCCTGCCTTTTGTTTAAGAGTAATTCTTTGCCCGAGATTTGTACCTGATGCCTAAATTAAATAAGCTTGAGAAGTCATCTGATTTTGTGTAACTTTTTCTCATATGAGTTCAAACAACTTGTCTACTCGGTGTACTTATCCTTTTCGATATCCAACTTGTTTTCTTCATATGACTACATAATTTTTTATGAGCCTAGAAAAAAATGAGGTGTCTCTTGTCTGCGAAGTGGAAAATAGAAACGCCCATTACCTAAAGTGATATAAACAAGTGATCAGAATCGGAGACGGCCAGAGTGAACGACGGTCCTTCAAGCAAGTGGATGTTGAGGAGGGGGTGGTGTACCTACAAGGCACTCTAATGCTAAACTAAGCAAATGCTCAAGATGAAGACAAGAGAATATTAGGGTTGTTAGAGTAAGAATGTGATACCTTGCCCTCAAAGATATGAGGATTTATATAATGGACATAGGAGGATTCTTATTGGTTTCTACATTTGGGCCGAGATATGCGGGTCCACAAATATAGTCGTTCGAGCTGGCTAGGTCAAAATCGAGCGATTATGCCTGTAACTAGTCGTTATGTCGAGCATGAGGGACATAACATGCACAATTTACGGCGGAACGAGTCATGGATTAGCTCGTTCTATGTCGACCAGGGTATATACGACGTGGGAAATTGGGAGTCTCGAATATGCTGTTGAGGTCAGGCAGGTCGACAAAACTAAGGGAGGAAAGGCTTGCCCGAAAGCTTTCGGGCAGTCCAAAACAGTAGCTCCCCAAGTCGTCGTATCTTCTTGTGGATGTGATGACTTGATCTCAAGGGAGAAGTCAAAATCATTTTGTTCGAGGGCACGAGGGGTTGTTGAGGGAGCGAGAAGTTGAAGAATTCGTAGGGTTTTGTCTACGTGGCCTCAAGTTGCGTGAAATAACTGCTAGCAGACCTAGGATTAGGGGGTAATGATGATTTCCCTAGGTACCTAGGTAGGCGAAGACCCACGCGTGCAGAGGGGGCTATAAAAGCTGGAGGGTTTTCTCATTCATAACTTTTCGTTTCTCATTTCACGTGATTATTTACGTTGTTCTTGCTCGACTCTTTTGTCTATCAATCCGAGGAGCTACTTTCGCGGTGGTCGACGTCATCTTCGCTTTCCAGATTCGTAATTTGCCTAATTTTTTCAATTTATTCCATCTGCAAACGATATGTTTTCGATCTTTTTACAAGGATTTGGCTGTTTAGGCTTGAGATTTATCTTGTATATAGAGATATATGCGGTTAGGATTTACATTTTTAGAGTTATTTTTGGTGGTAAGCAGTTGCTCTGCCTCTTTTTGGCACTTTATGCCACCTGAATTAGCTAATTGTGCTTGGTGATCTAGGTCTGAGCGTTCTTCGCTTTAGGGAGGGATTTTGGTCGGGAATATGATCCTTGTTCATCTAAGCCCTTTCACTTGATTAGTGGTGGAATGATGGTTTTGATGTTGATGTCGAGCTCACCTGTTCCCTCTACCTTTTAGGTTACATGACGAGTGATAGCGAGGATATTCGCGAGGGTCCTGAAGGTTTGGGGTAGACACATTCTGGATTTACTTCTATTGAGCAGAGTGGCGAGAGTCTACCCGTGCCTGAGGTCGAAGAGAGCCACCCTACGGTAGAGGTTGACGAGACTAATGAGGACGACCCTGAAGTCTAGGCGTCTTCTGACGTGGTAAACCGGGCCACCCAATTTATGAGTAACCCAAATGAGGCGTCTGGCCAAGTGAGCTCATATACTACTGCCGAGGTTCCCCGGGAGGATGAGGCGACCGTGGAAGACTGGTCAGTGTATATTCCGGGCGAAGATTATCGAATCTGCTTGAGATACGAGGCTCGTTACATTCCGGTTTATGACGTATGGTTTCGAGAATTGGGTTTCCGGGTATCCTTCACCGATTTCTTGGTGGGTATCTTTCGTCATCTCTGTTTGACTCCGTCACAAATTCACCATAATGTTATAGGCTTTACACGGGCGTTTGAGGTTGTCTGTGAATATTTAGAGGTGGGGGCCACCCTCGAGCTGTTCTTTTATATCTTTTGTCTATAGAGGAGTTCGACGAAAGTGGACGAGAAGTTTCGGTGGGGATTGGTGTCGTTGAAGCATCAGAACGAGATGCTTTCAAGGCATATCAGGATTCCGTTCATTTTTTCAAGGATAGATTTATGCTTATTCGACCGATCTCTGATTGGGCGATGCGCAACGTGTTTCAGGTAGTCCCTGGATTAAAAAGGGATGGGACCCCCTTTTATAACAAACAAGGGGAACAGAAATATGCACTCGTTAGGAAGTTCAAGTTTTGATGGTCGAAGAAGCACTTTGACAAGACTCCAGATTTCTATGTATGGGCTCGAGGCGAGCTGAGAGACGAGGATCTGGTCGGTTTCAAGATGCTGTCGGTGTTTGTTGTGGGTGTAACACGGTGGAATAACTGACTTGTTTGTTTTGCGTTTGATCGCAAATATTGCGGATAGCAAGAGTCTCCACCAACTTTACTTTTATCCAATTAAGGGAAGACGAAAAGAACAGGAAAAGAGCTTCGTTAGATTCTGAGTACGGGAGACGGTTATGAAAAGGGAAGGTATTAGCACCCTTTCCATCCGTAGTTATCTACGGGCTCTTAATTGCTTATATCAGTTTAATTATTTGTGTGTGTGTGTGTATTTGAAAAGATTTTTGAAAAGGCATTTCACTTTGACTTCGTAATGATTCACGCTAGAATGTATACGAAGTATTTGGAAATGTTTTGTTTTGGAAAAGGACTTTGTAATGATTCACGCTGGAATGTATACAAAGCGCTTTAAAATGTTTTGAAAATGTGAGGTGTGAAAAGAGTGTTTTAATTGAGCAAGCAAAAGAGACTTATTTAGCTACTCAGAACGGTCGTTTCCGTGTTATTTTGCTTTCCTTTAGAATAAGACTATCCATATCATTGATTGATAGGTAACCTTATTCGTTGGATGTAAAAGGGAGATTCGAAGGGACATCGGATGGTCATAGAAGGCAACTTGTAGGGATATCCTAGAATATTCATAGGGACGATCATCACTTTTCGTAGGCAACAATCGAGGGACGAGATCATATATTCATAGGCAACATCGAGGGACTATGATCTTTTAAGTCGAAGGGACTGTGATGATATATTGTAGGAAACCGTGCTAAGATATCCCTACGTTCGAGGGACTTGACCATTATTCGTAAGGCAACGAGAGAGGATACCCTTAGGTGAGTGCAAGTGTGAAGAATGTGTTGTATTCGGATATTTTATCTTGTGATTAGAAATGATCTACATTGTTTTTAATCTTGCCATACACACTACGCTAATAAAATAAATTGCAATATAAAGGTCCTACGCTATTACATGGCTTTGGGAAGATACATAATAAGAAGAAATATAAACGCTACCTATACATCCTTTCTAGAATTTAAATGCAAAAGAAATAAAAGAAAAGAAACTAAATCCTAATATTTTTTTGGTGTTTTTGAAAATTAATGTTAATGTGAGAAAAAAAAACCTAATTCTAATTGATTTTAATTAAAAAAGATTTAATGAAAATTAACCTAAACTAAACTAATTAAGTTAATTAAAAAGCATGGAGGAAATTATTTGTGAAATTACCTAATTAAACTAATTATTTAACCTAATTACTAATTAATTAAATTAAATAAAAGGGAAATAAGAAAAAGCAGAAAAATAAATAAAATAAAGAAAAATCACCAAAGCTCGACGGCGCCTCGAGCCGTGCCCCTTGAACGGCGATTTGGGCACCCAAACCGGAGTTTCGGGAGAATCTTGGCGTGTCTAGAAGCTGGAGCTTCTGTATCAGAATCGGAGATGACCGGAGTGAACGACGTTCCTTCGAGCAAGTGGTTGTTGAGGAGGGGGTGGTATACCTGCAAGGCACTCCGATGCTAAAGTAAACAAATGATCAAGATGAAGACAAGATAATATTAGGGTTGTTAAAGTAAGAATGTGATACCTTGCCCTCAAAGATATGAGGCTATATATAATGGACATAAGAGGATTCTCATTGGTTGCTACAATTGGGCCGAGATATGCAGGTCTGCGAATATAGTCGTTCGAGCTGGCTAGGTCAAAACTGAGCGACTATGCCCGTAATTAGCCGTTATGTCGAGCATGAGGGACATAACGGGCACAGTTTACGGCGGAATGAATCGTGGATTAGCTTGATCTATGTCGAGCAGGGTATATACGACGCGGGAAACTGGGAGTCTCAAATATGCCGCCGAGGTTGGGCAGTCCAAAATATAAACTAAGTCCTAATGAATCCTTTAGAATGGATACAAACACCAATGAATATAATTATTTTAAAACATAATGTGTATTTCATATGCTCATGCTCTTGGTCTTTTACATCAATTTCTCCTTCAAAACTATTTCAGTGAATTCCATACATCAAATGATTGGTATTTTATACTTAATTGCATAACAACGGTCTGCTGTGATCAACAAATAAAACCAGAAAGACCTTACCGTTGGTAATAATCCTAGTCGACTCTCCGTGGTAAACATCAGAGATATCAAATCGTGCTTTACTACTCCCAGCTTCCCCAAACCTTATAGATCCTCATCTTGACCTGACTTATTAATCCTCAGATCATGAAATGCGGCAACGACAACCCTTGTGTTACTTATGCTTTTCAGAATACACATGGAGGACGATCTCAAATATGTCTTAAAGCAGCAAAATAAATAGATAATTCATGATCAGCTAAAGTAGATGAAACATAAACTTATCTGCATTCAAATGCTGACAACCGAGAATATCTCACAATCCTCATTGCATCGGTACTAATCCGACCAACTGGATTGAGTTGCTCCCACTTGTCGGTTTCCTCCGAGATCAGAGGCTTCATCCATAACCTTCGATAATTCCTCGAAATTTACTTTAACATTTGAGGTCGCGCTAACTATAAAACGCCAGCCTGGATCAAAGAACACTTATCGCTTGGTGGCGATGGGAACCAAAACTTAATCTTTCTAATAAAAGGAGTCTCTCTATTTCTGATGTGTTTGTCGATCATTTGAGTGTGACAATATTTCTTTGATATATCAATTGATCAAGCATCAGACACCAATGAGGTATGGTGAAAGACGTTCAAACTGATCTCCCCTGCAGTGTTGTGTGACTAGCAATCATAAACAACCAATCACACTTTTGGAAATCAAAGTCGACATCTTTGTTACATTGTAATGGTTAATCATTGGAGATTCACAATCGATGTGACTATGTTGACTATTTGGAATAGGTTAATGAAATCGACTATTGGATTCCTATTAGTGATTTTGTCATTTTGTTCAGCACAAGCATGAGACTGAGTACAAATCATGATTTCTACAACCTCTGCCACCACCGTTAGGATTGTATAAGTATGTAACTTGAGGCCCAGGAAAGTTTTACCGAGCCCTACGGTGGATGCCAAGTGTTCTTGCTAAAAATATTAACTGAGTAGCTCTATTAATGCTAGACAGGGAACTGCAAATGAACTGTGTATGTGTGTTTTTAAGGGGATTCAAGTGGCACGATCATGGAATGTGTGCCCCAAGACAATGATCCTTCTTAAGCCCTCAGGTGGGAACCCCTTTATATAATCGTTCATTGATGCTCAAGGGTCATGTTATTAATCACATGGTTTAATAAGCATTAAACATTTGTAAATGTTCCTAATTATTAACAGTTTGTAATTGATTCCCATTAACACCTTTTGAAATAGAGTTAACCATTTAATTGCTCATAATGACTCGATTTTAGTACAACTCTTCAAGGACCCGACCCCTAGAACCTAAGATGAGCTTAAAAGACGGCATCTGACCTCATAAACATCCCGATTATATATATACACTCCAAAGATATTATTTATAAATAAACATAATTTATTGTTTTATGTCTATGAAACAAGTATTTCTACGTGGTATAAAAATGATTGGAAAATAGAGAGCAAATAAAAATGTAAAAAAGACATAAATAATTAAGAGAAGTAGATAAAAATGATGAGAAAATTAGTAATGAATTGATTTTATACTATTAATTAGTATCATATATTATGTCACATCATATTTTTATTTTAAAATACTTTTAATAATATAGTAGAATGTTGATTTTTTATTAAATAATAGTGTAAAAATAATGCACATTTATTAAACTAAATATAATATTATTTCAAAAAAATTTATAAGAGATAAGTCTTATTTTGACATATTTATAAACTATATATGTTTATTATTGAATTATCTTTTATACAAACAAAGAGAGGTAGTAGTATATTATAGAAAGATACTAATGGGAGATATTTTTAATCAAATTTTGGAAGAGGATTTAAGTCCAACAGTTTAGAGTTTAGACAATGTAATAATGAAGCAATAACAAAAAGTAATCCTATGATGACATAAACCAGCTCAAAGCCTCAAACATTCATTTTCCTTCCAAAAATACCCTCAAGACTAACCCACAATTCCACAAAAACCACTCCACTTCAAATTCTCCCCACCATTAACTCCCCTTCCATTTATTCCTTCAAATTCAACCAACCAACAAGACACCCCCTTCCTTCCCTCTCCTCACCACAACAACCAAACCAACAGAATTACAAAACAAAGCCCTTTTCCCATTTCCCTCCATTAAAATTCCCCGATCAAAAAATGAGAGAAATCTTACACATCCAAGGCGGACAATGCGGTAACCAGATCGGCGCCAAATTCTGGGAAGTAATATGCGACGAGCATGGAATCGATCATACCGGTAAATACAACGGAGACTCCGACCTCCAGCTTGAGCGGATTAATGTCTATTACAACGAAGCCAGTGGCGGAAGGTACGTTCCACGCGCCGTTCTCATGGATCTTGAACCCGGTACCATGGATTCCGTTAGATCCGGTCCGTTCGGGCAGATCTTCCGTCCTGATAATTTCGTCTTCGGTCAGTCCGGTGCCGGTAATAATTGGGCGAAAGGTCACTACACCGAAGGCGCCGAGCTTATCGATTCCGTCCTCGACGTGGTTCGCAAGGAAGCCGAGAATTGTGATTGCCTTCAAGGTAACTAATTAATTAACCTGTTAGTTGAATGATTATGAATTTGTTAAGTGATTCATTTAGGATTGTGTTTGTTTGTGTTGCAGGATTTCAAGTGTGTCATTCATTGGGAGGTGGCACGGGTTCTGGTATGGGGACGCTTTTGATTTCCAAGATTCGAGAGGAATATCCTGATAGGATGATGTTGACGTTTTCGGTGTTTCCTTCGCCCAAGGTGTCTGATACGGTTGTGGAACCGTATAATGCCACGCTTTCGGTTCATCAGCTTGTGGAGAATGCGGATGAGTGTATGGTGTTGGATAATGAGGCTCTTTATGATATTTGCTTTCGGACTTTGAAGCTCGCCACACCTACATGTAAATTTCTTGATTTATCATTTTAATTTTGACAGGGTTAATTGGTGCAGATTATTTTTGAGGTATTTGATGTATGAGATGGAATGCGAATTCATTGTTTTAGAGATTAGATAAGAAGATTAACTTAATTGTTATAGATTAAAATGCTATGATGGTTGATATAAAGCTGGGTATGATTGGGAATAGATGTAGTAGACAAAACAACCTTGCTCTTTATGGAGGTTAGATTCTTATATTTAGTGACACATTAAGAAAAACTGTAGGTAAAACTTGTTTTAGAATGGAATATTATAGGTTTGTTTGATTGATCTTGTTATTCCCAGTCCCACTTGTCTTAAAATGATTTGGTTGTTGATGATGTTGTAATGCGACAGTTTCTTTATTGATCTATTAACATTTTCCATAGATGTAGAGGAAGATCGTAAAGAATCAAAAATCAATTTATTGAGAAGATTTAGAGTTCAATGATTTATCATTAGGCATGATACATATAGCTGATTTTAATGAGGAAATGTTTTTTGTTGATACAGTGCAGTTTGTTGTGGATGTTGTTCCCATTTTTGTGTTGCCTCTGCTGCTGAATATGTTGTTATTATCATGAATCATGATTATGCATGCCGTTCTGTTGTTGTTTGCTACAGATAAACGATCAAGTAGTATTTGTCTATTTGATATATTGCCATGCTTTTCCATTAAATTTACAATTTTAATTAGGATTATATACATTTATATTGATGGGACCATAGGATGATTCAAGTGGGTTTAAGGTCCTTGTTCTTACTCATTGCTGGTGGTTATTGTTGTTGAATTTCTGCAATCAATTTGGTTATCAAGTCACTTTCTCTAAATGAAGTGTATTTTACTTTATTTGCACTTCAGTTGGAAGTTCAGTTATTTTAGTTCTTACTCATTACTTTCATTTTCTTGATTTTATTATTTCAGTTGGTGACCTTAACCACCTAATTTCCGCCACCATGAGTGGAGTTACTTGTTGTCTACGTTTCCCTGGACAATTGAACTCAGATCTTCGTAAGCTTGCTGTCAATCTCATCCCATTCCCACGGCTCCATTTCTTCATGGTTGGGTTTGCACCCTTGACATCAAGAGGATCGCAGCAATATCGTGCTTTGACTGTACCTGAATTAACTCAGCAGATGTGGGATGCCAAGAACATGATGTGTGCTGCTGATCCACGCCATGGCCGTTACTTGACTGCATCAGCAATGTTCCGTGGTAAGATGAGCACAAAGGAAGTAGATGAGCAGATGATCAATGTGCAAAACAAGAACTCTTCTTACTTTGTCGAGTGGATACCTAACAATGTCAAATCCAGCGTGTGCGATATCCCACCTAAGGGCCTTAAGATGGCATCTACATTCATCGGTAATTCAACTTCAATCCAGGAGATGTTCAGGAGAGTTAGTGAGCAGTTCACAGCCATGTTCAGGCGCAAGGCTTTCTTGCATTGGTACACTGGTGAGGGAATGGACGAAATGGAATTCACCGAGGCTGAGAGTAACATGAATGATCTTGTTGCTGAGTATCAGCAATACCAGGATGCAACTGCCGATGAAGAAGATTACGGGGAGGAGGAAGAAGAGGAGATTGGTGCTTAAGGCGGCATCTCTATCATCTTCCTAAATTGTTTCAAATATCAATATATACTTGGCTTTGAGCGAGTGGTATATGTTTAAATTGTGAAGAAGTCAAATTAGATTGACTCGTTAGTGTGTATGTTTGTATTATTTGTCATTGGCAAAACTGGGTTTTGTTGACAATGCTTTTTTCTTGAGATGTTTGTAATGGGTAATGTTTATATGCATAAAAGTAAAATGATCTGGTTTGCTTTATATACACAGTGCCTTGAAATGACACAAATGGTTGAATCTTTCTCACAAATTATAACTTGATTCTAATTTTGGAATTCTCTTGCTGATATACTATATAGAAATTCAATTACAATTTCTTGTCAAGATTGATAGTTTTCCTAATTTTGTATAAGGATGTGCACTTCTGATGCATAGATATTTAAGAAGGCTCATTATTAGAAAACAGTAATTGTGATGCTACTAAAATCTGGGTAGTGTGAAAATTATGGGCTGTAGGATGAAGTAAATAAAGTTTGAAGGCAATTTCTTTTCCACCCTTAACATTCTCCCACACCTTTGAAAATCCAACCTTTGAAAAATCTAAAAATGACCTTGGAAATTTTCGGAGGAGATACATCTCAGACGCATTTTAAATCACTTCATCCCTCGTAAATCAAGCAACCATTCTAGTTTTGTCAAAAATTGGTTTGAAGATTCATTTCCGAAACTTTTTAGGGTGAATTTGGAAATGCATCGAAAAGCTCCTCTAATTCCAATTACTACACATTTTTCATTATAATTGACACTGTTGTCGGAGATTTTATGTCGATTTTAATTAATATTAGAGTCATAAGAACTGTGTCCTCACGTTCCGGCTCCTGTGCTCCTTCGTTTCAGTCCTTTACGCGATTTAGCATAAAAAACTATGTTTTTTGAAAAATTGATTCTAAATCAAAATTTTAACTTGTCTCAATTCTTTGTTTTTCTATTTTATTTTATTTGATTTTATTTTTTGTATTTTCCAAAAAAAAATAAAAAAATTGTAAACTCTTAATTTGATTTGTAGTTGGATTTTTAGATTTTTATAATCTATTTTAATTATTTTTCTATTTTTCAATTGTCTTTCTTGTTGGTATTTAAATATTTGTTGTAGTGCTTATGCATGAATATTAAGTTTGTATATCCAACTACATTTAATCCTAAGTTAAAAAAAATATTTTTCTATTTTTCAATTATTTTTCAATTATTTAAACATTTGTTGCGGTGCTAATGCATAAATATTAGATCTGTCTATCCAGTTATATCCAATACTAAGTTAAAAAAAACACAACAAAGAATTATTCGAATATGTATATTTAAAAATATTATTTTTTATAAAAAATAATGTTTATTCAAATATGCATATTTGAAAAATTATATTTTTTATAAAAAATAATATTTATCAGAGTATGCATATTCGAAATTAATTGTAATAAGGGTTTGACTCGATCATTTACGTGTGAAAAAAATAAGTGAAAGCATTTTTGGATTTTGGCTAAAAGATGAAAAAGAAATTGACAAGTATGAAACATCCTATTTTAAATATCTGTATTGTCAATAAAATAAAAAACTCCTTTGCTTTTGTCCAAAGAGCTTTTTAAAAAGAGAGATTAAAATAAAGGGTTAAATATATTTTTGGTTCTTATAAATATCTAAAATTTCATTTTTAATTTCAATTAAAAAATTGATATATTTTAGTCTCTATAAAATAATTATGCACATAGTTTTAGTCATTACTGTTAAATTAATGTGTATTTTGAATGCTTATTTTGTAAACATGTTTAGAACGTTATAAGCAATTATCAGAAAAAAAGAAATTCAAAATTTAATTTTTAAATCGAGATTTTCATTACTTTTATCAATTTAAAAAATTTATATTTAATTTTCTTTATTTTAAAATAAAATTCTAGAATTTGATAAAGAAATATTTTATAATATTTAAACATGTATGAAAAACATGTTTAAAAATTTAAAAATTTAAAGATAATTAAACAGTTTTAAAAATTCTAGAAAATAGTTAGAACTAAAATTATATGAATAAAAAAAATTTAGAGACCAAATTTTTTCTAATTTTTAATAATATATAAAAATAAAATTTAAAATATTTATAAGGACAAAAACAAAATTTTACATTAAATTATTATTTTATTAAATTAATTATTTAAAAATACTCGAGGAGGAGTCCGTGTAGAGACATTATATATTTGAGGAGAAAAATACTAATTAAAGAAACCGTTGTTATCTTTACAATTTGATAGATTGGATAACTTTAGTGATATTGCTCTATACATTTAAAAAAAGTTACTGCTAGCTCTTAATTAAGAGGAACAATTTTAGTCAGTTTCAATATTGACTTGTGTAAAGAAAATTTTGTTAGGTTTGGTAGAAGATTTTTTTTTATTAGTAAGTAATTCTATTAAGACGAGTATTAGGGGTATTCAAATTCATTTACAAACACTGCGAGATAAATTTGGAATTAAAAATGAAATATTTATGACCAATTAGAACATAAATAAGATAAAGTAAATGATCCTTACTAAATTCATAAAAAAATACATTTGGTAACAGAAATATCACAGTTGCGGTTCCACTTCCAAGCCTTAATTTTGATTTTCCAAACAAGATCAGTGAGACTAACTTTAGCACCGTTGAAGATAACGTTGTTCCTGAGAGACCAAACACAATGCACAACCGCCATTCACACTATAATTTCTTTACCTTTATAAACACTTAACTTTCTATTCTCTTTAAACTGTATTAAATGACTATGCAGAGTATTATCTCCTAATTCCAGATTGAACCCAAGCCAGATAAAAATATCATTCGGACCATCTTAGAAAAAATGCAATTCAAAAAAATATGATCCACCAATTCTAAAACTCCGGAACAAAAAATTCAAAAACTATCACTAAAAGAGAGAGATTGATACTTTACAAAATAACAAATCCCTAGACTGAAGTCTATTCCACAAACATCTCCTTCCGAACACTTCGATTCTATACGGCACCAAAGATTTTCAAACCGCTCTAATCGCCGCTAAATTCCCATCCTTCAATCCCGAATTGCAAAGAAAAGAAGATAAACAACAATAACCCCTTCGTGGTGTAACCCGCCTCCTCATCGAGAATCCAAAACACCTTATCCTCATTATTCCTAGACGGACCCGAATCAAATAAGAAACTCTTCAAACTGCCCACTTCCGACTCAATTTGCTGATTTCTCTGAAAAGCCAGAAAGCCAAAGGACCCCATTTCCATCTGTCTTCGATCCACCTCCCCATTTGACTCACCTCCATCTCCTTCAAGCTGCTAGCTTCATACAATACCGGGAAAACCTCCATTAAAGGCTTATCCCCGAGTATTCTCCCCCATCACCCACGAAATGAATTTACTTCTGTGTCTCCAACGAACTCACCTAGGAGGATTAGTTACAATAATTGTCTGTTTTCTTTTTTTAAAACTTTTTAACCCTATTTTCTATCTTTTTCCAACTAAATTGGTTAATACACTTTGATAATATATCTTGCGTAAAAAATTTCACACCCATTGGATAACATTTTATTTTCATAAAAAAGACATCCATGGATGCGAACATTAACTCCAATACAAAATAGATACCATTGTGATCCATTACGATGCCAAACTACTCTTATTTTTCTAATGTTATGTTATTGACAAATGGAAGTGTTGGATGGCAAAAGACAAATGGCCGCACTTCACATTAAGTTATTAATTCTATTACCACTTCAAAAGAAGACCATTTCAAATTACACGTACAAATTCTATATAAATGGTCCTTAATACTATGCTAATATTCATCTACCAATACCACAATTCATTCTACAAACTACTGTCTCTAAAATCTACCAGAGCTTGATCAAATGGCTATTAATCTCTCACTCTTGCTGTCTGTTTTACTTTTACCTCTTTCACTTTCTCTTGTCTTTGCGGCTGATCCTAGTACTCTACAAGATTTTTGTGTCACAAATCCAATAAGCCAGGGTACTTCTGCATGCAAGGATCCTAAACTTGTTGAAGCAAATGACTTCTTTTTCAGTGGTCTTCACATAGCAGGCAATACTACTAACCCAGCCGGATCTAGAGTAACTCCTGTCTTTGCATCTCAGCTACCAGGATTGAACACACTCGGAATCTCCTTGGCTCGTATCGATATAGCACCATGGGGAGTTAACCCTCCTCACTTACATCCTCGTGCTACCGAAATATTGACTGTTCTTGAAGGTACATTAGAAGTTGGATTCATCACTTCAAACCCAGATAACCGTCACTTTACAAAAGTTCTACAAAAGGGAGATGCTTTTGTGTTTCCCACAGGACTCATTCACTATCAAAGAAATATAGGATATGGTAATGTTGTTGCCATTGCAGCTCTTAGTAGTCAAAATCCAGGAGCTATCACTATTGCTAATGCAGTGTTTGGGGCTACACCTGAGATATCTAGTGGAGTGCTGGTTAAAGCTTTTCAATTGGACAGGAATGTCATCGACTATTTGCAGTCAAAATTTTAAATGATTTGTGGTGTGCATTTGACATTTTTATTTTTGAGTTGAATTATTTGTTGGTCTTTTTTTTTTTGTCATTTATATGTATTATATTGATTAGGGTTTAAATCAAATAACTCAAAAATAATTTAAAATTCGGTTGGACAATTAAATCGTTGGATTAGATTTATAAATCAAAAGAGCTGAATATGAGTGAAAAGTTAAATTCATTAGTTAAATGAGTTAAATTTGAATTATACATGGTTGAATTGGTTATATTCATGATTCAACTCAATTTTATATTAAAAAGGTTATACCATCTTTAAAAATAAGTTTAAAAATTTATTACAAAGTCAAAATCCCCATATTTACTTTTAATCTAACGATTTGATTTGAATTGATAATTTATATTCTCAAATAAATAAATATTTTTAAAAATAATTATATAAAGAAAATCAATATTATATGAATTATGTTTTTAAGAAAATAATTTAAAAATCAACATATAATTTTTAATTTAAAAAGTATCTTTTAAATTTCTTTACTTTTGTACATACATAAAATCCATAACCCGATGTATGACTATACTCCGACTACTTGGTTCAAGTTTGGGACGATGACTAAGTCGGTAGTAGGTAAGGAGGTTCCAACCGTGTTGACACCCCGGCTCCATGAGTTTACGTCCAGCTCGGCTCATTAAAGCCGTAACTGCCGCTTTAAGCCTGACGGGTACATTATCCTTCATTAGTGACGACAGAGGTTACAGATAGTTATATCAGCTCAATTATGATTGATGAAGAGGCATGACAGTTACAGATAACAATTAATGAGGACCTTGTGCCTCTATATAAAGGATTTCCGAATGAAGGATAAGCAACACACTTAGCTTGGAGCACAAGTAATCTAACTTGTAGTTCTAAATACCTAAACATATTCATAGAATTATTCTAGCAAGAACAAATTTTAAAATATTCAAATATATCTTTTAAATTTCTTTTAATTTAAAATGTTATTGTTACCATTCATCTTCGCAGTTATTGCTAATGAGCAACCCACAATTTCGAAAATACGATCTCTGACGTGTGATTTTTGAAAACACGATCAAGAATTTAATCAGAGCTCAGATACTAATTTGTTAGTGCGTAAGACATTTTTAGTGATGAGAAAAAAGGGAGAATAAGGAAATAATGATTTTCTTATTGACTTGAAATTGTTACAAACTGATTTACAAATTAGTCTATTTATATACAACTAACTTGTACATTAAATAGGCTAACAAATCCAAATTGGACTTGAACTTTAATTACAACTTGAATTATATCTAATATTTCAACACCAATTTGATCTCACTATGTTCCATAAAAAAATATTTATCGTCCATTTATCGAGGATCAATGCCCAAAACACACATTAGTCCACAATTTGTTGAGGATCAATGCCCAAAACACACATTAGTCCACAATAAATTTGAGTGAAACTGTCACGACAACCATTGAGAATACACACCCCATATTATATATCTGAATCACATAGAATTTGAATCACAAATATTAGTAATGAAAATATTATGAATACAAATATTGGAACTTAAAAGTAGCTTGGAAACCATCTATGGTGGATGCTAAGCTTCAAGCTTTGTGTTTTTGTGTTTTTTACATAATATCTTCTCTTTAATTATACATTATATACTAGTTTTCTTATTCAACCTTAATTAAATTTATATATTTGAAACAAATGAATAAGAAGCGATTGAGAACATATTACACTATGCAAATATTCAACAAATTCCAACATTTAATCTGCACCAAGATTCAAAGAGGTTTCAGGATTTTTTCTATTTAAACAAAAATAATGTAAGATTATGAGAATTTTTTGAAACTCTTTATTACCTCAAATGTGAAAATGAGGTAAATCCTCTTTTTCAACCGAGTTAAAAAGGTCTTAATATAACTGTAATCAAGAGGTTTAAACGTAATTCGTATACCGTTTTCTCAAATTCGTAAACATTATTTTTTAAAATGAATTGCAAAATAGAAAATTCTTCTTAATTAATTAAGAATTTTTTCAAGGTTATGTGTTGTTGTTCTTCCATACATATATTAGAGAAAGTAATTTTATAAATTTTGAATAAAATATTTTTCAATTCTTATTATTTATCTTACATAATGGTGTTATTGTTGTTTTCACCTCGAAAAAGGTGATTGTTTTTTGAAATAACTTTTCAATATTGCCGGTCAAAGAAAATATTCTATCAATTATTGTTTTCCTGAATTGACAATATTGATTTTAATTTTTTAAATTATATTAATAATATATCGCAAGAAATGTCATTGTTTCGCAAAACAAAATATTAATATGTTTGTTTTGAATATAGTCTTTTATTTGAATGTTGAAAAAAAAAAAAAAATTTGATGAATGGTAAAAATATAGAAGAAAAAAAATATATGTTACTTTTATTTTTTTTTCATCACTACTTTTTTGCAATAGAAATAATCTAAAATCTCGGCAAATTTAGACACCGTAGGGAAGGAAAAATCTTTATTTTATTTTTTATTTATAAAGAAATAATCTTTTGCCTCAGTGTTACTAAAAAAAATAGGGGAAAAGTAATCTAGTTTTGTTTATAAATGAGTCTTTATCGTCTGTTTATTAAGTAATAATTTTTAAAATATTGTCAACATATCAATTCACAAGAAATCTTCTATATTCAATTAGAATGCAAACACCATACTTATATATCTTGGATGCAATGTTGTGAAATTCAAACATTAATAACGAAAATATTTGGATTGAAAACAATAAAAAGAAATTTGGAAACAATCTCTTGAATGAATTACAAGAGAAAAAATTTGGTGCAGGGTTGATGTTTTTACATAATCTCTTATCGTGTAACAATTTCTTTTAAAATTTTATAATATATAATATATACCCTCCAGACACTTTTTTTTTAGTATAAATCCTCCGGACACATTTATAAGCAACAAAAAACTTTTTAGAATCGTTGAATCATTAATGTATTTGGTATAAAATAATGACTAAATACATTATTTATTCAATAAATCTAAAAAAAAATTGCTGCCTATAAATGTGTCCGAAAAATGTAAACAAATACATGCAAAATATATTGAAAACATACAGCATGCAGAAACGATTGAACATTAAAACAATATAAACAATGACTAGATATATTATTTATTCAATAAATCTAAAAAAATTTGTTCTTATAAATGTGTTCAGAAAATGTAAACAAATACATGCAAAATCTATTGAAAATATACCGCATGCAAAAACTGCTAAACACTAAAATAATATAAATAATGACTAGATACATTATTTATTCAATTAATCTAATTTTTTTTATTACTTATAAATATGTTCGAAAAATATAAATAAATATATACAAAATCTATTGAAAATATACAATAAAAAATTTATATTTTTCTATACCAAAAAATTTAGATTAATTGGACTCCAAAAACTTATGAGAATCACAACAAACAGCTCAAGTCATTGCAGTAAAGAATATGAGGTATATACCACTTGTTGAATACAATGGAAATCCTTAACAAAATGACTTTGTATACACCAATAAAACAATTTTTTTTACTAAAAATAATTAACTCATTTCAATAATAATAATAATGTTATGAATATATGTTGAGACATCATCAAACACATGAAAACTAGCAAAGTATGGAGTCGCCCTTACCAAAGCATGAGCAACTTCATTAGTTTGCCTTCTAACGAATTTAATATGAGAGTTCCTGAAAAAGAGAGTTAGCAGTCAGGTGCATTCGCTAACAATAGCTCCGAAATCTGAGTCATTGGGTTTAAGATTTGTGATGTTGTCTACCACACGTTTGACATCTAATTCAAAGTCGATATCATCTAAATCCAATTCATTAACCATTTTAAAGCAGAGAGGAGACTAAGGGCTTCCCGATAGAAACATCAATAAAAACTAATCAATATTAGAGTAAATCAAACTTATCCAACCTACCTTATTACAAAAGTCCAATATAGATCAATATCAAATACACGGCTTAAAAACTTCAATCCTTATTTATTTGATATAATTTGATTCAATCATATATTAGATACGGTATTAATACCAAACTCCAATATTCAAAAACCAAACCAAAACCAAAAAATTCGGATTAAATCAAACAAAATTTGTTCCTTAATTTTAAACAAAAATTTTATTACAACTCTATTATGATTTTTGATCTCAACAATTATGATTTCCAATCTTCTTAAATATCTCCTAACATTATCACTTCATCTTCACCACTTACATCTTGCCTCTTCTTATCTAATATCTACTCTCTTATATTGTTTCCTTTGCACGTTCTTATTTTTTATGCAATTTTTCTCTCTTTCAATTTCATTTTATCGCACATTTTTATCTTTAATCTCTCCTCTCTTATGTTCTTTCTTTTTCATCTTCACTAATTTCTCATCTCTTCTATTTTATTTGTTTTATTATAATATCTTTTATATTGTTTTATGCTATTATTTTATGTTTATTATTTCACTTTTGTCTAATCTAACTTTTGCATATTAAATGAGAAGTTATTGTCCAAATATGATTAGTTTTTTGGTGATAATTTAGTAGTGTATCATGTATGAATGACCAAACCAAACCGCATTGGTTTGGTTTGATTTGATTTGATTTTTTTTCTAAAAGTCAACCGAACGAAACCAAACCGCATGCCTTTTTCTCTCACGGTTCGGATGATTTTTTGCGTCAAAACCGCCCAAACCACACCGCGAACATCCCTAATAGATACTACCCTCGTTACGAGTCAAAACTAATATTATTTTATGTTTCCTCGTATTCATTTTTGGAATGTTACTGACAAATGGAAGTGTTGCATGTTGGTCAGTTAAATTAATCAATTCATATTCTTTAGCCGAATGCAGGGCAGCACATTAATAATTCTATTTACCACTTCAAAAGAGGACCATTTCAAACTCCAAGTACAAATTCGATATAAATAGTCCTTAAGCCTATGCAAATATTCATTCATTAATACCACAACTGCCAGTACAAATTCCAGTATCAGAAATCTACTAGAGTTTACAAGTTTAAACCTCTTATCAAATAAATGGCTAATCTCTCGTTAATCTTGTTGTCAGCTTTAGCCTTTTCAGTTTCAGTTGTGTTTGCAACGGATCCTAGTACTCTCCAAGATTTTTGCGTCACAAATCCAATAGGCCAAGGTATAAAGTTTTATGTATTCTTGCAACTCCACATAAATAAATATACTAAATTGGAATTCTAAAGCTTTTGTCTGTTTGGCAATGTTAGGTAATTCAGTGTGCAAGGATCCTAAACTTGTTGAAGCAAATGACTTCTTTTTCAGTGGAATTCACATAGCTGGCAATACTACTAACCCAGCCGGATCTAGAGTAACTCCAGTCTTTGCATCTCAGCTACCAGGATTGAACACACTAGGAATCTCCTTGGCTCGTATCGATATAGCACCATGGGGAGTTAACCCTCCTCACTTACATCCTCGTGCTACCGAAATATTGACTGTTCTTGAAGGTACATTAGAAGTTGGATTCATCACTTCCAACCCAGATAACCGTCACTTTACAAAAGTTCTACAAAAGGGAGATGTTTTTGTGTTTCCCATAGGACTCATTCACTATCAAAGAAATATAGGATATGGTAATGTTGTTGTCATTGCAGCTCTTAGTAGTCAAAATCCAGGAGCTATCACTATTGCCAATGCAGTGTTTGGGGCTACAACTGAGATATCTAGTGGAGTGCTCACGAAGGCTTTTCAATTGGACAAGAATACCATCAATTATTTGCAGACGAAGTTTTAGAATCATAAGAGAAAATTCAATTACAGTGCTTACTCAGTTTTACATTTAATGATTTGTGGTGTGGATTTGATATATTTTTTGTTTGTATATATCTGATATGTGTTAGTCTTTTCTTATTTTATCATGAGTGTTTATTATCATATATTTGATTAATATTGAGATTAGTAAGTGGTTTGGTTGGCTTAATGATTGTACTTGGTTACAGAATTTTGTAACTCATGTTTAAGGATTGTGTGACAGAAAATTCAAATATTCTTTATACAAATTGCAAACGATTAAATATTAGTGAAAATAGTTTGTATAAAGGTAGATATAGAAAATTGACACCAGACAGATGTATCACAAGATTTGTTTTGAATAGGTAAATATGAAATTTCAAAATTTATGAAGGGTAAACAGTGGTCATAAATTTTTATTGTACAATAAAGCTAATGTGGGAATTCAAGAGTTTATCCAATGCTAAATTAGCAAATTGAAAGTTATTAAAATAATTTCAAAAAATTAAAAGAATTGCTCAAAGACTCTGATTATGAATGGAATAAAGAAAAGAAAATGTGAGAAAAGCCATTAGTTTTTCTATGATTATGGGGCTGATAACTAACAGAAACTTAAATATGTGTTTTGGATTTATGGTATTTGTCGAAAAAGCTATTTTTATTTTTTGGAGATGTGATTTTATTTGATGCAATTTATAATATAAATATAAGATAAATAAGTATTTCATGATTTTTGCACCATTCAGTGACACAATAATCATCTACAAAGCATAAATTTTGGGGTTTCATTTTTAAGAGATGAAAAATATGAATCATTTGTGTGGTTGTTTGAGGCATTTTTAAAATCAATGAGAGTTTAAAGTTGTTTTGATAGTAGCATAGCAAGACCAAGCTATGACAAATGCAGGAGATTTTGAATGGGTCTTCTAATAGATTTTGCACGTGGATAATCAGTGCATGGAGTGAAAGCAGTGTGGAAAGTTACGCAGGTTTATTTCATTAATATATACTTTCCATGCTGGATTGGAGAAAAGATGAAATGGAGGAGTTCTCAAAATTTATAGAATTGATGGAGGTGTATGATCTTCAAATAGTTGAGAATAAGTTTACATGGGTAATTCAAATGGAAGATCTTGAAGTAGATGGGATAGAATTCTGTTGTCAGAAGGAAATATAAACCTCTAGAATGCAGTGGCATAAGTGGTGGAAAATAGAGACATCTCGGATCATAGGTCTGTATGATGTATGAGTGAAATCTTCTAAACAGAATTGGGAACCTAAACGTTTTCAATTCTTGGTATTAACACAAGGAATTCATGGGATTTGTTAAGAAGAAATGGGAATCATATGGAGTAGAGGAGGGCAGCCTTTTTAATATAAAAGTCAAATTTAAGAAACTTAGAGAGAGGTTAATATGGTGGAGTCGGGAGGTACTTGGATGGTTAGACTTGAAAATTGATGATGAGGTAGATAGGCTGAATGAGCTAGAAGATGATATTCTCTGTTTGGGGTGTCAAGAAAGTTTGGGGGAAATTACCGAAATGAAAAAGAGTCAAGAAGAGATTTGGAGGAATCTGAATTTCAAGGAAAGTATGTTAAAACAAAAGTCAGAGTGCTAGTAGATGCTTGAAGGAGATAGAAACTCTAGGTTCTTTCATTCTTTTATGAAGACTAGAGGAAGAAAGAATTTGATACTGGCTATTCAAACCGAGCATGGTCTATTAGAGGAGGTGGGAGATGTGAAGAAGAGTGTTATGGAGTTCTTTAAAAGGAAATTTCAAAAAAAAACCTGATCCAAGACAAAGGTTTGTGGGGATGGAGTTTGCCAAGCTTAATGAAGGAGAAAATGTTAGTTTGAAGGAGATATTTTCTATAGATGAAATAAAAGAACTGGTTTTTGATTGCAAGGGGAAAAAGCCCAGGTCCAGATGGTTTAACATGATGTTTTTAAAGAGATGTTAGGAGGTTATGAGAGAAGATGTTATTAACTGCATGCAAGAATTTTGGGATACTGCGTTCTTACCTAGGGAAATGTCGGCGTCTTTTCTAGAATTGATTCCAAAGGTGGAGAACCCCCAAGTCTTAAAGGAATATCGGCCCATATGCCTAGTGGGGTGTATATACAAGGTAATATCCAAACTTCTAGAGAGCAGACTTAGCAAAGTGACGGGGGAAGTTAGTTTCTAAATCTCAAACTGCTTTCATAAATTTTGCTAGAAGGGAGAAGAAAAATTGTATAATATTGAAGGTATATTTTTCCCAGGCCTATGATTGTGTGGATTGGGCCTTTTTGAAGGAAATGATGATAGATATGGGGCTTAGTCAGAAATGGTTGAGTTGGATGAATGAGGGAGTTCTTAATAGCAATATGTGAGTGTTGGTAAACGGGACTCCAACAGAGGAACTCAAAGTCTATAAAGGGCTGAAGCATCGAATTTTGGAATTTGGTGGTAGCAAAGGTGAAATATAAAATGTCTCCTTGGATTGATAGATTGTTGTCTATTGGTGGTAGGTTTAGTTGATAAATTATGTCATTTTTAATTTACATGTGATTCAAATGAGATTCTACAAAATGACTTCAAAAGTGGTGCATATGAGATCTCCAGCATACAGAGAAACTTTATGTGGTAGAATTCTGATGTGAGGAAAGGTATAACATGGATCAATTGGAATACAATATGCAAAACAAAAAAGGAGAGGGGCTTGGAATTAAGGATGTTGCTTTATTTAATAAACCATTACTATCAAAATAGATTTAGAGGATGTCGAATGACGAGGGTGTGATTTGGAACGGAATTCTGATAGTAAGATATGAGAATTTGGTGGAAAGATTGATTTTTTAGAAGGCAAACGGGTCGAGGGAGCTTGAATCTTTCTGGTGGAGAAACCTTATTATTATTGGAGACTCAATCAAGAGTGAGGGTTTCTTACAATCAGTCACGAAAAAATAGGGGATGCGAAAAGTATACAGTTTTGGAACTTGAGATGAATAGGATATAGATAAATTTTCTAATTCCAAACTTGTTTATGCAGGGGAAGGACGATAACTGCAGTGTGAGAAAAATGGGAAGATGCATGGATGAAAAATGAATTTGGGATCTAGGGGGAATGTTGATGGTCTGTTTGTGGAAGCGGAAGAAAAAAAAGGAAGGAATTGATGTTGGATCACTTGTTCCAGATTAAATCTTCTTAACTTGTAAAAATTCTTGAGATATATCCAAAAGAAATGTCAAAAAATCAAATCAAATATTTTAAGATTTAAAATAACATGTACTGGTGTTCTGGTACAACATGTTACAACACATGTCAGAACATTTGTCTTCAATGAAAGCTCACACTCTACTGTATTAGTTTGGTCAGGTTGTTATGACATTTTTCTCAACATCTGCCTTGAACTATGTTTTATCACATTAATGCCAATGCTAAAACTATGGATCTAACAAGTTCCATATAGGTTACATTATCAAAGACTCATTTTAGTTGTCATCATCAAAATCAATTGTCAATAGCTTCTTTTATCACTTCTTCAATTAGTATGTAAAACATGATTCCACATGTACACCGTAAGGTATGGTGCACATAAGTGAGTTGTTTTGGCTTGCATTCCACCCAAGTGGTTATATAAATAGAACCCTTGGCATGAATATTTTTGACTTAATGAAATTCAGTTTTAAAACCCAGTCTCTCTCTCTCTCTCTCTCTCTCTCTCTCTCTATATATATATATATATATATATATATATATATATATATATATATATATATATAACATACACACACAAGGTCGTCATTCGTCGCAGCTAGTACTAAGATTGAAGGCACTCTATTTGTATGGAGTGATTAGAGGTATTGTAATTCATTCAACGCCGTGACCATTTTCCCAATTATGCATCAAAGGTTTTATTCACCACAAGAGATAATATTTTCTATCACTGGTCATGCTCACTCATAAGGACCAACTTAAGAGAAATTTTGTTATCTGCTACATTTTATATCACGATTTCCCTTCATTGAGAGTCCCTCCAATTCTAGAGGTGATATATGAGGCTTACCTTTGTGTTCATTCGCTTTCTTTGCTACAATTTTATTTACCCTTTTCCCTAACCATGGCCTCAATTATCTTGGGATATTGTATTTTCTTTGAAGACTCTTCTTTTCTATTCTTACCATCCTTGTTATATTCAAATAGTCGTTGATAAGCCCTTCGATAACGTCATTGAGTTGAATGCAATTATTTGTATTATGGCCATGACTTTTTTTTGTATTATAATTCTTTCTCTCACCAAATACATGTTTCTAATACCATCTTCTATAAACTTTGTGTTGACACACTTCATCAAAATAATTTCTTGGAAGTGTTTAAACATAGTGTATGAGTCAAATTTCAAGTTAGGTATCCCCCCATGATCTTACACACACACACACACACACACACACACATATATATATATATATATATATTTGTCACTTAACTAGATCCAAGGATGCCCAATCCTCAGCTCTTGCCTTTGGCCAACAATTTTTCCAAGTAGTTAATGCACACTGGAACTCTACACGGTAGGTCTTTCAGATTATAGTCTTCTTTGCGGCCCAATTTTTCTTGGAATGTGTTGTAAGGTCAAAGTCCCTATTCCAAAATCCAACACTTGAATTTTAGGTTGGTTCCCCTGACGAACGTGGCTACCTTTGAGATTTGATCGATGTCAGCGCATAGAGTTTCATTCTTTCCTTAAGTCACTCAACTAATGTGGAAAGTAAATATTTCGTATAACTTATATCACACATCTATGCTCCCATCAAAGAGAGATTTGAATTAGGCTCGAGCAGATTCTTTTAAACTAAGAGAGGATAATTTGCATTTTATGTCCGGTCCAAATGGTAATAGTCAAATCTTTCCTAGGCATGACAACGAGGCGGGTTTATGAAGCCCCACACCTTCCTTTCTATACCAGACTGACACTCGCCCCCAGACCCAATCGGGGATAAAAATTTGCTTCCCGCACCCACCAAGAAACGGATTTCCCTAACCCGCCCTCACCCGCAATAATTTTATTTTTTAAAATCTTTAAAAAAAATGTTAATTTTTTTCATAACAATAAAAATTAATAATTAAATTAAATATTTAATCATTTTAAGAAATTATAACACATGATTATTTTTATTTTCAAAAAAAATGAATAATAATTATTATAAACTTGATATTTTAAGATTAAAAAAGATTAATGAATATAAAATTATAAAAAAAAATAAAGATAATAAATTAATTTTAATACGTGGGTGCAGGATAGGTGCGGGTGCGGGCGTGTATTAGCTTCACCCGCCCCCGAAATTAAAAATTGGGTATTTTCCACCCCACCCCCAATTAAATCGATTTTTCTCCGTTAAAATGCTGGTGTATTTGGAGTTAACGGAATGGTATTGTCTTTAATAATGCAGTGAGTGATATGGATGAAATATTGTACAATGTTAAAATGTATTCATAGTGGTGGTTGACGATAGGAATTAAATTTACAGGTGTGCTATCTTGACACCGTATGCACATTTCGCCGTATTTATATGGTGAATATTTTTATTAAAAAAATATTATTTTAAAAAAATAATATTTTTTAAATATATTTTGTAACACAAATATATAGTTGTTTTATTAGCCAATTTCACAATTGTATTAACCACAAAAATGTACCTTATTAACCAATTATTTTACTTATAATTTATTAATCACTTTCACTACTTCATTAACCAATAGAATACATTCTAAATAGTATATATATATATATATATATATATATATATATATATATATATATATATATATATATATATATATATATATATATATATATATATATATATATATATATATATATATATATATATATATATATATATATATATATATATATATATATATATATATATATATATATATATATATATATATATATATATATATATATATATATAAACTTTTATGTTAAAATAAATATTAACCAAATTTTTATATACTATAAAATAAAGTTGTTTTGGTATAAAAATTGTAAAAAAATTAATAAAAAATTATTGTTCACTGTATTTATATTTGTGAAGAGTAACTATGGTGTAGTGTAATGTTTGAAAATAACATTACTCTTAAATTTGACATTAATAGCTGTTCTTTTTATGGTTGATGTAAATGTCCACTAGATTTCTTGTAAATAGGTTCTAGTGGCATTAGTTTTTCTCGAACATGTTTCTATTATTGTAATTTCAAGTATATTCTTGTATTGATATAAAATACAAATTTGTTTATAGAAAAACTTTTTTTTAAAAATGGGTGGTTTCTTAAATAGGAATGTGAGATTTAATACACGTCTCAAATTTTGTGTTGGAATTCATAGGAAATAATATTAGGTGTACATAGTAAGATAGCTATAGTTTCAACCAATGTAATATGAAGGAAAAATTCTACGCACATATTAAATTAAAAAGCATAATACATAGCACATATTAAAATAAAAAGCATAATCCATAAATATATTTTATTTCATTTAAAACAATGTGAAAACATTATTTTCGATACTTTATTGTATTATATATTTTATAATAGAAAAGTCAACTGATATTGAAATATCACTCCACCACCATTGCAATATCACTATTATTGAATCCTTTATTGCCAACAAAACGAGCAACTGAGCAATCTGGGGAGAACAAACTTGTAGTTTCATACTCTTTTCCACCTCCCATTATTGGCATCTTTGCTCCAATATTCACACGACTCACATAATCAGGTTTATATGTCTGACCCAACACTCCACTCACTTGGTTGCTCAAAGAAAAGAATTTGAAACCTAAATCAAGGTGAGCAAAGCAATCATCTTTGGTGATACCATAATTGTGAACCCTTGAATCTTCTTCTGTTATAGGGACAACTTTCCCAGTTATGCTAAACTTTCCTTCAACTTCAACAATGATGCTGTTTGTGGAAGTTTCCCTAACAATGGACACGCCAGATGATTCCCATTTGGCACCTTCTGATTCTTGTAGGGTGATGGGTTCACCATCGAATGAGAGGGCAAGACGATCTACAGAATCGTCCCAAGTGGCTGTTTTGTGTGCTCCAAGGAAGATTTGGTGATTGTCAAAGAGAATAGCAATGGATTGGACCCATGTGAAGTCCCTCTTCATGTTGTCATTTCTTCTGCCTATGAAGTGTGCGTTGATATGTAGATTGGTATCAGAAACAAGACAAAAGTTGTTGTCTTTCTTGCCATGGAAGTAAAAAGTGATTCCATCACCACCAATGAAACGAGGGTCTTGACAAACAGATCCTGGTTTGTCACAATCTGCAAATAATATATATGCATTAATGAGTCATCATTGTTTAATATAATAAATCACTGTATCCATGCAAAAACTTAAAGCAAATTTGGAGATGTAGAAAAATATAAAGTCTTACAGCAAATTGGTTTGCATGAGGGACAGTCCACAGTACAACCGTAAGGACAAAACTTAGGACATACATGAACTAAATTATAGCAATGTTTGTATTTCTTTATCTTGCAGCTTGCATAGCCATGCTTATGATCTTTAGCATTTCCTGGAGGAGCTGCCCCTGTCTCTGCCATTAGAACAAACACAAGTATGATTGACACTAAAATTTGAACCATCATTTTAGCCATTGAAGGTAAACCAGTTTGCTATTCTTAGCCTTAAGTATAGAATATAGATAGATATATTAGTTATTTGTTTGATGTGTGTAATAACTGGCCAAGAGCATTGCCTTTTATAGGCATAGAAGAGAATCTATCATGACAAGAATTGGGAAAGACTTTTAATTAAAAATGTAATGTTTTCTTGTTAGTAACTACAGCTCTTCCCACATGGTGCGTCTCTTAGGAAGAGATTAAGCTTTAATTTGGCTCTATTCATATAAATGCAAGCATGATAAAACTTTATCTTTGCTTCTATCACGTTCAAAGTGGTGATGTTAAATTTGTATATGTCACTTTAAAATGAAGTAAAGCTATACAGTTTGCACCTACAAAAGGATGCATGCATTTTTATTTATTTATTTGAGAAGTGCCGCCACATCTTTACCTTTAAGGAAGATCCGCCCCCTCACTACATAAATAAAAACAAAAAATAAATTTTAGAAAATAGATTTAAATTATTGTATTAGAACAATCAGGATAAAAGATTAAGAGAAATAAAAATAAAAACAATGAAAATTCTTTTGTTAACGTAGTTCAGCCAATGATATTTATCACTATTTTTGAATTGCCATTTGATTTTAAAATCACGTCTCCGATTATATTAGAAATTACATCAAACAATTTCAATTATATTTTTTCAAATATTTTTATCAAAAATTAAAATATTAGAATCTTAAAACTCAATTTACTTCTAATACAATCAAAAAACTTATCATCAAGTGTTTTTTAACTTTTTAATTCAAACATTTTTCTATAAAACATTAAAAATTACACCGCGACGCCCGCAATGCCCATCGTTAGGGATGACAATTTGACTCATCTCCAGTGGATACTCATTAAAAAAACTCATAACGGGTAGGATAAAACCTGCATAAATGGATATAGGCACAGTCTCGAATAATTATCTATTTAAATTAGCAGGTATGAGTACGAGTATGAGTACCTTAGTACCAACCCGCCCCATATCCGTACAATATATATATATATATATATATTTATATACTTTAATTTATATTATTATATTAAAATAAATGTATATCAATTTTTAAAAATACATCAGTGTTAAATCATTAAGTATGTAATATAAGTGTTCGTTTATTTCATAATTTAACAATAAGATGTTTGAAAATATTTAAACTTTCTTAAAAACTTAAGGGTACGTTTGGTTCAACGGAGGGGAGAAGAGTAGAGTGATTTTAATAAAAGGGAGGTGAGGAGATGTATTTTATTTTTAATTAAATGTATGTTTGATTCAAAAGAGGAGGAGGGGAGGGGAGAGAGAGTTTTTAATCAAATATATGTTTGGTTCACAAGAGGAGGGGGAGATTCTAAAACTAATTTACTTTTTTACCCTTAAAATATTATTATACTCATGCTAAATAAAATAAAAACAAATTGTTATTCATAAAAAAATTGTCAATTCATAAACAACATAGATAATCAAATACACAATATTTAATATTTTAATACTCTAAAATTATATTAAAACACAAATAAAATATTGATAAATTTCATATCATCATTATAAGATCAATAATCAGATGAACCATTTTCTCATCTTAATTATCTAGAGAATCCTATAAAATATTTATAAACTTAATTTTTACATAATATATAACTCATTTACTACAATTATATATAGATATGTAATACAATTCAACAACTTATATTATAAAATAATTAAGTTCTAACGAACAAAATAATAAAAGAAAATGAACAAAAATAAACACATGAAAAAAAGAAAGAAAATCGAGTCATGTTAATAAAAATAATAAAGTTGCCATAAAAAAATATATGAATGAGTTCTAATAATAAGGGGACAAAAATTAATGTATAATATTTACTAAGGACAATTTAAGATTGTAACAAAAAAGTGAGAGTAATTTTGTCAATATAATGATTTTTTTAATAATAACTCATCTCCCTCCCCTCCCCTCCAAATCCCTCCGATTTGGAGGGATTGAAAAAGTTCTTTACGAGGGAATTTGATTACCTCTAATTTCCTCCCCCCTCCACATAAAAAATTGAATAAAACATATCTGACTTAAAATATTCCTTCTCCTCCTCTCTCCTCCCCTCCAAAACCCTCCAACCAAACGGATCCTAAATGATATGATATTTCATAGTTGATATATTTATTTTTTTTACTAGAAATGTGGATAACGGACACGGATATGCGTACTTACATACCCAAAGCACAAGTACGGGCGTTAAAGTTATTACCCAAATGGATATGAGCTCGGGTACGAGGATTTTTTTCAATCGCTGATATAGGAATGGATATTATAGTACCCTATCCATGCCCTTCCTATTACCATCCCTACACATCGCAACAACCACAATGACTGCAATCGCAACCGTTGGAGTCGCAACTGCAATTTAAAACCATGCATATTAACACTGCAACTATAGCGCATAAATAATTCCCTTGATTTATGTCTGATGAAATTATGATTTCACTGTTACAAACCTATATATATATATATATATATATATATATATATATATATATATATATATATATATATATATATATATATATATATATATATATATATATATATATATATATAATACTAGGTTCCGTTTACCTAAAACATGATCCCTAGTTGCCCACAATAAACAATTATCTTTATCCATAATAATCTCTACAATATGAATCATACTCAATAATCTCCACCTTGGCAAATATCAGAATTCTATGAAGAATTCCTGTGTGACAATTCATCCTAACTAATTGAGAATTACACCTTCAGCTTAACACTGAGAAACATGTTACAAGTCCGAGCAATGTCTGAACTTGTCATTGATGACTTACTTAGTCAACATATCAGTTGCATTCTTTGAAAAGTACCTTTGATCTTGTGATATTTGTTCAAATATGTGTTTAAATGCAATTAACTCTCTGATCTTGTGAAACCTCACATCGATATGTTTGGTCTTAACATGGTACGTCCGAGTGGTTTCCAAATAAGTGGCGCTTAGACTATCACAACACAATTGAACTCCGCCTTGCTCACACCAATTGTGTAAGCCATAAGACTTCTTTGGAAACTTCATCTTCTGCCATGTACACTTCTTTTGTTTTCAACATGACCACTATGGATTAAACTGATTATTTCCAACAAATAAGTTTTATGAACAAAGTAAATATGTATCCTATTGTAGACCTCATATCATCCATATCTCCAACTGAATAATTATATTCTACAACTGAAGGATTACCTTGTTCACTCCTAAATAAGATACCATAACTCACAGTACCCTTTAAGTACATGAAAATCCACCAAACTACTTCCCACTGACACTCCCTTGGTTTGATCAAAAAATTATAAAATTTTCTTACATATTATGCTAAATTTAACAGAGAAAAACCGATTTAATTGGGGGCGGGGCAGAGAATACCCAATTTTTAATTTCGGGGGCGAGTGCGGGTGAAGCTAATACCCCCACACACACACACACACACCCGCACCTACCCTGCACCCACCTATTAAAATTAATTTATTATCTTTATTTTTTTAATAATTTTATTACCCATTAATCTTTTTTAATATTAAAATATCAAATTTATAATTATTATTATTCATTTTTTTTAAAATAAAAATAATCGTGTGTTATAATTTCTTAAAATGATTAAATATTTAATTTAATTATTAATATTTATTGTAATGAAAAAAATTAACATTTTTAAATAAAAAAAATAATTGCGGGTGGTGGCGGGTGGGGGAAATTCGTTTCTTGGTGGGTGCGGGAAGCAAATTTTTACCCCCGACTGGGTCTGGGGGTGAGTGTCAGTCTGGTATAGAAAGGAAGGTGCAAGTGAGGGGGCTTCATAAACCCGCCTCGTTGCCATGCCTAGGAAATATTAGACTATTACCATTTGGATCGGACATAAAATGCAAATTATCCTCTCTTGGTTTAAAAGAGTTTGCTCGAGCCTAATTCAAATCCCTCTCTAATGGGAGCATAGATTTGTGGTATAAGTTCTACGAAATATTTACTTCCCACATTAGTGGAGTGACATAAGGAAAGAATTAAACTTTATGTGCTGACGTCGACCAAATCTCAAAGGTAGCCACGTTCGCTAGGGGAACAAACCTAAAATTCAAGTGTTGGATTTTGGAAAAGGGACTTTGACCTTACAGCACATTCCAAGAAAAATTGGGCCGCAAAGAAGACCATAATCTGAGAGATTATTTTGATGAAGTGTGTCAACACAAAGTTTATAGAAGATGGTATTAGAATCATGTATTTGGTGACAGAAGGGCTTATAATACAAAAAAGGTCATGGTCATAATACAAATGATTGAATTCAGCTCAATGACGTTATCGAAGGGGTTATCAACGACTATTTGAATATAACAAGGATGGTAAGAGTAGAAAAGAAGAATCTTCAAAGAAAATACAATATTCCAAGAAGATAATTGAGGCCATGGTTAGGGAAAAGGGTAAATAAAATTGTAGCAAAGAAAGCGAATGACACAAAGGTAAGCCTCATATATCACCTCTATAATTGGAGGGACTCTCAATAAAGGGAAATCGTGATATAAAATGTAGCGAATAACAAAATTTCCCTTAAGTTGGTCCTTATGAGTGAGCATGACCAGTGATAGAAAATATTACCTCTTGTGGTGAATAAAACCTTTGATGCATAATTGGAAAAATGGCCACGGGCGTTGAATGAATTACAATACCTCTATTCACTCCATACAAATAGAGTTCCTTCAATCTTAGTACTAGTTGCGACGAATGACGACCTTATGTGTGTATGTGTGTATGTGTGTGTGTGTGTGTGTGATAGCGAGAGAGAGAGAGAGAGATGGGGAGTGGCTAGGTTTTAAAATTGAATTTCATTAAGTCAAAAAGCTCCATGCCAAGGGTTCTAATTATATAACCACTTGTGTGGAATGCAAGCCAAAATAGCTCACTTATGTGCACCGTACCTTACGGTGTACATGTGGAATCATGTTTTACATATTAATTGAAGAAGTGATAAAAGAAGCTATTGACAAGTGATTTTGATGATGACAACTAAAATGAGTCTTTGATAATGCAACCTATATAGAACCTGTTAGATCCATAGTTTTCGCATTGGCATTAATGTGCTAAAACATAGTTCAAGACATATGTTGAGAAATATGACATAACATCCTGACCAAACTAACACAGTAGAGTGTGAGCTTTCACTGAAGACAGATGTTCTGACATGTGTTGTAACATGTTGTACCAGAACACTAGTACATGTTATTTTAAATTTTAAAATATTTGATTTGATTTTTTGACATTTCTTTTGGATATATCTCAATAATTTTCACAAGTTAAGAAGATTTAATCTGGAACAAGTGATCTAATTTCTAGTTGTACATAAGTTTCTAAAATTAGATGTTGACACAATTTAGGAAACTTCATGTTTTTGTTCTAAGATTAAGGATATTTTTCTACATAATTGGTGCATCCTTCATCTTGTGGATCAAGAAATATTTTGGTGAAGATTTCGAAGCCCATGAACTACTGAGGTGTATTTAAAGAGAAACCTATACCTAATGTAATTTAACTTTCACAAGTGTAAAATTTAGGGAAGTCTAAAGTCTTAGATTTTGAGAGTCTCTTGTGTTTTTTCAAGTCACCCATGTATCTTTTGATACAGAGAGGTAGAAGGATTATTGATGGATTGTTTATCAATTTATTGTTTCCGCTCATGAACTTTTAAGCGAGGAATTGAGTATTGTTCTTGGTTGAAGCTATTAAGGAAAATTGAGTATTTTTTATTAGAAGTGTAATCTTCTGGTCTTGATTCTAGTCTTAGGTTTGTGACTGTATCTTATCAATGAGGTGGTTGGTAGGAAGTGAGAGGGGATATCATATCTAGAAGGTTTCTAGGTAGAATTTTCATAATTAGGCTTTGAATTGATGTTGTCATAGTGAATTTCCTTCCTGGCTTGGTAGCCTCCAGAGTAGGTGACGTTGCACTGAACTGGGTTAATAATCAGCTGTATTATTTTCCATTCTACATATTATTTCAACATATTTTACAGTTTGATATTATTGGTCTGTATCAAGTAGAGATATCACAACATTTGTCTTGACATTGAGTTCTGATGTACAGACAACAGTATTATCATCTGTTATAGTGCCATAATTTCAATTGGTATTAGAGCAGACACCCTGGTTTGTTTATTGGGTGAACTTCAGGGAGAATTTTTTCTTGTACTTCTTATTTTTTTGGAAATCTAGAATGATAGAATTATGGAAATAAATGGAAAACATAACTTGGAAATTTCTTAGGGTAAGAGACTCTTGGTGCTAAGGAGATAAAAGGAAAGAGTTTGAGTTGTTTCCCTGAAACTCTAAAGTTGTTAATGCCATAATCATGAGATGTGATTAGCACTTGTTGTGATACTTCATCTTCTTGTTGCACCTTTTATTGTTCATTTTATTCATCATTATTGTTGATATCTTTTGGTGAATCATCTACATCATCTTCATCAAAATGAACTACTTTTTCCTCCTTAAGGGTTAGCTTCATAAAACTATACATGAACATATTCTTCAATAGTTAAGTTTCTTTCATTTAAACTCTATAAGCCTTACTAGTGAGAGAATAATCAAGAAAAATGACTTCATCACATTTAGTATCAAATTTTTTAAGATTATCTTTTCTAATATTCAAAACAAAATATTTGCACCCAAGATATGATAGTGGGCATTATTTATCTCTCTACATTTATAAAGTTTATAAGGAATTTTTTTAAAATAGGCCTTACCAATACACAATTACTCAATAGCAAGTTATACTTACCAAATCCATCCAAAAGTATTTTGAAAAATCTATTACATTAACCTTAAGTCTAGCTACTTCTTCCAGAGATCTCTTCTTTCTTTCAATTTCACCATTTTGATGGGGGTGCTCTAAGTGGCGAAAAGTTACGTGAAATGACATGTTCATCCCAAAAGCTTTCAATTGAAGAATTTTTGAAATTCTCCACCATAATCACTTCGACTTAAAACAATATTCAAGAATTTCTCATTCATAACTAATTTTACATACTTCTTAAAAGTGTTTAAAACATCATATTTTTGTACTAAAAATAATGTCCAAGTGTATCTAGAGAAATAATAAAAAATAAACAAAGCATAATAATTTCCACCAAAACTTCTTGTTCTTGAAGGAAAAATCAAATTCATATGAGTTAATTGAAGCGGTTTAGAAGTGGAGAAAATATTCTTAGGTTTGAAAGATAATTTAGTTTGTTTATCTTTTTCACTGCATCACATAATTTGTAGTTATCATACTTAATCTTAGGCAAACCAATAACAAGATCATGTTTTACTAATTTATTCAAATGATTCAGATGTATATGAGCAATTATTCTGTGAAAAAGTCATTCAACATCATTATCAACCATAAGGCGTTTAAGTTTTAAAGAAAAATCTCCTAAAAAGATATCATGAAAATTTTGCTTATCCTTTTTTCTAACAAAGTTTAAGTTCATGAGTTATATCGTCTTCTATGATGCATGAATCTTTATTAAAATTGATTTTAAGACCTCTGTCGTATAATTGACTTGTACTAAATAAGTTATATGCATTAAACCTTCAACATATAGTACATCATCAATAGTGATAAATAGAAATGTCCATACTTGTTAGTCAATAGACTTTGTGATCAAGCTTGATATTTTTGATTTGTCTTCCTTCATATGTTTAGAACATCCATTGTCTAGGTATCATATGTTGGTTGTGGGTTTCAAGCATTCTTACAAAATAAATTTAAAATTTATTAGGTGCCCAATGTGATTTCTTTCCTTGAGTGTTAGTACCTTTCTCTACCCATATATACTTACCATTTGGTACACCAAATTTTATAATATAGCATATATTAGGGATATATATTGTTTTCAATTACAATAAAAAAACATGTATACATATTGTAAGACATATTCTTCTAAAGAGTGTAGAAAGAATTTCCAACATAAGTCCTCTTTGATTGAAAATTATTTTGAACCTTTCTTGTTTGAATATTGTTAGAAGAATTGTTAGATTTTAAAAAAGATAGTATTTTATTTGATTAGGTTTTCAACTTTAAAGTATCCTAGTCTGTAACACCCAATTTTCAATTAGTTTATTTTAATAGATTTATTTATGAATTATCTATGATTTTGATTATTTTATTTGATTGATGGATTTTGGTAAAATAATCTTTTGGAGTGTAAGTCAGTTGGAATAAATTAGAGTTATTTAGAATTTTTTGATAATTAAATAATAAAATATCATTTAATTTAATTAAGTACATATATTTGAATAATATAATAATAGGAAAATAAGGCTGTAGAGAAATTGAGGGCAAGGTTGAAATTAATTAAAATATGGATGATAGGAAGGGAATAGTCTAATTAGGGAGTTAGGTTTTTATTTTATTAAGAAGTAGATTGTAGAATCGATTTTAACAGTATATAATAAAGTGAGAAGAGATAAATAGGCAAGAGATACAAGGTTGACCAGAGGTAAGAGAAGAGAATTCCAAAGCGATGATTTGCTTGCTTGCTAGGAAAAACAAGTTATGGGGGAGATTTACTTCTCTAATGGGTGGTAAAGCATGAGGGGTAGATGGAGGGACCCTTAACCTCCTTGAGATTTTTTGTTTTGATTCATAATTATGAATTGTGACGCTATGACAGTTCTTATATGATGATTGTTGTATTTTCTCATGAATCAATATTTGAATGATGATATGTGATGTTCATATGTATGATTGTGTGACTAAAATTATTTTTGATTTACCTTGATTTTATATGTATGAAAATATGTCATTGATAAATGTTTGAAGCTTTTGTCCTTAAGTGTATAATGGTGATTTAGAGATGATGAATAGGGGGATGTCAACCTACCTCCATTAGCAGGGATTCCCACATGGATTCCCCGTTTGGGGGCCCAAAGACGAGGAATTTTTCCTCTGCGAGGACGGGGATTAGGAACAAAGTGTCCCCTAGAATACCATAATATCTTTAATTTATATCTAATTTTTATGTAGGTTTGTTTGTCATTTCATATAATTTATCTTATAAACAATTTTAAAATATAAATGTAATGCTCGCAAAAGTGTGAGATCTAAATGATTATTTTAAATTTTTTTAAGTTTGACATTTTAGTTGTCATTACACTCGATATTATAGATTAAATATTGTTAAAACAATATATTTATCATAAAGGAATAATTTTTAAATTTCTTGTGGTTAGTTTTTCAAATTTTTACTATTAATTTGGTTTAAAATAATTTTTAAAAAATCATGTTTATGAATCTTCGCATGAACCTTGGGGATCCGCGGGGATCTGCAGGGACGCGGATGGGGACAAAATCCCCATGTGGAAGAGATTTGAAATGGGGACAGTGAATAGATTTGAGGGTGAGGATTGAGATGAGAATGTATCCCCTGTCCGCCCCATTGACATCTCTAATGATGAACATGATAATATTGTTGTAATATGTTGTTGATTCAAGAACTCGTGGAGTAACAGATGAGTTTAGCAGGCTATAACAATTAGAAATTGGATTAATTTAATAAATTTTTGTAAAATATGTTGATGTCATATAAGGTAGTGTTTTGATAGTTTAATAACTAGTTTTTTTTGGCAAAACTAATAGTTGAAGTTGATTCATACGTGTTTGGAGTCGACTCCAAACCAACAGAAAATTATTATTTTTTTAAATTGCATAGTAGGAGTTGACCCGTAAATGCTGGGAGTCGACCCATATATGCTAGGATTCAACCCATAGAGACTGGGAGTCGACTTCAAACTGCCATAATGTTTGTTTTGTTTTTTGTTGCACCGTCCAACGATTTTGGTTATAACTTTTGATTCGTTAGTCTAAATAAGTTGTGGTTTGAAGCGTTGGAAAGCTAGTGAAATTTACCATCACATGGAATTAATTTAAGGGGATGAATGTGTAATGATAACATGAATAATTGATGAGAGTTGTGCATATTTATTGATGTTATCTTGTGATGATGTTATGATATTGAGAATGTTAATTGTGATTGATTAACAATGTAAATGTTGAATATTGATGATGTTATTATAATTGTGTGGTTATAATAATATTGTGTTGAAGATGCTTATATGTGTCGATAATGAATTGTAGAGTATGATTAATTATGGTGATTGTTAAAGATGTTGCATATTTAATTATACATATGATATGTTTATGTTGATTATGTTGTTGGTGGAATACACTGTCAAAAGAGGGGCCAATGTGTATGAGTAGTTATTACATGCTGAGAGTCTATGCATTCATGTTGTCGAAACTTTAGTTCTTTTTTGTGAGTCTCAATCCTATGATGATGGATCAAGTTCGAGTAGCTAATTCCTATTATGGGGGATTGATGAAGTGTTACCTATGGTGATGGTGGCGATTTTCGTGCGCTTTAGTTACAATAGGGAATATGATCCTATGATGAAGATCAGGGAGCGAGATGAACCTGAGTGTTTATATCTGGTACCACATGCATGTCGAGTTAGTATTGAGTACCTTGCATAAGTGTTGCATTTGTGTTGATTGTTGTTGATGTGTTGTTTGGATGAGAATACTTAATATCTTGGTATTTGTTGAGTAATATGTATGTTGTTGTTAGGTGATAATCTACTTCCTCTTGTTTTCACCATTAATTATTGAAATTTATTCTCATTCATTTGCTTTAATGTTGTCCAGTATGGACAACTTGCAGATGATTAAGAGTAGCATTGTTGAAGTAGGTGGAAGCTAGCTTTTGGAGTGGCTTCCATTAGTTTTTCATTTTATTAGTAGGGTCTTTCTTTGATCATGTAACGCACTACTATAAATAACGTTTCTAATGTCGGATGCGAAAAGCGTTATACATCAGCAACAGAAGCGAGATAAATAAGGTCGTCATGAAAAGGCTCTATTTAACGCGTCGGTGTTTCGAAACCCGACATGAATAGTTATTTCAAAATCATTTAATACATGAGTTCGAACCCCAAGTGTCGCACCTTTATAATATTCTAAACTGGTGTATCTTTTATATCAATTTCTTCAAAAACTGAGGGGCATATAAGATTTTTTTATAAATTGTTACATTTACATTTTTTATTCAGAATATTACATTGTTTACACAGAAGATTGTTTACCCAGAAAACTATATGGTTTACCCTAAAACTAAAGATAAAAGTCAAACTCCATAGGGTGGTTCAAGATAAAAATCAAATTTCCTAGGGTATCTTGTTTCCCCTCAAGATGTAGATTTCAATCTTCGTATACTAGAATCTTGGGGAACATCTTCGGTTAGATCTTACATGCAATGGTTTCTGATGACAAAAAGAAAGGTTAGATAAGAAATATTTGAGAAAATAATAATCTAAAAATCAAATAATGAAAAAGTATTTAAGAAAGCATACCTTGAAGCCAAATGATTTTTTGCTCTTCCAATCCATCGTAGAGAACTTTTCCAAGTGTTTTTAGGTTTCAAGCGCTTCATATGTTTCATTTTGGTTAGATTTCCTATCGTAAGACAACTTACATAGTGGATGTCCCTTAGGTTTCACGCGAATCACTAAAGGCAGATTCATGAGCGTTGATAACCTTTAAATGGACGGCATAGATTTGTTTGAGGCCGTTGAAAACTGTGAAAAATAACATTTAACTATCACCTTGGTTTTGGAATATTGTATTTCCTAACTAAACTAAAACAACGACGCCTTTGAATACAAACTCATCCAAAGGTGTTTATATGTTTTCTACATCTGTAAAATCACGATCTAGACTATTTTGTGGGTGTGATGGTCGTATGGTTTCGTACCAATGCAAGAAGGGATAAAATCAAGGAAGAATTTTTTAGAGAGGTTCATTTTGGAGGAGTGAAGAGACATGTAATTTGTTCATATGGGATGAAGACATGGTGGCAAAAGGTGGAAATGAAGATGAGAGCATGATGAAATCAGAGATGGAAGTTATGGGTTATTTGAAGGTTATGTATGAAGATTCAAAGAAGAATAACAAGACACTAAATAACAAATTGAAATTAGAAGAAAAAATTTGGAAGTTTGAAGATATTATACTTTGTTATGAAATATAATATATGAAGTAGAGTTTGAATTGCATTGTTAACGTTATCTGAAAACTATAGAAGCAAACAAATCTATGTATTAAAAAATGGAATTAAATATCCTCTCGGTTTTGTAAAAAACAGAGGGGTTAGTTAAATTATCCCCTCGGCTTTTCAAATAAATCGAGCGGTTAAATTAATTTTTTTAATTGTTACTTTGTTTACTCATAATATTAAAAATACATAATGTTCAGGTCTCATACAAGATTCTAGATAGTGATCCAAGATTGGTTATTGTGATATCATTATCATTGCATCCTAGATGGATCCTTGCAATATCATTATCACTGCCTTCACTAGCGCAGACGGTAAGTTTGAATGCTTCCGACTTTTAATAAGGTGTTTGTTGCAAAAATTAGAAAATATTTGTTTGCACTTGCAATCCTTTAGTAACGACGAATATATCATAGTTGTTCAAAACCAACAACAACAACAACAACAATATCAACACCATTGTTTGAGATGGATCGCAAAAGCCGAAAAAATGGTTTGCTCAAGGTAGAAGAATATTTTTTTCAGTTTTGCAATTCATCCCAAAAAATGGTAGGGCGGCTACAAATAAGATAACATTAGAGTTAAATTTGTTCAACGGATGCTTTATAGTCAAATTGAATTATTTATTCCCCGGTTTATTTAATAAACCAAAGGGTTAGATAATTTATTTTACACTTTTTTATAAATAGAAACATGAAGTGTTGTAGCTGCGATTTGAAGCTTGTCCAGAATGGTATTTCACCGCGGTTTTATAGATAATCGAGGGCTCAAATTATAAAAATATATATATATATATATATTTATATGGGGCACATTGGTGAATAACTTCGATTTTTTCTAGTTGACGTGAAAGTTTCGTCATGAAAAATGTTATTTTTTGTAGTGACATCGAGCTAGAAACGTTTTTTTCACTTGTTTTATTTTGTTAAAGTTACTATGTATATTTTGTTAAGATCTCAAAGTTGTTGTGAGTTAAATAATGCAACCTTTTTTGTTATGCTATGAAAGTTGAGGTTTATGAGATTAAATGTCATGAGTTTCAATATTGTGTTTATTTGATTTAATAATAATTCTGTTGTAATGATACCCTAAGTGAATGTTAATATGTGATAACAGGTTATAAGTTATTATGTTATTATCCGTGTTACGGAGCAGAATATATTTGATTGTGAGTGACTCCATGAATGGTTGCATTTTGTTTAATTAAATTCCATATTAAACTATATGTGGGGTTTAGGGTGTTATATAATCCACTTGTATCATTTGTATATCTTTGAATATATCCAGATCATGTTTTCCTTTTTCATATTTGAATATAATTTGATTTAGTTCAACAATTTTCTTTTCAAGAGATTCATATTTATTACATATTGAACAACTACCATGAGTGTCTAATTTAGATTTATCTAACTCTTCTTACATGCTTTTAGATTTATGTTTTAAAGATGACTTTCCTTTTTCTTAGTACATAATCTACTAGAAAGATTTAGAAATTCATCATGTAAATCACTAAAGTATTTTATAATTCATCATAGGAAGGTTTATCATCACTAACCTATTGTCTTCATTATCAATGTGATGTGAAACCATTAATGAGAAATGTACTTGTTCTTCGTTTACAAAATCTGAAAATGAACTTATATCATTGTCTTCATATGGAAAAAAAAAAAACTTATATTCTTCTTTCTTGATGTGCCATTGTTTTCCACACTCAAAGGAAATGAAATTTTAAGTTGATGTTGATGTTTCCTTCTTCCTCAAATTCTCTTTCTTTGACCAAATTTCGTTCTCTTGTCTTTCTTTTAGAATTTTTCGAACTTCTTTACTAGAAGAGTTATGATGTAATCTTCTTCTAAACTATCTTCTTATTAATGTACATTTGACTCTACTTTCAAGGAGATATTTTTATATCTCTTTTCAAATTCTTCATGTTGCTCCAGGACCAAATTCTATATCATTTTTTTGTAATTTTCTAAATAATTATGCTAATGTCATTTTTAATAGGTTTTTCTTTTCTAAAATGATTGTCACCTTTGGTTGTCATGCTTTTGTTAATAATCTTAGAACCTTCAAGTTCAATTTATTATTAGTAAAGAAATTTCAAAAATTGTTAAATGATTAGTTAAGTGGATGAGTCTTTTTTTGTAAGTCTAGAATTTTCCCTCCCCGCAACATTCTAAACATTTCATATTATGGAAAGAAAAAAGTGTTTAATCCATATCTTTTTACTTATTGTGTTCCTTCATTTGTTATTTATAAGGTCTCTCATATTTATTTAAAAGTTTTTCAATTTGATACTATAAAAAATAAATTCATTCCTAGAGTTGATGCTTAGAATATTCTTTTCCTTTTTGTCATACTGAATTTTTCTTTTATCATATTCACTTCATGCATATTTAGGTTATTTAGGTTTGAGTTGTTATAAGCCGTCAACAATAGTATTCTTCCACTGAATTTCAAACTTGTACATTATGAGATTCAATGAACATTTGTATTTGTATTTTTCATAATCATAACATTCATCATTGAAGCAAAGTGGTTTATTTATACTTGATCCTTCTCCTAAGAGTAGTTTAGTGGAAGTCATGTTTCTTAGATCTATGAGCAATTTACCCGACTCTTAATCTAATGCCAATTATAAATATTAGATGCAATTAGGAGTGAAAATAGGCTAGGTTGGGCTTTATAAGTCATGGGTCTGGCCTACGATAATCTTACAAGGGAGTCTATGACCTATATATATATATATATATATATATATATATATATATATATATATATATATATATATATATATATATATATATATATATATATGTGTGTGTGTATATTTAGCCTTTTTAATTAATATATATATATATATATATATATATATATACCAACCTATTTAGACTATTTTATTATATATATATATATATATATATATATATATATATATATATATATATATATATATATATATATATATATATATATATATATATATATATATATATATATATATATAAAAGTCTAAGTCTAAGGCCTTTTAGAAAATAACTGACTGTCGACCTCATATAGATTAGGTCATAGGCCCCTGTAGGCTAGTCTAACTTATTCTCACCCTTAAATGCAACATAAGAGTGGGGTGTGAATTAGGATTGTCGGATTTTTCTAGTTTAAGTGCTGATTTCTAAGATATTTTGTAAGAAGCGAGTTTTATGTTTATGATTGTTAATCAGGTTCGTAAATGATAACTAATATAGTGTTGAAAATTGAAGAAAAAAATGTAAAGATTTTGCAAGAAATATCTTAATGAACTTTCTTCTAATGAAGGCTAGTTCAATCCCTCTCTATCTCTTTATAGAATTTTTCGCTAGTTTTAAAATTATATACGACTCTCATACAGAGACCATTCTTATACAAACTTCTTACACATACTCAAAAAAGCACATCATTTTCTTAATACAAATATTTTTCACCAACACACTATGATCAACAAGTAATACTTTATATTTTGTTGAGATATTGAAGAATAACGGTACGCTGCTAGATTACCAAATTCAAACTTAGACTGTGGAGTTTTCTTTACAATATCATCATTCAATTCAGTATCACGGAATTGTTCAGATTATGTTAACAATTATGTTTTGAATTAGAAACTTTTCTAGTGTTTTAAATTATCCAAAGTTTCAAAACACTTAACTATGATGAACATTTAAAAATATTTTATAAATTGTGTAAATCATAATTTTAAAGATGTTTCTCATTTTTAGTTGTAAATGGTTTATATACACACTTATAGAACATTTATGTATCAAGGAAATACTTTTGAAAATGAACCATGAAGCATTACAAAACTTTTGTTAATGTGATAATCGATTTCACCAATGTGTTAATAAATTACCATCTTTTAACATTAACGCTGGTAATAGATTACGATAACCAAATAATCAATTACTTGTCTATTTTCTTTTAAATATCACACTTTTGACATACTTGTTTAAGTGGTTTCTATGCAATGATTGATTTTACTATGCAAGTAGATTTATACCCGCGCATCTTAATTAAATTTTTTTTATTAAATTTATAAAAATTTATTATGAATTATAATAGAGACAATGATTTGAATTAATCACAAATAAAAATATATATTTATATATATATATATATATATATATATATATATATATATATATATATATATATATATATATATATATATATATATATATATATATATATATATATATATATATATATATATATTACGGTTGTAAGGCGGAAGTGGCATAGAACATTTTATTTTGTAAATTTAAATCATTTTAAAAAATCTTGATTTATATTTTATTTTTACTCTAATGTATTTTTTATAATTTGTCTCTCTTTTAAATATGTAATTATAAGTTGTTAAAAATATCTAATTATTTTTAATCTTAGATAAAAATTAAACTGTATTTTTAATTATTACCTAATAAAGTATTCAATAACTCTACAAATTTATGTCTATAACTTCAAATTTTAATTATATTGGAAAAATCGATAATTTTATTGTTTGTCTTTAATTTATTTGTATGATATTTTAAGAAAAATATAGAGATAAAATTTATAGATTTGTTTAAAAGTGTTGCAATTTTCTATTATATTTCTAGGTGAATTGAGAATAATTTAATCTTGAAAAATTGCGGAATACATGTTTAAGATTAAAATATTTTTAGGTGTTGCTTTTGTTGTACGATTTCAAGAAAACAAAAAACATTTTAAAGTGTGTGGATTCAAGCATCTCTTTTTATTTTTAAAATTTTAAAGAATATATTTAATTCGAGTAATTATTGTGTTGTTAGGATATTTAATTAAAAATGATCTTGAATATCTTTTTTTCAAATATTACTTAAATTAAAGATGAATTATTAATATAAAGGGTTGAACACCAAACTATTTATCAATATGAAAAGAAGAAGAAAAGAATATAAGTGTATTGTACCATATTTGAATTTTTACAATGTGATATTAAAATTAGACATTAAATTACCATTTGTCTTTAAACGATAGTACTTTTTATTGTAAAATATACGATGAAGATGTACTATCTCATTTATTTATTTTTAAAAATTGAAAGATTCTAAAATTATTTTAGACAAACTAAGTGAATAATTGTATCAAAATATCATTTCTTTTATTTTTATATAATAAATAAATTATTGTTATATAAATAATGTAGAGATGAAATATATAAATTCGGTAAGAGTGTGACATTCTCTAATATAATTCTAGAGCAATTAAGAGTAATTTAATTCTGAAAAATTGTGGAATATATACTTTAACATTAAAAGTATTTTTTAAAACTTTTGTTGCTATGATTTTAAGAAAAAAAATATTTTAAAGTGTGTGGATCCGAACATCTCTTTTATTTTTGTAATTTTAAAAAATATTATTAGTTGAAGTAATTATTGTGTTGTTAGGATATTTAATTAAAAATGATCGAGAATCTCTTTATTTCAATAATAATGATGAATTATTTATTATTGTAAAGGGTTGAACTCCAAACTATTTATTAATATGCAAGAAAAGAATATATGTGATTTTTGCGTAATGATTTTAAGGTTAAACGTTAAATCCAATACTGTCTTTAAATGATAGTACCATTTATTTAAAATATATGATGAATAAGTATCATCTTATTTATTTATTTAAAATCAAAAGATTATGAAATTACATTAGAAATATTGAGAGAAATAATGTATCAAAATATATTTTATTTTATTTATATAATTAAAAAAAATTAAGACAAATATGGTTAGTATTATATGAAGTTTATGAAAATATATATATATATATATATATATATATATATATATATATATATATATATATATATATATATATATATATATATATATATATATATATATATATACACACATGTGAGCAAATTAGCTGTATATTGAAAACCATTTGTTTAGATTTAATTAAAATTATATTTGTCTATTCATTTATAAGCGTAATTAAATATGAGACACATATTTATTACTATTGAATAAATAAGTTTAAGATAATGCGATAAATATTTATTTTTACAATTATTTTTATAAACATAAATAACTTACAAATATTTTTATTAACGATAAAAATTTAAGTAATTATTCAATTGTTTTTAACATGAATAAGTTAAAAATATTTTTATAAATAGTCACACGAGTTCAAATTACTTATAAACGAGAAAAATTCTACATATTGATATAACTATTTGTAGAAATAAAAATAAGTTACAATAACTTTTATAAACAATAATAAGTTACAATAACTTTTATAAACATTAATAAGTTATAAATATTTTTATAAACGAAAAAAAAATCAATTTTTGATGCAATTATTTTTAACATGAATAAATTAAAATATTTTTATAAATTGTCACACGGGTAAAAACACTTATAAATAGGAAAAAGTCTACATATTAATATAATTACTTTTACAAAAGAAAGTAAGTTATTAGAGAATCAAATATATTGTTTAATATAAATATGGTTTAAAAAGTTGGTATATATTATAAATACGGTTTCTAATATGAATTTAGACGAGACATGTGCGGTAGCACAAATTTCTTCTTAGTTTTCTTTTAAATATCACACTTTTGACATAGCTTAAGTGGTTTCTATGCTTAATATTTGAAAATATGTTGTCTTAAATTTGAATGATATGTTCTACGCTTTCAAGTGATATAGAAGACGCACTATGATACTTTAAAAATAAAGACTATATTAACCTTTTATTAAGTTGATACTTTGATATTTTATTATTCTTCTTTTGATGTCTTCATCTTTTTCTTCTTGATAATGATTGTCTTCATTAATACCCAACCATAATCCTAGAAGATATCATCTTCACACTTCTCTTCGTTCTCTCTTAATCCACCCCATAAGGGTGTCTTCCAGAAAATCGAAAATATATTTTCAGTGCGCACCAATTTCTGAAACCAAAAATATATTTTCGATTCCATATTAGATAAGGAATTCATTAATTTTTGTTAATTTTGTAAATATATTATAAGATGTTTCAATATTACCCTTTTTAAAGTCACAATCAAAACCAAATATCATAAATTAATCATTATATCATAAATTAATCATTTTGATTTGAGGATGAAATAGTTTCATATTAAATAAGGAAGTCTTTAATTTTTTGTTAATTTTTTAAATATATTATAAGATGTTCCAGTATTACCCTTTTTAAAGTCACAATCAAAAAAAAAATTTCCAAATATCATAAATTAATCATTATGATTTGAGGATGAGATATCTAGATTTAATCATAATTTGATAATGGAATATCCAAACTACAATTATTTAATCAACAAAAAAATTACTTTTCAATTTAATAAATAAAACTTAAATTCACTGTATTAATATAAAAATTGTAGAAAAAAGATAAAGAATAAAGTTATTTTAGGAAGAAAAAAATTAATTGTACATTGAAATTACAAAATGACATATATTTTATCACACATTTTTTTCTCAAGACAACATAATAAAAAACGGAAGGAGTAATGTAATATTAAAAATTTATTCTAAATTTGGTCTCACATACCGGAAATATACTTTTGGTTTACACCCAACATTTTTCAACGTTGTGAGTTTGATACTAGCATGCAACAATTTAATTTTTCAACGTTGTGAGTTTGATACTAGCATGCAACAATTTAGTAATATGTTATTATAAGGCAAGAAATGTTGTGAGTTTGATACTAGCATGCAACAATTTAATTTTTATTTTTCAAAAAAAATTTGTTAAAATTTGGTCACTGACTTTCGGTCACTAAATCAATCACAAAAGGTTAGCGACTAACACTTTTTCAACCGAAAATTGATAATCACTAAATCGGTCACAAAACGTTATAGTGACCGATTTTAAAGCTTTTTCGGTCACTAAAAGCGAATTTTTTAGTAATGTCAGCTTTTTTCAACCTGAATTTCATTGAATAAAATGCTTACCAGAAATTTATTTCCGATTTTCCAAAACAAAAAATAGAATTTCACATTTCTCCTTTTGTACCGGATAAACTCTTGATAGTTTTAAGAATTTTTTCTTTCTTTGTTTGACTAGCCCATGTGAATGATCTTAATAAATTTTGAGATTTCATATTTATCTTGAATAGTTTTGTTCAAAATAATTCTTGAATTTTCCTTACTATTTTCACTAATCAACAATATTCATTTTGCAATTTGTATAAAGAATATTTGAATTTTCTGTCACACAATCCTTAAACATGAGTTACAAAATTCTTTAACCAAGTACAATCATTAAGCCAACCAAACCACTTACTAATTCAATATTAATCAAATATATGATAATAAACACACATGAGAAAATAAGAAAAGACTAACACAAATCAAATATACACAAACAAAAAATATATCAAATCCACACCACAAATCATTAAATGTAAAACTGAGTAAGCACTGTGATTGAATTTTCTCTTATGATTCTAAAACTTCGACTGCAAATAGTCGATGACATTCCTGTCCAATTGAAAAGCCTTCGTGAGCACTCCACTAGATATCTCAGGTGTAGCCCCAAACACTGCATTGGCAATAGTGATAGCTCCTGGATTTTGACTACTTAGAGCTGCAATGGCAACAACATTACCATATCCAATATTTCTTTGATAGTGAATGAGCCCTATGGGAAACACAAACACATCTCCCTTTTGTAGAACTCTTGTAAAGTGGCGATTTTCTGGGTTGGAAGTGATGAATCCAACTTCTAATGTACCTTCAAGAACAGTCAATATTTCGGTAGCACGAGGATGTAAGTGAGGAGGGTTAACTCCCCATGGTGCTATATCGATACGAGCCAAGGAGATTCCGAGTGTGTTCAATCCTGGTAGCTGAGATGCAAAGACTGGAGTTACTCTAGATCCGGCTGGGTTAGTAGTATTGCCAGCTATGTGAATTCCACTGAAAAAGAAGTCATTTGCTTCAACAAGTTTAGGATCCTTGCATGCAGAAGTACCCTGGCTTATTGGATTTGTGACGCAAAAATCATGGAGAGTACTAGGATCCGTTGCAAACACAACTGAAACTGAAAAAGCTAAAGCTGACAACAAGATTAACGAGTGATTAGCCATTTATTTGATAAGAGGTTTAAACTTGTAAACTCTAGTAGATTTCTGATACTGGAATCTGTACTGGCAGTTGTGGTATTAATGAATGAATATTTGCATAGGCTGAAGGACTATTTATATCGAATTTGTACTTGGAGTTTGAAATGGTCCTCTTTTGAAGTGGTAAATAGAATTATTAACTTAATGTGATGTGCTGCCATGCGTTCGGCTAAAGAATATGAATTGATTAATTTAACTGATCAACATGCAACACTTCCATTTGTCAATAACATTCCAAAAATGAATACGAGGAAACTTAAAATAATGACAGTTTTGACTCGTAATGGCTGACAATGGAATCTATTTTGTATTGGAGCTATAGTTCGTATACTATGGGGACATTAGCAAAATTGCTCAATATTCATGACAAAATATATAGTGTGTCCTTTTTATCTAAAAAGTATTTTAAACGATTGAAGGGAAATTCTAAGTTAATTATGTATCTTCGTTACTCATCTCTTTATTTATTTATTTTTTTAATTCCTAAGGATAATTGTTGTATAAGTTTGTTGTTTGACTGTTTTGAATAAGTTTGATATTAACTAATGTAATATTGATGCATCTTTCTCAAATAATAAGATAGGTTTTGGGGCGTGTATAGAGATGATGCAGGGTCTTTTATTGCAGTGCGGATAGATTGGTTTATTCCTATTATTGATTTTGCTATCGGGTAGGGGTGGCAAAATGGATGGGTTGGATTGTTAATGGATGGATCAAAACAATCCATTAATCCATTATAATTCACTAAAACTTTCTTAAATGTATTCAATTCAACCCATCTATTAAAAAATTCATTCAATCCATCCATTAACAATATCATTCAAAATAATAATAATAGTTTTGATTCGTAATGATTGAAATAGTACTCCTATTTTGTATTGGAGCTAAAGATCGTATCTATCGGGACATTAACAAAATTGGTCAATATTGATGGCAAAGTACATATTGTCACTTTTTTATCTAAAAGTATATATATATATATATATATATATATATATATATATATATATATATATATATATATATATATATATATAATTTAACATCAATAAAAATTATTCGATATGCTAAATTGAAGATCAAAATTAAAGTTTTCATGAAGTTTTGTAAGGAGTTAATTTTATGTATCTCATTGATATGTTAAATAATTTTCATTAGTGTTAAATTTTATATGCATGATATATACGATAATAACTTTTAATCCAATAACGAATTTTGTCATACGGATATCTGATAAAGGTTTATTGAAAGTGTCATAATATTAAATTTGGCATATTTGTGTCATCTGATCCTATCCTATATAATGGGTGGATTCAATCCAGATCTAGTAGAGCTCGCCCTGCTTAAACTAATTTATCCATAAGAGCATGATTGGGCTACAATAATAAATAGACCGTAATTGGTTATGTCGATCAAAACCTAACATAGGTCTAATCTGATAAAAATATTATTGAGAAAATATTTATTATTGATGAAGTATATTAAGATCTATGATACACGACAATCAAGTCTGATTTGTAATCATCTTTAATAGGCCATAACAATCTCAATCAATCATGTTGAATGTCCTCTGATGTGTTTACATGTAAAGAGGGTCGGGATTTTTGTATAAGGAAGAGAACACAAGATGAAAAGCCATTAACGATTCACTTTGTTATTCGACGCCTTTACTAGAGTTAACATTGATGTACTCTTACAAGTATAGTTGGGCTAGACACACCTTTTCCAATAGTTGCACGACCTCATCAGTTGATGACAAGGGCAGCGACCAGTAGCAACAATAACCCCTTGGTGATTTTGTTGTTTATAGCATAGATGTCCTCCCCTATAAATGAGAAGCATCGTCAGCAAAGCGTTAACGGAAAATGTCCATGACTTACAACAACAACAACACACAAAGACGAAAGTTCACAGGGAAGAGGAACCCACATAAATCCTGTTACAGATTATGTCTATAAGTTGTTTGGAAAGGCAAACACCACCTCAGACTTCCCTAATCTCAATTCTCTCATTCCCAATATTCTCACAGACAGCATCAACGCAATCCTCATGTCTTGTCCCTCATCTGAGGAGATTCGCAGTGTTGTTTTTTCTCTAAATTCGGACAGTACTCCAGACCCTGATGGCTTCGGTGGGCATTTCTTCCAATCTCACTGGAGTATTGTGAAGAACAATGTGATTAACACTGTGCTGCAATTTTTCAACCATGGCTGGATAATGGATAACTTCAATGTTGGTGCCATTGTGCTTATTCCCAAGATCAGAGACGCCTCCACCCTTGACAAATTCCGACCCATAGCTCTCACTTATTTGAAATTCAAAATTATTTCGAAGAGTTTAGCGGACCGTTAAGCTTCGGGGATGCCTCGGCTGACTTCTAAAGAGCAAAAAGGTTTCATCAAGGGTAGACACATAAGTGATTGCATTTGTACAGCATCCAAAGTGTTTAACTTATTGGATAATGCTAGCTTTGATGGGAATGTAGTGACTAAAGTTGATCTCGTGAAGGCTTTTGACACTCTAAGTTGGGATTTTTTGTTGAAAGTGTTAGATGTTTTCGATTTCGCCCCAAAATTTATCAACTGGATTTCTTCTATTCTTAATTCGGCCAAACTTTCTATTGCGATCAACGGCTCTCTGAATGGTTTCTTCAGTTGCGCTAGAGGTTTCCGTCAAGGGGATCCTCTTTTGCCTCTTCTGTTTTGTTTAGCTGAGGAGGTCCTGAGTAGAGGTATTGCTAATCTAGTTTCCTTGGGCTCGGTTAAGCAGATTTCTGGCTGCAGAAATTTCAAGCTTCCCTCTCACACCTTGTATGCGGATGACATTATGATTTTTTGTAAAGGATCGAAGAAAAGGGTTTGCACCCTTTTCTCCTTGTTCTCTGGTTGTGCTTGTGCCTCCGGTCAATTTTTCAGCACTACTAAATCATCCTTATTTGTAGGCGGTTTAAGTAGTGTCAAGGAACAATCTCTTTTACAGTATATAGGTTTCTCTAAAGGCATCATTCCTTTTACTTATTTAGGTGTTCCAATTTTCAAAGGGTGTGTTAAAACCATTCATTTGCAGCCTACAGTGGACCGCATTATAGCAAGGTTTTAAACTTGGAAAGGATCTTCTCTTTCTATTGTTGGACGCATAGTTCTAATGCAATTTGTGATTAACACCATGCTCCATCACACTATGAATATATACCATTGGCCTTTATCTTTGATTAAAATTTTGGAACGAGCTTCTCATAATTTTATTTGGAGTGGGAACATTCATAATCGTAAATTGATCACTGTGGCTTGGAAAAATATCTGTCAACCTCGTGAGAGTGGAGGTCTCAATATTCTCTCTTTATTTGACATGAATAAGGCATTAAGTCTTAAACTTTGTTGGGATTTTCTAAACTCATCCGAAGATTGGGTTGTGGTTCTTCGTGGGAGGGTGTTGCGCTCATTTGGCCGCATATCTCACCATATCTCGTCTTTGATTTGGCTCAATATTAAACCTTACTTGAAGATGGTTCTGGACAACTCCTCTTGATCCCAAGGAAATGGGAACAGGATCAGGTTCTGGACAGATTCTTGGGCAGGCACTTCTTTTATCCAGAATATGAATATGCAAACAGCGTTGGATCTTAATATCAATTAGAACTTGCAAGTTTTTGAGGTTTTTACGAACAACACTTGGATCATTCCTTTGGCTAGGTATGATTTTTCCCCTTCTTAGAATCTAGACTTCACAATATTTGTTTGGTGGACAGTCTCAAGGATGATATGCTTTGTTGAATTCACTCCACTAATGGCATTCTTGATTCGAATGAGGCTTTTATGTTCATTTCCAAACAGCAGGGGATGCTGCCTTAGACAGCCTCGCTTTGGAATTCTTTCATTCCGCTTTCAATCTTGCTTTTAGTGTGGCGGTTGCATCATATAAAGGTACCTACTGATGATCAATTTAAAATGAGAGGTTTCTTGGTTGTTTCAAAATGTTCCCTTTGTAATGCTCATGAAGAAAACTCAGATCACTTGTTTTTCCTCTGTATTTTTACGCGTCGTTTTTGGAGCTGGTTGGGTGGTTTAATGAATTTGCAGGTTCCCATAATGGCTAATAATTTTTGGATGCTTTCTTCCAAAGCTTATTCTCCGCAGGGGAAATTCACCATTGATGCAGCGATTATGTTTGGAATTAATGCAATTTGGGCTTCTAGAAATTCAATCTGGTATCGTCATAAATCTCAGGTTTTCTCTTCTATTTGTGCAAAGGTTTTGGCTCAGGTGAAGCTTTCATGTATAAAGGCTAATCTTCATTTCCGTCATAGTATTTTTGACTTTCAAGTCTTAAAAGCTTTTGTTGTCCCGATTAATCCGTCGAGAGCTCCCTCTATCAAAGAGGTTATTTGGTATCCTCCGTGTCAAGGGTGGATCAAATGTAATGTTGATGGTCCGTATGTTAAGGGCGCTTCTTTATCTGGTTGTGGAGGAATTTGCTGAGAACCTATCTTGGAGCAACTCTTTTCTGGCTGAATTTTGTGTGGTGCTTCGAGGAATCAAAATTGCGTTTGATAGAGGTTGGCACAACCTTTGGATGGAATCAGACTCTACAACGGGCCATTGATGTTAACGTTACCTAAGTTATGATTGCACATGAACTTTATTATTTCGCATATATGTAGGGAAGACAATAGCTATGCGGATTTTTTTGATAATATAGGTCGCACATCTAATGCCATCACTCTTTTTAATTCTTTACCGGTTGAGATTAGAGGTGACTATGTAAAGAATACGCTTGGTCTGCCTATTTTTAAATCTAGATACTTTTGAGTGGGTTTTGACTTTAGTCCCCCCATCTTTTTGTGTATCAATCTTCTTTTGAATACAAAGTAACCTTTATCTTAAAAAATATTATTCTGCATAATATCATAAATAAATATTCAAAATAATATTTCGATGACTCACTAAATTAAAATCACTTCACAACACTGGCCATAATTGCATTTGAAGCACCTAGCAGCATATTCAAATTTTGGAATGAATGGATAAGACATGAATTTTTGAAGAGCAATTGTTAGCAATGAACTTCTTGTTATTCAACTTCACATCTCCATCACTAAAATAATATGGGAAATGCTCTCATTCTTAAGGTGCATCCCACACTTATGTAAACTCAAAAATGTTTTTCATTCGTTCGGAGATGCATTTTTAAATACATTTAAAATTGTTGAGTTTAGACTCCCTTCATATGTGGAGAAAGATCTAAATATGAATAGTCAACTTGTCTCACTTATTTTAGTGAAGAATATCAATTTATGGTTAATAGAGATAGAGAGAAATATAAGAATTCAAAAAGAGAAAAAAGTAGATAGAAACTCATTTCCGTTTTTTCTGCATCAGTCTTACTAAAACAATGATCCTTGATTCGTTCACCATCGGATCGAGCTGAAATTTGGTGGACTTGTTCGCATCACATATATTTAACTTTTGATCGTTGGGATATTCAAAACAAAATCTTAGTTGAGAGATATCTCCTTCGCACTGAAGCTGCAGATTTGGGAAAATATTCAGCTTTTTTATTTTTATTTGTAAGTTAGTTTGCTTTGTGATTTGCGATTGTTATCAATATTTTGTTAATCACTTTAAGACTCTCTTGTATACTCAATTGATTATAGTTGAGTTTTTTCTTTGGTCTAGATGACTCGTGATTTTTACTCTCATGTTCAGGGGTTTTCCATGTTAAAAATATCGGTGTTCTTTTGTGTCTTTATTGTTCGGTTGTCATCTTATATTTGTTGTTGATCCTCAAGGTTCCCACAAGTTTTGATACTATTATACCCTTTATGTATTAGTCTATTATTGTGTCTTAATTTCTCATCATAAATCACTTCAGTTTTCATCTTTCTGATATCCATCTATTTTAAATAGAATATGATATGGAGATGTATCTCTATATATTATTTATGTATTCAGAGATGCATCTCTGAAATACCCCTAAAAAATTTTAAGACATTGAACCATAGGCGAATTCATGTATATTGAATTGGGGATCAAACCCCGTAAAATTTATAAATTGCATTCAATAATACTATAATATCAATTTTTCAGCCCCTACTATATATACTTAAATTCATTAATTGATATTTATTGATATATAATATTCATATTTCCAAATGTTCTACTACTACTCAATTTATCTTTCATAAGTTTTCTTTTTGAATACTTTTACTCTGCAACTAAAATCTTCACACACTTCACAGTTCACACACTTTCTATTACTTTCTTTTTAAAATTCGATTTGTACTTTTCATTAACTATAAAAAAAAATATTTTAAATTAGTTATTTTTTCTCTATATCATCAACAATTTATTTTTGTCCATCTTATTTTTATCTTTCATTCTTTCAATAATATCAATTTTAAAGAAATAATTTTTTCATTTCTTTAGTACTTTATTATGATAAAGGATTATGTTTGTTTGACTGCAATTGTTTAAAAAAAAATGAAAGGACTATGTTAGTTTTATTGTATTTGTTAAAAATATTAATAATTGAAAGGATTATGTTTGTTTTTTTCTAAGTAACATATTTAATTGTTTTGACAATGGAAGCTAAAAAAATAATTATAATTTATAAAAAAATTCAAGTATTTTAAAATATTTGTAACGAAATATTTAAATTATATTTTTAAGCTCCACCAAAGAAAATGTTTGGATCCACCACTGAATAGTATATTGGAAATTTTGAAGATGCATCTTTAAAAATTCTTTGGATGTTTTTAAGGCAGTAACATTGTTCCAGCATTGAAATTGTTTTAGACCAACTCATATTTCAGGTGATTTTAAGCTATAAATTATAGAGTCACTCATTAATTAACGTAAAATTAAAATATGCAATAAATACATAACTTATTCTAAAATAACAAAAGAATACAACCAAACATAAATTATCGGGATTGTCTAACCCCCTAACTTCTCCTTTGTGTGTACGGTAAGATATTTCATGCATCGACAATCATGCCTTCTATGAAGGCCAAGTGGGATTTACCTTCCTCAAAAACTCATGTCTCTATGTATGATCTCCTCTTCATCACAATGTGTCAATAGACTACTGACATATCTTCGGCGTGTTCATCTCTATCTTCAAGTAACTCCTAATTAGCTAGCCCAAGTGGCCTTCTAGAAGCTTATGGTGTCATAATAGGTGCAAGGACAAGAAGTGTTTATACATCTGACCTTGAGATTTTGATGATAACTTTACATGTTATCTTATAGTACAATTGTATAGACTAATACTTTCGTTCTAGTATGTAGTTGTTGTTATAATGTTCTAACTCTTATAGCAAGGCGTGACATCATCATGTTCTGAACATACACTCTGGAAGAAAACATGTGATTATGTCTTTCGTTGAAGTCAAGGTTCTGAATTTATCTTCTGCAAGGTTCTGATGAACAAGTACTGATGATATGAAGAAAAGCAAGTTCTGACAACCAAATGTTGAAGACTCTAAAGATAAAGTTATGTGTGACAAGTTCTGAAGACTCCAAAACTTAGGTTCTAAGACTTAAGAAAGATTCTTCTACAACAAACTTCAACATTCAACAAACTTCAAATGGTTAACGTGTGATGTTGTACAAAAGATACATAAAGTGTTTGTGACATCTACCCTCTAGGATGACGTAAAGACAGTCCTTTATATTGTATTGTCAACCACTCTCATTGTGAAGTTGGAAACAGACTGCTGGATTTACAGCTATCTTTTTTTCTTTATTTGACGGATCTCAGTTTACAAGCTTAATAGAAAAATATTATTTAGAGAAAATGTTGAAAGCTATCATTGAACAGTGACAAAATGCAGAAATATTATTTTATACTGTCTAAACTCTTACGTCTTATTCTATCTGTTGGGAACTAACCGTTAGTGAAAGAAAAATCCTTTCTATCAAAGGCTATAAACGAAGATTGAAGATGTAAAGAAAATATCCGGATATATAGAAACGCATATATAGAAACCATTAAACTTTAAACGTAAAAGGGGTAAATCCGAAGGCTGGTGTAATAACTACAGTCTGAGCAAGTAAAATGAGTTATCTACAATAATTTGACAATGGCAATAACTATCACATCTAAATCTTTAGCAAATCCAAGAACATAAAGCAAACAGCATGCTTCACAAATTATTTTTGAACTCTCAAATCATCGGTATGTTTTAAAACCCAAGAGCACCAAGAAACATTGGGACTTCTCATGAGTATGATACATATTTCAACAACCAGCCTGCCTTCCTTGTCCAAAACAATTGTTATATGTTGTACTTTTTATTGCGCCATCTTTACTGTCAGCTCCAGCCATTGCCATGCTTATCTGGAAAATTCACAACATAGATATCGAAATCGAATTCAAACGGTGAAATCAAACCTGACAAAAAATGAAAATACATTCAGAGTGTGAAGAATAAAGAGATTTTTCTTATAACTTGAATAAAATATGCTTATAGTTCTGTGGTACCAAAGTTCCAATCAGCACAATACTGAAACCCAAACTCCATAAAAACACAGGAAAACATAAGGTTCTTAAACCCATGGTTTTGTTCCTCAGCTGAAGAACCTTTACCTTGGGATGTGGAAGGCAATGTTAGACTCGGTCTGAACTAGAAACATTGACTTTGGTTAGATTTCCAAGTTCTCAACACTGAAAATAACACAAATTAGTTAGAAGTTATATAACCAAACAAAAATCAAAACTACTAGAAATAGACTCAAGCACAACAAATTATCAAGAGAAAAACAAAATATCATTCATTGTATATATAAAAGAAACAAAATCACAGAAATCTAAATCATTTGTTATAAACAAATTTTCTCTTCTATCTCACATTTCCTTGTTTCACTATCTGAATCAGTGTTGTCGATGACGGAAGGCAGTCCATGGCGGAGAGCCAAAACCCACCATAACAGCTGGCTTTGCGGTGTCGTTATAGTGGATTATGGCGGAAAAACCTGCAATATCGACGGATACTTACCATTGCAGCTAGCCCTAAAGACACGATGTATATCTGCCATAGCGACCATAGCACCGCTACTTGATAACACTGATCTGGATTTTCTCTTAGTTTTCTATTTCGGAATCTTCAAAAAGTGAGGAAAATGATACGTGCTAAGTTGTTTATTCTAGTATCATGTCATAGAGTGTGTAAGATGCATGTGGAGGCAATGTAGCATATGTTTATGTTTTACTCTGTAGCCATTAGATGAAAACATAACCTTAGGCTTTAATTGGTGGAAGACGAACTCTGAGATTGATCCGTAGCCCTATATGTACATTACTTAAACTTAACAAGTGAAAGCACCACCAACAGAAAACGCTGGTGTCTTGGGAGATGTTAAGTTTGCTTGTATCTGAGCCAGATGGCTGATAACTTCAGAAGATGGGAAAAAATATTTAGGATAAGACTGTCAAAATTAAAAGGTCACAAGTTTCTCTATGTTCTAACAGTTATTATTTGTAAGAAACTAAAGAATATGGGAGGAGAGAAATAATTCTGATACATTAGTTTACAGTATTATAGAAGTCATTCGTGAAAAGCATAATAAGTATGAGAATATATGCTTAAATCTATTCTGAAATTTTAATATCATGCAATAGCACCATGCGACAATAAAATATAAGTATGAAAAAGACACGAAAAAGGCATTTAAACTTCATATAGTGCAAAAGCAATTTTAACTTGATGAACAACGGAAAAAGAAAGAGTTCATATCATGAATCATTGCATTACTCTTGTTCGTATATAAAAGACCGAAAAGCTCAAAATAGTTACATAGCCTGAACAAAGATGATACCTAAATAGAATGTCCTGCTAAAAATTTAAAATCCAAAATTGACTTGCTCAGTGAAAACTGTTCCTGAAATTTACAAGGAAAGAAAAAAAAATCAATTTCAACTGAGAAATAGAGCAAATTGAAGAAAGAACACATTTAAAGTAGAAAATCAGAAGAGAAATCTTGAAGAATAAACAAATAATGAACAGTAATGTGAGAAAAGAACCAAAAACTAGACCCATAAGATTTGTTTGGGAGTTTAGGAGGGGAGGGGAGAGCTTTGAAAAAAAGGAAGGATGAAGTGGAAAGAATGAAGAGTTTTGGGAGGGGAGGGATTTAGGGAATTTATCTTTCTTCATAATGCAAAATCCCCCCGGTATGGGAAACTCAAAAATTGTATTGCAGGGGATTTTGGAGAGCCTTGATGAATTGTCCAAATTCAATCTATCTATATTATTATAATTTCTCTGGATATTAAAATTAGAGTTAAGAGATAGTGTACTGACAGTGTAAAATAGTTTTACACAGTCATCCAATGAAAATTCATCATTTAGCCATGTTATATAATTTATTTAAAAATAACAGTATGACTTGTCACTTAACATGATTGTGATTGGTTGATAGTGTAAAATGTGCATATCCTTTTTTCTCTGAAAATTATATAAACACACATTTTTTGTGTATTATTATGTAAAAGCACACTCATTCAAAAAAAAAAAAAAATTTATCTCCCCTCCCCTCCAAACTCCCAAACAAAGCCTAAAGGTATTAAAAAAACATTATGACCACAAGATGACAAATTAACATGGAAGGGAGTGTTTTTCCAACAATATGCAGGGCAAGAGACAACATTGGCAATCTAAATGCCCGAGGAAGATGTATGTCAAAAAGATGCATTACTTGGAGGCCTGCAGCATAATATAAACCAATACCAAAAGATACTATCTAACAAGAGAGACATACCTATAATGAAATAATAGGATATTTTTGGTATAGAAAACAAGAAAAGATGCCATCTTAAATAATTACCTATTACTGTGTGGCAGCTCACATAATCTAACATCACCATCATTGTCCAAACTGCAATTGTTGAGAATAATCAATAACCTTCTGCAGTAGAGGGATGAGGCCAATCAAAGCAATTTGAAGCTGTTCTGAACTATTTAATCGAAAGCTAATTTGTCCAGCCCCACGATTGTTCAAATTGCCTCGCGCAACAAGGTTTGAATACCGTCCAACGGGAATTTGGGATTGTAAATTGCACCCAACAGCAAGATCTCCATGCCAATCCATAACAGAAAGCCCAAGAGTTGATAATGAGCGTCCTAGAGGGTAATTTTTATCTCTCAAGGTGGCCTCCAAACTGCCACCATAAGCAATATCATCACGCCCTGACATTGCACCGCCAGCAATAACCAACTCGAATCGCTTATTTGCAATTAGTTTATCTTCGACTTTAACACCAGCTGACAAGGCATCACCCAAGAGAGTAAATGAGAGACCAGCAGTTGCTTTATTTCTCCTAAAATTACAAAATTTTGTCTCACTGCGTAGTGTATAAGCCAAGTCTTTCCCGACAGTCTGCATGTCAAAACCTAGCGATGTTGCTTTCCCTTCTCCATACTTAACTGAACTTGCCATTTCCATCTGAAGATTAACATCTTTTTTATCCTTGGTAACTTGACCACTAAAAGACACAGGTATCTTCTCTTTAAGAACAAACAGCCTTTCTACATTTAAGCCTTCATAACCCACATCATGATCCCATCCCTGAGTTTCTAGGACAGGTCTAACAAGCCACTGGTTGGATGAATCGAGATAACGGTACCGGTGAGTGGGAGTATCAGAATCAAAGGAAGCAGGCAAGGACATATCAGGCATGGGAACAGAAGCCGCGTCGCCACTTTCTTCCTCCACATTTTCACCATAATCACCTGGCAGATCTTTCACTGATTCTGCCATTTCCTTCATCATCTTTCGTTGCTTTTTTTCATACTTTAATTGTTTCTTCATGAAAAGTTTTTCTCGGTACTCAACCTCATCCAGATATGCTTTCTTTTGAGCTCTGGAAAGGTTTCTGATTTGGGCCTTTGTCAAAGGTTTAAATGGTGGTAAGTCGTCAGGGTCTGTTTCATCACCAGAATCTGATGGTTCATCAAGATCGTCATTGAGAATGTCCTCATCATTGAATTGCTCCTGCGGCAATTTTAATTGTGGCCTTGACTGCAGAAGGGAAGACAGGAGAAACGGTAATGGTGGCGCTCTTGCACGAGCTGTGTAGGGCTTTTCATGTGGATTATCTTGTAACTTAAGAAGAGCATTTGCTTCCCCCAAAATTTTTGACGCAAAAGATAAGAGTAACAGATGAGGTTTCCAAACCTGGTCATTAGGCAACACTCTTTGGCCGGCCGTATTAATTCTACATGTAGAATGGTTCTCCACCAACGATACAGGATTCATGAGACGCATATCACCAGCTGCTTGGCGAATAGCTTGCTGCACAACATGAGAGCGCTGTGTGACAAACATGTCATAACTGGAAGGAGTGCCACTAGGTCCATCAGGTGGAGCAGATGCTGCATGAGTCAAAACCACAATAGCATTGAACCATATGGGTGGTCCAAAAATGTCAGTTATCGTGCGTAAGAGTGGCATATCGCTAAAATCCCGGCTCTGCATATCTAACCTATCAAGATACAGAACAATATCTGGTGGTGTTTTCTTCATAAAGTGTTTGACAGAGTGGAGAATCTTCACATTGTGTTGCTGGTCTGACCAGGAAGGTAGAAGTCCCGGTGTATCAATGACCCGGACTTTAATACCCTGTACTGTTCCCACCACATCCTGAACCTTTTTTGTTCCCACATGAAAAGCATCAGTCTTAAATTTAACCTCATCAAAGATAGAATTGATAGTTGAACTTTTTCCAACTCCTGTCTTTCCGATAACCATTATTGTACAAGAGAAATCAAGTGGCTCTTGACCTGCTGATTCGAGTTGCTCGGCCATTGCACTTGCACGATCAAAGCTAAAAGAGCCAACACGTCCCCCGTTCCTCCCTCTAAGTTGTTCGGCCAGTCCTAATCTATAAAGAACTTGTGCTACAACAACATTGTGGGGTGTCTGGCCAAACCTATTAGCCAGCCGCAAGAACTTCACCCTAATCATTTGAAGTTTCTCTCGAGTTTCATCATACTCCTCAGCCTCAACAGTTGAGGAGTCTTCTATTTTTTGAGACTGTGTGTTAGATTCAGTATTATTCGGCTGCTGCACTACCCTGGGAGTGGATTCCAATAAAGGAGTTGCAGGCCCAAGGTCAACAGGACGAACAAGAGGGGTACTAGTAGTGACAGATTTTCCAGATGAGGAATCAAGCTCACTATTTTGTTCTTTAGTGATCTGATTGGTTTGCTTTTCTTTAGTATTATTCACCCGAGGCTGCTGCACTGCCCTAGGAGTAGGTTTCAATAATGGAGCTGCAGATCCAAGGCCAACAGGACGATTGAGAGGGGAGCTAGTAGCAACAGACTTTCGAGATGAGGAATCAAACTCACTATTCTGTTTTTTAGTAATCTGACCGGCTTGCTTTTCTTTGGTATTATTCACCCCTGGCTGCTGCAGTACCCTAGGAGCAGGTTTCAACAATGGAGCTGCAGATCCAAGGCCAACAGGATGATCAAGAGGGGTGCTAGTAGCAACAGGTTTTCCAGATGAAGAATCAAGCTCGTGTTCTTTAGTGATCTGAGTAGTTTGCTTCTCTTTCGCATTATTCTCTGCTATCTTTTCAGGTTCCTGAACAACAAATGACCTATCATGATTTCCTTGATTTTCTTCATTTGAAATCTTTGACAGGTAAACTTTTGTATTCCCTTCTTCTGGATCAGCTGCAGCAGCCTGAATAGATGGCATCTCATTAGCAAAAGACTTTTTTGATGAAGATGAGCTTCCAACAGTTTCAGTCACTGTTCTTTCATCCAAGGCCAGAGAAGATCCTCCAGTTTCAGCTGCAGTAGCCTGAACAGTCGGAATCTCATTAGCAAAAGAGTTTTCTGATGGAGATGAGTTTCCAACAGTTTCAGTCCCTGTTCTTTCATCCAAAGCTGGAGAAGATCCTTCTATTTCAATCACTTTGCTTCTTTCAACAGCAGATAAGTTTTCATAATTTCCTTGATTTTCTCCATTAGAAATCTGAGACCGGTAAGCCTTCGCACTCCCTTGTTCTGAATCAGCTGCAGTAGCCTGAACAGCCGGCATCTCATTAGCAAAAGAATTTACTGACAAGGATGAGCTTCTAGAAGTTTCAATCACTTTTGTTTCATCCACATCAGGAGAAGATCCTCCTGCTTCACCAACAGTTTCCAGATGCTCTGAATTTGATCCAGCGTGATCATCCTCGACTGTATCAGATATTCCCATTTCTTGGCCATTTGTATCACTGTTAATGATATCGGTATCAATGATATCAGCAGTTTCAATCACTTTTGTTTCATCCACAGCCGGAGAAGATCCTACTGCGTCACCAACAGTTTCCAGATGCTCTGAATTTGATCCGACATGATCATCCTCGACTGTATCAGATATTCCCATTTCTTGGCCATTTGTATCACTGTTAATGATATCGGTATCAATGATATCAGCAGTTTCAATCACTTTTGTTTCATCCACGGCCGGAGAAGATCCTACTGCATCACCAATTGTTTCCAGATGCTCTGAATTTGATCCGGTGTGATCATCCTCGATTGTATCAGATATTCCCATTTCTCGGCCATTTGTATCACTGTCAATGATACCAGTATCAATGATATCAGCAGTTTCAGTCACTTTTGTTTCATCCACAGCCGGAGAAGACCCTCCTGCTTCACCAATTGATTCCAGATGCTCTGAATTTGATCCGGCATGATCATTATTCTGGGTTGTATCAGCTATCCCCACTTCTTGGCCATTCGTATCACTGTCAATGATATTAGTGTCAACGGTCTCATCCTCCATTTCTATAGATCTTTCAACCGTATCATCTTGAATTTCATTATAATCATCCCCTGAACCATCACACTGTTCCTCTATCTTTTCATCTCTGAGATCAGGATCCAAGCCACCCTCTTTCAAATACCCAGCACCAGAACCCCGGTTTCTCGTCTCTTCATCAGATCCCAATTCAGTACTAAACTCATCAACACCATAATCCCCCTTGTCCGTGCTTCCAATTTCCAAAACCACACCACCATTTTGTCTAGGAGTCACATATTCAACATCCTCATCTTCACCCTTGTCACTCAACAAACCAGAGTTCCCATTCACCAACTGTCTGCCCTCCTGAAACACCATGCTTTCACCAGTATCTAAATCAGCTAACTCCTTTCCCCCACTAGAATCATCTCTACCACTGTAGGATTCATCACAAGTTACTCCACCGTCGGTCTCTTCAGTACCTACCTTACCAATCAGTTCAACTTCCACCTCACTCAAGTGCTCAACACCCTCAATTGAATCTTGAAACTTATCCAGTTCTTCCCCAATATCACCAACTCCATCAACCAAACCTGAAGGTAACGTATCACCCTGATCACCGAAACAATTCACCGGATCAATCACCTCCTCGAAAACCTCATTTCCTTCCAAATTCTTCACCTCATAAGATCCCCCAACACTCTCCACTCTCTCTCCCTCTTTATCCATCTCAAATCTTCACCTTCTCACAAAACAAAACCCTAGATTCACCATAAACACAAAAATAAATCCATCATAAATCCTTTTAAAAACACTAACTACACAATTAATTAAAATCAAAATCCAACACAAACTATATAATTCTACTAGGGTTTAACTTTAAAGAATATAACATAACTTGGAATTAAATTGATTAAATTGATAAAGTAAATAAATAAGAATAGCGAAATCAAAAACCTGTGAAGAAGCGTGTGGCGCTTTCAGTCTCTGTCTGGGGGTTGAAAAGAGAAGAGATGAATTCTGCTTCACTTCATATATTGGTTCAATTCTACAGCAAGTGAAATCAGGATAAGGATAAGATCAACGGTTGAGATGAGTGGGGTGTTTATAGATGGACGGTGGAAAAGAATGCGTAAATATCATTGGCGAAAATGGCGCAACGTATGGTGGGTGAGGGGAACAAAAAGCGTAAGAAAAGATTAACTGCTTTTTTAACGCAGTAATTCGAGACGCTTGTGTGTTTCACGTGACTCAATAATATAATTCCTTCTTGAGTTTCCGATAAATCTCAATGCACGGATAATGAAGTAATATTCAAATAATACTTACATTATAATATAAAATTTAATATTTTTATTGAATTATTTAATATTAGTATTTTAATATTACACCTTTTCATTTAATTTCTTTAATTTTTATTTTTCATTTAATATATTAAAAGTTTAATGAATATGCGTTATCGATAAATAAAAAATTATTATATTTTTTACTAATATTATTATTACATCCAAATCATACATCAATACTTATATTCAATATTATTCATCGTATAAAATAGTATTTTTTAACAAAAATATAACAGTAATATATTATTATAATAATATTAATTTATAAAAAAATTATATTTTTTTAATAGTAAAATAAAATTGGTTAATGAACTAATTAAGTTGATTAATAAATATTTGAATATTAAAAACAATTTAGTAGTAAAATAAAGTTGGTTAATATAAAGTAAAAAGTTGGTTAATAAAACATTGAAGTTGGTTAATAAATATTCCGATATCAGATAATTTTAGTAGTAAAATAAAATTAGTTAATGAATTGTAAAATATTAGTAAAATAAAGTTGGTAAATAAACGCTCTATCCATTTTTACTACTAAGGGTGTGTTTGTTTGAGAGATTAAAATTACAATCCCGGGAATATTATTCCTAGGAAAGGTAATGATGAAAATTTTATTCCCATCAAATTGTTTGGTGAATATTAAAGATTCTTAGAAATATTTTTGAATTTTATTTTATTTATAATTTTAAAAATATAAAATATTATGATGAAATAATATGAAATTGGATAGTTATAGTTCGTTATTTTCTATTTCTATGGGAATAAATGATTCCCACCTTTTGACATGGGAATAAATGTTTAAGATTTCATGAGTAAATTATATTTCTAAGTATTATTTGTTCCAAAGAATTTTTTTTCTTTCCAATCTACCAAACAAATGAATAATTATTTTCAACCTCAAATTCTCAATAATCTTTTTTCTAGCACCGAAACAAACACACCTAAGTTATTTTTAATATTTAGTCATTGATTAACTAATTTTATTATTTTATTAATTAAATTTTCATATTTCATTAGCCAACTTTATTTTACTAATAAAAAATATAATTTTTAAAATAAAAATATTATAATAATATATTAATGTTCATAAATAAATTTTTTATTTAAAAAATATTATTTACCGTATAAATACGATAAATAGTGTTTGATGTAAATATTAATGTAGGATTTAGCGGTAGAAATAGCATTACTCTATTTTTATGTATATTAATTTTGTGACTATTTATAGAAAATAATTATCTATTGTTGAATTAAAGTGAGAATCGTTAAATTTTAAGTCCTCTATGAATAGATGAATTGTTTGATTTATAAAAGAAGTGTCAGTATACCTAATGTTAAGCTTCATTTTTTTTAAAGTTCTATATAATATTTTTATGTTTAATTAATGTGGAACTTTGGATTTTCCATATACAATCCATCACACCCAACACTCTTTTAGGTTTAGTTGTGGTTATAAAATAGTATGCGATCCATGGTTTGATCGATACGCTTAGATATTATATTAAATTTTGACTTAATTCTTTTCCTACAAACTTGAAGAGGCTTAGATATTATATTAAAATTTAGCTTAATTATTTTCCTACAAACTCAACTTATAATGTGATGGATGTGACTATATGTAAAAAAAAATTAAGTTTTATGTCTAACCAATGGGGTTTGGGATCTTCCCAATATCTTCTACTAATGTAATAAAAAAGAAAAACAAGAATATGTGTCTGGTATTTCCCTGAAATTATGGTTGACATGCATTTTGATAAAATCATTGTAGTAACAACATGTTGAAAGAAATGTCCTAACTTACAGTTTTCAACGTGTTGAATAAAGATGTCTTAACTTGAAAGATAGGACATCGCGTCTGCAGCAGCTTGTGATCTATGATTCAGCTGAGTTATGAAGTAATTGGATATTCTGAGAATAATCAGTTAACTTATGTGGCATCCAAGATTAATAAATCAAATATATTCTTGTTGGTTTTCGAAGATCCTCAAGTTTCTAAATATAGAGATATTTTAGGAAACAAATGATTGAAGACCTATTTTTTTGGAGATGTTTGTGCAGACTTTATGCAACCTCAGTCTGTGTATTACAACAACAAAAAAAGAAACATATGCAAATAAGAATCAATTAGTTCATCTCACCATCATCATCATCTTCACTTGAAGCTATTGGAGAATTTAGGTTTCTTGTCTTCATTCTTTCAATGAGTCTGTTAATATTTGAATTTATTGTTCTTTGTTCATCAAGATATTATTGAGGGTGTTTGAGAAGGATTGAGGAAGGTTATTACTTCTTCGATGTCTTTCTCTTATTAACAGTAGTGGAACAAGTTATCTTCCTATAATGACATACCTCATTTTACTTACAACCCCTTTTTCATATATTCGTGTGTATAAATTTTGGTTCTTCTTCTCCGAAATTATAGTCGATGTAGGTAATAAATTTGTGATTAATATGCCATAGGATATAGTGGAGTTTTTCTTTTTTTATTCAGCGTGTGATGAGGTATGACATCTACATAATTTTTCTCAACTTGGTTTTCCAAAAACCAAACTGCAATAACGTTTGATTTTTGGATGTTGCTAAAATTACTTTTCCTTAGAAAAACCACATGATTCATTAAATAGTGAATCAACATGTTATTAGGGTGTATAAGGCGGGCATTGAATGGAGATATAATCATGGACAAAGGATTGGTTAAGAGAGTGTGAGCATAAACATTGAAATTAAATTCATTACCTTTAAGATTCGTTTGATCATAATCTTGTTCAATGAATGGTGGGTTACAAACTCATGAAAAATCTTCAAGAGATAGATTGGTGGAATTTTTCTTGACTTTGGAATTTATGATAACATCTTTGTAAATGAGATTTGCATAAAACATTCTTACAAATTTGGGGTACCTCTCTTGAGATGTTTCAAAGACAGAGTTTTCCAGGCCGGCAAAGTTGAAGGCTTATATGAAAGAGCAGTTCTTAAAGAGGTCTTCATCCAAGTAGTGAGAGATATGCAATTATCTATCTGCGTAGTACCAACTGAAATTATTTTCTTAATTTTGAGTGAAGAAATCTTCGGAGAAGTAGGATAGTAATGATCATAAGGATCAGGTTCTTTTTATGTCATTGGATGTGATGATTGATGATTGGAAGAGCTAAGATATTTCTAATGTAACACACAAGAGAGAGTAGGATTAGATGAGAAGAATGAGAAGTTTACCTCTATAAATACCTCACGTCTGGTGTATTAGAGGGGTGTGCCAATTGATTGGCAACTTTAAGCTTTGTGAGTTAGTCACTGCATTAATTTCTTATCCAAATAACCGTTGTTATGTGCTACAAAGTTCAAATTTATGAATTTTGAGATGTTCGAATTGATTGAATCATAGTGCCAATCGATTGGATGACCCGTTTTCAACATGTTTTCTTTTGGACTTTTGTGTTGCACCTGTGATTAATTTTACTTGCACCATTTTCTAGAAAATACTTAGAAAGTTATCTTTTTGTTAGTAAGCATAATTTATTGAGATGAGAAAATTTTAAACCACTATGGAAAAGATTAGTCAGAGTCGTATGGTCATTTTAACCTTAAAATAGTTCACTACCTCAAATATCAATAGGCCTTGATAAAAAAAATTCCCTTTAAGGTAACATTAATCATATTATGGTGTGTCGTTCTCTATGTATCGTTGGATGTGAGACTTGGTATAAACAACGAGAAGCATGGTTCCATACTAGACATATCCATTCAACATATTATGAGGTTAAATGATCATTAAGGGTTATAAATGTTGAGATATTCTCAAATACTATTACTTTTGAAGGTAAAAAAAAAAACACAAGAGAGAGAAAAAAAAGATACCGAAAAATTAGGAAAGACAGTCTAAAGAAATGTGAAGTTGACTCTTGAAGAATTGTAGGCTAGCATGCAAAAGAAAGTAGAAAGAGAAAATACACACTATCAAACACTTCAAATCACTCACATGCAACACTCAAGTGCTCTAGTTTCTAAGGTTCATAATGAAGATACCTTCGTAAAAACATTTGAGATATAGTAAATTAAAGGCACAAACCCCAAGAAACTGAAATGTTTACTCTTTCTCTTCAAGGATAAACAGTAGAGTGATCAGTCGTCGAGGCTAATACCACAAACCCTCGCGTTGCTACACAAAAACAAGGGCTTTTGGGGCAATTATTTTAGGTCAGCCACTCTAAAAGATCCATAATTCTTTCAGAACCTTCTCAACACGTAAAAACTACCCTGCAAACAAAAGTATAGGATTCAGTCTCCCGATGCATAAACCAACTATTTGTAATTCACTCCTAACGAATAACAAGTTTGTTATTTCATTTCCATTATATATACAAAATGCTTTATTTTAGGTATTCAATTTTGAATTAAATTTCAATTCACTCTTCTCCCTTGCATACTGACTTGAGCATTAGAGTGATAATCTTGCAGCCCAATCCCATCTGCACTGCACCAGAAGCTCAAATCTGCCGTTATCTCTGATCCTCACTCCATTTTTGGTACTAATACGGAACAAATGTTGTGTAGCATATCGTGGTGACGTAATTTAATTATACAAAGAATATGTAATATAATGAAACTTTAAACATAACCATGTGGGTCTACCATCGCTTATTCTCCATGTATTTTGTTGTTTGTTTAGTTAACCACCCCTGCTTATCCGAATGTCATAACTTATTTTACATGGGAGAAAATATTTAGATTTCTTAATTGGCCGATGAGAGAGGCTACATTGATCTCCATGGATTTGTATTCTCCCTTCTTTTGATCATATTATAATGTCTAGTATATCATCTTGGCCCTTGTGAAGACATCATTGACTGTGACCGGTTCATTATGAAGACAATGGAATTTCATCATAAAGTGAAATGGGGATGCTAGAATGTCTAAGGCCTCCACTAAGGGTCTTGCGAGTATGAAATTATAATCACTCTTGCAGGAAACCATGAGGAAATGTAAGTTGATACTCCTAACATCTCTTTCTTCCCCCACAGAAATCATAGATTGAATGTATCCCAAGGACGAGTCGTCGTGCTGTTGAATGACTACAACTCTGATCCCTAATATGATCATAATCTTTCTTTCTTTAAACACATCTTCTTGAACATCTCAAAGTACACAATGTCACAAGAGCTACCACCATCAAGTAGTATTCAAGACATGTCAAAGTGGGTGACAGTGGCAATTATGACCAAAGAGAATATATCATTTAAGATTACCTTGACTTTTTGGTTGTCACAGAAACCAAGCATCAGTCCATCCGGACTCTTGGTCGATGTATTTTTACCTTTATTGTTGATGGTCGTTAACTTTGTGATCTTCCTCGTCATTGTCCCATTTGACAAAATGTTTTTCTTATGAACACCTTATGTAATAGTATAAACAATATAACATATTTGTTAATAACAAAGAAAAAGTACATATTTGTCGGTCATGAATGTCATTGAATGCTTAATAGGTTTTTCAATAGATTTAAAATAGATTTTGTATTAAATCTAAGGAAAATATTATTATTATATTATATATGCTAAAGATTTGCTGCAGAATATATATATACGTATATATGTTTAAGCTATAAAGTCCATTAATTTTGTAATCCCTATTTTTAGGTAGTGCCTCACATGCCATTCCACACACAAGTATATAAATTAAAACTTTTTTTTTATAAAAGCTATTAAATCTCTCAAACTCAATATTTTAGAAGTATTTTCTAATCTCCTTAGATAATTCTAAAATGTGTTTGGCGGAATCATTTTAATGAGAAAAAGCAAATTTTTAAAATAATTTAATTACAATCAATTGTTTGAATAAAAAATATGGAGAATTATTAAAGTAATACAAATTGATTAAATATTTTATTTAAATTAATAAATTTAAGAAATTTTAAATGACACTAAATGATAAATAATTTGAGATTGTTCCATAATTTGAATGTTAAATTATTTATTATTAACTTTTCAAAAATTGCAAAATGATCCTTACATTTTCTGAAAATTACAAATTTATCTCTAAAATTTTCAAAAATTGCAAATAAGTCTCTAATAATTTTCAGATTTTACAAATTGATCCCTTGAAATTTTCAAAAAATGCAAATTGATCCCTATTTTTCATATTTTAAATTTGGCCCACAAGTTTTAAAAGTTATGAAAATGACCCCCAAAATTTAACAATGTATCAGTTTAATACTCCATCCAAACAAAAAAAATGAATGAATTTCAATTGAATCATTTTAATTACTTAGAATTGTGAATTCCTTAAAAATTCCAAATTATCTCATCCAAACATAAAGGTTTTCCAAAAACCCTTAGAGTGTGTTTGGATGAGGTAATTAAGAATTTTTAAGGAATTCAAAATTCTAAGCAATTCAAATTATTCAATTGAAATTCATTCAATTTTAAAATTTTTTGTTTGGATGGAGTATTAAAATAATTCATTGTTAAATTTTTTGGGTCATTTTCAACATTTATTAAATTTTTGAGTCAATTCTAAAATATGAAAAATAGGGCCCAATTTGCAATTTTTTAAAATTTTAAGGGACTAATTTATAAATTTTGAATTTTATTTAGGGGCTTATTTGCAATTTTTGAAAAATTTAGGGATAAATTTGTAATTTTTATAAAATATAAGAACCATTTTACAAATTTTGAAAAATTATTAATAAACAATTTAACTTTCAAATTATGGAGCAATCTCAAATTCTTTACTTTTTTGTGTCATTTGAAATTCCTTAAATTTAGCTTGAATAAAATGCTTCATAAATTTTTATCATTTTAACAATTCTCCATATTTTTTATCCAAACAGTAAATTTTGATCAAATCATTTTAAATTCCCTCAAAAAATTACTTTTTCTCATTAAAATGCTTCACCCAAACACACTCTTATCTTTTTAAGGTTTCCCTTAGAATTCTCTAAACCCTTATTTCTTATCTTATAATATCTCTTAAAATATTATAAGTATATATCTTATAATATCTCTTAGAATATTATAAATATATATCTTGTTAGTTCTATGGATTGACAGCAATTTTTTTAATACATTATGCTCATAAAATGTCTTGAAATTTACTGAAGATACAAATGTCATAGCAGATGTCCTGACATATGAAACTGACAGAAGTGCAGAATTTTTAGGAAGTCAGTTTGTTTGTTATTTGTATGCTTCGACTAAGGAAGCTTGAGAACTCCTTCAGCAATATATTTGGATATTTAATATCTTACTTTCAAGGAGAGAAGACAGGAGGTGATGAAGACTTGTGAGTAAAGCAACCATAGTTGTTGTTACTTTATTTAAGGGCTGCAAACCTTGTTTTGTAGGTTGGCCACTCCAGATTTAGAAGTTTAGTTTTTAATTGTTGGTTGTTCATTCTTTTGGTTGTTAATTGTTCACTGTGAGCCTCTCGAGTATTTCTACTTGAGAAGGAAGGCTTTTGAGTTGTAAGTTTTCAATCACCATAAGCTTTAAAGTGAGTGTGATTGTGTGTCTTTGAAGAGTGTCTTCAGTTTTTGATTTTATTAAGTGTCACAGTGTGTGACTTAGGGAGTGAGCATAGGTTCTCATATTTAAGTGTGGTATCTTCGGTAAAAGGGTCATTAAATAGTCTGATTAAGTGAGGAGTGTAAATAGGGAAGGTTTCCCTCCGAATTAATACTGCTGATAGTGAACTCCATCCCTGGCTTGGAAGCCCCAGACGTAGGTTGGTTAGAACCGAACTGGGTTAACAACTCTCTGTGTTTTTATTGCTTTATGCACTCTATAGTTCTGTTGTATAAAGTTGTGTTCAAAGTAGATATAAGTGTCGTGACATTACCTTCGACATCTCATATCTGATACCAGAATTTCAATTGGCATTATAGCAGGCACCATGCTCTATCTTTGGGGTGAGATCTAGGGAAGATACTTTCTAGTTACATGGACAATGAGGCGATATTATTGAATAGACCACCCATTCTTGATGGTTCTAATTATGATCTATAGAAGCCTCGGATGGCGGCATATATAAAATCCTTGGACAACAGGGCTTGGAAAGCTATTTTGAAAGGATGGACTCATCCTGTCATAATTGGAGTTGATAATCAACCTACTGGTGAGTTAAAGCCTAAAGAAAATTGGTCAAAGGAAGATGATGAACTAGCCCTTACAAATTCAAAGGCATTGAATTCTATATTCGGTGGAGTTGACAGAAACATCTTCAGATTGATAAATAGATGTGAAGTGGCCAAGGATGCTTGAGAAATTCTCAGAACTACTCATGAAGGCACTTCCAAGGTTAAGATGTCAAAACTTCAATTGCTCACAACTAAGTTTGAAAATCGGAGAATGAAGGAAGAAGAAAGCATTCAGGAAGTTCATATGAATATTCTTGAAATAGTTAGTGCTTGAGGTGCCTTGGGAGAGAAATACCAGAAGAAAAGCTGGTAAAGAAGATGCTCATATCTTTATCTAAGAGATTTGATATGAAGGTAACAGCTATTGAAGAGGCCCAGGATATCAACAACATGAAAATGGATGAACTTGTGGGTTCACTCCAAACATTTGAGCTGAATATTAATGAGAGGTCTGAGAAGAAGTCTAAAAGCATAGCATTCAAGTTCAACACTGAAGAGAAAAGTGAGGAATATGATCTGAATATTGAGGAAGGATTGTCAAATACCATAGTCATGATAGGAAGACAATTCAACAAAAGTTCTGAAAAGAATTGATGGTAGCTTAAGACCAAATGTTCGGAACATCCCATATGATATCAGTAGGACAAGTAATTTTGGGAAGAAAGAAGAAGTTGGGGAAAGACCTACTCAAGGTAGAGAGCTAAGGTGTTATGAATATGGAGGCTTTGGGCACATCAAATGGGACTGTCCAAACTATCTCAAAAGACAAGACAAAGGATTGAATATGTTATGGTTAGATGAAGACTCTGAGAGTGAAGCAGGTGGAGAATCAGTCAAACATGTAACAGCTCTGACTGGTACATATATTTCTGATGGAGACTCAAGTGATAAAGAACTGACATTTGAAGAACTGACTGCTACATATAAGGAACTATGCATTAAAAGTGCTGAAGTAGTCTAGGAGAATGAGAAGCAGAAGAAGCTAATAATACAACTGCAAGATATAAAGAAGGAGCATACGGAGATGATTAAGAAGCTAGAAAGTAAAGCAACTGTGCTAAAATGTGACCTTGATCAGATGACCAAATCTGTCAAGATGCTAAACAGTGAATCTGAGATACTGGATAAAATACTTCAAACTGGAAGAGTAGCAGGAGACATGAGTGGTATAGGGTACAATGGTACAAAGGAGTCTTCTACAAAATCTGCTCAAAGTTAGGCTTAATCTAAGATGTCGAATCAAATGTTTCAACATCACAGAAGGAACAACTACATATAGCCTAACAAAATACCTTAACACTAGAGATGTCATTATTGTGGAGGATATGGTCACATAAAACCATTATGTTTCAAGTTGTATGGTTACCCCAACCCTACACACCAATCAAATGTGACTCGAGCTAGGCCAAGGAAACAGTGGATTCCCAAAGCAAATATATCATGTTTCTTGGCTCACACTGCCTCTATAGTGAAGACCACAAAAGAGTGATATTTTGACAGTGGATGCTCAAGGCATATGACAGGAGACCCAAACTTATTGGTCAATTTTCAAGATCATCCAATTGGTTATGTCAACTTTGGAGATGGACTGAAGGGTAAAATCTAGGGAACTGGGAAGATACACAGTATAAAGATCCCTTACATTGAAGGCGTATTACTTGTCAAAGGGTTGACCTCCAACCTAATCAGCATCAGCCAACTATGTGATCAAGGACTTAATGTGAACTTCACAAAAGCTGAATGTATCATTACTAACAAGGAAAGTGAAGTTACTATGAAGGGAATAAGGAACAAAGACAACTGTTATTTACGGGTCCCTCTAGATGCAACTCTCATTACTTGTGTAAAAGTCAAACAAATTGAAGGTATGAGTGTTCGTAAAGAAAAGAAGAGTCAGAGTTCAACTGATCTAAATGTCCCAATATATGTCATTTTGTCATGACATCAGTTAACTCTTCTAAAGTTAATGACCAGTCTACTGAAAGAAAAACTATGAATCTGGTCCGGAAATTCTTTGAACTAAAGTTGGTTAATAACTATTCAAGAGGATAAGATGTATTTGAATTCACAAGAAAAGAACATGGGGTTTGTTTGCTAAAGAAGTTATAACAATTAAAAGTGTGTGGGAACATCATTAAAGGGCTAAATGTTTTAAGATATCACTCAACAATATTACATCATAAGGCGCCACACATAAAAGGCCTACCCCAAGTTCCAATATTTCACAGTTTCCCCACACGCTATACTCCTCCAGAAAATCACAAAATCTTCACCCTCAAAAACAATCTTCAACACCTCACCATCAAGATGTCTCAACATACTACAGGACCAAGCAACACCAATGACAGTATACCAACTGAAGAAGCCCTAAACATTGTTCCTATTTCAATGACTCCATGCTCTGATGCAAGACCTAAAAAGCTTCGCATCCGTCATGCAATACGTCCAAGGGAAACCTTTGATCCAGTTCAAGGTAATGTATTTGAACCACCTATTGATGTGGAAGCTGATCAAGATAAATGACATATAGATAGAGCCATAAGGAGAATGGTTGTTGATACCCTAAAAGTAGGTTTACCTGTTGAAGGGATCATAATCCCTCTTGCCCAAATGCATGGTGAAGTCGCTCCAAAAGAGTATACTGAATCACCCATAAGAGTATAAGAGACTCCCCAAGAGAATCTTGAGAAAGAAACATTTCTTGATGAAGTCACAACTGATGTTGGAACATCATCACTAAAGAAAACCTCTCAAGATAAGCAGGTAGATTCAAATGGTAAAAGGAATGAGAAAGATGTAGCTGAGGCTGTTATTGATGTTGATACCTTGTCTGATAATGAGTTGATCATTAATGTTAACCTTGGGATTGCCAAAAGGATTAAAACAAGAAAGGCAAGGTTTTTGCTTCCACCACTCCACCTAAACCTGTCAAGAATAAGGTTATGTGTGGACCTTCAAAACCATGGAGAAAAGCCACACCATCATTCAGTAAGAGGAAAATTATACCAGAATCTGATTCTGATTATGATGTAGAGACTGATGTCCCATACATCTCACCCATAAAGGAGTCCATTATATAGAGGACCATTGGCAATGTCCCTGATGCTCCTACTGACAACATATCATTCTACTCCATCAAGTTTGCTGCAAGATGGAAATATATATCAAAGCTTGGGGAGGGAGTTAGGAAAAGATGTTTTGGCTTACAAGGAAGTTATGAAATTGATCTCTGAAGCAAGGTTGACGAAGACAGTAACAAAGTTGTCAAAGTGCTATGAAACTCTGGTCGAGGAATTCATAGTTAACATCCCTAGAGACTATGATGACAAGAAAAGTCAAGAATTTCAGAAAGTGTTTGTCAGAGCAAAGTGTGTAAAGTTCTCACCTGCCATCATCAATCAGTATCTAGGAAGGAGTGAGAAGGAAGAAAATGAGCTTGAAGTCACCAATGACCAGCTGTGCAGGACTATAACTGCAAATCAAGTCAAGACCTGGCCTATGAAGGATAAGCTATCTGTTGGAAAATATTTAACATCCTGGAATTTTGTCTATAACTTTGGATGCTGAATGTAAAAGAGAAATTGTAACACCCTTATAAACCCCAATCAATATTCATAATATTTATTAAAAAAATATCGGAGTAATTCAAATAAAAAGGGCATCACATTTTATTCATAAACGACATATATTCAAGACTCACTCCGTAACACGGGTTTTCAAAAATTATTCATGACGTGTGCATCATTAAATAGCAACACTGATACTTCAATATACTTGCAGCGGAATTATTGTTTAAAAATATATTTATTTAAAGAAACACATCATAATACTTCATTGTTCATGGTTCTCAATTCAAAACAACTTAAACTTCGTGAACAACAATTCAAAAGATCATAACAAAGCAAGAACATAATTGCTTTCAAAACAAGTGTTCTCGTCCTCGATGTTACATATCAGAGCAAGACCTTATAGACTCAACAGAATGTAAATCACACACTCCAAATCTATTCTTCCAAGCGTTTAGGAACTATTCCTGATTACTTGCATGTTACCCACGTAGAGGAAACATCACAGCAGAAAGGGTGAGTAAATCATAATTATTATAAAAGACATAAGGACTAGACATAAACCAACAAGTATCACAACACCAACTCAACAAATATCATCATCCAGTAAAACAACATAATACAACATCGTAGAATCAATAACTATGCAATGCCACATAAGATGTAGTGCAAGGACATAGACTCATGCATGTGGTACCAATTCACTTGTTGGACACTGAGCCATCACCCTCCAAAGACCCTAATCATAAGATCGGTTTCCACTTAGAACCGGAGCAAATCATAGACATCCCAAATCCACACAATGGGATTGAGACCAAAACCACTGGACCAATGTCCTAAATCATCAAAACTGACCAAAGTTGTCCAATGAATGCATGATGCGCAATACTCAAATATAAACTACCATGGCTAGTCAAAACGCATCATCATTCATGATTTTATAATAACATCATCATATCATCTTGATAAAAAATGCATCATTATGTATACTCATGAAATCAAAACATCATCGTGACACCATCATATCATCATCGGGTCATCATCAAAGCAATCATATTGTCATCATGAAATCGTTATCATCATCAAAGAAATTATATCATCATCATAACTTCATTATCATCATATCATCATCATAACATCATTATCATCATATCATCATCAAAGAAATTATATCATCATCAGAACATCATTATCATCATATCATCAACTAATCATCCTAGTATCCAAGCATCTCCACAACCCACAACTCATCATCATGTCCTTACATTATATAAGGTATCATCAATTGTTGTCTTCTAATCATCTTTATAAATCATCACTATCATAATTTAACACAGGAACCTAACTTCATTTTATATTAGATATTGGGGATGCTCTTCCTGTTATTCATTTTATCACACCTAAATAAAGTTTATTGCGTTAGTTATTTAACACTTCAAATGACACCCCAAACCGAGTTCTTCTCAATACAACATATCACCAAAACCATCATAAAATCACTACAATAGCATGTATTATATTTGCACACACACATCACTAAGTCATCATGAATCATATCATTTATGTCACAACAACATCATTAACAAATCACCACGATAAAATATCAAATCAACATCAAGTTTATCATTCAAATAACATATCCTGGTTTAGAAACATGTAATAGATCAATCTCATTAAAACATAGATACTGGAATCATGCATCAAAACACTCATATAATTCAATCATAATGTAGTTCGTCTCGTTAACTTTCTAACGGTTCGAAAGGCGCATCAATCGGAGTAACGGTTCAAAAGTTATGGTCGTTACAAAAATCTGTCAAAACTTGGACTTCCTTCGGGTTGTGTTGCGTCAACCCTTTTGTCAAACGCTTGCTACTATTTTGCGTCGACCGCTGCCCTGTTTGCGTCGACACAAACTGTTTGTATGCTGTATTTTTCTGCACTTTTTCCTCTTGCGATTTTCAGCGTTTTGAGGCCTTTTGGACCTCCGAATTTGATTCCGTAAAAGGTAACGGTTTCAGAATTTGAAATCCTATGATTCTATAACATTATGAACAACCTATAACAACTATTTAAAGGTCCTAACATCATATATTCACCAAGGATTCACTCATTCAATCATTAAACACATGATTTTTCATCAATTTTATCAATCTTCATCCAAGATAATCAAATAAACACACAATCTTACTATTATCTAAACCTTAGATCGATTATAATAACAATGATAAGTGCCCCTACCTTAGATTCCTAGCTCTTGATCTTTCTCTTTGCAATCTCTATGATGATTCCCAAATTCCTCGTGCCCTAGCCTCTTCTTTCACCGCTTCTTCCAAAAATATGATCGTACAAATTGGCAATCTTTTCCTTGTTTTATCTTTTTACCCTTAGGATCCCTAATATGTCATTCCATTCTTACCCTCACTTATTCCACATAACATTACTATTTAACCATTCTTGTTTCTACACCATATTTTATTTATTTTATTCATAACAATAATTCTAAATATTATAATTAAATTCACTAAATTCCAAATAATTATTTAATTTCTAAATAATTGTTAACTAATCAAATACTCCTCATATATTTCTTATTCCAACACTACTCCATAACATACTATCGCCAAACACCACGATGCATCATATAAATCACAATAATTCCTAAATAATCACAAATAACTAGTTAAATAATTAATTATGATTTTTGGAGCATTACAACAACCCCTCCGTCCCTACATCAGAAGTTGTTTGTTGAAGCACATGTCCCAAATATTGTCTCAATATCTGGTGGTGTTGCACTGAAAACAAAAAATAAAGGGGATGTGATTGCGGAACTCACTGCAACTTGTAGAGAATTGGACGAGGTCATACACATTAGCACAAAAAGGAAGCTGAAACTTGAAGAGACCATCCTAACTCTGAAGAAAAATGTTGCTACAAGTGCTACTGAAGAGGTACCCGAAGAAGAAGCAACTAGCTCAGTAACTCAAAGCTCTTTTGAAGATGACTCGGGAGAAGAAGAAAGTGATGGAAGTGGAGAGTCTGCAAGTTTTGCATAATATTGATGGTGCCTGAAGATGTTGATTGTGTTTCCATCTGTCATTTGTTTATCCCTCAGTTATGTAATTTTGGCACTTAAGTACATAACTTTTGTTTTAGTTTTGGGTTGTACTTAACATTAGCTATTAGTGACTTAGTTGAATCTAGTATTTAATTATGTCATTCTCCATGAATTTTTCTTAATGGTTTGGCCAATTATGGCTAAAAAGGGGGAGAGTAGTGTGTGTGTGCGCTTTAAGGGGGAGCAGCTGTGAATTGTTGCAGTTGTGAGCATTTATGAGTGTTTATGAGTGTATTGTGTTTATTTTTGTGATTCCACTTATGTACAGCTGAAGTGATGACTATGCTAATGGGGACTGCTACTATGTGTTAGTTGTGTTTTTACTACTGATGTGTCAATTGTGATTTGTGTGCTTCTTATGCTGAGAAGAAACTATTGTGTCAAATGTGATTTGTGTGCTTCTTGTAGAAGCTAATGTGGTATGTGTACTTCTTATGCTGAGAAGAAGCTGATGTGTTAATTTTTGATCACTGAAGATACTATGTGTTTCCACAAAGAGAAGAAGTTGTTGTGTAGGGGGATAAACTTTTATTTGTCAATTGTGCATTTGTGTGTGCTATGTGAAGGGGGAGTAAAATGATGCATATGTGAATGTTCTAACTGATGTTTGAACATCTGTGTTATTTATCCGCTGTTATCTTTATTTTGATTGTTATGCTGCTTTTACTGTGCTACTATAATATGTGTGCTTAAATTCCTATGTTAATTGTGATGCATTTTTAATTGTATGGCTTGCACCCCACATAATGTTTTAGCCAAAATCTGTCAAAGGGGGAGTTTGTTAGTTCTATGGATTGACAGAAATTTTGGTAAAATATTCTTCTCAAAAAATTCCTTGAAATTTACTGAAGATGCAGATGTCACAATAAATGTCCTAACATATAAAACTGACAGAAGTGAAGAATTTTTAGGAAGTCAGTTTGTTTGTTATTTGTATGCTTCGACTAAGGAAGCTTGATAATTCCTTTAGCAATATATTTGGAGATTTAATATCCTGCTTTCAAGGAGAGAAGACAAGAGGTGTTGAAGACTTGTGAGTAAAGCAACCCTAGTTGCTGTTACTCTATTTAAGGGCTGCAAACCTTGTTTTGTAGGTTGGCCATTCCATATTTAGAAGTCTAGTTTTTAATTATTGGTTGTTCATTCTTTTGGTTGTTAATTGTTCATTGTGAGTCTCTCAAGTATTTCTACTTGAGAAGGATGACTTTTGAGTTGTAAGTTTTCAATCACCATAAGCTTTTAAGCGAGTGTGATTATGTGTCTTTGAAGAGTGTCTTCAGTTTTTGATTTTGTTGAGTGTCACAGTGTGTGACTTAGGGAGTGAGTGGAGGTTCTCATATTTAAGTGTGGTATCTTGGGTAGAAGGGTCACTGGGTAGTCTGATTAAGTGAGGAGTGTAAACCGAGAAGGTTTCCCTCCGAATTAATATTGTTGATAGTGAACTTCATCCTGGCTTGGAAGCCCCTAGACGTAGGTTGGTTAGAACCGAACTGGGTTAACAACTCTCTGTGTTTTTATTGCTTTCTCTACTCTATAGTTCTGTTCTGTAAAGCTGTGTTCAAAGCATATATAAGTGTCGTAACATTACCTTCGACATCTCATATCTGATACCAAAATTTCATATCTTATAATATTTTTTAGAATATTATAGATATTTTATAATATTTTTTATATTAATTTATACGATCTCTAAATTAATATAAAGTATTCTAACATCAATGAATGAATCCATGAACTGTATCGACCGAACTCGATACCTATAAATCGCTTGAACCAAACTACGTTTCTGCTTTCTAACCATATCAAAACATGTTTTTTCTATTCATTAACAAAGATTTTAAGACATAATTTAAAAATCTTCATCGTAATTTAAAACCGTGTTGATGTCAATTTAACCATCAACAACTTTGTTTCTCTTTGTCATATTCTAAAATATCTTACAATATTATAAATATAATTCTTATAATATCTTTTATAATATTTTAAAAATATTATAATATATTTTTTATGATCTATAAATTAATATAATATATTCTAACATCAATGAATGGATTTATGAACCAAACTGATTAAATCTAATACTCGTGAATTGCTCGGACCATACTACTTTTCGACTTTTTGATTTCTGACAATATTAAAACATATTTTTTTTCTCTTCATCAACAAATATTTTAAGACATACTTTGATAAATTATTATTTTAAAAGAAAGACATTTGAAACCTTTCAAGCTAATCAGTCTTTAGTATGTCATCTGAAGCACAAATAGTAAATTCTTTTAAACAAATGTTTAAAGTTTTTAAAATAGAAGTTAAAGGCGACATCTCTTTACTCAAGAAATATCCAAGGAAAAATTGTTTTACTAGACAATATTCTCTTCACCAACATGATAAGGTTCATAGAGCTTACATAAAATTTGTACCATATCAACCTGCTAATATAGCATTTCCATCTTTTATTTTTGGTACCCATCGACACACTTTCAAACTTCTTATTATAAAAAAATGTCTTAGTTAGTTAGAATATTCACCTCACAAGTTTGCTACATTTTGTTTACCTTGCTACTTGTTCAATAACAATTATGGCGATAGAAATGATGGAATAAATGCTTTTGCAAAAGCGGAATTTAGAAATTTGAAAAAATTCAATGACGGAAAGAATTTTGCATTTTTATGTCATGACGAAGTTGACCCTAATTTGTTGCATAGAAGGTGCTTGAAATTTTTTGATCATTTAATGAATCACATTCTCAACCTATTGAAAAATTATTAGATAAACAAAGTGTTGAAATTATTGTAAGAAACTGCTTATGACTAACACTTATATTAAAGCGGTTTGATGACTCTCGCATTTTAAACATGCTCTTTAGTGGTAATGATAAAAGTTTTGACTCTCGGAATAGAGGAAATATTGAGCTAATAAATCTTATGGCTACTTGTGATCCTAAGATTGAAAATCGTATCCTTGAGAACGCTCTAGGAATCGATCAATATATCTCACATAATATTCAAAACTAAATATTATATGTTTTTGTTAGAAGAGTTTGTGCAACAATATGTGAAGATATTGGTGATTCTAAATTTTTTCTAATAGTTGATGAAGCCAGAGATGAGTAAAAAAAATAACAAATGGATATATAGTAAGATCTATTTAGGTAAATATGGGTATATTCAAGAGATATTTTTGTTGTTGATATTATTCACGTTCTTGACACTTCTTCTTTGATATTGAAGAAATGAATTTTAGATGTTCTTACTCGTCACTGTCTTGATGGTGACCTTACAGAGTGCTACATGAACTCGATGGGGATTTCACTTAAACTCAGTAAGAAACCTATTATGCATGTATGTTACAACTTGTACGGGTCTTGAAAAATGTACAAAAGAATGTAATTATTTCCTTTGCAATGATGTTATTCAGGCTTATACTATTATCACATGTTTTAAGTTATATGTATGTTACATCTTATTAGAGCTATTTTAACCATTGTCAATGATCTTTGTCATGCTTTGCAATGTAAGAATTAAGATATATTGAATGAATTTTTAGTTTCCACCAGTAAAAGTATGATCCAAATGATGAGAGAATCGAGTTGGGAAGGTTTTTCTAAGGAAATGATACCATTTTGAAAAAAGCACAAAAACACTGCTCCTGATATGAATGTCTTGTATGTTCTGAAAAGAGGCGAGGCTCGTCCAAATATTACATTTAAGCACCATCAAGTTAAAGTGATTCAATAAATAGTGATAATAATCGCAAATCACCAAGCAAACTAACTTACAAATAAGAATAAAAAAGCTGAAATTTCCCCAAATCTGCAGCTTCAGTGCGAAGCCAATATCTCTCAACTTAGGCATTGGTTTGAAGATCCCAGCGGGAAAGAGTTAGATAAAGGTGTTGTGAACCTACCCTCCAAATTTGAGCTCAATCCGATGGCTAGTGAATCGAGGATTATCGATTTAGAGAGACTGATTCAGAAAAAATGGAAATTAGTTTATCTCTTTTTAAATCCTTATTTTCTCTCTATCTCTTTTAACCCTAAATTGACATTCCCCACTTAAATAAGTGAGACAAATAAATTATTTACATTTGAATTTTTCTCCATATAGGAAGGGAACCCAAGTCCAACAAAATGGTCATAAATTAATATTTCATCTGTCTCACAATAGGTGTCCTCGAAAATATGCTCTCCTGTGAGAATTGATTAACAATTTGGACTAGTTGTTGTTTGTTTTTTTATAAGAAAACTATGTTATTGTTTTTTATGGACTAGTTGTTGTTGTCATGGCCGACTCAAGCTCAAGGCGAGTGAGGTTGTGCCTTAGGCTTCACATTTTTGCGCCCGTAACACAGGCCTTAAATGCAGAAAATTTAGGCCTCATTTACATAAATAAACGGTTCACAAAACAGAACATGATACCCGTCAGTGGAGAAAGAGCTTGACATATATGTTTTGGCACACAATTTAAATCTTGTCCAAAATTTTTCTATAGATAAGCTTACATATTTTATTTTATTTTATAGTTATTAGTTGTTCGTTAAAAACACATTTTATAATATTTAAGCTTATACAACAATATATATAGTTGTTCGTCAAACTTAATCCTAGACAAACTTATACAACAATATATATTTAAGCTTATACAACAATATATAAGATTTAATCCTAGACAAACTTAATCAGTTAATCAGGCCGATCCAATATATTTTAAGACCTTAGGCGAAATTTAATTTAAATTATTTTAAAATTTATTTTTAATAGTTATATTTCAGTCACATATTTTTTAAAATCAACCGTTGGATTGAAATATATCATCATATAGATCATACCTATAAAATTTGAGATTAATCCCAAACTTTATAGGTATGATCTATATGATGATATGTTTCAATCCAACGGTTGATTTTAAAAAATATTAATCTGAAGTGACGTTTTTGAGCTAGTATAACTATTAAAAATAAATTTTAAAATAATTTAAATTAAATTTCGCCTAAGGTCTTAAAATATATTGGATCGGCCTGATTAACTGATTAAGTTTGTCTAGGATTAAATCTTAATCATACATTAGTTTTGTGGTATTTTTTATGAATGATGAATAAAAATGATAATTTTGCTGGTAATTGTTTCTCTGTGATCTTATCTATTTCTGTTATAAGTTAGTGTTGTTGAGCTGTGTTTGATGGGATTAGCTTTATATTATTTTTAACTGATATTTAAAAAAAATTCAATGTTGAGCTTGTGTAATTGCTTATTAGAGTTAAAAAATAAATATATGAAAGGATGCATTAGAGATGTTAAAGGAGAGTAGTAGAGACTAGGAATATGACTGATTTTGTAAGACTGTTGGTTTAGTTTTTAAAACATGAGAATAATAAAATTTGTTTGGTAGTATTTTGTAAAACAATTTTTGATTTTTTCTTTATTTAATAGTTTTAAAAACAAAAACATTAAAAGAATTATAATAAATTTTAGAGATTTTGATTTTTAGTTTTCTAAATTGAGAATAGAAAAAAAAATTAAAAAATATGATGCACTTTTTATTGATGACAAATGTATAGTATTATCTAATTTTAAAACACTTTTTAAAAGTAAGATGATCAAATATTTTTAAAACGTTTTAAGGAGACATCTATTGTGAGATAAAGAGTATTAATTTATGATGATAATTCACTCATTTCTAAAATTTAATTAATACTCTCTCTATCTCACACAATAGATGTTTTCTTTTAAATTTTGAATGTGTATATATCAAATAATTGTGGTCCACCTCTATCATTTATGCATTTAAATTCGAGAATGGGTGCAATTTTAAATACACATCACTCATAAAACCTAAAAAATTATAATATATAAATTTTTCTAGAAATTTCAAGATAGAAATATAATTAACATGTTATTACAAAATTGCCAATTCATTAACTTTAAGTTAAAAAATGTGAGAAGTGAGCCAAAATTCTCTGTCTATATATATATATATATATATATATATATATATATATATATATATATATATATATATATATATATATATATATATATATATATATATATATATATATATATATATATATATATATATATATATATATATATATATATATATATATATATATATATATATATATATATATATATATATATATATATATATATATATATATATATATATATTAAAATCTTAAAATGTCTATTTAAAGTCAGATTTAAAATATTAATATAGTATTTATATTAACTTTAAATATATATATATATATATATATATATATATATATATATATATATATATATATATATATATATATATATATATATATATATATATATATATATATATATATATATATATATATATATATATATATATATATATATATATATATATATATATATATATATATATATATATATATATATATATATATATATATATATATATATATAATTTTATAATTTTAAATGTGTATTTAAAGTAAGATTTAAAATATTGATATAATGTTCCTGTTTTAAAATATTATTATTTTAGTTTATATAATAAGAAATTTAACTAATCTTTAATAGACTGATAAATTAATAGATCAATGAGAATAAATACATTCTTTCGTTAACTTATTCAAATTTATATATTAATATATGTTATGTGATACTATTTGTTTGAACGAATTTATAAAAACAACTGATGATAATATTCATAAAGTTTTTTTCAACTTATTTTCACAAATTCTTCAAGATAATTAAATTTTAATTTTTATATTTTAACTTAAAATATAAATAAAATTTAATAATAATATTAAATTTATTTAAATAAACTGACTTGATAGAATTAAAAGACTTTTTTTTATGGCTTAATCTTTTTAACTAAATATTTTTATAAGAAAGTTTGTTTTCTATTTAAAAAATATGGTCTGACATGAGCATCTGTACGTTAGATCATAGATCCTTGTACGTTAGATCATAGGTCCTTGTTAGGTTGTATGAACTATTCATATTTCTTGTTGTTGCAAAGATTTAATTAAGTTGAATTAAGATAAGATATAGATCATGATTCACATGATATTTTTGAAATTATAACTTATATTTTATATGTTATAAACTCATATAACAATAAAAAAAACTTTTTTGATAACAATCTTTTCTTCACGAGCTTATACCATATTTTCTTAGTTTATTGTTTATTTTTCAACATTATTTTAAATATCATTTTAACTTATTATATCTTCCACTTTTATCTTTTATTTAATCAACATTCACTTTTATCTTTTAAATTTTATTTTAATTTAAAATAATATAATTATGTATTAAATATATTTTATGTCATTTTATATTTATCAATAAGTTGAACTACCATTTATAAATTATTAATTTTCAATCATCAACCATTACCCATCAATCATAAACTATAAATTATCAATTAGCTGATTAACCAACCACTATTTTTATCGAACAAAGCCATAATATAGAATTTTCATGCAATTTGTTATGGTCAGACAAAAAATAAACACCATTTAACCGAATAATTACACGTTTGCGATAATAAATATGCTATTAATATTATGTTTTTTTTACGTAAGGAAATCAAAAGATATCAATTATTTGACAAAACATATTATCAATTATAGAGTACCATTTTCTATTAACTCTTTCAATCAAAATATTTAATTTATATATTAATTTTAAACATTATTGTAGTTAATTCAACGGTAACTTATTACAATTTATAATTATTGAAATATTTGATTTTTTTTATTCATCCCATAATTTAAATTATTTTTTAGATCCTTTTTGATGAATTAAATTTTGGAGGAGAGACATATAAAAGAACAAAAATTGAGTGAGGAAAAATTAGTGTTAAATCGATTTATATAACTGTTTTTAAAATAACACATTTGTTTCATGATGAGATTAGTGTTCTTTCTCTCAATTTATTTGAGAGATTGATTTATGAATTAAGGTACCATGTATTAGAAAATGATTGTTCGTAAAGAGAAATTCTATTTGATTTCTTAAAAACATTTTGACAATCATGATTTTTTTTAAGATTGTATTTTTTTAATAAAAACTTAATGTCTCTTTAATTCAAAGTAAAAAACCATAATATAATAATATTTTTATTTATTTTTATTTAAATAGGTTTGTCTAATAAATTTTTTAAACTTGTGGTCTAACCTTATTTACCAAATAAACTTTTAAAACATTCTAGATCTATTTTTTCATATAAAAAAATCTATTAAAAAATAACATTGCACTAATTGCATATCTAAAAGATAAACGATGGTAAGGATTCATCGTACACATTACCAATTAAATAATAAAATAAAAAATATCGTATGATAAAATAATTTTACACTGTCATTTAATAAAAATTTATTATTTAATTATTTTATATAATTTATTTAAAAATAATAATATAATTTATTATTTAATATAATTATAATTGATTGAAAATATAAAATTATTTTATATTATTAGTGCAAATCTCTTTTGTAAATAATTATATATGCCCATAATATTTTTAAAATAGTGCACAATTACACATACATAACATCAATAACAATTTCATACCATTTTACATAGACTTCTGACTTCTCTAAATAAAGGGGAATTTCATTCCGTGTAAATACGGGTAAAGAGAAGCGGAGAAGAAAATTTTAATTAAATATATTTTGTTCAACAAAACTCTCTAAAATATATATATTTTTCTTGGAATTAAAGAAATTTAAAAAGGAGGAGAGCGAATATGAATTATATATTTAAAAAATTATTTTATTTATTAAAAAAAATTTAGTTTCATTTTAGTATTTTAAAATTATTTTTTTTTTTCGTGTTTCTATTTCTTTTCCATATAATTTTTCCCGATTGCTATTTATCTTCAAATTATTTTTAAATTTTTATAATTAATATAAATTATAATCATTGCACTTTTTATTTTTTGTAATATTTTTTTATGATTATTATTTTCTTCCTTTTTTTGTTCTTTTAATTTTGTTATGTAACTTATTATATTTTCTTATATACCGAATTCAAAGTGATTCATTTTAATTGTTTTCTATTCATTTTATTAAAATATCAAATTTAAAATCATTCATTTTAATTGTTTTGTTTATTCATTTTATTAAAAAATGTAAATTAATAATATTTAATAATAAGTTATTTTATGTATTTATTTTGATAGATTGTTCATCACAATTTTAAAATTTTTATCAATATATAATTTGATTTGTGTCAGAGTTATAATTTGAATAAAGTGTATTCAATTTTTTTTAATATTATAAAATAAATTATACTTTTTTAGTCACTCAATATTTTAAATTTTATTATCAAAATAATTATATAAATTTTTCACCTTTGAATATCATATCACTTAATTAAAATTTCTCTCACCCGCTCTCATTCTCTCTTTTAAATAAAACATTTATTTGATTAAAAAAAATATTGACCTCTTTTCCCTTTTTCTTTCCTCCATTAAAATATCTCTTAACCGTTCATAATCAAGGAGATATAGCATATCAAATATTGAGACCAAAGAGATCTAATATTGAGACCAAAAACACTTTAGATAGTAGCAAACTAAGACTTATTTAAATGAGTTATAGTTTTTAGTTTTTAAAAGTTATTTTGAAAATAAACTTTTAAAAATATTCGATCTTCTTACTTTTAAAAACTGTTTTAAAATTAGATAATATTATAAATGTGTCATTAATAAAAAGTGCACCATTTATTTATTTTTTTAATTTTTTTCTATTCTCAATTTTGAAAACTAAAATTAAAAATCTCTAAAATCTATTATAACTTTTTAATATTTTAGTTTTTAAAACTATTAAATAAAGAAACAAAATTCAAAAATTGTTTTACAAAATACTACTACCAAACAAATTTTATTATTCTCATATTTTAAAAACTTACAAAATCAAATCTAATCTAATCATATTCCTAGTCTCAGCCTAGCCTCCTTAACATCTCTAATGCATCATCCTTTCATATATCTATTTTAAACTCTAATTAGCAATTACACAAGCTTAGCATTGAAAGTTTTTAAAATATCATTTGAAAATAATATAAACTAATCCCATAAAAAATAGCTCAACAACACTAACTTACAACAGAAATAAAAATAGATCAATGATCACAAAGAAACCATTACTATCACAAAGCATCAATTTTATTCATCATTCATGGAAAAGTACCACAAAAGTAATGTATGATTAAGATTCAATCTCAAACAAACTTAATAAACATACAACAACAAAACCAACAACAACTAGGCTATAAAAAACAATAACATAGTTTTCTTAAAAACAAAACAAAATGAACAACAACTAGTCCAAATTGTTAATCAAATCTCACATGAAAGCATCCTTCATTTTTTGAATAGTACCGGACAGAAGAGAGTTGACAGAAGCCATAGATTCCATATGTTGCTGTGTGCCGATTCCAGTTGAAGTAGAAATAAGAATTTGATAAGCCAAAGTTAACAATGATCCAGCACCCGCAACAGCACCAGCACCAGCACCAGGACCAGCACCAGCACCAGGACCAGGACCAGGACCAGGACCAGCGCCAGCACCAGCACCACTTCCCATATTGCCAAATGTATCGAAAGCTGCATTCGGCTTAGCTTTTGAGCAAACAATGAATCCCGTTGGAAGAATTTCTAGGCCTTTTGATTCATCACCTCGAATAGCTATATTCATAGACGATTTATCGGTTGGCGCAAATATAATGTACGATCCCACACTAGATGTGAAACTTTCTTGGATGATCACCGGTTGTTCTTCGCTAAAGACAGATGGCTAGTTCACATGAAAAATAAAATTGAAAAAAATTAATGAAAATATTTGGTATTGATACATGAATTTTTTAAATAATAGTAAGTACCTGAATAATTGAAATGGAGTTGCCAGGATAGAGTCCATTGGAGATGTGTGCAATCTCAGTCATTGGCTTTCCAGAAGAAAGGACATCCCACTATAAAAAAAATATTATACAAATAATCACTGTTGCGCGCAGATGATATTCAATTTATAAATTAAAACATTTTCAAAGATTAAAACAAAGATATTTGATTAGTACGAAGCATGCTCGAGCACGCGATTCTCCACATGTATAAAAAGGACGATTAATCTAGATAATGTACCTTAGATCGTTTTGTAGGATCTCTAAGAAACTCAAAGATTCTTTTAGCAGGGAGAGGGAGCCAAATGGTGGTAGCAGCGACAGCAACAGTGCCTTTTGGCTGGCCAAAATTGTTATTTTTGCGAATAGAAACTCTAACTCCGCCAATGCTATCAAGAGTTACTTGTTGAAATTCCAATTGACCTGACATTGTTAAACTTTCACAGAACATTTTCACCATTCTATGAGCAAGCTTCATCACACTTTTCCTCCCATCAGTTGTTGTGATCACTGATAAATTATTACCAAATAGTATTAACTAACTTAACTAACATAAAATCGAGAATAAAAAGTGTAACTAACCAACCTCCTGAAGTTTCTTGATCAGATATAGTTTCAACAAAAAAGCTGAAAGATCTTTCGCACATTCTTTGAAGCTCCTTAATCCAGCTTTCAGCTCCATATAGATTAAAGTTACTGATAAGATGTCTATACACAGGATGTGTATGAATCTTATCTTCCACTTCCACATGTTCAACCCAAGTAACCTAACATAAAACATGTCATAAATAACAATTTTTTTGTCAAATATTAGAGGTAGCATGTAATTACTAACCAGGCAGGCACCATGAGGCAATTCGCGGATTATGCATCCCGATGGAAACTTCCAGGATTGACAGATAGGCGTAGTGTTCGGGCGAGATGCATCAATTGACACATCAGTTATCATCCATATGCCAGCATCAACTTGTTTGCAGTAGCGAATGATGTTGAATTCGCGAGGGCGCACTAGAGGTGATAAAATATGCATCTGTTCATGCATCTGTCATGAAAATAAACATTTAAGAAGTTGATAGAAAGTTATAGTCAAGAAAATTAACATATATCAAAATTTGCTAGATAAATGATTATACCAAAAGCAAAGCTCCATCTCGATTTTCTGTTGAACCAGTTTCAAACACTTTGACAGTTTCTGCTTTGGTAACAATTGTTGGGAACAAGTTTTTCCATTTGAGCTGAAAATTAGAGAGAAATAAATGTTAACTCTATCACTAAAAATGACTACAAAAATCAAAGAATTTCATTTTTTTTTCCTTCAATTTATATTTTAACTAAACTTGGATCCTCTTCAACTACTGCGGCAGAGTCTATGGTGCTACATATACTAGTGCAGCACCATATGTTACAGCAGTTGATCGAGGATCCAAACACGATCGAGTTATAGTTGCATGTTTACCGGGTCTAGAAGCATGTCAACCAGTTGCAATCCATTAAGTTTGACAACTCCAGAAAATTTTGAAGATTCTTCACACACATTTGCACCTTGAAAGTGATTGTCCTTGGGGAAAACTTGCTCGTAACTTTCACGATCAAGAGTGAATTTCCCATCTCGGCTGTTAACCCAAAAAGGCTCATTAACTCTAACAAGCCTAGCTAACTCTTCCATTGCAATGGTTGCAATTCGAGACATGGTTCTCTTTTGTTCATCATGGTTTTGCTCAGAAATGTTCACTAACATTGCCTCTCTCATGGTTAGATTACCATGAACTTGAACATGATGAACATGCCTTAGGGTTTCATAAACCGGTTTGGTTTCTGTAAAATCAAGGTCTCGGTCTCTTGAGAATGATTTTACAGTAGCAAGAGCTTGCTCAAACTCAGGTAGAGATATCTTTTTCTCCATGTAATTTGCAATAAGGTTTGACACTTTATCACACTGAAAGTGAAAATCAATACAAAAGTAACATGTTATTTATGCATGCAGATAAATAATTAAAAAAAAAAAAGAGAATGAAAGAAATGATTTGAATAACCTCTTGCTTGAGCTTAGCATTTTCTTGTTCCATGCTATGCATGAAATGTTCATGCTCTTCTTGAGGAAATGGAGGACCTCCACAAGTTGAACAAATTGTGGCCTTCAGTGCCTCTTTGATCAACAGGTTTTCATTATGAATCCTTTCATTCTCCATACGAAGAGTAGTGTTGTTTTCCCTCTCGTGTTGATTCTTTAAAATTATTAGCACAAACTAAACAATAGTTTTGATCTTTCTAATATGTAAATCAATATTATTATAAACTCAAAATAAAATAAAAGGTTTAATAAGAACATGAAAGAATAATCATATGATATACACTTATTTTATTATGTGTTTAACTTATACATAGTAAAATGTATATTATAATTGAATTTTCAAATTATTTATGTGAAATAATTACATTTTTTTATTAAATTTAAATATTAAAAAGTTAACAAAATTTTTATATTTTTTTCTAATTTATAATAAAACTACTATTTTAAATAAATTTAACTTAATTTTATAAAGAAACTAATATTAATTGTTTTAAAATATTCTAATTTTAATAAAATATTTATTTTAAAATTAATATCAATTATTTTATTTATATTTAATAAATTTCAATTTCTCAAATTAATTTTAATAATAAAATAATATTTTTAAATTTTTTAATAAATATCAATAATTTATTTACATTAATATATTAATAAAATATTGTTGTGATGGTTGAACTCTGAACCAACAACTCACACTTTTTTAATCTAAAAAATAAATATCAATTGAACTTTCTTATCATATCAGCTGATTTTTTTTAATCCATCTCATATTCAACATAAAAAATTTAACTAGAAAAACAAGATAATATAAGATTTTGAAATATTAATTCATCATATTCTAATATCTCATCAAACACTAAAACAAACATTCTGAAACCAAAGATTATATTGAAACATTATATATTTTTTATTTTGACCGTCAAAACTCCAAATATATAAAAACTTAAATTATATTTTCCAAAACAAATTTGACTAAAATTAAGTAATAGAAAATATATATAAAAATATTTTGGTAGTTTTAATAAAAATTGTAAATTATGGTGAAAAGGAATCACCTTTATGAGAGTTCTCTTGTTCTGAAACCAAAACTTGATTTGTTTGGGTTCAAGCCCAACCTCTTCAGCCAATTGACGTCTTTGAGCATCGTCTGGATGGTGGCATTCCTTCATGAAACTACATTCATAAAAATAAAAATTCTCAATTAATTGAAAGATAAATTATATAAACTTGCTTATGTAAATAAATAAAAATATAAAGTAATCCTGGTCGGTGAGTAAAAATAACAAGTTAACCACTAAATTTACGAAGGTTAGACAAAATTTAAGGTTATCAATGAAGCATAGAAGCCATCTAAATTCTCTGTCTTCCTGACTTAAGACACGATAATGAGAAAGATCGGGGATAATTTTTACCTCTTATATCTAAATTTAAAAATTTAATAAAACATAAAAGTCATCTAAATTCTCTGTCTTCCCGATTCAAGACACCACAATGAGAAAGATCGAGGACAATTTTTATCTCTTGTATCTAAATTTGAAAATTTAAATAATTTTTATCTTCCACCTTGATCTCTAAGGATAAAGAATTGAAATTTTATTTTGTTTTAAACAGATTTGGGTTAGATTTGGACATCTCTACTCCACCATTATTCATGTAGTGTAATCAATATTTTAAATAAAAATATTCATATTTTTAACATTAAACTAAATTATAAATAATAAAAAATAAAATCTCAAAAAAACCATATATATACTTTAAATGTTTTAAATAATAAAATATAAATTAAAATATAAAAACATTGATCATTCATTTAATATTTTTAATTATCGAAGACACATAATATAAGAAACATAATGTGTTTGGGGTGAGTACTAGTGTCTTATTTATCAAATTCATTTTCATATTTTGTGATCGAAAAAACCTAAACCCAAACTTAACCAAAACATATTTTTCATATCAAATTTGAGGCGAATTCGAATGAGTCTTCGCGTGTTGAGGTTATGCTGTCATGCTTACTTAGTTTCTTACTTATAAAAAAGTATAATTCAAAATTTTAAGCTAATTTCAACTTAGATTTTATTTTTAATATCTATTTTTTTTATAAAAAAAATCTTTGTCAATCGATCTTAAATGAAATTATTTTCGTGGGTCCTTGCATTCAAAATTTCACACATTTACACATTCAAATAAATCTGCACCATTAGTAAAAAATCCATTGGCTCACAACACATTAATAAAAATTCATTTAAATTTATCAATGGTGCTAATTAAACCTGCAAATCCGATTTTCAAGGGATCCCTTTTAGTGACGTAAATTGATATTCATAACTAAATATTGTGTATTTCAAGACAAAAGTATTAGTTTTAAATGCTAATATATCATTAACAATATTGTTGCTTCATCTAAAAGGAAAATAAATTCTGATAAAAAATTGAACTACCTCATAAAAATGATAGAATTGAAAAGAAATAAAATAATAATAATAATCTTACTTTTCAAGTATAGTTGATTGAGTTGTAGTAAGACGTTTATAGGAAACTCTTCTATCATTTTGTGAGTTATCAATGTCATCGTCACCGGATCCTGCCGTGTCTCCTAGTGATGAATTCATTTCTCTATTTCGATAAACACTCACCAAATATTGTCAAAAATTTATCACTATTTTATGCAAATGATTTGTTAGTTTGAAGGTGTTTATATACACCAATTAGTGACATGAAAAAAGGAAAAATAGTATAATAAAAGAACAATAATTTTATTACTTGCAGACATAAAAGTTCCCTTTAGATTTTTAAATAATAATAAAAAGAAAAATCATTAATATTTTTTTTAATAAAGACAATTTATCAAATAGAAAAAGGAAAAACAAAAAGGACAGATGACTAAAAACTATTAATAGTTTTATATAAGAAGATTTCATTTCCAATCAAATCATTTTTAACTAATTATTATCACGCTCTATTCATTTAATATGATCGGGTTGTAAGGTAAAGTTTTGTCTTTGGAATTTTTTTTAAACAAAATAAAAACTCGTACTTTATCTCTAAAAGTGGATGCTTACTTATAATTTTAAAATATAAATGTCATTGACACGTTTGTGTTTTTATCAAATGTGTATGATTATGATAAAATTATGCGTTAATTTAATTTAGTAGCTTTGATAATATTTGCTTGTAGTGCATATTCAAATCTGCGATATTCTATTTATCTAATTTTAACTAATAATTTTTTTCATATTAACTATTAGACAAAAACTTAATTATATGTTCAAGTTCAACAAATTATTAAATATTTAAAATCTCAAATCATCCACTAGTTTTTTTTAAGAAAATTTACGCTAGTTACAAAGTTACAAATTGTTAATTGGTCCAGTAATGATTGACGTTGAATTTGGTAAAGAGAATTATAATTTGATCTCACACTTACGATCGGGAGAAAATTAAAACCATTTAATATCATAACTGATCTTTGAACTAAATTAATCTGTTCAATGAATCGAGTACTAGTGGTGTAAACAAAAACAAAAATGTCAATTTCTAATAGTAAAAAAAATAAGAAAGTGAAATGCTTTTATTAATTAAAATTATATTAATGATATATTAACAATTATTTATAAGATGATTCAAACTCAACATCTTAAAATTATAATACTAAGCTCAAACTCAACATCTTAACATTATAATACTAAATTATTTAAGTACGTGCAAGGTGCACTACAATACAACCCATGTCTCAGAATTTATTACAGTTAAATTATAAATAAATAAAGTTTCATAGTTGATTTTTCACGACTAAAAAGGATTTGCATTAGTTTTGTCACGATTGAGCAATGATTAACTTCCATAGACCTTTAAAAATTTAAGACGATCCTAATTTCATCAAATGCTAAATTAACGCATCCGCAAAACCAAATATTTTAAATATGGTCAAAATAATGGTTAAAGTAATACATATACTAAATAAACTTAATAAATAAATCACCAATTTAAATTATGTGATTTAAAATTTAATAAGGTCAAACTAATATTTAAAATAAATAAATCATTTAATTTTATTTAAAATATTATATTTTATGAATTTTTAAGTTGGTAATATTTTAATAAGTATTAACTTAAAAAATATGCTAAAATTAAGTATTTGAAAATAAAAATTTAATAAATAAAAAAAGTTCAAATTTAATTTTTTTTAAATATGAACATTATGATAATACTTTAAAGTTTCTTTTGATATGATTTTGAAAAATGTGTCTAATAAATTAAAAGGTATTGCGTTAGCGAAATAAAAAATATTATTGATGATTTTTCCTTCTTACGATATATATATACGAGTATTGATTTGCTTCTTATAAAATATTTAGTAAAACCAAATATCTGTTGTGAGAAACATAAAATTATCAACAAAAACAATTGACTTTTTTTTTAGTTTAACCAATTAATTATGAGAGAACTCGGATAGTAACCGAACGATTTGTACTTAATGAAAATTAAATTTTTACTAGAGTTCAAAATGTATTATATAAAAATTATCAACAAAATTTTCTATTTATAAAATGATTTGGGAAATCTTCACCATTATAATCTTCCCAAATTTGTTATATAAATCACTCTCCAAAATGTATCAAAAGAGATTTTATTTTAAAGGTTAAATTAGAGATTTTCTCCTCCAATTTTGCTTGAATTCTGAAATTAATCTCTATTTTAAATTCAAATGGTTTTGATTTTCTCTCACATTTGTTTTAGAAAATTGATAAAATAATTTTGTCTAAAAATTTCACAATAGGTTTATATAAGATTATTTGGCATGTTCCATAATAATCTTGTCATTTAAAAATAATAACATCGTTAATTTTAAATGCGAAAATAAGAAAGAGGATATAAAATATTTTAATTTAAAATAAAAAGATCAATGTCATGGATCTGGTAAAATAGGAGATCAAAATTATAATTAAATTTATTTTAAAATAATACAATTTTAAATTAAAAAGTTATCACATTCTATTTAAAAATAAATAACATTAGTTTAATATTTTAAAATTTAATTATAATTTTGATACTCCTATTTTATTTCATTTATGATATTAGTTCTCATATTTAATATTTAAAACTTTAGATCCCCTCTATTAATTTTGCACTTATGTGTCTATTTTTAATGTCAAGTACCTGATGAAGTGAAACATGATTAATCATCGTATAAGAATTTTTATAAACGCATCATTAAAAAATAAAAATTTCATCAATTTCTAATGAAAATATGAAATGTGGCCAATTTTTTAACAGTTTTAAAATAGAAGGTTAAATTTGTGAATGAGGTAAAATCAGAATTTTAAATTGTAAGATATCCATTTTGGATTGGTGGTATGTGATGGAATGACATGAAATAAAGTGGTAACTAATTAGGTTCTATTGTTCGGATTTGCAAATAATGGATGAAATGGAATGGAACATGATGGAATGCATTTCATTTAGACATGGCAATATAACCCATACCCGCGGGAACCCGCCATGAATTTGACGGGGAAAACCCGCTTTGACTGGGTTTGGGTTCGGGTTTGGGTTTTCCCCGATTTTAAAATATGGGGATGGGGCAGGTAATGGGGAATGTAGTACCCACCCCGAACCCGTCCCCGAACCCGCCCCATTTATTATTATTGTTATTATTATTATTATTATTATTATTATTATTATTATTATTATTATTATTATTATTTTGGAATGTAGAATACTTTTTAGTATGTGTTTGTTTGGATGGTAGTTTGGAATATGAATTTGTATTTTTTTTATTTAGTTTTTATATTTTGGATTATTTGGTTTTGTTAATTTGAAATATTAATTGTATGGTTACTGAATTAATACTTTCGTTTGTATTTTTTATTATTTGAAATATATGTTTGAAATTCTTTAAGATTGTATTTTACTTTTGTAATATAAATTTATATTTGTTAGAATTGGGGCGGGTTTTGGGTTCGGGGCGATTTTTGGGTTCGGGGAAGGATTTGGGTTAAGGCAAGTTTTGGATTTGGGTTTGAGTTTGGGTCGCGATCCCCGAACCCATTTGGGACGGGTTTGGGGTTTAATTATTCATCTCGACGGATCGAGGAAGGGATTTATCTGGGATTCGGGTTTGGGATTGGGGAATATAAAAACCGTCCCCGCCCCGCCCCGTTGTCATGCCTAATTTCATTCCATTCCATCAAATTCTCTATTTTTTGTTCCACCCAATTTGGGGTGTATATGATGGAATGAGAGATTTTAAATAAATTAGCCAAACAATGAAATGAAATCTATATCCCACTCCGCTCCGCTCCATCATGTTCCGCTCCACTTCGCTCCGTTATGTTCCGTCAATCCAAACATAGTCTAACTAATACACTAACATTAGTATGTATAAGAATAAAATTTATATAATACTATAAAATAATTTTTCTTTTTTTTTTAAACATCAACCTTTTTTAATAGTTTAAATTTTACTTAAAATACATTAAAAATGTGAATTCAAAGTAAGATTTAAAATAATAATATAGGTTCATATTTAGAGAAAGCTTCATTTTATATAACTATTTAAAAAATTGCAAAAATAATTTTAGTATATTATTTTGAAGGTTTAATTATACTTCTCCTAGTATTATATTATTCACATAATTAAATTTTTATTTAAAAATCAAATACCTTTGGTCCACTTCTATCTTCTTGTATTTAAAATCGAGAATGAATTCATTTATGAATGACACATCTATCATGAAACCTAAAAAAATTATAATATGAAATTAATTGATATGTATTGTTAGTGAAAAATATTGTACATTATCGATACATCATAACTATTCATAAATATTACTTTATTAATAATTAAAATAAAAATTAAATATAATTTAAAATCTAACTATTATTATTCGCTGTAAATTTTTTTACCCTATTAATATATTTCAATTAAATTCTTATAATATATAAGTTTTTGTAGAAAATTCAAAGATAAAAATATAATTTACGCATTATTAAAAAATTGACAATTCATTAACTTAAAAGTGCAAAAAACGTGAGAAGTGAGCCAAAAACATGTGTAGTATATATTATATTAATATTCTAAATCTTACTTAACTAAACATTTAAAGATTATATATATATATATATATATATATATATATATATATATATATATATATATATATATATATATATATATATATATATATATATATATATATATATATACTACAAATAACGCTTGTAACGTCGGACGCGAAATGTGTTTAACTCGGTTACTCGCGAGGTAGACTCTTCGACGAGGTAGATAAGGTTGATATGAAAAATTTTCACTTAACATTTTAGTATTTTAAACACCGAAATTATAATTGAAAAGGTCAGTGTTTTAAAAACCGGACCGGACCGGCCGGTCGGACCCGGTCGAACCGGGAACCGGTCAGATAACCGGCCTGGTTCAATAGTTGGATCGGAATGTCGTTGAACCGTAAGAAAAGAACCGTGAAACCGGAAAAATCATGGTTTTTAAAACCGTGGTTCAACTGTATTTTTTAATTTTTTTATTCAAAATTTTTAAATTTTTTAAAATATATGCAATTTAAATTTTTTATTTATTTGGATTATTTTATTAAAATATTATATTTAAATAAAAATAAAATTAAATAATTATATTATTGACAAAGAAAATGTTGTTGATGTGGTTGATTTTGTAGATGATTTTGATATTGAAGAAGGATATGTTAATATTAAAATAATCTTTACTCCTTGAAACTAAATAGTAGATAATAAAATTATTTTGTTATAAATTATTCAATTATACTATGTTGCAATTATACTTTGTAATTTTGTACTATTTTATTATATATGATACTTATATTTAAAATTTAAATTTAAATTATCAAATTGTAAATTTATTTATGATATGATATTTTTAAAATATTTAAAATATTTAAAATTTAAATTTAAATTATTAAATTGTGAATTTATTTATGAAATGATATTTAAAAAAAAAATAGTTCTAATTATATTTTGTAGAGATTGAGTCATCTGGTTCGACAAGTTTTATACCTATATCGTTTTGTTATAAAGGCCGGTTTAATCAACTGAGTTATCCGGTTTAATCCGGTTTAGTCATGCAGTTCGACCAGTGACCCGGTGGTTCAACCAATAAACCAGTGACCCAGTACCTTCACCGGTTTGATCTCCGGTTCGGTTTTTAAAACACTGGAAAAGGTCATGAATTCGATCCCTCAGAATTGCATATTTTTATTTTCTACATTTCTTTGCACGCACCATATAGCAGTCAAATTTATTTATAATCAAAGTTAATAAGATATTTATTTACCTCATTTTTATGTAATATTCGAGGGTTTAAAATGAAACTATATTTGTTAATTTTAATTTTATTGTCCTGTATCACTTTTATTGGCATGTATCATATTAACTCGTATATATATATATATATATATATATATATATATATATATATATATATATATATATATATATATATATATATATATATATATATATATATATAAATGACAAAACCTATGTTTCTATACATAATAAAATTATAGCGACCAATAAATATTATTGTCGTGGTTGCCGAGCTTCATAATAAGATAAGAAGAAACTGGCCAAATGTGATTGTATGTCATCTATATCTTCTATTAAGTATGGTGTTTGGATGTTAAGTTCCTCTAATTAAAACAAAATTTAAACTATAATAAATGAAAAACAACAAAGTTAGTTTAAAAAATATACATATGTATATATGGATTAAGCTAATACCTTATTCTTCACTCATCTATGTTTAATGCCTCCAGAGACAATATGAATCATATATCTAATAAATTAATATCCACAAGAAGTTTGTTTTCGCCACTACAAATAATTTTCATTTATTATTGTCATACTAATACACATAAATAATATAATGTCAAAAAGCACAATTACTATATAAATATATAATATCATGATTTACTATAACATCGAGGAAACTTTGCAAATGAATTATCCTGTCTAAATTATGAGAGCAAAAATTGATTTATAGTTTGAAAGTTGGCCTAAGGTAAATTGGACTCAAATTGAGCCCGAATTGGCTTTATCCGAATAAAATTCGTCCAAACGACAAGAGGATGAAAATTGTGAACTTTTGACACCAGTCCCATCGCGATCAGATAAAAATCGAGAGAGAGAGATGAATTTTTTAATATTGCACGTCAGAGAAACCGATGTCCGATTCAACTCAAATACCCCTGTAGAGATTAAAATCCAGGGCTTTATCCGTAACGAAATAGCTCTCGGTCCGAGAACGGAAGTCAAAAAAGACGTCAAGATGAAATTTTAGGCGTCAGAGCCGCTCAATTCTGACGTTCCAGTCAAAAGTTATGAATTTTTTAATGTCCCAAAAACACAGTTCAGCCAGAAAAATCAGTTTAATGCTCTTGAAATATCAATATTCCTGAGACATTCTTTGACAAATCAGCTTTCGGTCTGAACATATGAAACTAAGAAAATACTGAAATGGTTATAATTCCTGGAAAACTAATCCAAGATAAACTTCTGACCAGAAGTTATGAATTATGCATCGAACCGCGAAATATTGATTTCTGGTTCAAAATAGTCCAAACTGGCTGAAACACTCAGTTTCTTCTTTGACTTGAGATACCCTGAAACATATGCTAGCTTGGGTATAAACAAACAGAAAAACCACTTACAAAGGCCCAAAGAATGCTTTGATCGCAACCACCAGTGAGATAACCATCTTCCGAGACTTGACAAGGCTGAGAACAAATACATATATCTCATAACCACGAAACTAATGATATGTATGCATGCTCATGATGATTGAACTATAAACCAAATAAGGTTGAAATGACTAGGGTAAATTTTGGGGTACAAAAACCACACCCAGGCCCCAATATATCCACACTCCAAAGTAAATATTTAACTACATATCACAACACTCTAACACAAGAGTATAAGAGATCAAAAAAGTCAAATACAAGATTAAAGTGTTTTTGACTAATGTGTTTTGTAATGAGGAACTTCAGTACATTATATAGCCTTAGACTCCATATTCCTTTATAAAACTAAGCAATGTGAGACCTATTTAACATGTATATTTTCAAATACCAATAATCTCCATCTTTATTGAAAATAATTCATAAATTTTCATTATCTTCACCAGCAATCATAGTTCGAAGAGAACTATCATACTCCACCATAAAGAATATAATCACTTGAAGCTTCATCCCTCCAACAATTTTTACATTGTCTTTATTGACAATTATAGTTCAAAAACTATCATACTCTACCATGAAAGATAAATAACTCTAAGAATTTCACATTGTCATCACCAAAAATCATATACTTTATCATGGAGAATATATTTTACTTGAAGTTAAAGTGGTCCAATAAATTAAAATGCCAAAAATCAAGTGTAAAACTTATAGTGAAACCTTCATGTTGATAGAAAGCTCTTCAACCACATACATATATCATAGTAAACCTTGCATCAATGTCAATTAATGCTCGTGTATTAGTTACTAATCAACACCATGTATAATCATGATTATATCAACATATACTTGACTTAAGTTTTTCATAGGTCGGAAAAAATTCTTCCATCAATTTTCTCTATCCCAAAGTGCACAATGAAACTTGTGACTGGGCTCAACAACTCTTCACAACACTATCCTTTTTTGTGAAAGATAAAAAAGCTACAACCACATATCATACTAAAAACACATACTAGTATCAAACCAAAATCTTTAATACCCGTTGTTAAGGAGAGCGACAAAGAAAAAAATAAAATAACACAATCACAACATAAGGGAATAACTTGGAAGCTCCAAAATCTGAGAAAAAATTAAGATCGGTGTCAAATGAAATCTAAAGAATAAATTTATGGTATTTGGATCAAACTCTAGTCTCGACAAGGATAGCTTCATGGTTTGGCAGTAATCAAAGATGTGCATGTTGTAGTTGAAGTGTGTTCAAGCATGCAACAGCCAAAGATGTGCATGTCGTAGTTGAAGGTTGTTCTAGCATGCAGTTGTCTAAGTTAGCTAGTTGTTTAAGTTAGCTATGTATATAAAGTATACATAATATACATAGCTAGTAGTCTATAAATAGGATGCTCCCTCAAGATGTTGAGAGAGGTTGATGTTGATTGTTATTTTGTAATACTTGTAATCATTAAACCTAATGAGAAAGTAAAGAATAATAATTTTAATCAGTCCTATTTTTCTTCTTATTCTTCATCCCTCTTCTCTCCCTTTTGTTAACTGAAAAGTTTCTTGTGTTTGTTCAAGAAACTCTCTCTTTCTCTTAGATTTACTTTGTTCCTAGTGCGACGATTATCACAACAAACACTATATAAAAATTACGACAACACGTAATTTATACTCAACCACTCCCAACCCCCTAATACACCCACACCACAAAGAAAATATTTAACTACATCTCATATCACTCTAACTTAAGAGTATAAGATATATAAAAAATCAAATACAAACTTATAGGTTTTCTGATCAGTGCACTCTGCACTGAAAAACATGAATATTTTATATAGCCTTATACTCCTTCTTACTTTACAAAACTAATTGATGTGGAACTTATCCAACATGTATATTTTCAACCAATACCAAAAATGGATTGTTGGGTGCAAGTGTGAGTGGTTAAATCTCACATCCCATACGAAAGGACAACATATAAGATTTATAAGAGAGGAGACTCACATGCCTAATTATTTTTTTAAGCCTTAGAAGCTAATATTTTAATATTAAACTTGGTACATGTATTGAATTATTTATTATTAATAATAAAGACATTTATTTGTTATATTTTTTTCTTTAAAATAATAAAGTCCCTATAATAGCTAGTCTATTTAATAAAATATTAAGTTGACTTAATCACGAGATCCCGTTAAACATAAGGAAACTATCTTAAAGTATTCATAGTCAATATTTATAATGAAGTGAGATAATATTAAAGCATTAAGACTATTATATGGATAGAATAATGATCACGTCTCATGAATTATGGTTAAAGAGTTGTCAAGTCTTCACTTAGGTATGGATATTAGGAGTAATATTTATAATAGATTGACACATCATGGGAATACTACATAGAATGTTATGCAAGTGTCATATATTTTTCTCAAGGTGAAAGGGGTGTGTACCACCCTGTTGTGGCGCAAAAAATACAAAAGCCTATTGCACGCTCGAAATACAATATTGTCACCATCGAACTTTATTTATAGTAAAAGGAAATGGAAAATATCGATAAACCCTTAAGAGAAAATAAAATGGTCGTCACAACTAAATGAGGGTTCGGGAGTCAGTTATGTGAGGGGGAGATATTAGCTCTTCGCACACCTATTGTACTTAATGAGATCTATTTAGTTTGTTTTACAAAAGAATGTTAGCTTAATGTTACTTGTGGTCTTCTAATTATTAAGTGAGGAGAAAGAAATAAAGATTTTTTTTAGAGTTTTTTATTATTGTACTCGACATGATTTCAAAATCATGTGCCTACGTATTCCCAAGTACGATGGGAATATAAAATCCTCGTAGTTCTTGGTAGAAAATGCTTATTGGATGGTTAATTTTAGCCAGATATACTCGATCACATTTGAACGACAATTATTACTTGCTACCTCAAAACATGGAGAAATGAACATTTGAATCACATCAAGAATGAATTACATTTGAATCACATTTGAATCGAACGAAAAACGTTCACTTTTCTCACGTAGTGGGAACAACGCTCTATTTGCATTGTCATGGAATGGACGAAGCATCTTTCATTTATGAAAATAGTTTGATATCGCACTAAGGTGGACAAAGATGATTTGATGAGATAAAATTGATTTTAAAGTGGTAAAGAGTATTTGAATGAGAAGCTAGGTATGACTATCATCCAAATACTCAGGAAATATAGAGGATAAGTACGTCCTAACCATTCCTTTTTCAACCATATTATTTTTCTGAAAAATGGTGAGACAAATTAAGCCACGGGTCCTTAATGGAATCCAAGCATTCAAACGGGAAGTTAAATACGACTATCATCCAAATGCTTTTTAGAGAACAGAGGGGATAAATACATCCAAACCATTTTTATTCACTCATCAAACCGAACTAGATTAGATTATTTAGTGTGTTTTGAGCATTTTTTTACTATGAAAGTAATTTGAAAGGAAACTTGGTGTTGACCAAATGTTTATTTGTATTGCCATTGAAGATTGACTCAAATGTGAAATGGATTGGAAAAACGACTAAATGTTGATCAAACGTTTGAATCTTATTATGAAATATTTATTTTATCGCACATTCACCTTTGTCTTATTTACAAGCAATAAGGTTTGAGTGAATGGTTAAACAATCATGGATGAAATATATACATACACTCAAGCATACACACAAATAAGAAATTAAATCTTGAAGGAAAACTTTTTATTTTTTTATTATAATTTTTGATAAAAAAAATTAAAGAAAAACCTAGAACATATACATCTAACTTATTTTATTTATTGAACCAAAGGAAAAATAAGTGAACAAAAATAAATCTAACTATTGTCTTTGTTGTGAATCGGATGCCTTAAAACAAATATATATAAGCTTGTAGGGAAAAAGAATGAAGAACACGATGAACACAAGGATTGGTTATTAACTGCTATTCTTTCCTTTCTCTTCAAAACAAGATTACAAGTATACAAGAATAACAAATAACCCTCTCACCCTAAATTAGGATTTGCAATATGCAATGATGAGAGACTAGTATGCTATTTATAATAAACCTAACATACTAAACTAATGGGCTTTTATCACAAATACCCATTACAAGCTAACTTTGAGTACAAGCTAACTTAACCAATTGGACATAACAAACAGGCCCAATTCGATGCTAACAATCCTAGCATCCTTCGACACAATAGAGTTCGACCCAATATCTCACAAATCTCCACCTTGGAACAAACTCTATTATCAACTAACGAATTAGTTTTCTTCATGCAGCTTTATCAAATACATGGAAAAACTTGCAACTAGGCAATGTCTTGGTGATCATATCAAGATTATGATCCGTCGAAACCTTCAAGACTTGGACTTCTCCGCTCGATTACCCTCCGACGAAATGCAACCTCACATCAATGTGTTTGGTTCGCTCATGATAGCTGAATTCTTCGACAGTGTATTGCACTTTGACTATCACATTTAACGATAACTTCCCTTGAATTTTCACTCCTTAGCAAAACCTTCAAGCCACAATGCTTCTTTCACGGCTAAAGCAATATATTCCGCGTGGTTGATAATGCAACAACCTTCAAGTGTTGCTTCCAACTAATAGCCGTACCAAACATAGTGAAAACATATCCGAAATAGATTTTGGAATCCATACAACCTGCATAATCGAGTCGACATATCCTTCGATTCGCTTACTATCTTCACCAAAGGCTCCACCATAAATTAAGACTCTATTCAGAGACCCATTTATGTACCTTAGAATCCACTTCAATGCTTGCTGAGCCTTTCCAGATTCGCCATGTACCGCCATAAGACTTATCGCATATGCTATGTCGGGTCTAGTACAAACCATAGCATACATCAAAGAACCTACTACATTAGCATATGGGATGCTATTCATATAAGTCCTTTCGACCTCGATCGACATTGATCAATACTCAACTTGAATTGAGGGTTTGTTGAGTCACAACAGGCTCGAATTCGACATACCAAACTTTCGAGAATCTTTCAGAATATGCCTCTTGAGATAAGCATAACTCGACGCTTTCTATCTCTTCGAATGTCAATTCCAAGAATCTCGAAGTCGCTCCTAGATCCTTCATTTCGAACTCCTTATTGAGTTCACCTTCACCCTCAATACCTCGACATTGTTACTTGCTATGAGAATATCATCAACATAAAGCAACAAAATAACAAATGAATTACCGTGACGAAATCAAGTAAACACGTTGGTCGAACCGACTTCTAACGAAACTTATGCGTGTCATGAATTTGTCGAATCTCCTATTCCATCGAGGAGATTGTTTCAGCCCATATAAAGATCTATTCAACTTGCACATAATATTCCTTTCCTTTTCAACATACCCTTCAGTTGCCTCATCGATTGTTTCATCTAGATCACCATACAAGAACGCATCTTCACATCCATCTGCTCCATTCAAGATCGAATCGTGCCACCATGGCAAGCAACATTCGAATGGACCTATGCTTCACAAGGAGAAAACACATCATTGAAATCTATACCTTCTTTCCGAGTGAAACCCTTGCAACCAACCTTGCCTTGTATCTTTCGATGCCACTCCTTCGATTCCTTCCTTAACTTTGAAAATCCATTTATTGACTAACCCGGCTCTAGCAGTTTCTTGATCAATTCCAGTGTTGTTATCATGAAGAGACTTCATCTCATCATCCATGGCCTTCACCATTCGGTCTTATTTCGACTCCTCATAACTTCCTTATGGTCTCTTGGTTCTTCGTCCGAACCTCACTGCAGAGATTAAGGCATAAGCTATAAGATCCGCATACCCAAACCTTTGAGGTGGTTTGATGACTCTTCGTGTCCTATCTCTTGCCAATAGATAGTCATCAGCTTCCTCAACTTCATCAAGATCATCCGCTTCTTCGACTTTATCCGGATATGCAATTCAAGATCAACATGCTCCACCTCAACAGAATATCACTGCTCCACTCTTCGCCGATACTTCGCACCGACCAACATCATCTGCTTTCTTGAAAGCCATTTCACTTCATTGAAAACAACATCTCGACCGGTGATAATCCTTCGTGACCGACTCAGGCACCATAGCCTATAAGCTTTGACTCGTGGTATCCCAGAACATGCATTTAAGAGCTCTAGGTTCGACCTTGTCTTGCCTAATGTGAGCATAGGCTACGCACCAAATACTCTCGGTTTGTCGAGATTTGGTGGATGTCCCGACCAAACTTCTTCGTGTGTCTTCATATCTAACGCAATGAAGGACATCTATTTATCGGATATGTTGTCGAAATCACCAAAACACCTTCTTTAATCCAAAGACTAGTCAACATGCATCTAACTCTCCAAGATGGTTCGATTAAACCTTTCACCAAACCATTTTGTGTGGAGTCGCAGTAGTTCGTGTCTTGCAATACCGAGGCACAAAAGTTGTCGAATGCCTCATTGCAAAATTCAAGACCATTGTCGTTCTCAACCTCTTGACCTTTCTCGGTTTGTTTTCGACCGAGTCTTCCAACCTTTGAAATTTTCAAAAGTTTCATCCTTAGTCTTCGAATGAATACCCATAACTTTCGGAATAGTCATCTACTATGGATAGAAAATACCTTGCTCCCGAATGTGATGGACACCTTGCAGCCCCCAAAGATCGCATGGATGTAATCAAGGGATCCATGTGTTCTTTGTTTGCCTTTGTTGAACTTCACTGCAAGATTTTCAAGTACAGGTTCACAAAACTTAAGCTTTTCGACTTTGTCTCCACCAAGAAAATTTTGTTTCCCAATTCGACTGCACCTTTCACGACATGGCCTAATCTCATGTGCGATTGCCTTCGACAAAGGTTTCGTGGATGCAACATTTGTCGAACCACTTACAACTTCACCACAAGTATACAAGCCTTGTTTCTTCACGCCTCAAGACTTCCTTCGACCCTTCATGACTCTTAGGATACTTTTCTCTCCTTGAAAAACATATCCTTTCTTGTCGAATTCACCAAGAGAAATCAAATTTCTCTTCAAATCGTACATACGACTTGATCAATAACCTTATTGACTCATCATGGAGTTTGAATCTCACGGATCCAATACCGCAATCTTGCAAGCTTTGTTGTTTCCAATACGGATCCACCATCTTGATCACATAATTCCTCGAACAAGTCTTTGTTTGGAGTCATGTGCAAGTGCACCGAATCCATAATCCATTCCTTCGACGAGTTCTTGAAACCACAAGAACATCGATGAGTCGAAATCATCTTGAACAATAGTGCATTGCCATTATCCTTTCCTCCATGATCTTTCAGCGCTCAGGCACACTTTTCTTGTGTGACCCTCCTTACAATGATAGCATCGAATACTAGATGCTTCACCACTGTAAAACTTCTCGACTTTTACCTTTCTTCGTCGAACTTATTATCCTTTCGCAAGAATTTTCCTTTAACGGCCAAACCTTCACCAACCGTCAAGGTTTATGCTCCTTCGCTCATTCAAGTCCTTCGAATACAAGGTGATTGAACCTCTTCAAAGGTCGGGACCCTTCCATACAAGAGAGTTTGAAGTGGGCATGTGATCCGGGCAACGCACAAGAATAAAGACTTGATCTTCATCATCAATCTTCACATCAATATTTTCAAGATCAAGAATCGACTTTGAACATATCCAATCTGCACCAACACTTTGTCTTCAATCATCTTGAATGAATACAAAGCTTGCTTCGTGTAGTCGATTCACCAACGATTTAGTCATGTACAAACTTTCAAGTTTCACCCATAACCCTACCGCCGTCTCCTTTGATACCGTCAAGAACCTTATCACCAAGGCTCAACAAAATTGCTGTGGGCCTTCTCTATCATTGCCTTCTTCTCACCGTCAACTCTTCGCTCATGGTCGACTCTCCCTCAACGCTTCTAAACAAGAACCTAGGGCTTTCATCTTCAAACGCCACAGATCGAAATCGCACTCCGGTGAACTTTTCAATCTCATACTTTGTCGAAGGCATCTTCCACGCCACCGCACCAATTTGTTGTGAATCGGATGCCTTAAAACAAATATATATAAGCTTGTAGGAAAAGAATGAAGAACACGATGAACACAAGGATTGGTTATTAACTGCTATTCTTTCCTTTCTCTTCAAAACAAGATTACAAGTATACAAGAATAACAAATAACCCTCTCACCCTAAATTAGGATTTGCAATATGCAATGATGAGAGACTAGTATGCTATTTATAATAAACCTAACATACTAAACTAATGGGCTTTTATCACAAATACCCATTACAAGCTAACTTTGAGTACAAGCTAACTTAACCAATTGGACATAACAAACAGGCCCAATTCGATGCTAACAATCCTAGCATCCTTCGACACAATAGAGTTTGACCCAATATCTCACAGTCTTATTGGGGGATCACCCATATTAATGGGGTAAGGCTCAAGTGGTTATGTATGCTTGAGTGAACATATATTAAATTGTCTATTTTCATGAATATTAAATTCATATCGGGTAAAAGACTTGTTGTAATCTCTATTTTTATACTTAAATATTGAAATTCTGCCTATCAGATTCTATCATAGTTGGCAACATCCATAATCAGTATTTTAACTACAATTCTCCCATTCTTGTCCATTGCGTTAGAAAGTAATTTTCCTGAATCTCACTCAGAGTAGGATGTCTGTTGTGATACCAATTGAAATTATGACTATTAGATTCCAGATGTTTTAAAGGATGTCGAGACACCTGATTCGACTTCAACACGCAACAACAAGATAAACAAATTGAAGATAAATAACACACAAATATGTTTACCTAGTTCAGAGCAACGCTCCTATATCTGGTGGCTACCAAGCAGAGGGCCGACCCAAGGGTAAGGCGGGCTAGCCTTGGGCCTCAATTTTTTTTCCTTTTTCTTAAAACTATTTTAGGCCTAAAAAAAAATAAAATAAAGTATTTTTTTAGGAAAATGAAAATTATATATAGGTGCATGTTTAGCTCACTTGGTAAGTAAATGATGTTTTAATTGGAAGGTCCTGAGTTCAAATCTGATAGGACAACAAAATAATTTTTTTGCCTTTTCGCCTTAGGCCTCACATTACGTTGGACCGACCCTGCTACCAAGCCAGAGACGAAATCAACTAGATAGTATTAATTTGTAGACCACATCGTAAATACACCGTTTACAATCTACTCACTTAATCACTACCCTTTTCTAACTTCGTACCTAATCAGAAGAATCGTCTCTGACTCGCAAAGTACGGTTGAACAAGAGATGACGGTACCTGCAAGACACTCTAAATAATTATTTAATTACATTTTATTTAATTAAAATTTGTCATTTAACTATATCATATAATTAATTTAAAAATAATAATATAATTTAATATTTTTTGATTGATTATTGTGTAAAATCATTTTATACTCTAAATGCATTTTTTTTTCTAATTAAAAAATACACTTACATTGTATAAACGATGAGTAATAATAATCTTTGGTTTCTCTAAACTGCATTTGATATTTGGCGAGAACGAAACAACAAAGCACGTAGCTGAAGTGGAACCACCAGATCTCTTTCTCTGAAATGGAGTTTCCCGTTTCCCTCATTTGTACCATCCTCTTCTTCTCTTTCCTCTCTCCTCAAGTTAGGGTTCGTTTTCTCTCTCTATCTATCTCAACTCTCTTTCAATTCATTGCAATTGCGATTTCGATTTCGATCTAACGATTTTTCCTTTTGCTTGATTTTCACAGGGCGAGGCTTCTGGTTCCGTCTTCTTCATCGATAGCTCCACTCATCAATTCCTTCGCGCTAGATCATCATCCAATCATGAGGTTTATTTTATGATTCTCCTTATGCTTTTTTTTAATCATCGCTGCATCTTCTGTTATCGCTGATCGATTCGAGTTTTTGGTACTTTAATTGAATTTGCATTTTATCAAACAGTATGATTGATTCGAATATTTAGTACTTTTTAAATCGAAAATTTAAGAAGGTAATAATGAAATTGAAATCTAGTTTGAAATCTTATGAATAATCGTTTAGCATAAACCTCTTGCGTAGTTGTTAGTGTTTAAATTGTTGTAAGAACTGACAGTTGATGATTGTGGAAGAAAATTGAATAGATGCGATGCCATAACTGAATTGCAACATTTTCATCAGCGAGTTCCAAACTTCCGATGCAATAAGTTGTTGTTGCAACGATAATATTTGAGAAATAAATTTGTAATAAGACAACTAAGTAAATTTCATTTGAGAATGATAATGAGGAAGTAGAATATTTTTTTCTTCTCTTGTTTCTGTTGATATGTATGATTGATTATATCAGAAGAAACTTATCTGTAGAACGGCATTTTCAATCATAACTAAATCATATTTAAGAATGAAGGTTTTTTAATTTAACTTGCTGATAGTTTATATTTTAATTTTCTTTTTGCTTTGTTCGATTTGGAAGAGACTAATTGTTAGGAACTGCTACAAAGGATCAAAAGAACAGAACTTTTGTGTTTTGCACGGAAAATGTATACTGGAATTCTCCCAAAGGGTCACACAAGCTATCAAATTCACAGAATGATTCTTTTTCCCTGTACAAATTCACCAATTTATATGTTTAACAAAATTACCTGTATATATAATAACCCTGTCTAACTAGCTAACTAGCCAACTGCTTTAACTTCCGTAATCATTTTCCCATCCTCTTATTGAATTTCATTATATTGATTTGACTTTGAAGGTTAACTATTTTCATCATGTTCATTCCTTTTGCGTTCCCTCTATTTCTGCTAATGAGGCTGCTACACTCTTGTCATTGTAAAAAAAATAAAAAAATAATGATCTCACTGGATGGTGGCATTTCACTTTGCAGAATCCTTCAATTTCACTTCAAGAAGTTGGTGCCGCTGTACCGATCTTGCTCGGTTTTGCACCTCCTTCTACCCTTTCAGCCTCCAGCTCATCCAAGGTTCTTGAAATCATTATTGACCATCAGTTTTTACTAACTTACTTATGTTATATCACACTTCTGTTATGTAGATTTGATTAGTGGTAATGTATTGTTTTCTGCAGTTGAATGAAGTTTTGGTTCCTAATCCATTCAATAGGCCTCGTGCTGTGTTTCTGCTGGAAGTGAATGGAATCAAAGGTTTCTGGCCTTCTTTTGAGTATAATGATCAATTTCTATAATGTGTTCTCGTTTCTTTAAATAATAATTTTGTGATATGGATGCAGGTCTTGAAAGCATTGCCCAGGATAATGCAATGTTCAGCAAGTCATCGTGGGATGCAAATTTTATTGGTTCAGATAAAGTTGACATTCAACTTCCAGGTGAATACACGAAAATTGTGATGGGCACTAATGATAAGGTTTGGTTTTATCTTTTTTGGGTAAAAGATTTCATGTTTGTTTTCTTTTAATCATGCAGGTGAAAATGACATTTCTGTGTTTTCGATGGATGAGCAATTGGAAGTTTTCACAGACAAAGAAATTGACGATTTTGTAAGTTTTGATTCATATTACACATGCTAATGAGCTGTTTATTTAACAGTTAACTATTAAGTTATATTTGAATGATTTTTTCTCTGTTGTTTTTAGTCATCTTTGATAAGTGGATCATATGCCCCTGATGCCCTAGAGCCAGTCAATGGAGTGCTTACAATTCCTTTGGCAAATGGTGCCTTAGTGAAACTCCATATGTCAAAGGTGTGATAAGGATTATTTTAAGGCATGGTTTTCTACTTATATGTGTATTTGTTTGTTAGGACTGATTGGGAGGCTTATGTGCTTATATTTGCAGAAAGAAGAAAGAAAGGTTGTGATAGGTCTTTTGTCTCTCGCTCAAAATGTCAAAAGAGCAATTCAGATGCATCATGAAATATCCCAGAGTACACTAAGTCCGGCCGAGTTGTTAACAGGAAGCTTCAATGGCATTAAGGTGTGAAACTTTCTTTCTCCCTCCTTTTATTATTCTTGTTTACCTATTTTAAAAAGGAAATCTGGACATAGTTTGTTTACTGAATCAAAGAGTTATTATTTGACATAAATGTAGCTTAGGAACCTTTCTTTTGGTATATGGAAAGAATTCCCCAAAACAAGACAGAATTGAGTAAACAAGAGAATGATTCTAACTAGAATAAAGATTGATCAACAAATGAAGGATTTCATATTGGTGTATAGAGATTGAAAGATAAGATACAATAGGTATACAATGAAGATGATAATTTTGGCTTGTTAAATAAGGTATTATTAAAATAAAGTAAATGCAACTGAGACGAATATAGCGTATCCTCAAGAACAAGAAAAACAAATAAAATAAAATAGATGTAGAAAGCAAACTACAGGGTAAGCAAGACTGCACAATTGAAAGTTGCTTATTAAGATAGTTAAGCTATTCCAGAGCAAATTGAAGGACTAAAAAGATGCTCATTGCTATGGGAGAAGGCTGACCTGAAACACAAGAATGCAGCTGCCGCACGTAACTCTTCCAAATAATAACCACCCACTCTCCCATGTATGTTATCTTGAACTTGATTGGTCAAATCTGAATTTCTACGCATTCTTCTCTTTTTTGTATAAATCCTTCTCTCGGATAATCCTCCGTAACGAATAAATTAGAATGGATGTAGATGTTCCTAGAAGGAATCCCTTATTTATTAGGTTCTCTTGTTGGACAAATTGAAATCCTATAAATTGAAGTGTTTTTTTGAATATAGAAGGAAAATAAAAGAACATAATTTTCCTATTGTGGCGGGGAAACTATGCTGACGTGAACATGAGCCATCTGAAGTGCTAAGTTGATTCTGTTTCTTCTGTTCTTTCTCAATTTAAATTTTCTTTTCAATACATGATTGATGCTTTATTTATTTGTGTGTAACATAGGAAGGCATATAAAATGTGAATGCAAATTTGAAGAGAAACAGTTCTTTCATACACTATCAACCAATATGATGCAGGTTTTTCAAGAGCAAGGTGAAGCTGAAAATATTGCTCAGCATGGAGTTGAATTGTTACTTGTGACTTTAACAAAGATATTTGGCTCATTGCAAGAAGCATACAAAGGTCAGTTTTTGTCAGGCTTACTTGATGTTTTTTCTTAAAAGATTGGAACTTTGGAAGTTACTACCTCCATCCCTAAATATATAGACCCCTCTTGAGTTTTTCGGTCCTTTTTATATGATCTCTTTTAATTTTCAACTGCATTAATATTTCTTTACCAAAATACCCCTAATTATTTTATTTTTATTTTGCAATCATGATAAACACTCTTGTGAAGATATTTAATAATTCTCTCTATTGAAGGGTGAATTTGTAAAACAAAACCAATTGTCAACAAATTTAATAAAACAACCAACTTTTTAAATTCCTGTGATTTACTCATAAGGGCTTTATATTTAGTGTTGAAAGTAGTATTTGCTTTAGTAAAAATATCTTAGTCAAATGACTAGTAAACTCAGCTAATTATTTGTTCTTTAGATGTCAATTATTGGTCTGAAAAGTTCATTTGCTTTTGTTGAACCTGTTAATGATCAATGGCTGAGCAGGTCAAATTGTTGGAATCATCTATTGTCAAACTGCCACTCCTCAAGAGTCTGGCAAGACATTTAATGCGGTCTTTACTCCATCCGACTACCGTAAGGCGCGATGGTTGGAAGAAGAAAATGCACTGAATACAACTTTTGCAGAAGTGGCACTGGTCAGGTTAACCCTTGCCTGGATAACAGGAATACTTTTGCTTGTTTCAACTCTTATGGGGGTAAGCGTCTGGTGAAGAACTCATACTATTAATATCATGATAATTGTTTAGAGTCCCACTTCGGACGGACAATATATGACTTGAACATGTGCTTATAAGTGGAGGCAATCCTCACCCTACAAGTCGGTTTTGTGGGGTTGAGTTAGGCCCCAACCTACACATTTTAAGAATAATTGATGCATGATCATAAATATTTACTAATTCATTTTTCTCTCTTCTGGCAGACATGTTACCTCTTGTATATGCCAATCACAAGGGACACACTTCTCTACTCTAATGTCAAGCTTGATTAAGCATGGAAGCAAACAAACGCCACAAATCTTTTTGCCAAATCAGGGAGGACCGGGCTTTGTTGAACCTTTTGATTGGTTTTTTCTCTCTAAATGCCTCTAGTTTGTGTGCATTATTATATTATTTGTTGTTAATGGATCGGTGTAGTCAGTTTCTTATAATTATGTATCAGATACTTGTTCAATTAGGATTTAGGTCATCAAAATGAGGGGTTATTATATATGTGCAGCGTGGACATTGTGCCCCTTATTCAGGACTTGGATAGTGGTGATTGTTCCGGCCATTTCCAATAAAGTGTACAACATTTTGATTCGCATATTTAATAATACTTTTGTAAAATAATGAAATGAGAAACGGTCATTCTCGTGTCTTCCTATTTCTAAATTGTGTGCAGCTTTTACTTTATCAAATGCAAGAAATAGCAATTTATAGGGATGTTGCTCTTCTCCAAGGATGATGATGATATATGCATTATGTCGTTAGACTTAATTTTAATCTCGACTCTAATTAGGACGGAAATCAATAACAATAGTAAGAAAACACCATAAATGTCTCATAAACTAACCCAAGAAGCAGTGAAGATCGTTTTGAATCTTTTGACTTGTGGACCTCTAGAGATAGCAAGCTTGAGGAAGACAGACATCACAAATCTTTTTACTTGCTTACCTTTGGAGATAGTGAGCTTGAGGAAAGCAAGGAAAGCAGACATCGCATCACCACATGCACAAAACCAAATAAAGGCATCTAGTCATCTAGCACACTTTTAAGTAAAAAGAGAAATGAAAAAGCCTGAGCACCAACTCACTTTCACGTCAAGTTAATTATCATAGATATTCAGAGATTAACTGTCAATCTTTCCTTACAAAAAATAATATTTTCCCCCTATTTTCAAAAAGTTCATACCAAAGAATGACATATCGAGATCAGACCTAAATACATTTGTTTCTCATACTCTAGGAATGAACGTGACAAAGTCCTCGGCTGCTCCATCCACTTGAAAACTCTACGTCAAATGGTTGAAATTACCTCACACAAAATAAAGAGATGGTCTTCTGACTCCACTTTCTCAAAACACAAAGCACACCTCATTATTAGGACCCAATATTATTTATCAACTAAGACGATTCTGCCTAATTAAAAAATTATTTTGAATCAATTGTCAAAAGAACACCACAATTTTAGACGAAATCCAGCTCTTCCAAACCCTAGACATCCCTTCACCACCCTCTCAAACATATCTTTCTTGACGTCTGTCAACACCAACATATTTTCATAAATCGGTCCAACCGAAAAACCTCCAGTTAAATCAGGATCCCAAACCCAGGCATCTAACTTGTCATGTCTAACTATACACGTGATAAAAACAAGGAAACTCTTAGAGAGCTCCTCCTCCCCAATTAAGAAAGATTGTCTCCTACTAAAGCTCCAAACTCAAAATCGTCTTCTCAAGGAACCCACTAACTGAGACTTAAAATTAGATATAAGAAAAATCATCTCAAATGAAACACACAAATGGCTAGTCCATACCCAAACATCATGCTAAAATCTAGTCTTCTGACTATCCACAACCTTCCTTACATAAGAGAAGACAAATCAGTTAGACATCTAATTCGGTGGAGACCCAAGAAGTGGAACATCTTTCCACCATCGAGACACCTTCCAAATCCCCCCTTCAATGTCCCCCAAATAGAAACCTAACCATTGAGACTTGTATCTTGCCTTGAATTAGGGGTGTTAAAAATTGAAATGGTCTAATGAAAATCGCTAACTGAATCAAACCAACCCAAACTGCATTTGTCTAATTTGGTTTTATTTTTAAAAGTCAATTGAACCAACGTCTTTTTCCATACATTGCATGTGACTTTTAGCGTCAAAACCGCTTTAATCACACCACAAATACTCATATATTGCACATCTCTCTCCAAAGCAACACCCCTACCTTGCATATATTTCACCAAAGCGACATTGAAACCTAAAATTCCTCCGCTTCCGCTTATTAAGAAGTGCTAAGTTATCTAGTCCAAAATTCTTGACACCTAAACCTCTTGTCCTTTTATTTTTACACATATTCTTCCATTAAACCTCTTGACTCCCTTAGAACTTCCTCCTAAAAAATACCTTTACAATTCTTTCAAATGACTCAAATGTCTTGGATAAAGGAAATAAGCACAATGTAATACATTATTGTAATTGTAATTTTGCCCTTTTATTTTAATTCTTATTAATAGATACACCAAGGATGCGTTTGGTTCAAGAATTCGAAAGGGATTCTCAGAAATAAGTTATTTGAGAATAAAAAAAAAGTTTAATTTCTAAGTATTTTAAAGAAAATGTGTTTGACATATTATTTGATATTTTAAAGAAATTTAATAATTATTTTTTTAATAAAAAAATTATATAAAATTATTAAAATTATTAAAAATTATTTTATTCCTTGAAAGCTACTACGTGTGGGAATAATTAATTATTTTTTAAATTCTTAACAAAGATGATATAACCATCTTCTAAAGATTAGTTGTAAGAAGTTAATTTTTAAACTCGAAAGAAACACCTTAAGAAAAAAGATATTGTGATTAACTGTTGTTTAGTTTGTCTCCAAAAGAAAATTTGAAATTCTCATTTTACAATCGACTCTCGTAGGAGCGCAGTGAAAGCTGTTTGATGGAGAACTAAACTCTAACTGAAACCAATGAAACCAATTCACTTCAATTCCCTCCGCCACTTCGCCACAAAATACACCGCAAAAATCACCTCCACCTCCCCCACCGGCCGTTCCCTAGCCGCCGAAGTAACCCCACCGCCACCCCTCCCCTCCGACATCCGCGGCTACTCCCTCCCCCGCCACGACCTAGTCTGCAAAGCCACCCAAATCCTCCTCTCCACCACCAACCCCCATCCCACCAAACAAACCGCTCTCCATGACCCCTTCTCCGACCTCTCCGAATATCTCCAATCCCTCTCCATCTCCCTAACCCCTCTCGAAGCTTCCGAAATTCTCAAATCCCTCAAAAACCCTTCCCTCGCTTTAAAATTCTTCCATTTTTGCCCCTCCCTTTCCCCCAATTTCCGTCATGACTCCTTCACTTATAACCGAATGTTCCTCATTCTCTCCCTCTCGTCTTCCCCGCTCCGATTCGAGCAAACCGAATCGCTTCTCGATGATATGGAGCGGCGCGGATTGCGTGGCTCCATATCGACGGTTAATATTCTGATTGGTTTTTTTGGTGATTTGGAACGTTGTGTTGGGTTGGTTAAGAAATGGGAGCTTAGGCTTAATGCTTATACTTATAAGTGTTTGCTTCAAGCTTATTTGAGGTTAAGGGATTCTGATAAGGCTTTTGATGTTTATTTGGATATGCTCAGACGGGGTTATCAGTTGGATATTTTTGGTTTTAACATGCTTTTGGATGCTTTGGCTAAGGAGAGTAAGGTTTGTGTATCTGTGTGTTTTCTTTTTATGCTTTTTATGTTTATTTTGAATTTGTTAGATTCATTACAATACAATGCATGTTTTTAAGAGAGATAAATAAAGATTCTTACACCCTTTTGGATGAAGTTTGATTATTAAGGGGCGCATTTAGACAAGTCGTGTTGGGTCTTGGACTTGGGGACTTGGAATTATCTTGATATATGCATTTGTGTAACAGGGCATTTTGAAAAGCTTTTGATATTGTTTTAAGCTTGTTTTCATAAGCCCTCGGTAATAGACTTAGATGATTTGATAGAAGCATAGTTTTTGATGGAATGGAACATTGTGGCGGGACTTGATCCATGTAACCGACCCCACTTAGTGGGTTAAGGCTGTTGTTGTTGTTGTTGTTGTTGGAGTATTTGTTTTTGGAGTTATTGTACATATAATCATATATAATTACGTATATGACTGTAAAGTTTCCCTGCAAATTTGAGTGAGATTAATGTGAATAGATTGATATACCGCTAATTGAGGTCTAGTGGTTTTGTAAATTGTGTTTGAGAAGTACGGTTTACTTTTGTTGGTCCTGTTTACGAGTTATAGTGTATTTCTATATTTTGGCAGGTGGATCAAGCATATAAAGTTTTTGAGGACATGAAGCGAAGGCATTGTGAGCCTGATACGTTCACGTACACCATTATGATAAGAATGACTGGGAAATCCGGCAAAGCAAACGAGGCGCTAGCACTCTTTCAGGTGATGTTAGAAAAGGGATTTGTTCCGAATTTGATTGCTTATAATACTATGATTGAGGCTCTTGCCAAGGGCCGGATGGCAGACAAGGCTGTCCTTCTCTTCACAAAAATGGTGGAGAATGATTGTCAGCCTAATGAATTTACGTACAGTGTGCTTTTGAATGTTCTGGTCGCTGAAGGACAGCTTCATAAGGTTGACTATATTGTAGAGATATCGAAAAAATATATGAATAAACAGATATATGCTTATTTTGTAAGGACTTTAAGCAAATTGGGTCATTCCTCTGAAGCACACAGGCTATTTTGCAACATGTGGAACTTCCATGACAAGGGTGATAAAGATGCTTACATGTCCATGCTGGAGAGTTTATGCAGTAGTGGTAAAATGACTGAAGCAATAGATCTTCTTAATAGATTTCACGAAAAGTGTATAACCAGTGATACTATCATGTATAATACAGTATTCACGGCTCTTGGCAAGTTGAAACAAGTATCACATATCCATGATCTTTACGAAAAGATGAAACGTGACGGTCCTCCACCAGATATATTCACATACAATATTCTGATTTCCAGCTACGGGAGAGCTGGAAGAGTTGACAGTGCTGTTAAAATTTTCGAAGAGCTAGAGAAGAGTAATTGTGATCCGGATGTAATTTCATATAACAGTTTGATCAACTGCCTCGGAAAGAATGGTGATGTTGATGAAGCTCACATGAGATTCAAAGAGATGCAAGAGAAAGGATTAAATCCTGATGTTGTAACTTATAGTACACTTATTGAGTGCTTTGGCAAGACTGATAAAGTTGAGATGGCATGTAGCTTGTTCGATGAAATGATTGCTGAAGAGTGCTCTCCTAACTTAGTAACATATAATATTTTACTCGATTGTCTTGAAAGGTCTGGAAGAACTGCCGAGGCAGTAGACCTTTATGCGAAACTTAAGCAACAAGGTCTGACACCAGATTCAATAACATATGCAGTGCTTGAGCGATTGCAAAGTGGTAGACACGGGAAGTTGAGAGTTCGCAGACAGAATCCAATTACAGGATGGGTTGTTAGCCCTTTGTGATGATGATATAGAAAACTTTGTTATACATTCATTCGGCAGAAATTCCTCTCTATTAGGCCTTCTGAGGGTTAGCTGTGTTGTTGAGGTGAAGAAGATATATGATTCTCGCCATGTTGGTTGTGCAACATACTCACGTTATTCTGCAATGGGATTTGTGACTTGAATCATGGTCGTTCAATGAAAAGAGTATGCTTTCTTTCTCTTATGAATCTCATATAGATTCTGATAATTTAATTCATAATAGGATCTGTTAGCAAGCTCATACTAGATATGTCATCATAGAAAAGTTGTAAATATAATTCTTCATTCTTACATGAATAGTAACAGAAAAAACCTAGTATTGGAGAAAAGGGAAGGACTGATTTGTCTTGGTTTAATATGTGAGCTTTCCTAGCTTGTACCACAAGTATACAATCCTATTTGGGTCCTCAGTCAACATTAAGTATTGAATGGGGAAGAATTTGGACCTAAAATGCTTTTTTTCTTTCTTTTCTATCAATTTATGCATACTTGGTGCTTATTTAGACCAAACCTAAAATTTACATTTCTTTGACTTTTCTTCTTTCTCCCTCACTATATTTAGGAGTTACCCTTTGAACAAAAAATGTTGCTCTTTCAATTACAGCAAAAATGATCGTCACAAACCAAAAAAATCATTTTGTATCTAAAAGATTCAAAACATTGACTATTCTTTATTACATGTATTCAAAACTTAGTCAAAACACATCCATTCAGAAGGTTCACCAGTCAATACCCAATTCTCTTTCGAGAAAGATCTTCTCAATATATTGAAGTAGAGGCGGGGATGCCGATATATAAGTTTCCATCAGAACCTTTGCTGCAGACTCTGTAGCAATAACAAAAATATCGTCAACATCATAACTACAACTACAATAGTTAAAGTTTTAAGCCTTAAGTACATATTTAAACTGATGGTAGCAAATGTTATGCTATACTATTACTTACCATCTTCACCGAGTTTCCTATATAGCTGCTGCTTTGTAGGAATATAATTTAATCTTACTGAAACAGCTTTTCTGAGAGCCCAACCATGATATGAATTGAAAATTTGTGTATAAGCCTTAGAAACTGCATCTCTCATAGAATTTCCCCTGTCAAAACACAGATTGGAACTTTATTTACTATAACTGTTAAGTACTACCAAACTAAACAAAATTGTAAAAATATTAAACAAAAAGACTATTATTGAGGTTGTTGACCCTAAAATCACTATTAGTCATCAGACACTTTCTCCACCCAGCCACACTTTGCACTAACATTCAAGAATTGCATGTGGGGGTCTTTTCCTGTCATACAATTTTCCACTTTCACTTTTTTTATTTATTTTTATTCCTCTGAGATGAGTCTTGGAGCTCACCAAATATAGATCAAATCTTACGTTCAATGATAATCTGTAAGTTTCTCCAAATTACGACAGAATTGGAGCTCTTGTTCTAATGAAATGTGAGTTTTTTTTTTTTTTTTTGGTTTAATCATTGTTATCTAGCACTGGTGTTAAAAAACATCAATTAAGGGTGATAGTGATAGTAACATGCTTTGGATCTCTTCTACCAAAATATCAAAAGCATATATCAAATCAAACATTAACATTACATAGTAAATGGTAAAGTAGCAAATGAATAAGATGTACATACTCCGTGAGTAGAACTTGTTCACATAGAACCTTGAGAAATTCAAGTCCACGTTTTATCTTCAAAAGATTTCTGGAATGGCTTCCTTGTATTCTTACAGAATTAGTTTCTACATCATGATCAACCATAGATTGTAATGTCTTGGAAGACTTTGATGCCTCTGCTATGTCATTGACCTGTTATTATCCATGTTTATGTATTAAGTGCTTCACAGGTTTGTGGATCAACAATGAGATCACATACATTTTACTAATAATAAAGTAGCTTATTGGTCACTTACCTTGGTGAGGTAATCCATCTCAATGAACTTGAAGTGAAAGCCAATGCTGCCAAAAAGGGGAGCCACAAAAGCACACGCCCGGGAAAAAGCAGCAACCTCAATCACATTTTCAGAGATGACAACGTCTGCGACCTCTTTGAACGAATCTGCAATTTTGCCAAGAGGTTTTTCATCGGCGGCTGTTGTAGAAGCTACTCTGCTTCTTCTTCTTATGGTCTCTTCTGTGTTGTTGTCAACGACTCAACATATGTACCAATTGCTCCTGATCTTTTCTAGCAGTGGCAGAAAAGCACCTCAGAAAAATACCAAGTGCTTTGGGCACTTTTCTCTGACGTTCATGTTGTACATTATCTGCCATAGTATGATAGAAAGAATATATGATTATACTTCTTAGTCCTATATATATTGTGTCATTGTGTGTGTGAGTGTGTTGAGTGGAAGATTACTTTTGAACATACAAATGTAGGAAACTATCAATTTAGTATCAAAAGCATTACTATTTATACATGGAGAATTCTATGGTGAAGTTGGCATATTGACTACTTTGAAAAAGTCTGGCCAATCAAAAAGCAGCATTGATTTAGTCAATATAATATATGATTATATGGTGAGTACTCATTATTGTGTATTCTCTATGTACCTCATATCAAAATCTTTAATCTTCATCTTTTACATCTAGATCTAGATTTTTATATTCATCTTGAAAAAAAAAATTTATTTTCAGAAAATATATTTAGGAAAAATATTTTTCCCTGTTTGTTTTTTTCGGAAAAAATTAAATTTTTAATTTTCTGGAATTTCTTTTTTATTTTCTGAAAAAAAAATTCTGTTTTTTTCCTGTATTTTTTTTTTAAATTCAATTTTTTTTAGAAATAAAAATTTTGGTTTGCTCGAAAATATAATTTTTTCGAAAATAAGTTTTCATAAGTTTTTTCTTATATAAAGGACCGGAGGTAGTATTATTTATGTTTTTCAAAATAAATTGTACTCCGTCTGTTTCAAAATGAATGTCATTTAAGGTTTTTGTACACAGATTAAGAAATACAATCATATTGTTATCCGACACTGCATTTTTACTAAATTAGTCTTATTAATTTATTGAAAGTGTGTGCAGTATAATAATTATAAGACATAATTAGAAAAATAACTATCATTATTACATTGAAAAATAATAATGACATTCATTTTGAAATAAATTTTTTTCCTAAAACAACACTCATTTTAAAACGGTGGAAGTAGCGTTTTATATGAACCAAAATAGTGTATTTATAATAATAAAAATATTATTATATTAAATAAATAATTAGTATTACGTATTTATAATAATAGAAATATTATTATATTAAATAAATAATTAGTATTACTATTCTATCAGTGACGAATTATACATCACCAATAATTGTCTTTATTAAAATATTTTTAAATAAACATTTTTAAATACTAATACTAATAATTTTCTCAATTATTAAAACAAAGCTTAAGTTTTACTCTTTTTAACAACAAACCAATGTGAACACTGTATCATAGACTTGATGATTGAATTGTTGAAATTTACCATTTACACACAAAAAACTGTTCCAATTTGGTGAGCTTGCTCTACTTTCCTTGATGGAAACAACAATTACAGGGGTCCAGATAGTGAAAGATGCTCTTGAAATCGTAAATAGTGATTTGAATAATGCCAAATAGTAACAATTGAACTAACAATTGAACAGACACGGCATCTAATATACTCACTCCCTCCTAAATTATAATATACTTTGAAAAAAAATTAGTCCCAAACTATAAAGACAATAGTATAAAATCATATCTAATTTGCTTTTTTCATACAACAATAATAATTATTTTTCTTAATACGTGTGAAATGTTCAAATTATTTTATAATTTAAGACGGAGGGATACAAACAATATTTATTTGTTATTACGAGATACTACATAAAATAATATTAATTGATAGCTCAATTGGTAAGTTGAGGACTAACTAAAAGGTTTAAAGTTTTGCCGATTAAAAAAAAAGCTGGAAGCTAAAAATAATGATGAAACAATGGTTATGATCACTATTTTTACGATTTAATAGTATAGTTGTTGGGATAGTGGTAGAATTAAGCCTAAGGAACATATATTACAAGGTCCAATAGTGGAAAATGAGGTGCAGCAAAGTGTAGTACCAGTGTCAAGAGTAAAAAGAGTCACTAATCCTCCAGAGAAGTTTGATGAATCCGATAATTGTAGGGTAGTGGAGATTCTTTCATCCAGTACTAAGGGTAGGATGGGGAATTAATTGTATGACTAGAATTTTCTATAAATTTGATTGTATAATTTGTATGCATCCATTATGATTATGAATGAAATTATCTCTTCCTTACCTTAAATTCTAGAAGGTTTTCTCTGACCTATTAACTTTGAGATCACTCATTCCTATCATTTGGTGCTCTCATTGAGAGAACCTTCCTCCCGGAATATCCAAATGGCAGGCGGTACATGGAGCACTAGCGACAAACTGGACGACTTAGCCGTGATGGTGACACAATTCCAAGAGAATATTAGTTCCAAGGTGGATGTTGTTACTAACCGTGTTGAGACCTTGGAGCGACGTTCACCGAAAATGGAGAGCTCACCTTACAAGTCTGATGCAGATTCTCCGCGTCGTCAAGTTTTGAAGCTTGATGTTCCCCGATTCTCCGGAACAGATCCTCATGGGTGGATCTTCAAAATAACACAAGTTTTCACTTACCACAACACACCAGAAGAAGAGAGAACAACTGTGGCTTCCTTCTACTTGGATGGAGCGGCCTTGGCATGGCACCGTGGATGTACCAAAAGGGGCAGATCATTTCATGGCATCAGTTCTTGCAAGCTCTTGAACTCCGCTTTGCACCGACGACATACGAAGAACCTCCTGGGAGGAAAACACTTAGAAGAGGGGGTTGAATAAGTTTTTCTTTTTTATTTATTATTTTACCCAAACAACAATACTAAAATACTCAAGGATTTTTATCCTGGTTCGTTTGAAACTCAAACTACTCCAGTCCACCCGTCAAGGTGATTTCACCTCTCTCAACAAGGACTTAATTCACTATAATCAACCGATTACACTGCACAACCAACTGTTGTGACTAACTTCCTCTAAGACTCACTAGTCCTAGTCCGGTCTCGCAAGGAACAACTTTGCACAAGCCATCTGCAAGTGACTAACACCTCTAAGACTCAACTAGTCCTAGCCCTCTCGAGAATACTGACCCTCTGCAATTGACTAACACCTCTAAGACTCAACTAGTCCTAGCCCTCTCGAGAATACTGACCCAATTGGTCTCTCAAGGAACAACTATGTACAAATGATTTTCTGTAAGTCGTTGTAAGATGTTGTTGAGAGTTGTTGTACTGTATTCTTTTGCTCCTTTGAATTTGAACACTTATATAGTGCTTCTAGAATTTGTCTGTTGCTAGGTGACTTGTCTTGGATAAAGCAAAGAGTAATAAAGGATGCATAATCTTCACGTGATTTCCCTTAACCAATGACTCTTGAAAATTATTCCACTCAAGTACTAAGCCTTTTTAGCTTAGTAGGAAAACGTTGCTCTTGCAGAATTTGTCTTAGAAGATGACGTACATATATTCTGTAAGTCTTGTTAAAACATCTTCTAGTCAGAACATTCTGTTGGTGATTTCTATCAGAAGTTTACTCTTCCCTGTTTCTATCAGAAGTTTACTCTTATCTGCTTCTATCAGAAGTTATTTCTAGCTGAAGTTTACACATAGTGCTTCTATCAGAAGTTGCTTCTAGCGTGCGTAACCAGAAGTTTTACTCTCATCAGAACTTCTAATACTTCATGATCTTCTGTAAGCAAAACATCTTCTAATCAGAACATTCTTTTGGTGCTTCTTATCAAAGTTTGCGCTTGCATGCTTCTATCAGAAGTTGCTTCAAGCGTGTGTGACCAGAAGTTCTACTCTCATCAGAACTTCTAATTTCATCTTCTGCTCAACATGATGTATATGTTCCATTTTAGCACTTGAGTCAGAACATCTTCTGAAACTAAACATGTACAAGTCAGAGTATCATATTCTTTCATACAAAATTTATTATGCTTGTTATCATCAAAACTTTAATATATTATTAGAAACAAACTTTGTTCTAACAATAGTTACCTCAGTGATTTTGAAGCGCTTGCGAATCGGATTGTGGTATTATCACCACCCAATTTATTGAGTTATTTTGTATCTAGATTGAAACTGGAGATCCGTCGGGAAGTATTGGCGCAACAACCAACAAATTTGGCTCAAGCAGTAGGATTGACACGGGTGCAAGAAGAAAAAAATCCAAGATATGGTCAGATTAACACGTCCTAAACCTCCGTTCTCGACTTGGTCACACGCATCAGCATCAGCGACACGTGTGGCTCCTTCCCCACACCCAATCACAGAATCATCTCCAGCGAAACTGACTCCACCGTTACTCCCAACGCCACCACTGAAGACGCGTTTTCGGCAATTGTTGGCGACATAATTAACAGATCGACGAGAAAAGGGACTTTGTTTTAATTGTGATGAACAGTTCTCTAGAAATAATCGTTGTAAGGCAAGATTTCTACTTTTGATTGCAGAAGAAGAAGAGGAAGAAACTCAGAGGGTGAAAGATGAGGAAGCTTTCACATCTAATTTTCGTCCTAATCAACTATTGGCTTTATTTGGGCCTAATGAGGAAGCCCAATTGGCCCAATTGAGCTATCATGCTATGTTAGAGATCCAATCAGCCCAAACCATTAGGGTCTTAGGAAAAATGGCCCAACATTTTGTCCATGTGTTGTTGTGGGCAATGGGGATGAACTCACTAGAAACCACGTGTGCAAGGGGGTAAAAATAGAAATCCAGGGTCACACATTTCAGGTGGATCTTTATACACTCGATCTCAGTGGGCTTGATGTGGTGTTGGGCACTCCGTGGCTTAGAACGTTGGGCCCAGTATTGATGGACTACCAAACTTTAACCATGAAATTTTCACATGGCCAGCAGTCAGTGGAGTTAAAAGGAGAAAACGGCCCAAATACTTGTAGCATATCCTATTTACAATTAAAAAGATTGGTCCAATAGGAACCCACGATACAAATCTTCTCCCTTAGCATTTCACCTCAAATAAACTGGGATTGCATTTCAAAACCAGTTGATTGATTGCACTCCCACCCGTTTTACTTTGGTTCAGTGGCGCGGGTTATTGCCTGATAATACTTCATGGGAGCGTTGGGACGAATTGCGTCGCACCTACAACCTTGAGGACAAGGTTGATTTTGAAGGGGGAATATTGATAGGATTAAGCCCAAGGAACATATATTACAAGGCCCAATAGTGGAAAATGAGGTGCATGAAACTGTAGTACCAGTGCCAACAACAAAGAGAGTCACTAATCCTCCAAAGAAGTTTGATGATTATGTCACCAATCAAATTGTTAGAAGAATATCATAATTGTAGGGTAGTGGAAATTCTTTCTGCTAGTACTAAGGGTAGGATGAAGAATTAATTGTATGAGTAGGATTTTCTATAAATTTGGTTGTATGCATCCATTATGATTATGAATGAAATTATCTCTTCCTTATCTTAAATTCTAGAAGGCTTTCTCTGACCTGTTAACTTAGAGACCACTCATTTCTTTTAGATAGGTTTAAGAAATATATATTTTTTAGACTTTTTCTCATATCACTTAGTTTTATAAAGGAATATGAAATTTAAAATTTTATAATGGATTCAAGTTCTTTGTAACAAAACACACCGGTTAAAAATACTTTAAGTTATATTATTGTGTTATCGATTTGTGAGATATAGTTAAATATTTATTTTGAGAATGTGTGTATATGAGGTCTTGTGGTGGTTGGTAATAAATTATGTCTTTGATAATAATTGAGATTTTTCTTTGATTTTGGAATTTCCATATTATGTCATTGTGTTGTGATTGTGTTCTTTTATTTTCTCTTTGTCAAATTTTCCCAATAACTGGCATCATAGCTTTTTATTTGATTTGAGTACATGAGCTCTTAATATGTTATTGGATTGCAACTTTGTCTGGTTTCCCACATAAAAAAAGAAGAGTGGTGAAGTTGTTGAGATGTAGTCAAAAGTTCTACTATGTCATTTGGGCTAAAGAAAATTGATGGAAGAATTATTTTTTAACTAAAATTTTAAGTCAGAGATGTGTTGATACAATCAAGATTACGCAAGGTGTTGGATAATGGTTAGTAATTAAGTATTGATTGACATTGATGCAAAGTATATTATAAAAATATTATCATGGTTGAAGAGCTTTATGCCAACATGCAAGTTACACCTTATGTTTTCGGCCTGGTTTTCAAAATGTGTAATTCTTGAAGTGGTTTAACTTCAAGTGAAATATATTCTTTATTATAGAGTATATAATTTCCATAGATGACAACATGAAATTCTTGGATGTTTTATATTCTTCATTTGAACTGTGTTTTTCGATGAAGACAATATAAAAATTCTTAAAGTGGTGTATTTTCAAGTACTTATACTCTTTATGGTTGAGTATGATAAATTCTTTTGAACTATGATTGTTATGAAGACAATGAAAGTTGATGTATTATTTTCAGTAAACATGAAATTGTTGGGGTTGATTGAAAGTATTCATGTTTAACATAGCATTCATATGCCAGTAGAAATGTCGCACTATTTTGGTCGTGATCTTGCCCACTGCTTCTATTCATTTGGTGAAATAATTGATTTCCACTATCATGAATATCAATTGACCCAACGCCAAGGGTAATGAGCCTAAGATTGCCACGTCTCATTGGTAGAAGCGTTAGAGTGAGGCCATCGAATGAAAAAGTTTTGTCGGGTCGTGGTAAAAATCAGCATGTCTCTGACATTGATCATGTTTTTTGACGAAAGTGGTGTTGTCTTTAATTAGAGTGGATCAGTAATATGCATCTCTTAATAACTTGTAAGGTTGCTTTTCTGCCGATGTGGTTGTTGAGGACTCTCTTGTGAACTTCTACAAGCACTATGATAGTGTCATCTTCGCACAGGCGTCACAACATGTAGGTAGCCTTTCCCATTCGATAAAGTTTTCCCGAGAGTAAAGTTACTTGGAAGTATGTTTTTTGATCTTTCTCTCTTCTCCGTTATCTGGTGGGAGTTGGCATGATTGTAGATAGTGCAATATGAGTGACATCCAACTAGATTAGGCGATGAGTTCCAATGAGTATATTTCATTTGCCTCAATACTAGGGGAGGCAGGAGTTTTCTAGATGATTGTTCTATTAAACCTCACGGTCTTCGAGTTGGCTAACTTGAAAGAGGTCTGCTCTGAAGTTCTGCTCGCAGGAGACATGTTCTACTTCAAAAGAGAGGAAACACAAAGATATATTGCGTATGTTTTGTAGATATTTTATCACTTGTGGTTCATTGCCTTGATATTTCCCCAAGACTCAGTAGCTTTCATTTCCATGGCAAGGATCACATCGGCAATGAAGGCCTCGTATTCAGCCTGATTATTGGTGGTGGTGAATTCGAACTCCAATGCTTGCTCAATAACTATATCGTTGGGTCCTCCGAGAACTATTCTTGCACCCTTTTTTTATGTTGTTTGAATTCAGTTGTAGCTTCTAAAAGACATCCCATAACATAACATAAGCATAGATACTCGAATCTATTAGGACGCGTCTAATATCCTAGTTGTCGTGTTGGATAATGATGACTAAGAGATCGTCGTCGTTAGGGTTAATGTCAATGGCATCCTCCTCATACAAAATGATGTCAACCTCTGTTTTCCTAGGGCATTTCTGGAAAAGCCATGGGATATAACGTTTGTTGTGATCACATGCTTTGTGTATCTTCTACGCACGACTCTTGAGTTCTCCCTCCTAGAGATACATTCGTCGATGGTGTTTGCTTTGTAACTTAGGACCATGTCAAACATATTCAAAAGGGAGATGAAATGGTTTGAATGGAGATGTGGCACATGTTGGTTTTATCATGCCCCAAGGTGGGTGTCATTGTACAATAAAAAAGTACAAGTGTTTGTTTCCCGTGCAATGGCATGGAGACTCAGATGCCTTGGTAGATGTATAACACATTTTAGTCGTGAAGGCTTACTCGTGGCGACGAGAAGTTATGTACGATGGTGTTTTTAGTTAGTTTAAGGGGACAGCTCGGCTGTCGCGTGAGCTGTGAGCCCCTATTAATGGTCAACGAGGCTTGGTTGCATTTGGGTGGTTAGGTCGATTGTGTGTAAGACTATGATGAGCCTTGTGATTTTTAGGTTGTAGATATATTTATAGAGGCCTTTTGGGCCTAGGATTTTCGTGGAAAGAGTCTATGCCCACCAGTCAAAGGGGGACTGTTGAACGCCTATTTCCCAAGAAAGACGTGGGTCAATAATGGCATTGACCTCTCTATAAAAAGCCAATTTCTTAATGGGTCAGTAATGGCATTGACCTCTCTATAAAAAGTCAATTTCTTAATCCACCTCATATGTTTCTCTCATATGTTTCTTACACACAACGTAAAATTTCAAAAATACCCCTAAAAACCAGAAATATATTTCTAGTGAACACCTTAGATCTGATAAATTATACATAAAACCGGAAATGCACTTCTGATATAAACCAGAAATACATTTTTTGTTTGTTTTTTTTTTGTTCGGTTACAAACTGGGTACTTAGTTACTAAGATTCTAAAGATTCAATGGAATTAAAAAGAAAACTATAGAAGACATATGAAAGTATAATGGCCATTGTCTAATATATCGTCAAATGAATCAAAAAAATCAATTTTGCTTATAAATCATTACGGAGAGAGTCATTGATTTGGACCAAATTAATCAGTTTTGTTGAATCATAGTGTTCACTTGAACCACATTACACCTCTAACCCTCATTTGAGTAAATTTCACTCTATCCATATCTACTTGGGCAATGTACATGTTAAAAATACTGGTATTTATATCATGGCAAAATAAACTAGCCTTGACTTGGGTGAATTTGTTGGAAAAAATGACTGCATTCACCGTTTCTATGAAGCGTGCATATTTAGATACACTAATAACCAAAGATGTGGAATGACAACTGCTTTGCCACTAATGTAACATAAATCTAGCCATCTAGGTGATATCATAAATCAAAATGGCTCAAATGTTGGCATAAATTTAGAGCTAATAACAGCTTGCAAAAGATTGATGGAATCATCTTGAAACCTGTCTGGCTTCTATGTCCTGAAGTCTCAATGTTACGGCTCGCTTGTGTGCTTCTAGTCCTTCAACTTCAGCCATGGTTTCTACATATGGGCCAAGTTTTCTTAGACCTTCCTCTGTGAGAGATTGCACGGTTATGTACTTGAGGAAAGAGTCCAATGACACACCGCTGTACATTCTTGCATATCCGTAAGTGGGAAGGACGTGGTTTGTCCCACTTGCATAATCACCGACACTCTCCGGTGTCCACGGCCCTAAAAACACAGAACCTGCAGAGGCAATTGAAACGTCATCAAGAAGACATATTGTGGTTATCTGACAAGAATTCAGAATGCAGAAGCACAAAAGGCACTAAGAAAAGAAGAGTACATAGACTGTATTACCTGCATTCTCGATAAAACTCTCCCACTTCTCTGCGTCTTTCACATTGATAATTAAATGCTCAGGTGCATACATGTTTGAGAAAGTGATGGCCTAGAAGATGCAAAAGTAACTTTTACTTCTGAAACTCCAATATAGATGATGTTGATAGATCAAGACATAACAAGCTAAAGAAGTAGTACATTAAAGTATAAACTGCTTCATTGATTGCAACCAAACAAAAATAGTGATAATTTTAAACTTCTCCAAAGGTAGTTAGGATCTGTTAAATATGCTTGGATATCAACCCGAAAAGCTAGCTCAAAGGGTGAGGTTGCCCTCATATATATATATGAGACTTCAAACAAACAACAACACAAATACCAACTTCAACAGGAACTATATCGATAGTTCATTTTATTGTAGCGTGTGTTTTTATTTTGTATTACTCGGTTTATCCTATATAGCTCGGCTATCCACTGGCATAAGCACTTGTGAGATAGCTCGAGAGAGTTTATGAAAATAGCTTATGACATGTCTATAAAATATTTTCAGCTTATCTCCATAAGCTCTCCATGATAGCTTATGAAACCAACTAATAGCTTATATGAAAACAGTTACCTTTATTTTATCTTTTGTTATATAGAAAAGTTATGCATAAGGACTGACCTCAAGCATATCACGTGCATGCACGATAAAACTGTGGCTCAGTGCTTTCGCGGCAAATTCGCCTCTTGGAAGACTCTGACACTGTTTGCTGAGTTCCTCCTGAATTGCACTCTGATCCACACCATCTCCAGCAATCACTAGAACAACCTGACTATCAGGACCATGCTCAGCCTGAAATTGTAAGTTAATTTTTATGATATTAGCAATATACAAGGAAGCCGAAAATGGAGATAGAAGCTTTTTAGAATAATGCATAAACTACACTATAGTACGAGTATAGTTTTCTAAGAGAATGAAAAAGATAACAAGTTTTATTGAGAAAATAAGTTATTGAATAGTGTTTGTAAACCAAATAGTAGAGTTTAAAACTCATTAAACCTGGGAAAGCAAATCAGCAGCTACATGAGATGGAATTGCGTGCTCGTCTGCAATGACTAAAACTTCAGATGGACCAGCCGGCATGTCGATTGAAACCATGGCTTCACTATTCTGCAGAAAGATTTAATAAAAAATAAAAAATCAAATTCAAAATAATGAAATGCAATAGAGGATGTGGATACAAATCAAGAGATTCAAATGTAAAATATAGACAAACTTACTTGAAGTATCATTTTTGCAGCTGTGACATATTGATTTCCAGGGCCAAAAATCTTCTCAACCTGCAAAAGTTCATCAAAAATTCACAATTAGAAATGATAGAAAAATATAAGAGCTACGAATGCTGTTAGAATGAAAGAATCAGATCTTAAATCATAGTATTTATTATTAGGATTAGAATTCGCCTAAAAAATACGGACTCCAACACACAGACACCCGACCCAACACAAATTTTAGGTATCTTGGTCACCATGCATTCATTAAGCAGCGAGATTTACGTTACCGTTAGTTAATGATAAACTAAGAACAAGTCAAGACATTTAACTTATCATCAAAGAGTGAGAAGTTCGTGTAAAGGGTTCCTATCACTAGATAGATTTCACCATATATAATCATGAGTTTGCAATTCTATTAGAATGTGGTATCCTAACACAATAAAATAATAAAAAAGATATAAAGCTGAACACAATAAGTATAAATAGAGATGGCAACAAGAAAGATGAGTTAAACGAGAAGCCAAACCTTGGGACAAGTTTCTGTTCCCCAAGCCATAGCAGATATGGCCTACAATTGAGAAAAATGACAAATTAATAATTGTTTAATTAATAATACAATGACACATATTTATTTTTTTAGAAAGTTGTTGATTTATAAATATCAACAACTTGTTTACATTTTGAAAGAAATACAAATAAATGCTGTCACTAGGATTCAAACCCTGGACCAGTCCCTTAACTCAGCTAGCAAGTGCCATAAATTATTCAAATCACAGAACAAGAAAAGGTTTATAGTATATTTTTCATGCAACAAACCTGTGCTCCTCCAGCTTTGAGAATGTGAGTCACCCCAGCCTTCTTCGCACAATACAGCACCTCCTGAAGAGAAAAATGTTAGTCAAACTAAAAAAAAAAACAAAACATTGCATCATAGTTATTATAAATTTTGTATGATATAGACAAATACCTTGCATGTTGAGCCATCCTGGGTGGGAGGATTTGCAAGAACAATAGTTTTACATCCTGCAATTTGTGCAGGCTGGTATAGAAAACAATGTACATTCAGCTAAATCTGGACACATAAATTACAGAACACTGAACAACAAAAGAAGAAATGAAACATGCATTCGACTTACAACTGCAAGCATCAGAGCTGTTGAAGGCAATACAGCAGTTCCCCCTGGAACATAAAGACCCACGGAATTGATACTTCTTGCAACTCTCTTGCATTGGACTCCCTGAAGTTTTGAAAAACTCAAGACTCGCGTAAGAAAGATATTATTTGGGAACACTAAGAACAATTAATGAACAAGCACGGTAATGAAATGAAGAACAGATTATTGACATATGATCACAACTAGACAAATAACCTACCGATTCGATCTTTTTAGTATTATTTAATTATTCCTAGAATAACAGTGTTGCCATTTGTGGTTCCTAGAAAATAGCACTTTGTTCAAATCCAGCTACGCTGCAGCGCTGGAATGTTGCCATAACTGTTATTTGACAACATTTTGTGCTAATTACTAATGAGATCTGCTATCTTGACACTCAAAAGCTTACACTTTATTTACACCGTAGCCTTTCCAGAGCATTTAATTATTGACACAGAAATCAAAGCTGAAATTTTTTTATTAAAAAACACAAATCTACATGTAACTGTATAAAGATACGGTGTTGGTGTAACTTATGGTGTCATTCTAGCATTACACACACTTACTAATAGGGTATTGTAGAGCAATGGTGTTTTGTTTAAATTCTAATACGTTAAAACACTACTATAGCCGCTATTTAACAACATTGCTAGATAATGATGCAACCAACTACTTTCAATATGTAGAGTCACAAAATCAAACCCTAACATACATCTAATGCAATAGCAATATAGTGATATCTAACCACTGAAATTTTCAAATTATAACTTAATAATCCAAACAATGTGCTTAAATTAAGTCTAGAACCATCAAGCCTATTGTTCCAACTACAAGTATAAAACAGTGAGAATCAGCATAAACATACTTTCATGTTCTCAACACTTTTCTCAGGTGACTTCTGAGCAGCATGAAATGCATAAATATTGCTATAGGCGACATCAAAGGCTTCCTTAATAGATGGATCAAGCTGCAAAAAGACAGAAAAACAAGAAAACAACTTGTTAAATGGGGTACACGTGTAGTCAATCAAGTGCCATATTTGGTAAATAGATATATCAGGTATCACAAGCCATTAACCATCAACAGAATATTATCTATTTCAATATAATAAAGTTTATCCAGAAATAGAAGACAAACGGGCAATCTGCTACTCCTTTTTAGATGACAAAATCATTCCTCTTCAAAACTACATTCATAGACCTAGGAGATACACATAGATTTGTTAACCACAAATTTAAAAGTGATCATTCTTAATTTTAAAAAGTTCAAATCTACACATAGTTGAAACACCTAAAATCACTGCTAATAATGTTCAAACCCCATGTTTAACTAAGTTCAACAGATGACTAATGACTTATCTAATCTTGATAATCACATTAACCACATATTGAGTTGCATTAACCATTAGAACATTTTCCCAAATTGATGTTCAACCAACATGATCATAATTCATAATAAGAGTACAACACAACACAAGTTAACACAAGTTGAAGAATTGCAAAGAGATAGTATACCACTGGGTCTGGTAGGTCAGAGACAAGTTCAACAATCTTATCTAGATCAACTTTGTCAAACTTAGAAGTATATCTACAAAACAAAACAAAAAAAACACAAAAATTGAAGTTAAAAAAGTCAAACCAGACAAGAGAATGGATAAAAAGCCATCAAATTCAAATATATAATAGAAGTATCAACTGTTTAACAGCAGCATCTCCTTGATTATGAACATCATCAACAATGGGATTAACCTGAAAAGACAAAAAGGAACGATTTTTAGAGTGAAAAAGGAAACCCAATTGGGAGAAAAGGGTGAGAAAACATACAACGTTGAAAATGGAAGTGAAATCAATTCGAGGACGAGATTTAAGGGAGTTAAGCTGGGTGTGAGTGAGGTTTGATAAGTGGTAGGTTTTGATGGTGTTGGCCATGGAGATTGAACAGCGTGTGCGGAAATTGGTGTTGGTGAGGGAGAAGAAGAAGGGTTTGGTGGTGGTTGGGTGAATGAAGCAGCGGTTCCAGATGTTGGTGTTGGAAGGTGTGAGCGTGGAGTTCATGCTTCTTCCAACACAGATGTTTTCTGTGTTTGCTCTTCTTTGTTTCTTCACTGCTGTTCAGGTTTTATGATTTAATTACCATTTTACCCTTTGTCGTGTTGGGTAATTTTTGCATTTTATTTTTGTGAAGTGAAGTGAAGTGAAGTTATAAATGATGATTAATTTATTAATTGAATCAACTTTACAAAACCAAGAAGATGAAAAATGGTCAAGGGTGTTTGGTTGGGAGACTTTTACTTAAAACTTAAAAGTGTTTTGATTTGATATGAGTGTTATAGGGTTTTAAGGTTAAAATGATAAATTAGTTTAAATTTTTTAATTTTATTAGTAATGTTCAATAAAGTCGTTGTCATTTTTTTATTGATCATGTATTGTGTGATTTGGTTATATATTTTTATAGTAGTTCTGACATGTTCCTTGCCTGAGGCCTATCAAAGATAGAAATTGTAAAATAAGTTTGGTATGTTGAACATGTTTGTTTTACTTTTATTTTTTTGTCAAATGAACCAAGATTTTGTAGGCATGCACCTAAGGGTGGCAAAATGGATCAGGTCCACCAAGCCAGTCTGTTTGATCCATCATTTTTAGTGAGTCGGGCCGAGATTTTTGGCTCGGTGCCTTAAATTGGCATCGCCCCCATCTAACCCGCTTTAAAAACATGATGGGTACAGTCAATATATTTTTGTCAAATCCAGGTAAAGAGCATTAAAATATTGAAATGACGTAAATGGATTTTAAGGTATTTTTGCGGCACTATCTGTATGAGACTTTGCTTTCGAAAAATAAGCCTACTCTACTGGGGTACTCAGACTCTGATGTGGTTGGAGACGTTGAATCAAAAAAGTCCACTTCAAACTACAAGATTAAATTTGTAAAGGGAGTTATGGCTTAGCAGTCCAAATTGCAAAAATGTGTAGCATTGTCTACTATAGAGGCTGAGTTCATTGTCATTACCGAAGCATGAAAATAGTTACTTTGGTTGTAGAATTTTTTGCAGGAGTTTAGTTTTATTCAAGACAAATATGTGTTATTTGTTTATAGAAAAAGCGTTATTCATCCTGGTAAGAATCAAATTTTTTATAATAGGTCCAAACACATTGATATGAGATATTATTGGATGTGATATTTTGGATGCTAAGTTGTTGTAGTTAACTAAAGCTCATACAAATGATAATGGTTCTGATATGATGACTAAAGCATTACCAAGAGGAAACCTTGAAGCTTGTTGAGATATCGTCGGTTTGACGATTTCCTCCACATAGTTGTGAGGGGAAGATTTGTTGGGATTGAGTTCCTTTCCTATGTGGAGAAATGTCTAATTATGATTAGCTCATTTGCCTCACTTATTTAAGTGGAGATGGTCACTTTAGGGTTGAGAGAAAATAAAGAATTAAAAGAGGGAAATAGAGAGAATACAATGATTCAAAAGAGAGAAAATAGGAGAAAAGTCTATTATTATTTTTCTGCATCAATCTCAATAAATCGACGATCCTTAGTTCATTAACCATTAGATCAGGATGAAATTTAGAGGGCATGTTCACAACACATGTATCTACCTGATTTGGACTAGTGATCAGAATTGGAGATGGTCGGAACAGTTGAAGATCCTTCGAGCAAGATTGATGTTGAGGAGGGGGTGGTGTACCTGCAAGGCACTTAGATGCTAAAGTAAGCAAATGTTTAAAGTGAGAATAGTGAATATTAGGGTTTTGTGAGTAAGAATGTGATATCTTGCCCTCAAGGATATGAGGGTTTATATAATGATCACATGAGGCTTCTCATTGGTTGCTATATCTGAGCATGGATATGCGGATCTGCGAATATAGCTATCCGAGATGACTTGGTTAGACCGGGCGTTGATGCTCGTAACTAGCTGTTATGTCGAGCAGATGAGGCATAATGGGCGTAACCCATAGCGAGATGAACTACGGATCTGCTCGACAGGTATCAAGTAAGGGATGCTGTGCGGCGCATGAAACGGGCAGCTAGAAGCCCCCAGTATGCAGTTGAATCTCGACGGATCGTTGTACCTCGAGGTGGAGTGACCTGCCCGACAGGTATTCAGGCAGTCCAAAACACTACCTTTTGACCGTTCAGAACTACAAAACAAATTTTGAACTGGGAGATATTTGTTTCGCACCGAAGTTGCAAATTTCGTTAATTTTTTTTAAAAAAAAAACAATCTTATTTGCAAGTTAGTTTACATTGTTATTTGTGGTTGTTATCATTATTTTGTGAATCACTTTAAGACTCTCTTGTACTCTCAATTGATTATAGTGGAACTATTTCTTTGATTTGGACGAATCATGATTTTTATTCCCATATTGAAGGGTTTTCCACGTTAAAAATACCAGTGTTCTTTTGTGGATTTATTTGTTTGATTTGTCGTCTTATATGTGTTGTTGATCATCAAAGTTCCTACAAGTGTAGGAAATTTTATATTTGTTGCGTGTTATTGTGTCTTAATTTTCCTTCAAATACTATCTTTTCATATATTTTGTAATAACTTTTAAAGGTGTATATTATTGTTTGGATAGCAATGATAAATAGTCTAAAAATATGTAAATCAAATTATAAATAAAATAGTAAAATATTAAAATAAAAAAAAGGAAATAGAGTAGTAAATCAAACAAAAATAAAAATTAATGGGCCAGCCCGCCAACTCGTTAGTCAACCGGGGGCTTGACTTTTGAGGTCAGACGTTTACGTTGGCCTATCTCGCCCCACTTTTGAATGGGCTTAAACCGTGTGGGTCATCCATTTTTCCACACATCCATGTACCCTTTAATTTGATTGAGTCCGCTTTGATCTTCTTTTTTTGGCTTATGCGGGTGTGAGCTCTTACATACAATTTTGTAATTTTTAGGCTTAAAAGATTCAATATTTGCGGTCTGACTCGTCTCGCCCTCACTTTTTTAGAGGACGGGTCAAAATTTTAGACTTGCACCCTCAAATATGTCTGCCCCGCTCTGCTTCGTTTTTTTACGAGATTTTGTGAGGCGGACATGCCCGTTTTGCCACCTTTATTAAAGACCATTTAAGGCGATTGTCCATGACATGTACGATATCTTAATGGTAATGCGCAATAGGGTCTGATTGCCCGATCATAGGCCATAATGCCTTCAATTTGTCATAAATGTGTTATCACTTACTAGTATATCTTTAACCCAAATGATTTTTGTGTATCATTTTTGGGCCGCATGATCAACCTGCCTCATCAGTTGTCTCATCACAACCTTAATTTGTTAGGCAAATTGCTACTTGAATTATGTTTTATTGAATTCGAGCTACTACTTGACCCACTCTCTATGATCTGGCTTAATAGATCGGACATGTACGCAGTCCCTCAAGCATGAGTCTCAATAGGGACGAAATGCTTTTCTAAGAGATATTGAACATATATACAACCCCTCAAACATGTGTCACATATGCACAAAATACTCTTTTGAAACATATTGAGAGACCAAACATGCTCAAGCATGAATCATTCTAGTGACTTTCCTCATTTATTCAAAATATAAACACTCATAAGACATAAAACATAACTATTTTTTAACAACATGATAATAATACTAAATTGCTCCTAATAATATAAAAACTGCTACAAAATTGAAAATTCAATTTTGCTTAATTCCTTATGAGATGTCTAATGATTCACATTTTCCTCTAGGTAAAAGATATACCATGTGAAATAGAGTGACATAGCAATGTTTGAAATATGAGAACTCAATCCTGGATCAGACACTCTTTTTTAGGTGACACGTTTGATCGAAAAACAAAACAAAGAATACATGCTGTAAAAGACCAAAGGATCTTTATAATGTGTAGGCAAGAGGCAGAGTAAGTATTACTTGTAATTCGAAGATTTGTCAGTGCTAAAAATAGTTGAATTAATTAACTCGCTTAAAATCCATGTAAAAGAGCTCAAGGATGAAGGTCCCTTCAAAAGGGAAAAGAGCTCATGGATGAACCAGGAAAACCTCAAAGAGTCTACTTTTTCTTAGTTTTACCTAACTAACTAATCACAACTGTTAAGAGTTGTTAAAAACTGAAATTGAATACTAAAAAATATAAAGGCATTGTCCACGAAAGCTGATAAAAACACCCATCACTGACCAATATCTTAAGTTTCATTGATAAATGCAGTACAATCTGTATTATGTATTGGAAAAATCGTAAACTTTATTATCTCATTTCATATGGCTAAAAATGCCATCCCTATCTACAGGTGTGCATTTTACACAACAAAAAGAGTGGAAAAAACTGCAAACCACACAGACATCACTGCTCAATTGGCACCAAAAAGAATGTGTACCGTTGCTTCTATACAACAAACTGAGTTTGAGGCTCACCCAAACATGCACTCCAACCTATTTCCTGTATCGTTGCTTCTATAGTGAAGGGAAATAGAAAAATGATGACTACGACTTCTTTATAATATTTGCCATTCAAGGGCTAAAATTAGCCTTTTTCTAAAGTTATCTAGCCTATTTCAGACTTAGACTGGTAAGCCTCTCTCGTGAATACTACCCTGATGCTTTTCTCCAATCTGTTCCAGCCTTCATCATTGCAGCAAATTCCTCATAACTTATTTTTCCATCCTACAATGTCATATAGAAATATAAAGTGTTTCCGATTTCCAAATATAGACAAGTGAAACATCTAAATACAAGATAATTTATTTTAAGTTACATTTTTGATCAAGAATAATTCATATAGATAACATTTAAACATCTTCATAAAACATCAGTAGAAAGGATCTATACACACAGGTGGTGTTTCAAAGATGCAGAATGTACAAAGTGGGAAATAAAGCATAAACAAAACATTCATTTAAAATTCTGACCAAAAGGGAAATATATTAACCTTGTCTGTGTCCACATCATGCATAATTGCATTAATGACTCCTTCACTATTTTTGCCAATCTCATCGGCTAAGGCATTAGGTAACTCCTCAAGTTCAATATACCCAGATTCATTTTTATCAAAAAATTGGAATGCTCTGGGGAGGTGTTCATCATAAGATATCTTTCTCAGATGAATAGAAATGGCTACAAACTCCCCATAATCTAAGTACCCATCTTTATCCACATCACCCTGTAAAAGCAACTCCCAAAGATTAGAAGTTGAAGAGACACCTCTTAAAGGATATGTAGTACCTTCATATAGTTCTTTTCATTAAAGAGGAAAAACAATTTGTATTAACTTATTTAATTTTATCTATCAGTATAAATGCTTTTCGAGAGAGCTTATGAAAACAGTTTATGGCATGTCCATAAATTGTTTTTCGGCTTATTTTCACAGGCACTAGAGAATAGCTAATAGCTAATATAAAAACAATTTGACTTTACTTATTTCTTGTTATAGAATAGCTTACACATAAGCACTTAGATGGTAAGTGCTTATGCTATAAACACTTAATTAAACTGTTAGTCTAAACAATAAAATCAACCAAGTTGACAATTTGTTTTTGATGACCTACTTATTTCTATACACATCCATTATTATGGTACCCCAAAAAAAAAAGATCCCGGATAAAGGGAATAAACTTACTGCTTCCATAAGTTTTTGGACGACTGCATCAGGAATTCGGTGGCCTGGCTTATGAAAACCTACTCGAAGTTTGTCAATGTTAATTTTTCCATTATTTCCTGTGTCCATCACATGGAATCCCTCTTTAATTCCAGCAACTTCTTCTACAGACAAATGATCTGCAATCACCTGCTCACATGAAAGTCCAATTTAACAAAATCAATGTTGTTTTCTTAAGTTTAGAAAAATATTTTATAAATCATTTCCCATGAGATATTCAAGTATTAATAAAACATTACCTTCAATGTTGTTTTCTGAAGTTTGTTCATTGCAGAAAATTGCATGAGCGTTACACTGATTGTTTCTTCTAAAGAAACATTAGAAGCTTTCTTACTGTTCTGAAACCATGGATGATCTGCATTTAGTTAACATGCAATGTTAATATTCCCACATTTCAACTTTTCAATTTATTTGTCCGACAAAACTGTTTATTCCACATAATTATGTTTTGCATCATCTACTCTACCTAATCATTCAATCATATAAACTGCATATTACCTAACACTTCCTGTGCAGTGAGCCGGCGTTTTGGATCAGGATTAAGCATTTTCTTAACAAGGTCCTTTGCATTATCAGAAACCTTTTGCCATGGCTCCCTTTTAAAGTCAAGAATCCACTGTATAAATGTGTGAGCATCTGCATGCCCAGTTTCTGCATTTCAAGTAATAGAAGATTTAGAAAATCAAATTTATAATACATAGTCACCTATTAAAGATTTCTGACTCACAAATACAGCACTCAAAGGACAAAAACCAACCTCCCCAAAACGGAGGGACACGACAAAGTAAGATGTAAAGAATAACTCCAGCACTCCATATATCAATTTCAGGGCCATAATTTCTTTCTAATGCTTCAGGCGCGGTAATGTAATATGGAGTTCCAACTATTTCATTAAATCTTTCACCTGCAGAGAATGACAAATTTCAGTTAACTGTGTATGGATAGAAAGGACCAAAATATGAAGATGAAACTTTAGTAAAAACCATTACCTGGTTTAAAGAAAATTGCCGAGGAAAAGTCAGTAACTTTAAGAGGCGATGTTTCATTCATGTTTGCAATGTTTTCGGGTATGAGATTCCGAAGCATCACACCATGTTTGTGGCACATCTAAAAACACAAGAAAAAAATCTGAAAAACATAATTAGTAAGTATAGGAAGAGTTAAGAGTTTCATAGTTTGTAAGAATGGCGAAGATGACCTGAACAAGTTCCACGATGGTCTTGACGACGGAAGCTGCGGAGCGTTCTCTGTAATGTCCTCTAGCGACGATTCGATTGTAAAGCACATCGCCTTCACAGAGGTCAATAACGAGATGAACGTGATCGTCGTCTTCATGTATATCCTTCAAGGAAACGATGTTAGGGTGTTTAGGTAAGTGACTAAAGATAGCAACCTCTCTTCTAACACTTTCAATAAGACTAGCTGTTGTAAGTTTAATCTTGGAAATCGACTTGCACGCGAGTTCCTCTCCAGTAATTTTGTCTTTGCAAAAATACGTAGTTCCTAATTTTCCTCTTTTTAGTTCCCTCCCTAACTTGTATTTAGACCCAATCCCTTCTTCCGTGGGCCTTTTTAGTACCACCAGTTTTTGCGGTTTTTGCGGGTTTTCCTTTGGTTTTACTTTCTTGTTCCTACGCCATAGATTTGCCCAACAATTTTCCATCAACTTAATTCAATTTCAACAAATCTGATCAAGTGAAGAGAATTATGATGGCAGTGGAAGAAAGAAGATTTAAGGGATGACTTTGGAATGTGAAAGGAAAGAAAAAGATGATCAAAGATGATGACGACCAGAAACACGTCCAGTTCATGGTTTACATCTCGTTGTATGCATTCCTTTAAAAATTCAAAAATATCTTTCAACCATCAACATCTCCAAACGCATTAGGATGCATGTTGAAAGTCTAATTCTTTGTCATGAAACATGACGTTGCTAGACACAATGTGTGTTTAATTAATTTGTCGAATTATTAATTTTCAATGCGTTGTAAGTAGGTTGTACACACTAATTTTGATTTTGATTTAGGTCAAATATAAATATTTTGATTTTTTTTAGTTTTAGGGTTTTTTGGCTTAGGAAGAAAGCAATCTCATTATAAATAGAGGGAATAACCCTATTTTTGTAATTAACTCGTAACAACTTTTATTCACCGAATTTCCGCACTTGCAAAGTGAATAAAGATTTTCCAAAATTCGTGGGCAGAAAGAAATTCTCCAGAAACCCTAATCTCTTTTCTTCTCAAATTTTCTTCTCTTTTCATTGTCATTGTGAGGTGATAACAATATTGTTCATCAAGATTGATAGAAATTAATCATTGGTGTTGGTGGATTTCCAACATCCGTTATCAAAAATTCTGGTTGAGCGATCAAGGGAAGAAGAAGAAAATCACGGTGACGATGAATAACACGAATGAGAATTTTCCATCAAGTCTCTCAATTCTGAAAGGTGATATCTATAAGAATTGGTGCAAATAGATGAATGTTATATTTTATTTTCAAGGTCTTTGGGATCTTGAGAAACATGGGTTAGAACCGCTTGAAGAAGACGCTTCAGAAGAAGAACATGCGAAATACAAAGAATCGAAGAAGAAAAATTATAAAGCTCTCTTTATAATTCACCAATTTATTAGCCCGGAAAATTTTGAAAAGGTTAGTGATGTAGAATTTGCAAAAGAAGGCTAGGATATTCTTAAGAAATCTTTTGAAGGTGCAAAACAGTTGAAAGAGGTGAGGGTAAAAACTCATAAAAGAACATATAAATTGCTTCAAATGGAAGATAGTGAGAGCATATCTGATTTCATCACTAGGATTATGAAACTAGTGAATCAAATCAAGGTTTGTGGAGAGACGTTAACAACAAGAGCTATTGTTTCAAAGATCTTGAGATCTTTGGCTTCGAAGTTCTACCATGTGGTAGTTTCTATAGAAGAGTCGAAGGACATGTCAACTTTGTCGAATGAAGAGTTTCAAGGGACGCATGAATCTTATGCGCAAATAATGGTCGAAAGAGTTGCAAGAAAGTCAAAGAGTGATATGGCTTTGCAGACACACTCAATGAAAGAAAATAAGGGCAGAGGAAAGTGTTTCGACAAAGGTAGAGATGACTATAACAATTTGACTAGTAGAGGAAACCAACAAGAAGGAACTGTGTCGAATTAGAGAAGACCGCAATACCAAGGAAACCAAAGAGGTGATGCTAGAGGTAGAGGAAGAGGTGGTGATCAAAAGCCTGACAAGAGTCGCATTCAGTGTTTCAATTGTCAGAATTATGGTCACTATTCTAGTGATTGTCTAGAAAAATGAAAGAATCGAGAAAGTGATGTAAAGTTTGCAAAGTATGAAGAAGAAGAAGATATGTTGTTGATGGACACAACAAGAGATGAAGAAAAATTCAAGGATCAGTGGTACTTGGATTCAGGATGCTCATCACACATGTCTGGAAGGAAAGATTGATTTGTCAACCTAAGACCCTAAATGAAGAACACGGTAAAATTTGCAACTGACAATACTCTAGCAACTGAAGGTATTTGAGATGGCAAAAGGTCAATAATTTCTAACGTGTTGTACATACCAGGCATGAAGAGCAACTTGCTTAGCATATGGAAGTTGGTCGAAAATAATTACAAAGTGTTGATCGAAAACAAGATGATGAGAGTCGTCAATGCAAGAGGAAGATTAATCTTGAAGGATTCTATGTCTCAGAGTAAAACCTTCAAGATTGAACTTAATGTGATGGAGAAAAAGTTCCTTTCGACTACAATTAACAGAGACGAATGGATATGGAACTATCGACTAGGTCATCTCCACTTCAGAGACATCAGAGATTTGAAGAGAAAAAATATGGTTTCAGAATTGCCAAAAATTGATATTCCAAATGAGGTGTGTGAGGAATGTGTGCAAGCGAAGCAGCATAAGAACAACTTCAACAAGGATGCAGGAAAAAAGTTGAAGGCTAATTTTTGAATTCATATACTCTGATGTATGTGGACCAATCCAGGTGGATTCGAATGGAGGTAATAAATATTTTGTCACATTCATAGATGATTTCAGTCGAAAACTATGGACTTACCTGATCAAGAAGAAAAATAAAGTGATTGAGGTATTTACCAAGTATAAATCTATGGTCAAAAGAAAAAGTGGTCGAAAGCTCAAAGTTTTGAGAATCGATGGTGGTGGAGTGTGTTAGAACAAGATTTGGTTCTACAATTATGTCTCTGAGTTTTGATGATAACAAAGAGTATGTTTGAGTGAACAATTTTTGTTACTCTAATGTTTGTTGTATTTTTAAGATAAACAAACAGGTTCTGCTTCTAATGAATGGCGTGGCCAAGACATTAGAAGAAAATGCGTTCCACTTCTAAGCTACAAAGTTTCTGCTGAACAAGTAGCAAGGAAAAGCTTTAAAAGGCTCTGAAGTTACTCTGATATGTTCGTCTGAAGAAACCAGTAAGAAGATCTAAAGACAGAAGTGTGACTTATGTGAAGATGCTGAAGACTCAAGTTTCAGAAGACAAAGGATTCTGAGTACCAAGTGCTTAAAGACTTTGAAGACGTGGCTTTGAAGATTCAAAAGACTTGAAGTTCTTCTGAACTTAGGTTACGACACAAAGGGTTTTGAAGACCAAGTGTTGAAGACTCTCAAGAATGTGATTTTGAAGATTCCAAGACTTGAAGTTATTCTGAACTTAGGTTATGATACAAGGTTACAAGACCAAGTGCTGAAAACTATGAAGAACGTGGTTCTGAAGATTCCAAGACTTGAAGTTCTTTCAACCTTTGGTTATGATAAAAGGTTCTTCAAAACCAAGTGTTGAAGCTTCCGAAGAGGGAGATCTGAAGACTCTGAAGACTTGAAGCTTTGATCAACCAGAAGTTAGATTCTCCACTTCTAAACTCATGCTCGCAGAAGCCTCTGAAGTGCATAAGGAAAGAAGATAACTTTAACATGGTACGAATAGTACATAGTACGAAAAAGCTTTATTCCACTATCTCCTTACTAGCGTAAAGTGTGGAATACAAAAAGGACATAAAAGTACTATTTTGTAACGGCTCTCTTTTTCAAATGGCCAACGAATATATTTTTAACTGGCTATACAAAGAGGAGTATCATTGTTTGAGAGGTTACTGCTTCATGCCACAATGCAACAACAATGAAAGTCATTGTTGATAAACAAAAGCAACAAGATTATCAATGAAGTATAATAAAATAGTAAAATATTTAAAAAAGAGAGGAAATAGAGTAGTAAATCAGACAAAAATAAAATAAAATAAAAATTAATGGGTCAGCCCGCCAACTCGTTAGTCAACAGGGGGTTTGACTTTTGAGGTCAGACATCTACGTTGGCCTATCCCGCCCCACTTTTGAATGGGCTTAAACGGGGTGGGTCGTCCATTTTTCCACTCATCCATGTACGCTTTAATTTGATTGAGTCCGCTTTGATCTAGTTTTTTTTTTTTTGGTTTATGCGGGTGCAAGCTCTTACATACAATTTTGTAATTTTTAGGCTTAAAAGATTCAATATTTGCGGTCTGACTCGTCTCGCCCTCACTTTTTTAGAGGACGGGTCAAAATTTTAGACTTGCACCCTCAAATATGTTTGCCCCGCTCTGCTTCGTTTTTTACGAGATTTTGTGAGGCGGACATGCCCGTTTTGCCACCTTTATTAAAGACCATTTAAAGTGATTGTCCATGACACGTACGATATCTTAATGGTAATGCGCAATAGGGTCTGATTGCCCGATCATAGGCCATAATGCCTTCAATTTAACATAAATGTGTTATCACTTACTAGTATATCTTTAACCCAAATAATTTTCGTGTATCATTTTTGGGCCGCATGATCAACCTGCCTCATCAGCTGTCTCATCACAACCTTAATTTGTTAGGCAAATTGCTACTTGAAATATGTTTTATCGAATTCGAGCTACTACTTGACCCACTCTCTATGATCTGGCTTAATAGGTCGGACATGTACGCAGTCCCTCAAGCATGAGTTTCAATAGGAGCGAAATGCTTTTCTAAGAGATATTGAACATATATACAACCCCTCAAACATGTGCCACATATGTGCAAAGTACTTTTTTGAAACATATTGAAAGACCGAACATGCTAAGCATGAATCACTCAATAATTTCAAGATAATCAACTCTTCCAGTGACTTTCCTCATTTATTCAAAATATAAACACTCATAAGAAATAAAACTTAACTATTTTTTAACCACATAATAATTAATACTAAATTGCTCCTTATAATATTAAAACTGCTACAAAATTGAAAATTCAATTTTGCTTAATTCCTTATGAGATGTCTAATGATTCACATTTTCCTCTAGGTAAAAGATATACCATGTGAAAAATGTATCCTCCTAAATCCCAAAAATTGAAATAGAGTGACATAGCAATGTTTGAAATGTGAGAACTCAATCCTGGATCATACACTCTTTTTTAGGTGGCACGTTTGATCGAAAAACAAAACATGACAGCAATATGGCATGTCTCCACCAAAACATACTTAGTAGTTACATTACATAGTAGGAGTTACATTACTTACTAATAATGAAACTATTCAAGTTGAAGCTATTCTAGCTATATATTTGTATACTGCAAAATCATATCATAAAAGTAATGAAGCTATTCAAACTGAAGCACAATCTATATGTGTTCCACAAATCTCAATTCAATTGATGAAACCATTTTACAGTATAAACTAAGCTAATACTTATCAACAAAATCTAATAAAATCTTAAGATATCATCATTATCAAAATATAAAAACAATGTTTTTGGTCACTTCAACAGGCAAATAAAAATCTCAGGCAAAGGTTGTTTTCAGGATGAGGAAGTAATATCCTGAAAAACCTGCAACCTCACTCTTCTTGTTAGCTTATCTTCTCCGGAGAATAAATCCCTCTCACCCGGATTCGTAAACAACGAACGCCTGACTGTTGGATTCCTCGATAAAGGATCTTTCGCAAATGCAGCCTTATATCCGTTTAAACTTTCATGCTGATAGACGATGTTTGAGTCTTCGTTTTCATTACTGAACATTTCAGCACCAAAATTTGTATATCCATTATTGAAGAATTCGTATTCTTCAGTTTGTTGATCTTCTTCTACCATATCTGCCCAACTCTTCTTCTGAACTGGCTTTTCGTCTGCAAATTTATACGAAGATTGTTAAGCAAGTTACTGTCAATAAAATCGGTAAAAAAACTAATAGTAGTTTCGATATAGAGATTTTTCACTACCTTGATTTTGTTGGTCTGTTCTATCAACAGAAGCTGCAAACTCATTGGCTCCATTCACAACTACGCCATGCAGATTTGCATCAGTTTTGTTGTTCTCATCATTCTTTGTGAACTTCATAGCTGTCTCCGTGTTCTTAGGATGTATCGTACCAGAACCGTGTACGGTTATTGTATTTCCTTGCTTTACTGTTGTTGTAGGTCCATATTTTACTACTGCAGTATCATCTTCAAATGTCCTTGTTCTCCAACTTGCATTGGTATCTGGAAAAAACTGATTCTGTGTTGAGTTTGGCTTTATTATGTATGGAACCTTCTCATTAGGATAAGTCACAGGTGAAGGTTTAGAATCTGAATGATTATTGAAACCCCAAGATGATCGTTTTGGTTTTGCGTAAGGAACCTTTGTATCGGGAGACTCGTATAACCTTCTCCTTGCGTGAGAATGACGAGATTCTTCGGTATCTGAAGTCAATGACCAGTTATTTTCTGTCCTACTTTTAACCATATTATCTGAGTTCTTTCCGCTCAGGTTCTCCGAATTCGGTGTGGAGTATTGTGATGATGACATATTATTCCTCCCTGAAAATCTCTGAGTTTCTATAAATTTATCACCTTTATCTTTGACTGGATCTACTAATGATGCTGATTCCATCTCTCGCAGCATTTCTGTAGCGCGTTCAAAAGACTTGACGAAAGAATCGTCCATTTTTCTGTTTTTTGTTGCTGCGGTTACTGCCTGAAGTAGAAACCTTGCTTCTGTAATCTTGTTCATTTGCATTAAACATATTGCCAAATTGCACTGTTTGTTCCTATCAACCTCAAAGGAAAGTGCTTTTCTGGAAGAAACAAATAAGGAACTGTAATTACTTCTCTCAAGAAAAACAAAAAACATAAAATGCATTTTGATTCCATCTAAAATAAAAGCTCACCTATAATGTTCTTCAGCAGTTTTATAGTCACCTTTTTGCAAATAAGCCCAAGCCAAGTTCCCTAGTATCCTCGATATCTCTTGTTCAGCGGTTATTTGAATTTTCTTCCCTTGAGATCTCGCTTGTTTTGTCGACCTTCCCACAAATGTCATACCGTCTTCAATTTGCTTCAACTTGTGATGAAGCATACCGATCTCTTCATCAACCCTTCCCGACCTCTATAACAACATACAATACATGCATAAGCTGTTAAACACATGATCCTAAAACTCTTCACCAATCAAATACAAGATTTTCGAACGAAAAGTACTTCAATGCTAACCAAAAAGCAAACAACTATGGCTAGAAAAAAAAGCAACAAACAAAAGAGAATCATTATACCTTATACAATTCAACCAAGATGTTGTCAAGAGATTCCTGAGAATCAGAAGGGCAGAGATGGCGAAAAGACTTGATTGCTTCTATTGCTTCATCGGATCGGTTCAATTGCTTCATAACTAAAGCCATGTCCTTCAAAGCACTCTCAACGCGATCACCGGCATTAATAGCAGCCCAGAAAAGGGAAATAGCTCTACCTGGATCCTTTTCCACCAACTGTAATAAAAGAATTCACATTCCAAATCATTGAACAGAAAACCAAGAAACTGAAAATTCAAGTTCTTTTTTTCACTGATCAACCTATGAGTCATAATCCACCCCTCAAACTCCATCAGGTTGATAACAACAACCCATCAAAGAAAGAAGAAACATTACTGAGAAAAATAAGAACTTTCTTTCCTTCTCAAAGAATTCAAAGAGACCCAACCCAAGAACAGCATAAACCCAGAAGAAAAAAACAATAAAAATAGAAACTTTAAGGAACAAAAAGTTAATTTACCTGAACCTGTTTGGCCTTAACATAAGGAGAATCACCAGAAGGAACCTTATGAATGACATGAAAAAGATCATCTTTATGAACAGAAGCAGGTGATTTCTTTCTCTCAGAAAACGGCACAGTGGGAGAACGCAAAGGTCGTGACGACTTCCATGAAGACGACGAAGGTGGTGTCATGTAGCATCTTGCCGGAGAGTTTCTTTCAAAAGTCATTGTGATCAGAAATTTTCAACCAAAAAGGCAAGGTTGGATAGGGTTTTTGGAAGAGTGGCCTCCACTTTTTCTTCTTCCTTTCGGAAATGGGTCGAAAGGAAAAGAGAGAAAGAGAGGAAATTTGTTGAGACAGTAAGAGTGGCAATGAGTGTTGCGAATGAATGAAAAAACGAGAGTGAAAGTGAAAGAAAAAATATGTAAAAAGAAACTAGCCGTTTTATATTTACTAGCCGTTGGAGTTATTGGGCCACGTTTCATGCTATGCTTTGCACCTTTTCTATTTGGGCTTTGAGTTTGAGCCTGTTGGTTATGATGTTTGCTTTTTAAGCACTCACATTTTAACTATTACAACTTCTTTTCTTTTTGTATCTAGGGTTTGTATATGATTTTAGTCTTTCTGGTGTTTAGAAAATTTGATGACTTAGAACAAAAAACTAAATTGAAAGCGAAAGAAAATATGGACTTTGTTCATTAATAAATGCATGTATTTTATTTGTATTATTGGTCTCCACTATTGATTTGATATTGGCTCACTCGCATAAACTAAATATGAAATTAACATGCACAGCTCATGAATGTCAATCCAAATTTTCACTAACATTTATAGGCATTTTTTTTTTTGAAAAAGTGATGATTTGGATTCTTTGAAAATTTAAAGTTAGATATGATAATATATGGTCCGTAATCAAACTGTCACTAAAAAAACATTAGCATTTTCTCTGCATATACTTATTCATATATGTTGGTAATATTTGGATGAAGAAGGTTAACGATGTGACAAATTTGTTAGGTTTTTTTACCAATCAATTATCATAACTGTGTCTTAATAGGAAGAATTTGGATGATGTTAACTTCTAAACTACCCCTTTTAAAGATTAGTTGGTCTTGTTTCTTATTTAATCTTTTATAAGATTGATTTGATGGTTTTTAAGATTGAGTAAAATAAGAGTCATGGTATACACAATTTTAATTTCTCATTCCTGAAGAGGTTTTTGCACTTTCTTAGGTCAAATGTAGGTGTGATGTTTGACAAGTTTTTTTGCCACGATCATTTTTCCCCTATTAATTTCATTCTTATTTTGTCAATTTGATTCCAAAGGTGAACTTTATTTTCCATTAGGTGACTCATATCTTCGTGATTGACTATCTGTATAAATTGTTCAACTCATCGAACGCCAAACACAAACGACAATTACGCTTTCTTAATGAGCACCGCCTTGGAGGAAAACCCTAAAATATAAATTTGGTGAGAGCGTCCTACTCGAGCACCAGTTTAAATTGTCGACTATGATCCTCGTGTAGCGTCCTTAGGCATGTGAACTTACAATAAGCTTCTGTGACGAGCACAATAGGCGACAATGCAAATCTTCGAACCATGAGAACCCCGATGTGGACTTTCCTCGTGAATGATCCTTCAATCTTACTCGACACGAGGGTTGACTCTAAGTCATTACTCCTTCGCCTAGAACCAACGACTGTGGGGCTTTTGTTCTGGATTGGGCCTAGAGCTGGCCCAATCCGATTGCGTCCAAGATGGCCTAAAAGTATTGGCCTAATCCATCAAGGTCAGCAAAAGCGCTTTTCCCGCGTGTTCCTCTCAGAAGGACATGTGACCGAACAAATGTCGCTCATCTCATCATGATGGCTACAAACATCTCTGATCGTCATAACATCTAGTTCCAGGAATTCCCCCTGATATAGTAACAACTTCCCAAGATAACGAGCATGAGCTGCTCGTTCCCGCTTTCACACAAGAATTCCGACAGTTACGCATTTTGGGCTTAAATATTCGGCCCATAATGCGGACCAAGGACCAAGCCCTGGGCACTATAAATACCCTCACACATGTGAGGGTCATGTATTTCATTCTCAAACCCTTTCTTCTTAAACGTACCTCTGCACTCTTACTTACTTGAGCTTTAGAGTGTCTTGCAGGTACACCCCTCCTCTGTGATTTCAGCATTATAGACGCATCTATTGGCCCATTACAGATTTTGATCACCAGTAAAGTCAAATTAGAAAAACATTATTATTATTATTATTATTATTATTATTATTATTATTATTATTATTATTTTGTAGAAATATTTATCTAATTGTCAAATTCAAAAATGTAATGCTAAATATTAAAAATGTATAATAGTAGTATTTTTAGTAGTATGAATATCCCCCTTTAGTTCATATGAACACACCAATTTATTTTGAAAGACATAAATGATATCATTCTGATTTCTTTTTTATTTTCTCTTAATTTGATATTATAACTTGATTAATAACTAATATCTTTCATCTATAGTTCATAAATATTAACTAAAATAAATTAAATATCTGACTTTTCGAAAATTATTAGTATATTTTTAATTCTTTTAACCGATTCTGATCATCAATAAATATATACAAATGGGAGCAATGTAAATAAAGAATAATATGGTTCGATTCTAATTATTTTTCCACATCCTATTTTGGAATTGCTTAGCTCATGCTAAGTTTTGATTGATTTCATTATGTGCATGTGTTATGTAACTCGTGTCATCACGTTTTGAGCCAAAGCAGCGATGACACAATCGGCATACAGTAAAACAAAAGTCATCTTTGATGCAAGAGGTAGTACCGTAGTACCCTGTTGGAATCTCAACTTTGCTAAATTTAAAATTGATATTAATCAATTCAATTAAAAAAATTGGCAATTAATTCTTAAAAAAATAATAAATGATTTTAATTAATTAATTCTATTAAAAATTGTTACTTGAATGAAAAATTAATTCTTTACAAAATAATGAATAATTTAAAAGTTAACTCTATGAAATTTTTTATTTTAAATAATTTTTATAACTATTATTAAAACAAAAAATAATTATAAATGACATGCAAATTGAATTTTGTTACTTAAGTCATAACACATCATCATTTAATCTGCCCTATCATCAAATATGACACCAAAATGAGAATGTGACTAAAATTTCGGGGAAAAAAACAAAATGAAAGGAGAAACAAACATATTTTCAATGATCTTCCCATCTTTTAATTTATAATGCATTAAGGGCAAAACATAAATTCCTATCTCAGTTGATCCTTCCTTAAATTCTCTTTCATATTTTAAGTTGTACCCTATTTCTTCTGGTATTTTGTGATCATGTTTTTATATGGAAGTTGTGTCCCTTTTTCACATGTTTTCTAGTATATGGTCAATTACATGTTGGACTTAGTTGATCTCAACTTTGTTTTCTATTAACCAAACTGTTTCTATATCTATACGAGATCAAAGTTTCCTAGTTTGGGAAAAGAACGTGAATCATCATATACTATCTTTGTGTTGACATTTGCTTGATATCACTCGAGACTTTAGATATTTTCCAATTTTGCTTGCCTTCTTTGAATAGTTTATCAACCCATAACACTTAAGTTTGTTTTATTTTATTTCATTTTTTCGGATGATCAAGTTCATCAAACCATAATATTTAAGTTTGCATATTTAATCTTTTAATTGATGTGTTTGACTCATCATTAATTGCCCTTAATTGTCATCATAAAAAATTGTTGTCTTGATCAAAGGTATGTTATCTACAAAATAGAGTTCCACATTGAGAATGCTTCAAGAAGCTAAAGACTATTTTGGGAAGATGAATGAGTTCACGATTATGCGAAAAGTGCAATTGTGTAATTAGTTTTTTCACAAATTTTCAAAACCAAGCAACGGAAAATTGTCCTTGAGTTTTTTCAATTAGTTTATGTGATTGAATCCAATAATGGTGATTGGAGAGAAATGAAATTAGGTCTTGGTTATCTAGAAATTCAGGATTAAGGAAATATTTCTCTTTTGTATATTTAAGTGAGCATGATATTATATTAAAATGGGATATTAAAATTTATTAGTAATTTACAAAATAAAAAAATATTTAATTTAAATAAAAAATAAAATAAAATCTTACATGTCTCTTCTGTAGCAATGCCACATAATTAACGAGAAGGATACATGTATGGGAACCAATAAAACCCTAGGAGATGTAAAGTCTACTAACATACATTTACTAATTCATTGACCTTTCTACCAAAAATACCCTTGCCTTCCAAATATTTAACAAAGACATTTGTCCTTTTTAGTAATTAACAAATACTATCTCCAATTACCTTACATCCCTCAATCTCTTGCCAAATGGTTGTCTCTCATTGGCCATCATATTTTTATAATTTTTTCATCTTAACTTTTCCCTCTACCTTTACTCATCTCATAAATTTTTCGTCATTCTTCCTTCAGAAAAGCTCGCTTCCGAAGCTCCCTTGCTCCGTGTTGTACCCCAAAATTTACCCTCTTCTTTCTCGCGTTTTTGGCTTATAATTCCATTGCATAAAATATACATATAGTAGCATGCATGGCATTCATCATAAGGAGTATCAGATTCCAGGTATTCCGAATGGCACCCAAAAAGAGCTCATTTCTCAATAAAGTGGATTTCGGGTTTCGGCGTATTTTGGGCACTCCAGAAGGCGTATCTCTCATCTCATTGAGTATTTTCTGTTGATTTTCGACTGGCACGTTCCTTTCATTATTATCCATGACTTTCGTTTGGAAGCCGAGAACGGATTTTGTGAGGAAGGCTCTCAAAGGAGTTATTTTTCTCGGCATATCAAGCTGATTTTAGTGTTGAACCATGTATTTTGGCTCACCGAAAAGGCTTTATCTCCTAGCTGGAAGCTCGGAATTGAGCGGGACCAATTTTTAAAACTCCGTATCAAAGTCCTCTACAACTCTCATTTCCAACTCGGGAGTGGATTCTTCACCGATCGGTGCCAGAATTTTATTCTCTGAGTTCGATTTTGAGCTGAACTGAGCCATTTTCATCTAATACGTGAAGTTCCAAAGAGCGTATCTCGCTCGATTTTCATCGAAACGGGACGGGACCGGTGCCAAAAGTTCACAAATCTTGTTAGCTTCAAATGTCCCAGAGATACGCATGTGCAAATTTTGATCAGAAGATCCTTGTCTGAGGCATTTTGCGCGAATGAAATTTCGCGTGTCGATGGTCCAAAATTGATGTTGAAACTTCAAAAATTTCTATTTCCTTGACCATTCATCGGATCAAGTCGGGGTTTTGATTCTAGCAAGCAAAATTGCATTCCGGACGCTTTTCGTCTATATTCCGACTCCGAATTCCGCACGGACTTGGCTGTTTTGGATTAATTACGAAAATTATTCGGATAATCATAATTAGCTTGTTGATTAAGGATCCAAAGCTATAAATAGATTTTCCTCTTCACAAATCAAAGGGGGAAGAACACAATCATTTGCTTAATTTTCCACTACCCTACACACTCCAATTCCCTCAAATTCCAAAGCACAAAAACTATAAAAAAAAAACTTAAACTTTCCCTCCAAGCAACCACCACAAGCCACCACCGGACCTCCGTGCACCACCGGCTTCTTGCACAGAGCGTGCTAAGCGCGACCCCCGCGCTAAGCGCGACCTGCGAATTTTGGTTTTTTCCACTGCAGCTTCTTCTACTTCAATCTAGAGCATCCTTTCCTCCTTCTACTCATATTTGACATGGAAGGAACGGTTTCATCTTGATTTTCTCCTCAAATTCAAGATTCAAGAGTTCCACTTCTTCTTCTCCAATTCTCCATTGGATTTCAAGTTTTTCTTCAAGGATTCAAGCCTAATTCTGAAGATTATCCGCTATTCCTCATTTATTTGGTATTTTCTTTGAAGAGCACAAGGAATTCCTCTTCAATTTGACTCAAACTTCAAGTGCAAGTAAGTGTTAGGTTCAAATAAGCACTTATTTTAAGTTGTTTTCTGATTTTCAGCTTTTCTTGAAATTGAATACTGAAATCACATGCAAATTCAATGTAGATTCTGATTCTAGGATTTGCATTCTTGAATTCCTTGATTTGAATGGATTTTTGCCGCCTTATTTGTGTCGGTGTTTGGATTTTGATCCATAGCATGCATATACACGTGTGCATTTGTTTTCTCTTTGTTCATAAGACATAAACTCATACATGTTGCACTATCCGTCGCATATTCATGCATTGATGAGTGTTTAGCTTGATCGATTCCATTGATTCATGATGATTTGAAGCATAACTTGCATTTAACATGTAGACATCCAAGCATTTGGTGCATTGTGCATAAACTTGTTGCATGTGCACTCCAAGTGTTTGTGCCAATGCTTGACTTAGATTCTGTGGAAGAAAACCTCAAAATGGCATGGCTAGCTTGCATCATTTCATGAATTAACATTGGAATTATCATTTTGATTTGCATTCCTTGCATGTTCATGCATTCAATTTCATGAATGAACATTGGAATTATCATTTTGATTTGCATTCCTTGCATGTTCATGCATTCAATTTCATAAATGAACATTGGAATTATCATTTTGATTTGCATTCCTTGCATGTTCATGCATTCAATTTCATGAATGAAAATTGGAATTATCATTTTGATTTGCATTCCTTGCATGTTCATGCATTCAATTTTATAAATGAACATTGGAATTATCATTTTGATTTGCATTCCTTGCATGTTCATGCATTCAATTTCATAAATGAACATTGGAATTATCATTTTGATTTGCACTCCTTGCATGTTCATGCATTCAATTTCATAAATGAACATTGGAATTATCATTTTGATTTGCATTCCTTGCATGTTCATTCATTACTTAGCTATGAGCATTGGTTTTATCGATTCGATTTGCATTCCTCGCATGTTCATTCATTACTTTGATATGAGCATTATCGACTCGATTCGCATTCCTTGCATGTTCATTCATTACTTAGCTATGAGCATTGGTTTTATCGATTCGATTTGCATTCCTCGCATGTTCATTCATTACTTTGATATGAGCATTGGTTTTATCGATCCGATTTGCATTCCTCGTATGCTCATGCATCACTTTGATATGAGCATTGGTTTTATCGATTCGATTCGCATTCCTCGCATGTTCATGCATTACTTTGATATGAGCATTATCGATTCGATTCGCATTCCTTGCATGCTCATGCATCACTTTGATATGAGCATTGGTTTTATCGATTCGATTCGCATTCCTCGCATGTTCATGCATTACTTTGATATGAGCATTGGTTTTATCAATTCGATTCGCATTCCTCGCATGTTCATGCATTACTTTGATATGAGCATTGGTTTTATCGTTCGATTCGCATTCCTTGCATGTTCATGCATTATTTTGCTATGAACATTGGTTTTATCGCTCGATTTTCATTCCATGCTCGTTCATTTAGCTCTCGTTCATTGCTGGATTTTTGCCTGACGATACGGATCGAATCGTGGCATGAAAACATCATAAACAAGTGGTTTGGATCGAAATATGATTTTTCTGCAGGTTGCAGGTCGCGCTCGGACGGTCAGAAGCGCTAAGCCAAATGTTCGGAATTTTGGGTTTGGTCGCTTAGCGTATGTCGCTTAGCGGTGTTCGTTTACTTTTCCGATTTTTCGATTCTGATGATGAACAGTAGTCCCCCTAGCTATGCTTGGCTGCTGTTTGTAATCCATTTCATGCAGGGACACTCGACGCATGCATATGCGGCTCGTTTCTTCGATATTCGCACGTTTTTCCGTTATTTTCTTTTTGGGTCTAACTCCCTTCTTGCAGGTTTTGGTTGAGTTTGTACACCCACGTGTACATCATTCCTATCTTGTTTTGCTTGCCTTACCCCGTTCTTGCAGGCATTGTCGCTTCGGATGTGTATTGACACATATTCCGCTTGTTTCGATGCTTTGAGCGATTCTCACCGGTTTACTTTTATTGCATGGCTGCAGTACTTGAAGTTTTTCGGAATAGTTCTACCGCTTGTGTTGCTCTTCGGATTCTATATCCGTTCGGTAGTTTCTACACTATTTACCGCATTCTCTTACAGCTTTCCTAGATATCATGAGAAGTAGGGCTTCAGCTTTCTTTGCCATGAGAAGTAGGAATAGAGATGCATGATGGGGCTTCCGTAGCTGGAGCATGTTCAGGAACCCCTCTGGTTTATTTAAAGACCCGTTTAAGGTAATTCTACTTGTGATTTGTGCATATTTGCTTGTTTGTCTGTTTTTCTCCAGGAGCTTGGTTAGGATTGGTTCTTTAGCCCAGAAATTAGGATCCCCATCCTTTGCATGTCAACATAGGTAGAGATTCCCTTGCATCCTTAACCATAGGTCCGAACGTGCTTTGCTAGTTTCTTTTACATGTTGCATTGTGAATAAAACTAAAACTTGCTTTTCTTTTTCCTTCAAACTCAAAACACTTAATAATGGTTTAAACTCATTTCTCAAGGTAAAAACAACCAACCAACACCAACTCTTTTCGCCTTTGCGCGCTTTATTTCCTTTGTGTTTAAAACCTTTTTACAAGTAAAAAACACAAAACACACCAAAACAAGTGAGCCGAACTACGGCTCGACTTTGCATTGCGGAATACGTAGGCATCTTGTCACGGGGCTCGATCGAGCAAACTTTGTAAATACTCCCTTCTTTTCCCCGTGGTTTCTTATTTTCTCTTTTCTTTTGCATGCATGATTAGCGATTAAGCGTAGATATAACACACCCTTTAGCTAGAATTAGAAAGTGGATATTGTAGAGTACTATGGGCGTGTGGGGTGTTAATCCCTTCCCCTCACGTAACTAACTCCCTTATCTAGATTCTCTCGATTTCACGATTATAGAACCGCAATTTCTCCCCCCAAGTTTACTCGATGTTTTCCTTTCTCCCTCGTGAGATAAAAGACGTTCGATGGCGACTCTATTTGATACCTAATTATCATGTCGGAGGTTCCGCCGGTGTTTTCACTCCGCTTCATATTACCTTCTTCCTCCACTTCATATCACCTTCTTCCTCTTGCAACCGGGTATATTTCTCATTGCCATATCCTTCTTCCTATTGAACTATTCATGTGTTGTGTTTGCTGTTCGTGTTCTACTGTTGTTCGTGTTCTACTGCTAACCGTCTTTCAACCATAAAAAATTTAACTTGATGCTTCTTGGTTTAGTTGTTCGTGTTTTGCTGCTGTTAACCGATTTCATACATAAAAAGTTTAACTTGATGCTGTCATACCCCAAAATTTGCCCTCCATCTTCTCAAGATATTTCATACATCCATACTCAAGGATTCCTCAAGAGTTGATCAGACAAACTCTCTCCTAGACAATCAACCCAAACTAGGGTTTGGTGGTTCTCAAATCAAATTGGATTTCCAACATCTCCAATGTTCATCATGCCTCCTCATATGCTTCAAAGATTCTCCATGACAAGTTTCAAGCCTTACAAGTCAAGTTTCCTCAGACAATTGCTTAGATGGTTGAAAATCAGTTGTATTGGACAGAAAGTCAACTGTGGTCAACATACAGTCAAACTTCATAATTTTTGGTCAACATCCTTATTTTGAAGTTACATTCATCATTTGATCAAGTGTTGATCATGATTCATCAAGAAAACTCAAGATTTACTCAAAAGTCAAACTTTCTAAATTAGGGTTTCCAAATGAAAAGTCAACTGAACTTTGACTGATCATAACTTCTTCATACTTTCTTAGAAATTTTTCCAACACCTCTTGTTTTGAAGGAAATTCAATTCTCTACAACTTCATGTCTCACAAGAATGTCCAAAAAATGCTTCATCTAAGAGGTATGGCTCAAAACATTACAGGTCATTTCAAAGTCAACAAAAAGTCAACTTTTTGTTTTGAAGATATATTGAGCATGGAAACTCCAATTGAGATGAGACCAAAAAGGTTGGTTAGAGGACTCTTAGAGATTTCCAAAAAGTCCAAGAACACTCAAAAATGTGGAAAATTGAGCAAGATACACTATTCAGAAGTTGGGCAATTTTGGACAATTGCACAAAAGGACATTTTGGTCAAAATGCAAAATTTTTCAAATGGGCCTAAAATCTTTTGATCCAAACTTGTTCATGACATTATTCTTGACCCATAAATGTTTTGCCATGGCAATTTTCTATTTTATTGATTTATTTTTGAATTTTAGAATATTTAATTCAAAATTAAATTATATAAAATATGAAAATAATATATTTTTCCAAAAGGGCTGATTTTATACCAAACTTGAAGTCCAAGAAAGCCCAAAACACTTGCCAAATTCGTGCATGATCATGCATTGAAGAGGAAATCAAATTTCTTTCAAGAAAATTGATTTTATTTGAAAAATATTGAATGCTCCAAATCAAATCTTTTTTCACTCTTTTTCCTCTCTCAATCTCTTCTATAAATACTCAGCAATATGCCAAGCCACACGTCAGAGAAAATCAAAGCCGAAGTTATGAAACAGTTCAACGCCGGTTTTCTAGCTGTTACTTCTTATCCGCAGTGGGTTGCAAATGTGGTGCATGTACCTAAGAAGGATGGCAAGGTACGAATGTGTGTGGATTACAGAGATCTGAACAAACCGAGTCCGAAAGACGATTTCCCACTTCCTCATATTGATGTTCTGGTTGACAACACCGCTCAGCATAAGGTTTTCTCCTTCATGGATGGTTTCTCCGGTTAATCGATCAAAATGGCTCCTGAAGACATGGAGAAGACTACTTTCGTTACACAGTGGGGCACTTTCTGTTACAAGGTTATGCCGTTCGGCCTAAAGAACGCGGGTGCCACTTATCAGCGTGCTATGGTGACGTTATTTCATGACATGATTCATCACGAGATAGAGGTCTACATCGACGACATGATAGCTCGATCACAGACAGAAGAAGAACATCTTGATCATTTGCGGCTGTTTGTGATTGAAGAAGTGCAGTTGAGACTCAATCCTAACAAGTGCACTTTTGGAGTCAGATCCGAAAAACTCCTAGGATTTGTTGTCAGTGGAAAAGGTATTGAAGTTGATCCCGCCAAGGTTAAAGTTATTCAAGAAATGCCAGCTCCCCACACCGAGAAGGAAGTCAGAGGTTTCTTGGGCCGATTGAATTACATTGCTTGATTCATTGCACACCTAACTGCTACCTGTGAGCCAATCTTCAAGTTACTTAAGAAAGATCAAGTAGTGGAATGGAACGACGATTGCCAGATGGCTTTTGACAAAATCAAGGAGTACATTCAGAATCCTCCTATCCTGATGTCGCCCGCCGAAGGAAGGCCTCTTATTATGTACTTGACAGTGTTAGAGAATTCAATGGGGTGTGTGTTGGGGCAACATGACGAGTCTGGTCGAAAAGAGCATGCAATATACTACCTTAGCAAAAAGATTACCGACTGTGAAACAAGATACTCAATGAGAAAACTTGCAACGCTTTGGCTTGGGCTGCTCGCCGACTAAGACAGTATATGTTGACCCACACTACATTATTGATTTCCAAGATGGATCCGATAAAATACATATTTGAGAAACCAGCTCTCTCCGGAAGAATAACAAGATGATCACCGAACTCTGCACGCAGTTCAAGATCAAACATCATAACTCTTCTCTTTATCGGCCTAAGATGAATGGCGCAGTGGAAGCCGCCAACAAGAACATTAAGAAGATTATACAGAAGATGACAGTAACTTACAAGGATTGGCATGAGATGTTACCATTTGCTCTTCCTTGTTATCGCACTACAAAGACGAACATCAACAGGCAACCCTTCTCTGGTATGCGGTATGGGCGCCCTACCCATTGAGGTTCGATACCCTCAACCGAGTCCTCCAAGACACGAGTTAAGCGAAGCGATTGGGTCGCACTCGCCTTGATCGATTAACTTGATTGATGAGAAGCGACTCGCGTCCATTTGCCATGGATGATCTATCGAGCGAATGATCAGAGCATTTAACAAGAAGGTCAAGCACCGAGTGTACCAAGTCGGTGATCTAGTAGTCAAGCGCATCATCCTTCCACAAGGTGATCCCAGGGGCAAATGGACTCCCACCTACGAGGGACCATTTGTGGTCAAGACAGATTTTCGGTGGAGCTATGATACTTAGCACCATGGATGGTGAAGACTTCCCACATCCTGTGAATGCAGACATAGTCAAAAAATACTACGCATAAAGAGACCCGCTAGGTCAACGAACCTAGGCAAAAATAAGGGCATCCTGGCGAACCAAAAAGGTTCGGGCAAAAGTTAAGGATATATGCAAAACATGTACACCGCAAGTCGAAAACACGAAAAGGCGGCTTGGGCAAAGGGTATCCGGTGAAAACCGAAAAGGCGGTCTAGGCAAAAGTTAGGGATTTAAGCGCGACTATGTCTCTTCGGATCATTTGCTTGACTACTATCATTCAAGATTCAAATGGCGAAAATCAATCCACTCACTTTCTACTGACAACAAGGAGATGAGATAGTCGAAATATATGAGTACTAGCATAGTTGGAACTTAACGAGATTGTTTCCGCATAGCTTTTTACCTTTCTTGTGTACAAACTACTCGGCCATACGCCACCTTTCAAATAAACGCAAGCTTCTTTCTCTTTACAATTTTTGTAGTTGTCGTTTGCAAAAAGTCCAACGTTTGTTTTGAATGACTATACGCATTTGACAATAAGAATCTAATCACAAACATACAAAAAGCGGGCATACAAAAGTAATTACTACAGGCTCTAGGAATTGAGATGACGATGAAGGTCACCAAAAAACATTCCCCCATAGAGCATAATCTCCGCAGGGGTGTCACTCACTAAACCTCCCCCAGCGGAGTATATGGTAATCCACGAGCAATGATTCCACTCAACTGAGAAATGTTACATCAGTCTCCGAGCAGTAACACTTCATCCCCAGCTAAGATGTTTATCCCCAGCGGATATCTCTCAACAATTCTCCTTTTCTCCAACAGCGGTATCCAGACTCGAGAAGAAAATCTACATCTCCTATTTCGAGAGATTCCAAGGGCCTCAACCCGGTCTCCCAGCAACCATCAAACGCTCTCCAGTGAGATCTGCGCTCAATATCCCCAGTAGAGCGCCACCTAATTCTTCCCAACAGGGTCTACATGCAAGATCCCCAACGGACTTCCTCCCAGACTCTCCCCAGTAGGGTCTATGTATGAGATCTCCGACGACGAGCTTCTCAAATCTCTACCTTCCTCAATAATATCTAGGCCCAAGACTTGGTCAGATAGTGCATCGGAGGAATCCGGATATCTTTCTTCTCCTTCAAAGCGGGTTCTCACCTACTCAATCCCAAGCGGTCGAAATCCTCAAACAGAACATCCGCATCTTCTTCAAGATGGATATGTTTTGAAATACCACAACATCTTTCATTCATACATTACTCATAAAGTCATAATTCATGCATATGTCATTCATATACATTGTCATGCATCATACTTTGCATAAGACTAACAAATATGCTATCAAAGTTTCTCTTGTTTTTCCAGCAATTGAAAGTCACTTAAACGGTCGATTAAGCCCCGAACCGACGGGAAAACTATCTGAAAGACCACCCCTAGTTGTCCTCCGACGACTGGTCCAGGATTAAGCCCCGAACCGGCGGGAAAACTATCTGAAAGACCACCCCGGTTGTCCTCCGACGATGGTCCAAGATTAAGCCCGAATCGACGGAAAACTATCGAAGACCGCCTGGTTATCCTCCGATAACGAATGGATCAACACCGATGCACAACAGGAAGCTATCCACATTTTGCCAAATACTACCTCCCTCGAGTAACCCACGAAGATTTATTCGATCCTTCTTATTATCAACAGAACTACAGTCTAGCGTCGACTCGGTTGCCTTAGATGGCATCTTAAGCCCATCTCCGACTACTTGTCAACATTTCTTCGCCTTAATCTGCATATTTGGTTAAAATCAATACAAACCAATAACTTCATTCAAAAATGAGCACGAAGTCTAACATACGACTCCTCGGATGGTATCTTAAGCCCATCTCCATGCTCCTTCGAAGCGATGCGAGCCTAGCGTCCACTCCCAAAGATCGATCTTTCGGATGGCATCTTAAGCCCGTCCTCGTCAATTTCCTTATCAGCGACCTCGAGTCTAGCATACGACTCATCCCCCATCGAAGTCTCTACCTTCTCCAAATGGCATCCGTAAGCCCATTCCCGCATCATCCACCAATAGCGAGTGCAAATTTTCGGTGTACTCAGTGTTCAATCATCTTCTACCTTGGTCACGAAGACAGCGTGTCAATCTAACCTTCCAGACAAGAAGATTGAACAGGGGCAGCTTTCATACCCCAAAATTTGCCCTCCATCTTCTCAAGATATTTCATACATCCATACTCAAGGATTCCTCAAGAGTTGATCAGACAAACTCTCTCCTAGACAATCAACCCAAACTAGGGTTTGGTGGTTCTCAGATCAAATTGGATTTCCAACATCTCCAATGTTCATCATGCCTCCTCATATGCTTCAAATATTCTCCATGACAAGTTTCAAGCCTTACAAGTCAAGTTTCCTCAGACAATTGCTCAGATGGTTGAAAATCACCAGTATTGACGAAAGTCAATTGTGGTCAACATACAGTCAAACTTCATAATTTTTGGTCAACATCCTCATTTTGAAGTTACATTCATCATTTGATCAAGGGTTGATCATGATTCATCAAGAAAACTCAAGATTTGCTCAAAAGTCAAACTTTCTAAATTAGGGTTTCGGATGAAAAGTCAATCGAACTTTGATGATCATAACTTCTTCATACTTTCTCGAAATTTTCCACCACCTCTTGTTTTGAAGGAAATTCAATTCTCTACAACTTCATGTCTCACAAGAATGTCCAAAAATGCTTCATCCGAGAGGTATGGCTCAAAACACAGTCATTTTCAAAGTCAACAAAAGTCAACTTTTTGTTTTGAAGATATATTGAGCATGAAAACTCCAATTGAGATGAGACCAAAAAGGTTGGTTAGAGGACTCTTAGGGCTTTCCAAAAAGTCCAAGAACACTCAAAAATGTGGAAAATTGAGCAAGATACACTATTCAGAAGTTGGGCAATTTTGGACATTGCACAAAAGGACATTTTGGTCAAAATGCAAAATTTTCCAAATGGGCCTAAAATCTTTTGATCCAAACTTGTTCATGACATTATTCTTGACCCATAAATGTTTGGCCATGGCAATTTTCTATTTTATTGATTTATTTTTGAATTTTAGAACATTTAATTCAAAATTAAATTATATAAAATATGAAAATAATATATTTTTCCAAAAGGGCTGATTTTATACCAAACTTGAAGTCCAAGAAAGCCCAAAACACTTGCCAAATTCGTGCATGATCATGCATTGAAGAGGAAATCAAATTTCTTTCAAGAAAATTGATTTTATTTGAAAAATATTGAATGCTCCAAATCAAATCTTTTTTCACTCTTTTTCCTCTCTCAATCTCTTCTATAAATACTCAGCAATATGCCAAGCCACACACACGAAACCCTAGCCCAAGAAAGAACCCTTATTTTGTCAAAATTTTTCAAGAATTGTCCAAAATCGTGTTTCAAAATCCAGCCACTTTCAGCCCTCAAAAATCACTCCATCGTGCTCAGAGGGTAAGTTTGAGTAAGAATGCATTATTGTCATTGATCAAACCATCCAGAATCGAGCCATATACATGCATACATATCCAATATTTTCTTGATTTTGCACTTTTATTATCTGCTCGTTTCCATTGATTCTAATGCTTTTATCATGATCATGAGATGCCAAGGGTTCGATCTGGGCAATCGCTGCTGAGTTTGAACGTCAAAATCGTGAGATGCCATGTTTAGGGCTTTTCGAACTGTTGAGCTTCGAATCAATAGCTACAGGTGTTTTCAATCGAAACTGAGACCACCAATGGATTCGTAGGGTCCGATTTAGGGGGACAGGGTCTTTCTTTCCCGTTTATTGCTCGTGTTTTGCAGGTTCAGGGTTGGAGATCGCCGGAGAAGACGACCGGAGCTAGGGCTCCGGCGTCGCTGACTTGGTTGACCGGCGAGGAGGCTGGCGTGGCAAGATAACGCGTCCTGATTCGTTTGTTATAAGTCAATGGACCCCACTTGCTGACTGCGCGTTGAATTTCAAAAGCCATGACACGTATTCATTCAAAAACCATTCCTTGTAATTCCATGACACGAAGTGCACTCTGGCCCAGTGGTTAAGGCGTTATTTTGAAGAGATTCTCCAAGAGGTCACAGGTTCAAGTCCTACCAGGACCATTCTCTTTTTTCTCTTTTACAAAACTTGCATTATTTTCATATTTTCTATTTTCTTATTTATTTAATATTTTGCATCAATTTTAATTTCTTTTCATATTTTTATTTCATGCATTAAAAATCACCAAAATATTTTTTTCTTTTTGCATTTATTTCCAGAAAATCTTTATTTAATTTATAAAATTAAAAAATATCATTTTGCATGCATATTTATTTTTATTCATAATTTAGCATTTAAATCACATTTAATTAGTTTTTAATTATTAAAATGCATCCAAAAAATCCCAAAAAATTATTTTAGCATATTTATGTTATTTCCAGCATGTCATATTTTTCTCATTCAAAAACTTGCATTTTTCTAACATTTTTTCTCTTATTCGATTCATCTCGTATTTTCCGATTTCTCATTCTTTTACAGGTTATTCCGCTTCAGACGGTTTCTTTTACTATTTTCATTTTTCCAATAATGTAACTGCTCATGGGATGTAATAGTTTAAATTAGGTTTTTTTATTTTCCACAAGTTTAAATTATGTATCTGCCCCAAAGCCATGTAATAACGTAGGACATTTACCTTTCTGCATCTTTACATTCCGCATTTTAATTTTCGCACCCTATAAATTGTTAGTAACTAGGCGTGTATGGCAAGACTAAAATCAACATAGCTCACTCATAATTTTCAAGATAAAATATCTGAATTAACACACTCTTTTCACACATGCACCCCTTAGGGTAATTCTCTCTCGTTGCCTTACGAATTCAAAAATGGTCATGTCCCTCGAACGTAGAGGTATTCTAGCACCGTTGCCTTCCAAACAAATCATCATAGTCCCTTCGATACAAAGATCATAAGACCCATGATGTCGCCTACGAATACATGATCTTGACCCTCGATTGTCGCCTACGAAAAAATGATGATAGTCCCTTCGAATGTGCTAGGATACTTCCTACAAGTTGTCTTCTATGACCATACGATGTCCCTTCGAATGTCCCGCTTATATCCAACGAATGGAGTTACCTACCAACTAATGGTATGGATGACGCTATTCTAAAGGAACGTAAAACAACACGAAAACGATCAATTCTGAGTAGGTAATAAGACTTTTAGTTGCTTGCTCTATCAAAATACTTTTCACACCTCACACTTTTGTCAAAGTTCAAACTCTTTTCAAAACGAAACATTTCCGAACACTTTGTATACATTCCTACATGAATCATTACAAAGTCAAAGCGAAATGCCTTTTCAAAACATTTTTGTCAAACACACAGAAAGCACAATTTCAAAAGTGATCTAGAGCAACTAAGAGCCCGTAGATAACTACGGATGGAAATGAGTGTTAATACCTTCCCTTTTCATAACCTTCTCCCTTACTCAGAATCTAACGAAGGTCTTTTTCTGTACTTTTACCTTCCCTTAATTGGATAAAAATAAAAGTCGGTGGCGACTCTTGCTATCCGCACATTTGCGATACAAAAACTAAAAAGTCAGTTCACCGTATCACATATGCTTCTTGGTTTTGCTGCTCTTGCTAACTGATTTCATCCATAAAAAGTGTAACTTCATGCTTCTTGGTGTTTTGCTGCTGTTGCTAACCGATTTCTGTTGTTGGTGTGTTTTTATTCCTGTGTTTATGTTGCTGTCTTGCTGAAGGTGTTGGATTTGACAGATATGTCAAGGGCTCCCATTATGATCAAGGACCTGGTGAAAGGAAACCAGGTGTGGAAGATGGAAATCAGGGTTGTTGACCTATGGATTGTTAAGGAGAAGGCAGGACAACAACATCTTGAATTTGCACATGTGTTGACCATCTATAATTTGCACATGTATTGACCTATGGCCCTTTTTCATTTCATTCTTAGGGCGATCAAATTCACGTAACTACTCGGAGCCGTGACCTGAACGATTGGAGTAGTCAACTCACAGAACACGACACTTATATTCTGTACAATGGTGAGCCTGTTGTAAATGATGGGCTTTATAGAGTTTGTTCTAACCAACTGAGGCTTATCTTCAATGGAGGGACTACAGTGACAAAGAAGGATATTCCAGAAATACCGCCTCACACATTCAACTGGCATCCCATCGAAAACTTTCTTGCTGGAAAATTCAAGCCAGATTTGTTGTACGGTAAGTGTTGCTATTATTCTATCTGTTATTTAAACATTATTTTGTTTGCTTGAATTCATTTAAAATAGCTTTTCCGTTGTAGATGTCATTGGCATTTTTCAAGAAGTACTTAGAACGCAATTGGGCGGTAACGGCAATAAGTCTTGTGCTAACATCACTTTACGTGATGTAGAAGGAAATGCCATCGAAGTCGCATTGTGGGATGACTTCGCAAAACAGTTGATGAACTACACTACACCTAATAAGGGAATTGGCCCTACTGTTATCATTTTGACTCATGCTTGGTGTAAGCCCAATGGAGGTAGGGCATAGTGTATTTGAACTCATTTTCAAATTAGATTATTTACTAATTTTATCATGTGTACACAAACCTGCAGTTACTGGTTTGCCGAGTCTTTCTAATGCTTGGAACGGATCGAGACTTCACATTAACCTGGACCACCCCCAAGTTCAAGCATTCAAATCCAGGTTTTTACGTATCCAATATCAACTTACTGTCATTAGTTTCCTTTATTTAATATGTCTCATTCCCTAACGCTATTCCCCAATACAGTTTTGGTACGACAAACTTGCCAAACAAAAATGCTCTTTCTCACCCACTAACTTCTGATTCATCTGTTCAATCGAATAACCAAAGCTGGACTAGCCCGCAAGAAGTCAGGTGTATTCAAGACATATATGAAGGAGGCAAAGTATCTGCATTGTTTGTAACATATTTCACAACATATGTCATTATGAGTCATTTAATGATTGACAAACATAATAAAATGTTCACGATTAGGATTCTTATGCTACAACTATTGGCACGACCAAACGCTTCAAGGCTTCAAGGTTCGGGTGGTTTCTTGAGTCTTGCCAAGGCTGCAGGGCCTCTAATAAGTCAATAGGCGATACTTTTGAGTGTCAATGCAGAGTTAGAGATGTTGAACCTATCACAAAGTAAGCATTCTCTATTAATAATTTGTATTTTGTTGGTTTCATCTTTAACATCAACTGCTATAATGTCTTTGTTATTATTTTGTTATAGATTCAAAATTGAAATTGAAGTTGAATACGAGGACCAAAAGGGTACTTTCGTTTTTTGGGATAAGGATTGTATTCCATATACCAAAATGTCGGCTAGGGAAATGCGACAAGTGATGAAGGTTGTGAGTACCTTATATCTTAATAGCATATGAATTTGAGTTCACTGTTCTACATTTTTTTTACTCTGTCTGTTCAACAATTTGTTTATTATATAGGCTGGCGAGGATAATCCTAAAATCTGGCCTGCTCACCTCAATGTATTGTTGAATAGAGATATGGCTTTCCGTATCAAATACCAGTCCAACTTCCAACAATACTCAATTGTTACCATACTTAATGAGGAGAATGTTTATAACAAGTTAAAGAACTACTTAACCTCAACTCCTCTACTAATGGCAGTCACCCCGTCTGAACCTGCAGTTGATCCTATCGAACCTATCGTATGCCCAATGACTTTCTATCTTTTTTACAAGTACTTTAAATCAAATTTCATCTTATACACTAATGTCATTCTTTTATATGCATAACTTAAAAGACACTTTCTGCTGAACAATCAATTTCTGCTCAACCATCAATTGCTACTAACCATCCATTGAGTCCTTCTGCAAGCTCAGGTCATACACCTGCCAAGAGGGTTGTTGTTCCAACATCACTTAATGAAGTCATGCAAGCTGAAGAACTCACTCCTAAACAATCTGCCACTAAGGGAAAGCCAGTAAAAAAGGTGAAGCATGTCAAGAAAGAGTGAATTGCTGGTCCTCATTTCCAGTGTAGCAAATCCAATACCCTTCTGTCTTTTGTTCAATAAATCCATACACACCCTATTTTTGTAAGATTTTAAATCATATTTCATGTGTAATGACTTTGTTGGGTGTATGGATTGTCATGCATTTTATTCTACTTAAAATCTACTAAATGACTTAGTGCTTTTTTTCCTTGAATATTGTTATGGATTCGTTCAACTATTGTCGACTTTTGTTCAGCAGTTTTAGAAATGGATTATGTGATGACCAATATGCAGTGTATTAATGCAAATGAGGATTTCAAACCTTAATATTTATGGTTTTTTGTTATGAATGTCAACAAGATTTATATGTCTCATATAAGAATACCAAGCATTTGTTTTCTTACTGTAACTAAACAAAAACGCAGCCTATTTAAATTCATATTTATGTTTAAATTACTTTATGTACAGGCCAAAATATTTGAACTCTCAGACAATACATTGCTGCAAGTGTTATGTATGCCTCAAAATTATTGATTTCCATTTATTAAATTGCACAAGAGTCTTTTTTTTCCATCCTGCTGTTACTACCCTGCTTCCATTTTTCAGTCGATTAGCAGTCCTATGTTAAAGCAACAAAAATCATAATTTCTGACTAAAATTGACCACATTAATAAGTCCTATTTCATGCTCTGCACTTCACATTACCAGACTGGTTTAATAGTTGCTGCCTACTGTTATTTTTTACCATGTAATGTTGTTATCTTTTGGATTTTAACAGGTTTGACTGCTATATTATGTTGGGAACATAAACAGACCTGCAGTGGGGTCTTTTATTGACAGAAGGCAGCTTGGAAACTATATGTATCACACTCAACATCTTTTCAACCTTAAATGCAAAGGTATGTCATATTATTTGTGCATTTCTTTTTAAGCTTGAAATGACATGCACTTTTATTTTCCTTTTACAAGTACAAAATGCAGAACAGTAGGTTGTAGTACCATTGACAGGCTTAAAATATTATTTACAAAAAGCAAAATCTGCAATATCCTTAGTTTTAAGAAATTACATGGTTCTAACCCAACCTAATTTGAAAACTCCTACATGACTTCATATATCTAGCTCATATAATAATTTATGGAACTAATTTTTTGCAAGTTGATCCTCAAGTTATCCAATAATTAATTTCAAACCTAAATAACAATTCCACTAACTGCTCCAAGAATTCATGCTCGCCCACTTCCAAAATTTCCTCAATGCCAAAAATTTCTCTCTCACTATACTGTTCCAGTAACTACAACAATTTCTGGTAGATTACAATCCTCCTCACCATTTTTTGAGATTCGTTGAAAGAATTCCATTGCTTCTGTGATACATATCATCCTTGCAACCAGGTCTTTCTTCTACAAATAATCTATCTATTGTATCTAATAACATGCTGCAAGTAGGTGAAATAGTTTTACAATTTATGTATCTATTATTCTTAGCATGTTAACTGTTCTATTAGCAATTCTCTAAGATTGCATAGGTATTCTGTTAACTTTTATATTAGTTGTTCTTATTCTGTAACAATGTAAAAAAGGTTATAGAAGTATTTTAGACACTAACTCGGTCGTAAAACTTCATCCTCAAACATAGTTGGATTCTGATTTTACCAATCCTTATGGCTTCGACCTTATGAGTTTCTCTGTTGGGTTAATAGTTTTTCTCCACATAACTATTGCATTGATGTCCTCATATAAATACCACTGAGCTTGCAAGCTATCTACCCATTAATGTAGGTGCACCTATATAAAAACGTTCATAAATGTTATGTTCCAATTGGTAAGTAGCTGCAATAAATTTTGAAGAGACGTACCAATGTGCATTTATGTTGTTATTATAATTTGTTTACTTACTACCTGCAAGTATTTTGTTTACTTATAATCCGTACCAATTTTGTTTACTTATATGAGGTACCAATGTGCATTTATGTTATTATAATTTGTTTACTTACTAACTGCAATAATTTTGGTTACTTATAATCTGTTATACTAAATTCGTTTATATAGGCGGTAGAAATCTTATAAATGGCAATGTTATTATAAACGGTTTACTTAGTAGCTGCTATAATGTTGTGTATAATCATGTATATCCACATTGGTGCGTCTATACTAATCCCAATTATTGCTTCTAGAATGGACACGGATGACCCCAACGGATCGAGTAAACGAGCAAGAGAAAAACGATCGCTTATTCTAAAGGAAAATCGTTCTAAGCGTCAAAGGCAATGTCCTAAGCTTGGAAGATTTTATAATTCAAATGTTGTGTCTCCAAACTCCTACAAATTAAGACAACCATTGTCCGAACTTACCCCATCAATTCAAAATCAACATTTCGAGGCCCGCTTAGGAGATCATGTTGCTGTTTTAAGCCCACTGTTACAGGGATCTGAACATAGCCTATCAAAACATGGTTTTAGGCCAAGTATAAAAAAATCCAATATACAAGCCGTTGGGAAAAATCTGTTGTCCAGTTTTTCGACGAATTCTAAGAACTTGACGCCTAAATATGGGCAAACTTATGAAATGGGAGATGCTCAACAAATCAATCATTTCCCACTCAATAACAATTTTGAAGTTGGAAGTACTTCTCATAATCCAAAGTAAGTTTCATAATTTATGTATTCATATTTTAATGAAACATCCTGTTTCGACATATAAATGAAATGGTGTTGGGGCTCTAATTTATCTCAATTTAATTGTCAGGTCAAGGAATTGTAACAAAACATTTCGAAAGTCCTCTGTTCATGAGACGATCCAAACACAAACTGCCAATGTCAATATCAGGTTTACTTTTCCTTACATTCGGTATATTTCGTAGTCAAACTCATATATCAGACCCTTTATTGATATTCAACTTAGTCAAATATTAGGATTAAGCATCAATTATAAATAACAATTAATAACGCTCCATAATAATTGTGTTTTACTTGCGTACTATTGAACTTGCTTCGTATATAAAAATTGGTTAGCGGTACATTCATGGTTAAGTGTAAAAAGTATTTTTAGCAGATTTTTAAGGTAACCTCCACTGGTGGAAGTTAAGTGTAAAAAGTGTCAAAAACAAGAAAACCAGTTTTTCAATACAACTTCCACTGGTGGAAGTATAGTGTAAAAAGTGTCAAAAACTAGAAAACCAGTTTTTCAATACAACTTCCACTGGTGGAAGTATAGTGTAATCTAGGTGTAAGACATTTTATGTCAGTGCTATTGATGTTTATATGCTCCATTATTGTACAAAGTCGCGATTTAAAAACAATTTTTAAAAATAGAGCTACCAAACAGATTTTATTTCATTATTTTTCTTAAAAATAATTTTCTAAAACAAATTTATAAAATCGTTTTTAAAAACAGAAAATCAAAACTATACGTTTCTGAGTTTTCTTTGTTTTCTTTTCTGCATTTGGAAAAGTATTGGATCCACAAGACTCAGACATATTTTCCTATTAAACAAGTATATTACATATAGAACTTTTACCGGTATAAAAACTTCACATACCAAAACGGCCACTGCCCATTTCATCACTTTATCATATAAAACATTTAATTAGCTTTACAACACCCAAAACGACATCCAAAAAGGAGTCACGGATCAAAAGATACGATCAATCAAAGTTTAGAAATTTTTTTTCACAAAAACAAGGCTTTCAGACAAATTTAAAGGTAACTTCAAGAAGATCGCAAAACCGACAAAAAGTATTTTTAGCGATTTTTAAGGTAACCTCCATCGGTGGAAGTTAAGTGTAAACCGACAAAACCAGCTTTTAGCAGATTTTAAGGTAACCTCCATCGGTGGAAGTTAAGTGTAAAAGTGTCAAAACCGAAAATTTCAATACAACTTCCACTAGTGGAAGTATAGTCTAAAAAGTGTCTAAAACCGAAATCAGATTTTCAATACAACTCACCGGTGGAAGTATAGTGTAATCTAGGTGTAAGACATTTTATGTCGCTATTGATGTTTATATGCTGTTATTGTACAAAGTCGCGATTTAAAAACAATTTTAAAAACAGAGCTACCAAAGATTTTATTTCATTATTTTTCTTAAAACAATTTTCTAAAACAAATTTATAAAATCGTTTTAAAACAAAAATCAAAACTATACGCTTTAAGTTTTCTTTGTTTTCTTTTACGCATTTGGAAAAGTATTGGATCCACAAGACTCGACATATTTTCCTATTAAACAAGTATATTACATATAGAACTTTTACCGGTATAAAACTTCACATACCAAAACGGCCACGCCCATTTCATCACTTTATCATATAAAACATTTAATTAGCTTTACAACACCCAAAACGACATCCAAAAAGGAGTCACGGATCAAAAGATACGATCAATCAAAGTTTAGAATTTTTTCACAAAACAAGGCTTTCGACAAATTTAAAGGTAACTTCAAGAAGATCGCAAAACCGACAAAAGTATTTTTAGCAGATTTTAAGGTAACCTCCACGGTGGAAGTTAAGTGTAAACCGACAAAACCGCTTTTAGCAGATTTTAAGGTAACCTCCAGGTGGAAGTTAAGTGTAAAAGTGTCAAAACCGAAAATCGGTTTTCAATACAACTTCCACTAGTGGAAGTATAGTCTAAAAAGTGTCTAAAACCAGAAATCCAGATTTTCAATACAACTCCCGCTGGTGGAAGTATAGTGTAATCTAGGTGTAAGACATTTTATGTCAGTGCTATTGATGTTTATATGCTCCGTTATTGTACAAAGTCGCGATTTAAAAACAATTTTTAAAAACAGAGCTACCAAACAGATTTTATTTCATTATTTTTCTTAAAAACAATTTTCTAAAACAAATTTATAAAATCGTTTTTAAAAACAGAAAATCAAAACTATACGTTTCTGAGTTTTCTTTGTTTTCTTTTCTGCATTTGGAAAAGTATTGGATCCACAAGACTCAGACATATTTTCCTATTAAACAAGTATATTACATATAGAACTTTTACCGGTATAAAAACTTCACATACCAAAACGGCCACTGCCCATTTCATCACTTTATCATATAAAACATTTAATTAGCTTTACAACACCCAAAACGACATCCAAAAAGGAGTCACGGATCAAAAGATACGATCAATCAAAGTTTAGAATTTTTTTTCACAAAAACAAGGCTTTCAGACAAATTTAAAGGTAACTTCGAAGAAGATCTGCAAAACCGACAAAAAGTATTTTTAGCGATTTTTAAGGTAACCTCCACGGTGGAAGTTAAGTGTAAAACCGACAAAACCGCTTTTAGATTTTTAAGGTAACCTCCATGGAAGTTAAGTGTAAAAGTGTCAAAACCGAAAATCGGTTTTCAATACAACTTCCACTAGTGGAAGTATAGTCTAAAAGTGTCTAAAACCAGAAATCCAGATTTTCAATACAACTCCCGCTGGTGGAAGTATAGTGTAATCTAGGTGTAAGACATTTTATGTCAGTGCTATTGATGTTTATATGCTCCGTTATTGTACAAAGTCGCGATTTAAAAACAATTTTTAAAAACAGAGCTACCAAACAGATTTTATTTCATTATTTTTCTTAAAAACAATTTTCTAAAACAAATTTATAAAATCGTTTTTAAAAACAGAAAATCAAAACTATACGTTTCTGAGTTTTCTTTGTTTTCTTTTCTGCATTTGGAAAAGTATTGCATCCACAAGACTCAGACATATTTTCCTATTAAACAAGTATATTACATATAGAACTTTTACCGGTATAAATACTTCACATACCAAAACGGCCACTGCCCATTTCATCACTTTATCATATAAAACATTTAATTAGCTTTACAACACCCAAAACGACATCCAAAAAGGAGTCACAGATCAAAAGATACGATCAATCAAAGTTTAGAATTTTTTTTCCACAAAAACAAGGCTTTTAGACAAATTTAAAGGTAACTTCCAAGAAGATCAGTGCAAAAACTGACAAAAAGTATTTTTAGCAGATTTTTAAGGTAACCTCCACTGGTGGAAGTTAAGTGTAAACACTGACAAAACCAGTTTTTAGCAGATTTTTAAGGTAACCTCCACTGGTGGAAGTTAAGTGTAAAAAGTGTCAAAAACCAGAAAATCAGTTTTTCAATACAACTTCCACTAGTGGAAGTATAGTCTAAAAAGTGTCTAAAACCAGAAATCCAGATTTTCAATACAACTCCCGCTGGTGGAAGTATAGTGTAATCTAGGTGTAAGACATTTTATGTCAGTGCTATTGATGTTTATATGCTCCGTTATTGTACAAAGTCGCGATTTAAAAACAATTTTTAAAAACAGAGCTACCAAACAGATTTTATTTCATTATTTTTCTTAAAAACAATTTTCTAAAACAAATTTATAAAATCGTTTTTAAAAACAGAAAATCAAAACTATACGTTTCTGAGTTTTCTTTGTTTTCTTTTCTGCATTTGGAAAAGTATTGGATCCACAAGACTCAGACATATTTTCCTATTAAACAAGTATATTACATATAGAACTTTTACCGGTATAAAAACTTCACATACCAAAACGGCCACTGCCCATTTCATCACTTTATCATATAAAACATTTAATTAGCTTTACAACACCCAAAACGACATCCAAAAAGGAGTCACGGATCAAAAGATACGATCAATCAAAGTTTAGAATTTTTTTCACAAAAACAAGGCTTTCAGACAAATTTAAAGGTAACTTCCAAGAAGATCAGTGCAAAAACTGACAAAAAGTATTTTTAGCAGATTTTTAAGGTAACCTCCACTGGTGGAAGTTAAGTGTAAAAACTGACAAAACCAGTTTTTAGCAGATTTTTAAGGTAACCTCCACTGGTGGAAGTTAAGTGTAAAAAGTGTCAAAAATCGAAACCGTTTTCAATACAACTTCCACTAGTGGAAGTATAGTCTAAAAAGTGTCTAAAACCAGAAAACCAGTTTTTCAATACAACTCTCGCTGGTGGAAGTATAGTGTAATCTAGGTGTAAGACATTTTATGTCAGTGCTATTGATGTTTATATGCTCTGTTATTGTACAAAGTCGCGATTTAAAAACAATTTTTAAAAACATAGCTACCAAACAGATTTTATTTCATTATTTTTCTTAAAAACAATTTTCTAAAACAAATTTATAAAATCGTTTTTAAAAACAGAAAATCAAAACTATACGTTTCTGAGTTTTCTTTGTTTTCTTTTCTGCATTTGGAAAAGTATTGGATCCACAAGACTCAGACATATTTTCCTATTAAACAAGTATATTATATATAGAACTTTTACCGGTATAAAAACTTCACATACCAAAACGGCCACTGCCCATTTCATCACTTTATCATATTGATCATACACGAAATCCTCAGCCGAGATGGATGCCTGGATGCAAGGATCCGGGATAGGTCTCGGCCATCAGAGGAGAGGTTTATGTCCGACTTGGATCTCGGGGAGAGCCACGAGGACGGTTTCGGCCGGAAGTTCGCCTCGGCAGTTACACCAGTGGGAACGATTGAACAACCGTTATGAAGGTGAAGAGTTTCTAGAGTCTTTATGAGACGTTACGAATGAATGATTATAAGCTATAACAGCTAATTTCTTGCCTTAAAAGCCATGGTTAATGAGCTGAGGCAGTTACGGAAGGAAGGAAATAGCTTCAGGGAAGGAATGATATAAATGGGGCTCCCGCCGGCGGGATAAGCAAGACACTGACAAGCTTGGAACTTGAGTTACGACACTTAAGCTTCCAAATCCCTAATATCATTCTATTGAGGTTTTTCCTGCAAGAACATTTGGCGCCCACCGTGGGGCCTTGGTGAAATCATTCCCAGGCCGCACAAGCAAAAAACAGATACGGACGACAATGTCTCAAGGGTCACCAACAACAGATCCACCGGATCTCACTCAGTTGCTGGCCATGATCGATGACTTGCGCCAAAGATAACTAAACACTTCAGATAATGTTCGTGCCCTTCAACCGAGGGGCGCGGATGAGGGGGAGGATCATGAAGTAGAGCCTCTGGAACCGCAACCTTTGTCTCAGGCAATCTGGGAGGATGCTGTTCCGGATAATTTCAAACCCCTCGGCATCATACGATGGCAAGACGGACCCAGAGCACATCATCGCAGCTTAACAACACGATGGCACTCATTGGAGCAACCGACTCGCTCAAGTGCAAGTCGATGGCGGTACCTTCGGAGAATCGGCCCCGGTACATGGGCTTCCCGGTTGTCCGTAGTAAGCTATCAAGACTTCAACCGAAAATCATTCAAGCCTAATCGGCACCGCAAGGTAGCCAATACCTCCTCTTCGTAAAACAACGCCCGAATCTCTTCTGGGACTTCATGGCTAGATTCAATGAGGAGACTATCAAGGTCTCACATCCTAATCGGAGATATTTGTGGCGCGTTCCATGGCCTTAAGGCTTCAATGAGTCCTTAGCCCAAAAGCCCGCCAAGAGCATGGACGAGATCATTACTCGCCGAGTGCTACGTGAAAGGAGAAGAAAGTAACATGGAGAAGCGAGCTCGAGATTCTAAAGACAGGGGAGCAGGTCGCGACGAACGAGTCCGGACGCGGGATACTGCTATTACCCGTGAACGAGCTCGGGACAAACGGCCTCAACGTCCACGATCGGCTTTTGGCTCCGGAAACGTTACACCCCTCAACACCGAAGGAAGATATCCTCCGGACGTCGGTCATTTGAAGTCGCTCACACCACCTTAGTAGTGGAACACGGTTCTAGGGAGTGATCCGGTGCGTGGTGTGAGTTTCATCGTCGAAGGGGCACACCACAGAGTCCTGCGTACAATTAAGGAGGGAGATTGAGAAGTTAATTCAAAGAGGAAAACTATCAACATACGTGAAGGAGGATCCGGGCGGACCAAGGGATTCATCCCCGACGAGACCCGGCTTGATTCTCGGTCCAAGAAAAGGCAAGCGAGAAGAGGTGAAAGAAGCGAGGTCAACTCGGCATACTCTAAATACCATCTCGGTGGTGGCTCCACAAGTTCACCAAAAGATATGCTCGGGTTCCGGCGGTCAGATTGGAACCTCGAGGTCCGATCCCGGTGGTAACCTTCTGGGAGGATGCCAAAGAAGTTCGCCACATGAAAACGATCCTATGGTGATTGAGGTGCGATCCGGATTGGGGCGTGAAACGTGTTAATCGATCCAGAAGCTCCAGACGTCCTCTATGGGAAGCCTTCAAGGGTATGGGTTTCGAGCCAAATGAGTGCCTTTCACGACTCGGTAGGGTTCTCTGGCGAGCAGTGCGTTGGGATACCTCCACACAAACTACTTTCGAGAAGGAGAAAATGCCAAAGCCGTTCAGGTTAGATATTTGGTGGTTAATGCGTCGTCACCCTACAACATTATCATCGGGCGACCTTCGTTTAATGCACTGGAAGCGGTATTGTCAACTTTGTTCTTGACTATGAAGTATCCCCTTGGCAACGGGCGTGTCGGGGTTATCCGTGGAGACCAGGGGTTAGCCCGGAAGTGTTATAAAGACATCAAGGCCAAGAAGAGGTCAGTCCATAAGCTTCTCCAAAACATGAGGTCGGCATGGTTGATATTGATCCGAGAGAAAGGACGGGAGGACGGACTTACTCCCGTGAGGAGGTCAAAGATGTTCAGATCGGCCCGTTGCCCTCCCAAATTACCCACCTAGGAACGCAGTTGACAAAGGAGGAAGAGACCGAGATAGTCCAGGTATTAAGGCAAAATCTAGATCTTTTTGCCTGGAAGCCGTCAGATATGTCGGGCATAGATCCCGAGATCATGTGTCATCATTTGTCAATCGATCCTGGAGTCAAAGCGGTGTCACAAAGAAAGCGGAAGATGGGGGAAGAAAGGGGACAAGCTGTGTCGGAGGAAGTGGGAAAGCTGTTGAAGGCCGGTTTCGTGAAGGAGGTGCAATATCCAACTTGGCTATCAAACGTTGTTATGGTAAAGAAGAAGAATGGAAAGTGGAGAATGTGTGTAGACTTCACCGACCTAAACAAAGCATGCCCGAAGGATCCGTATCCCCTCCCTCACATTGATCGGTTGATCGACAGTTCCTCCGGGTTTCGTCTCCTAAGTTTTTTGGATGCCTACTCGGTACAATCGATCCGGATGAACCCGATGCGTCCAAAACACCTTCATGACGGAGCGAAGAATTTCTATTACGTAGTTATGCCTTTCGGTTTGAAGAACGCGGTGCGACCTACCAAAGACCGATGGATACGGTGTTTGCCCTCGATTTGTCGAATATTGAGGTATATGTAGACGACATGGTGATAAAACCACGTGAAAAGACCATGTGATAGACATTGGGAGACTTTCGTGGCGTACGGAATTCAACATGCGCTGAACCCGACAAGTGTACATTCGGAGTTCGTGGCAAGTTCTGGTTTCATGCTCACAAATCGAGGTATCGAGGCCAATCCAGATAAGTGCCAGGCGATTATTGACATGCGGAGTCCGACCTCGGTACGAGAAGTGCAGCAGCTCACTGGCCGTCTGGCCGCGTTATCCCGTTTCTTATCTTGTGCAGGGGACAAATCCATTCATTTCTTCTCGGCAATTAAGAAGAGCTCGGTTTGAATGGACAAGCATGAAGTGGCATTCAATGGGGTAAAGCAATTCTTGTCGCGCGCGGTGCTAGTCGAGAAAGAAGGTTCTCAGTTAATACTTTACTTGGCGGTATCCGAAGGGGCAATTAGTTTTGTGTTGGTACAAGACTCGGATGAGGGAGAGCGTCCGGTATACTTTGTGAGTAAGGTGCTAAAGGCGGAGACAGATACGTAAGATAGAAGGCCCGGCACTTGTGACTACCGCACGGAAACTCGTGCATTACTTCCTCGGACATCCCGTCCAGGTGAAGACTAATTTTCCTTTGAAGCAGGTGTTCAAAAAGCCAGACCTGGCCGGAAGGATGGTGTCCTGGGCCGTGGAACTATCGAGTATGAGATCGCTTTAGTCCGCGTGCAGATCAAATCCCAATCTCTAGCGATTTCATGGTGGAACTTGTCTATTCGCCAGAGAGGACTCTATTCAGAGGTGGATTTTGTCTGTTGATGGTTCCTCTAATCTCAAAGGTAGTGGCGCAGGAATAGTTTTGGAGGGTCCAGGAGAGATGGTGCTTGAATACTCTTTGCTTTGGATTTTCTCGCGAGTAACAACCAGCAGTATGAAGCTTTGCTAGCCGGTCCGAGGTTAGCTTTGGAAGTAGGAGTGACGCATTTGTTAGTGCGTACTCGATTCACAATTGGTGGCCGGACAAGTGGACGGATCGTTTCAGGTAAAGGATCCTATTTTGGAGAAATATTTGCAGCAGGCTATTTCATTGAGTCGGCAATTTGAAGTTTTTGAAATATGTCATGTGGCCCGGGAAGAGAATACTCGAGCCGATGTACTGTCGCGTTTGGCTAGTTCTAAGGATTCCGGGATGAACAAATCGGTCATCCGTGAAATACTTCCAAAGGCAATGTTGAGAGAGAGAATCTCGCCATTCGTGAGGAAGACGGTGGGTGGATGAGCCTGATTGTCCGTTATTTACAACAAGAGATATTACCTAGAGATAGAGAGAAAGCCAAACGCATCAAGAAGATTTCAGCCCGGTTTGTAATGGAGTCCGGGAAACTATACCGGTTGGGACGTGCAGCTCCCATGTTACGCTGCGTGTCAGAGGAGGATATGTCAACAGTGATGAAAGAGGTTCATGAGGGGACTTGTGGGAATCATGGAGGAGGAAGGGCTTTGGCTGGTCGGATCTTAAGGGCCGGGTATTACTGGCCTACGTTAACAAGGGATTGCCGAGATTATGTGGCACAATGCTCAAAATGCCAAACGTTCGCTCCAGCCATTCACACACCATCCGAGGTCTTGCACACCGTTCTGGTACCATGGCCTTTTTTATCAGTGGGGGGCTGACATCCTGGGGCCGTTCCCGGTGGCTCCGGGACAGTTGAAGTTCCTGATCGTAGCTGTGGATTATTTTACTAAATGGGTGGAAGCAGAAGCTGTGTCCCGAATCTCGGCAGACCGGGTCCGGCGTTTTTATTGGAGAAGTATCATTTGTCGATTTGGACTACCTCGTGTCATTGTCTCGGATAATGGGACACAATTTGCAAGTGCTTCGGTAGTGGAGTTTTGCAGGGAGCTCGGAATTCAAAACAAGTTCATATCTGTAGAGCATCCACAGGCAAATGGGCAGGCTGAGTCGGCCAACAAGGTCATACTCAATGCAATGAAAAAGAAGTTGGATTCGGCAAAAGGGTTGTGGGCACAATGCCTACACGAAGTTTTATGGGCATACCATACCACAGTCCATTCCACGACTCAAGAGACTCCTTTCCGGATGGTTTTTGGTGCTGATGCCATGATCCCGGTGGAAGTAGTTTTACCCTCTTGGCGTCGGGAAAATTTCGAAGAGGAGGCCAATAAACAAGCTCTAAATGAAGAGGCGGATTTCTTGGACGAGATAAGAGACTCGGCCCATGTCAGGGAAGTAGCAGCCAAACAGAGAATGACTAGACGTTTCAACTTGAGAGTGAAGCAGCGTGGGTTCAAAGTTGGAGATTTGGTACTTAAGAAAATAACCGATCCTACCAAGAAGGGTAAGCTAGATCCCAATTGGGAGGGACCATTCAGGGTCTCGGAGGAATTACAAAACGGAGCCTACAAATTGGAGACTTTGGGCGGATCAGAATTACCAAGGACTTGGAACGTTGCAAGTCTTAAGTTTTATTTTAGTTAAATATGCTTATGTAAAAATAATTGATGCACTCTTTCCCTAGGCAAGGGCGTGGTTTTAATGAGGCATCCATCTAATGAAATTATATTGCAGCATCTGATCTGTAGCAGCAAATGGCGACGTGCTTTGCTAAGCTCGGTCTATGATCGTCTTTCAGTCACGGAAAGGCTCTGTTCCCATGAGGAATACTCCTTGGTCAACCTCGCTGAGGCTCGAACCCTATGGCGACGTGCTAAGCTCGGTCTATGATCGCTTTCACCACGGAAAGGCTGCTCCCACGAGGAATACTCCTTGGTCAACCTCGCTTGAGGCTCAACCCTATGGCGACGTCGCTAAGCTCGGTCTATGATCGCCTTCACCACGGAAAGGCTGTTCCCATGAGGAATACTCCTTGGTCAACCTCGCTGAGGCTCGAACCCTATGGCGACGTCTTTGCTAAGCTCGGTCTATGATCGTCTTTCAGTCACGGAAAGGCTCTGTTCCCATGAGGAATACTCCTTGGTCAACCTCGCTTGAGGCTCTGAACCCTATGGCGACGTGCTGCTAAGCTCGGTCTATGATCGTCTTTCAAGTCACGGAAAGGCCCTATTCCCATGGGGAATACTCTTCGGAACGACCTTCAAAAAATGAATGTAATCGAGTTGCATCGGGCGTTCCATCAACACTCTTTCCAGTCTCGGTAAACCGATATTACCTGGAAGCGTATGTTGGGATTGTGAACAATTGTTATGTGATTTTCTCTAAAAACCATTAGGATTGCTCGTCACATCCTATGGCTCGGGGGGCTCATAAGTACTACATAAAAGTTCACAATTATGCACGAAATGAACAAAAGGCAAAAACTAACTTGGAAATTAATAGCAAAAATTCGGAAAGCAATTAAAAATAACCCGGCAGGGCAAATATTCAGAGTACAAAATGCATCCACCACAAGGGATGACTAACTATGAAAATTCTAAACAACAAAGAAATCAAGGGTTGGGGTTAGCGGAGTTGGCGTCCACCTTAGCATTTCCTTCACTAATGGTGGTCTCGCTATCATCTTCATCAACCTCCACCAGCTTCCCATCAACAATAGTCTTGAAGAAGTCAACCTCCGAGATGTCTATGTCGGGGTAAAGGCAACTGACTTGAGCTTTAGCCCGGTCAAAAGCTATGTCCCCGGCATCTAACATACCCATCTGGGAGTTCTTCAATGCTTCCTGCAGCTCGGAGCATGATTTTTAGTTCAAACTTGGTGGACATTTGGGCGAGCTCATCTTCCAAAGTCTTTATCCGTTTGCTGGCCTCCGAATTCTTCTCTTCAAGATTTGTAATGTTGCCAGCTGCTTCGGATAGTTTGTTTTTGAATACATCGTTGGCGCTGAGAAGGAATTGCTCGTTGTCAGTTAACCTCTTGATTTCGGCCTCTAACTCAGTTTTCTTTTTCTCCACATGATCACCAGATTCAAACAGACTTCGGGTGAGCACAGCACACCTCATAAGGTATGAGCTCAGCTGATTGGTGATCTGTTGTGAACCCAGAGCAGTCAACTTGTTCACGTCGGTTGTGGCGTTGAGGTGGTCATACAAAAACTTAAGGCCGTCGAAGTCGGCAGCCCAGAACCGATTCTCAGAAGAAGCTCGGCCAGAGCTATCACCAACTTCCTTCAGCAAATTGGAAATGGCCCAGTCTGCTGAGTTGGTTTCGTTTCCCATAATGGTCTTCGGCTTTTTGGGGATAGACTCGGGGGCTGGTTCAGGTTCAGCTGGGCGCTTCAAAGGAGAAGCGGTAATGGTGTTTGTTTCTGCAGCAAGATCACGGGTCGTGGTGTTCTTTTTCTTCTTTGGGACGCGCACTTCCAACCCGGCCAAATTGGACTTGGTCTCGGAGGGACCACCTTTGCCCATTCGGGCAGCACGGGCTTCAGCCATTAGCTTCCTCTGTTCCTTTACGGATATATCAGTCATCTTATCTGTGGAAAATAAAATGAAGAAAGGAAGTTAAACATACAAATAAAGTATAGAATAGAAAGATAGTCGAGAAGTTCTTACCTAGGAAGTCGGGGACTTCCTTGGGAGACAGGGCAAGTAAATCCTTGACCCGAATCGGTCTGAAAGAGTCCAGAATTTCTAAAGAGAGGATCTCGGTATCACTCAAGCTGTCGTAATCAAAACCGGAGATAGGGAGTGGATCACAAGTCCAGTACAAAGGGAACTTATGATGCCCGTCAGAGCCATAAATAACATAGGGGCACCGAGACCCACATCTCACTCGGATAAAGCGCTCTTTGTAGCCTTTAAAATTGGAGGTATAGGCTTGGAGGAAACTTCTTTTCGGGATGCCACTGATAGCAACCCGTTTGGCTCGCTTTTATTTCGAAAAAAGAGAAGAATAAGCCAATGGTGGGGGTTATAGACAGGGCCCGGCAAATTACTTCGAAGGCCCGGATGAAACCCCAGCTGTTAGGACGAAGTTGGGAAGGAGCTAGGTTGATGGTGCGGAGGATATCAGTTTCGAAGTCGGAAAGTGGGAATTGAATGCCAAATTCCTCGATCACTCCCGTATAAAAGTAAAACCACTCCGTTTCAACTCCCTGAGGACGGATCATACAGACACTCTCTCCAGATTCACAGGATTCTAGAATCACATCATCTTCGTCTCCTGTTGATGAGACACTCTGTAGGGAACGAAGTGCGGCGATCTCTTCATCTTGTATTAGGCTTCGCTTAAAGCCAACTTCCCTTTGATCGACGGTTGGTTTCATTATTAGCTCCACCGAACTCAAGAGTCGGGTCGAATCACTTTCAAGTAAAACTTGAGACAAACCCATCCACAACTCTCTTTAGGTCAGTCGTCCTTTTGACATTCCTCACCTCACGCATGCATTCCTCGAATAGGGTTTTTCGCTCTTCGTCTCCTAAATGGATTTTGCGACCGAAGTCATCGCATTCCCTAATAATGACCATGTTCAGGATTGAAACTAAAATAGTATAGAGAAGAGAGGATACCTGAGTTGATGATTGATTGCTTGGTGTGAGGGTTTTTTGAAGCGTCTGACGGCAAGAATTGAAGTAGGTTTGAGAATATGTAGAGGAGGAATTTGTGGAAGGCGAATAAATGGAATATGATGAGTTGGAGGGAAAAGTGGCATAAAATCAGGTTTTTCCTCTTATAAGAGCAATCAGGCAAAAGCCCAGGTGACCGTTGGGCTGGTGTCACGTGAGGCACGTGTTGCATTTTTAAAAATAATAATATGTGATACATCTCGCTAAGGGATTAAAGGTTCAAACTGTTTGGTCGACACGGATTCAAGAAACTTAAAACCGAGCGACCAAGGGGGCTTATGATCATACACGAAATCCTCAGCCGAGATGGATGCCTGGATGCAAGGATCCGGGATAGGTCTCGGCCATCAGAGGAGAGGTTTATGTCCGACTTGGATCTCGGGGAGAGCCACGAGGACGGTTTCGGCCGGAAGTTCGCCTCGGCAGTTACACCAGTGGGAACGATTGAACAGCCGTTATGAAGGTGAAGAGTTTCTAGAGTCTTTATGAGACGTTACGAATGAATGATTATAAGCTGTAACAGCTAATTTCTTGCCTTAAAAGCCATGGTTAATGAGCTGAGGCAGTTACGGAAGGAAGGAAATAGCTTCAGGGAAGGAATGATATAAATGGGGCTCCCGCCGGCGGGATAAGCAAGACACTGACAAGCTTGGAACTTGAGTTACGACACTTAAGCTTCCAAATCCCTAATATCATTCTATTGAGGTTTTTCCTGCAAGAACACATATAAAACATTTAATTAGCTTTACAACGCCCAAAACGACATCCAAAAAGGAGTCACGGATCAAAAGATACGATCAATCAAAGTTTAGAATTTTTTTCACAAAAACAAGGCTTTCAGACAAATTTAAAGGTAACTTCCAAGAAGATCAGTGCAAAAACTGACAAAAAGTATTTTTAGCAGATTTTTAAGGTAACCTCCACTGGTGGAAGTTAAGTGTAAAACCGACAAAACCGCTTTTAGCGTTTTAAGGTAACCTCCACTGGTGGAAGTTAAGTGTAAAAAGTGTCAAAAACCAGAAAACCAGTTTTTCAATACAACTTCCACTAGTGAAAGTATAGTCTAAAAAGTGTCTAAAACCAGAAAACTAGTTTTTCAATACAACTTCCACTGGTGGAAGTATAGTGTAATCTAGGTGTAAGACATTTTATGTCAGTGCTATTGATGTTTATATGCTCTGTTATTGTACAAAGTCGGGATTTAAAATTCATCCCATTGCAAATAACAGTTTCAAGATTTTCATACTACATCTGTCACTGCTATTGATGTTTATTTTCTGCAATGTGACTATAACAGCGACACACCCATTCCGAGACCAGGTCGTGGCAGGCTAAAGAAAGCATTAGGTGTACCAGATCTCGCCATGAATTTGAATCGTCCTTTCCGTATACAATCCATGAATATACCAACAAGCAGTGCTAACACAAGGAATAACAAAACCTCACAAAAAAGGTACAAATCAAACAGATTTCATGCTTTATTATGAATAGCATATCCTTATTTCTGTTTTATAACAGATTTCATGTTTTATAACAAACAGATTACAAATCAAACAGATTTCATGTTTTATAACAAACTTACATGTTTTTAATTTTTTTTAATTCTGTTAGCAGTTCAGATTTGCTCAATGCAGATCATACAAATGCCGACAGATTTAGTCATGATTCCCCTGTGATTAAACCAGTTCCTACCTCCACGCATATACCCGTTACGCATACGGACACTACATGTCCAATTTTTACACCCACTGTCAATTTGGATTTTATGACCGACTCAGATAATGATAGCGAATATGATCCTTTTGCGAGTGAGTCGTTTCCATATTATATTATTCAAAAATTGGTTTGTTGGGTACTATTTTTTATGTTCATCCGTATTTTCACTATTACTAACTATTTCATTAATGTAACATTTACTTTCATTCATAGCATATCTATCCGACGAGGATTACTGTTCCGATCCAGAAGAGAATGATGCACCATTCACAATTCATGACAGCGAAAATGAAACTTCCGAAGGTACGCCATTAATACAACTCCATATCCTTTTAAACCATTTTATATATGTTTTAACAGCTTGTCTTATTATGTAGCATATTATGACATCGGGGATCCTCTAATCGAGTGTCGTTATTGTAATGCCATAATGTGGTACCAAGAGAGGATGAACAAAAGTACACATTCTGCCAATCCTAAGTTTATATTGTGTTGTGGGAATGGCAAAGTTCAAATCCCCCTGCTAAAACAACCTCTTGCTATTCTTGGAAAATTATTGTTTGATCAAGACAACGTAGCTAGCAAAAGGTTTCAACAACATATCCGTGTTTACAACATGATGTTTGCATTCACATCACCTGGTGCAAAGTTAGACAATCTCTTTAACAACGGATGTGGACCACCAACCGTACGTATACAAGGTCAAACATGCCATCGAATCGGAAGTTTGTTACCTGCACAAGGACAACCACCAAGGTTTGCTCAGTTATATATTTATGATACGGAAAACGAAGTCCAGAATCGAATGCAGGCTGTGAGGTATTTTCCAAATTCTCTATTTTGCATACATTATGCTTCTTATGTACAATAGTTAATATGCCTACTGTGTTCCCTTTTTAAAATTAATACTTTTATCACCATTCTGTTTTTAGGAATGCTAAGGACATTGATCCTTTGGTGGTGGAACAACTTTCTGATATGTTGTATGCCCACAATACTCATGCTAAGAGCTTTAAAATGGCAAAACAGTGGATGAACAAAGCTGATACTCAAGATCTTAAGTTAAGACTCATTTCAGATAGGTCCACCGGTGGTAGGATATATAATCAACCTACGGTTTCGGAAGTTGCTGCCCTGGTAGTCAGTGATATTGACACCGCAGGTGTGAGGGATATCTTAATGCAAAAACAAGGAGGACAACTTAAGAGAATCAATGAGCTCTATGCAAGCTACATGGCATACCAATATCCATTGATCTTTCCGTATGGTGAAGACAGTTATAGACCTAATATAGCTCATAGAGACTCCCCCATCAACCAAAATAGCTCGCGAAACCGTCTAAAAATTAGAGAGTGGCTTTCATTTCGCATTCAAACCAGGTCAACCGAAGCTAAAACTTTGTTAGCTTCGCGTAGGTTGTTCCAACAATTTCTTGTCGATGGTTACATAATGTTAGAGTCAGAAAAGTTAGATTGGATTCGCAACAACCAACCTAAGCTAAGGGTGTCCAAGTACAATTCTTTAAATGAAGAGGGTGACAAAAGTCAACATCTAGGTTCTAGCACATGTAAGAGAGTTGTTCTACCTTCTTCCTTTGTTGGCGGTCGGCGGTTTATGGATCAATTGTACTATGATGGAATGGCGATTTGTAGTAAAATTGGATTTCCTGATTTGTTCATAACATTTACTTGCAACCCGAATTGGCCTGAGATTCAAAGAGTACTTGGTCCACTTAATTTGAAACCGCAAGATCGACCGGACGTCATTTCAAGAATTTTCAAAATCAAGTTTGATCAATTGCTTTCTGATTTAACAAAGAAGGATGTGCTCGGCAAAGTCCTCACATGTGAGTTTGTTCTTACATGTTTGTTAATATTCAGTCTTATAATTTTATTATGTACATTTTTGAGTTATTTTTTGCTATTTTCATTTAGAGATGTACACCATTGAGTTTCAAAAGAGAGGTTTGCCACATGCACATATATTACTATTCTTGCATCCTTCCAACAAATATCCAAAACCAGAAGACATTGACAAGATCATTAGTGCTGAAATTCCTGATCCTCATCAACATCCTAGGTTGTACAATTTGGTTAAGTCTCAAATGATTCATGGTCCTTGTGGTTTGGTAAATCCTAAATCACCTTGCATGAAAGACACAAAATGCTCCAAATATTATCCAAAGAAATTCCAAACTACAACAATTGTGGACTAAGATGGCTATCCAGCTTATAGAAGGAGAAATAATGGCCTAACTATTGAGAAAAACGACGTGGTCTTTCATAGTGGGCATGTTGTTCCTCATAACCCAAGTTTATTATTGAAGTACGAAGCACACATCAACATGGAATGGTGCAATCAAAGTACTTCTATCAAATACCTGTTCAAGTACATTAACAAAGGGTCTGATCGAATTTCTGCTGTGATTCAAGGCCATGAGAATAGTACACGACCAGACAATAGAAACGTAGATGAAATCAAGCAATATTTGGATTGTCGTTACATTTCACCAGCTGAGGCATGTTGGAGGATATTTGCATATTCCATTCATGGAAGAAAGCTAGCTGTAGAGAGAACTCAGTTTACTACAGAGACTATGAGCAAGTTGGTGATGAGCGTCAATATGATTCGGTTGCTCAACAACAAAATTTTCTTGGGTTATACTCCTCTCTTACAGGTAAATACATTGTTGTTTATTTTTTATGCAATTTCACTTTTATTAATAAAATTAACATGATATTTACAAAATGTAAATTCAACATATATATTATGCTATTATAACTGTTTTTGTTTTGTTTTCTATTTTATGGAATGTAGATGAACAACGATCCATTTTTGAAGAAATCATGGATGCTGTAGATAAGCAGAAAGGCAGGTGTTTTTTTTTATATGGATACGGTGGGACTGGGAATACTTTTATGTGGAACACTTTATCAGCAGCCCTTAGGTCTAAGAAAAAAATTGTCTTGCCGGTGGCTTCCAGTGGGATTGCAAGTTTGTTGTTACCTGGTGGGAGAACAGCTCACTCTAGATTTAAGATTCCAGTTCCTACTTTAGATACATCTATTTGCAATATAAATAAAAAGGATGATGTTGCTAAGCTACTAAAGATGACCAGTCTTATCGTTTGGGATGAGACTCCTATGACTAACAGGTTTTGCATTGAGGCACTTGACAAATCATTAAAAGATATTATGAGTGACTCAACTAATGGTGTAGACAAGATATTTGGAGGTAAAGTTGTTGTTTTTGGTGGTGACTTCAGGCAAATTCTCCCTGTGGTACCAAGAGGTACTAGGTCTGATATTATCCATGCAACTATCAATGCCTCATATATTTGGGATCATTGTAAAGTCCTAAAGCTTACAAAGAACATGCGTTTGCAAAATGGTGAAACTACATCAACAACTGAAGACATTAGGGCATTTTTTGAGTGGATCTTAAAAATTGGAGATGGCACCATGTGTGAACCGAATGATGGTTATGCTGATATTTCTATTCCTGATGAGTTTTTAATTGCGAATTTTGATGATCCTATTAAAGCAATAGTAGAGGATACATACCCTAATTTGAATCATGAATATCTTGATGCCTCTTATCTTCAAAATCGTGCAATTTTAGCTTCTACAATTGAAGTCGTTGATGATATCAACCAATACATCACAAACATTCTTCCAGGTATTAATCATAAACTTTAACTTATTCAATTATCGTAATCATTTAAAGTAAACATGTTGGTATGATATGTATAGTAATTGTTTCATCTTGCTCTTATATACATGTTTGGTGATTAAATAAATTCTATTAAATTTTAGGAGAGGTTAAAGAATACTTTAGCAGTGATTCCATAGACAAATCTGATGCTACAAACGTTGATGCATATTAGCATGTTATGACTGAGTTTCTAAATGCTCTCAAAACTTCTGGATTGCTAAATCATTCTATCAAGTTGAAAGTGGGTGCTAGTATCATGCTATTGCGTAACCTGGACCAATCTGAAGGATTGTGCAATGGAACCCGACTCACCGTTACCAGGCTTGCCAATCATGTCATTGAAGCCAAAATTATTTCTGGGAAGAATATAGGTAACATCATATATATTCCAAGAATGTCTCTATCACCTTCGCAATCACCGTGGCCATTTAAGTTGGTTAGATGCCAATTTCCAATAATAGTTTCGTTTGCTATGACAATTAACAAATCACAAGGCCAATCACTAGACCATGTCGGGTTGTATTTACCAAGAGAAGTCTTTATCCATGGTCAATTGTATGTCTCTATCTCAAGGGTTAAATCTAAAAAGGGTCTTAGGATTCTTATTCATGACAAAGAAAAAAAGGCCATGGTTACTACCACTAATGTTGTGTTCAAAGAAGTCTTCCAAAATATTTAATAGGTTAGACTTTTATATTTGAATGGTTCTATTTTGATGAAACTTAACCTTGCATTTCTTTCTTAATCATCCTACTTACATGGTTTATTTAATTTTCAGGTGCTCCCACAGAATTCATGATTTTAGAGGTTGGTTAGAATAGTTTTCAATGTGGTGAATGTTTCTACCGGTTTTTGATATGTATTTGTTATTTTGCATCTACCCATTACGAAGGCCTAAACAATTATTGACTGACTATGTAATATCACATTATCGTTTTTTACCATTAATTAGGTTGTTTGATTTTTATTTATTATTTTTCATCTAATCTATAGAAAGTGCCTAAACATTTATGTAGTTTACTTTGTAATATCACATTATACTTTTTACTATTGTTAGTTTTAATTAATTGACATTTCTATAACATTTATTTTATTTTCATTTCGTAAATTTATTTTACTTATTTTATACCATATACAACATCATCATTTTAATCTATATACTTATTTCTTATAATTAATTTACTCAATACAACACCATCAAAAAATTCACCCGTGCGGGAGCACGGGTCTCCGACTAGTTCATGAATAAAAAAACTGAAGTTTAAAATAAGATAATTAAAAGTTAAAAAAAAATCAAAACACAAAGATTAAGAGTTGATCCGCCTATATGATTGTACAAAATTCGAGAGATTAGTCTTTGTAGTTATGCACAGGGGATACCCCGTTTATACAAAAAAAAATAAAAAATTTAGGTACAATTTCTTAGGTGTGGTTCATACTTGTTTCTAATGAAAATATAACAAATATATAATTTTTTCCTACACATATACAATTTTCTCCTAATTCTACTCCTTAAAAAATATTTAAACACACTTGTCATATTTATATTGTAGAAAAATATGAACCACATCTATAAAATTATATCTAAATATTTACCAAAAAATTATTACTTTATATTTAAAACTTAAAGATTTAAAAATAAATAAAATAAATTATCAATAAATAAAAAAAAGTTGATTACTTTTTGAAGAATAATGAATCCGTCCTTTTCTTTAGAAAAACAAAAAATTTGGGGAAAGATCCATTTTAATAAAAAAAATAAAATTATGATATTTGATTAAATTTATAAAACTTTGTCAACTAATTAACTTTATAAATAATGAGATCTAATTAAATGGGTTAAATATGTTTTTAATTTTTATAAATATGCGATCATGTAATTTTGGTCTCTCTAAAATTTTTCTTCGAATAATAGTTCTCGCAAACTTTTTTTCATATAATTTTAGTCTTTGTTATGTTATAAAATTTTTAAAACGGTTTAATTACCTTTAAATTTTTAATTTTTTTTGAATATTTTTTTCCCATATGTGTTCATAATACTATACAATATTTATTTATTAAATATTAAAATTTTTAAAAATGAAAGAATTAAATATGAATTTTTTAAATTTCAAAAGATATTGATAAATATAATGAAAATCTCGATCTAGAAATCAAATTTTGAATTCTTTTTTTTTTTAAGGAACTTTTTATAATGTTCTACATATGTCCGTAAAATCATCATTTAAAACTACAAATCCGTTAATCACAAAGACTAAAACTACGTGCATAATAATTTTGGGAGGACTATTATTTGAAGGAAAATTTTAGAGGACTTGAAAGATTGCATATTTATAGGGGTTAAAAATATATTTAACCCAATTAAATAAATAGTTTAATAAAATTTTAATTTCAATTTATTCAACCTTTTATTATATTTACTCTTTTAAAAATATTTATATTATTTAATAAATACTTTTTCCCCAATATCTTTAACTTTTATATTTTGTCAAACTAAATCATTAATTTTTATTACCTACTGGGCTACTACCATTTATAAGTCCGATAAAATATGATGACAAAATATTTAATCAAACACCGTAAGAGTTTTTTTTTTTATAAAAAAAATACTATAAGAGTTTAAAGATAGTACACTGTTTGTTAGTGTAAAATATTTTATATGATTAAGATATCACATGTATATGATTTAAAGAAAAAATCAAATTTCTATAAAAATTAACGATTATAATTTCATTGATAGTATAAAATTGATTTACATTGTCTATGTATTTTCATTAAATCTATCAGATAAATTATTTAGATTATTAATTCATGCACTACTTTCAATACTGCAATAGTTATTCTTTTGGTTACGCAATGAGACCCAACACACCCTTTCATATATATTAAGAAAAATATAAAAAAGTAAGAGAGAATAATATTTTTTCTATAATGTCCTTAATGATGTATTAGAAATTATGAAAAATTAATTGATTAGAAGGTAAAATTAAAAAAAATGCATTAAAAATTAAAATAAATAATTAATTTTGGGACACTATATTATTCCTTTTGAATCATTTATTTTAGAATAGGAGAGAATAATTTAATAATATTATGTAGAACCTTTTTAAGCAAACGGAAGAATAATTGAATTTAATACGAAAATTAAAGGAAAGAAGAGTTATGGTGAATTATTGAATGAAAGCGAGAGTAAAGTAGTAGACTGACGTTTACTTCCGTTTCCATTGGCGCTCACGCGACCGATCACATGACCCATTTCAAAATTCCTCGAAATCCCACACACTCTGCTCACTAACATCACCATTCAATATATCATTAATCATCTGTAACTTCTACTTTCCATCTTCTTTTTCCAACATTACTTTTCCTCTCCTTCTCCCTTAAGTAACCGCCCATTAGGGTTTCATTTTCACTGTTTTGGAATTTTCTTACTTTATCACTATGCATGTTTTCATTGCTTATGTTTTCATTTGATAATGTAGTGTCATCAAATACCATGGAAGAAGCCCTCATGGAAATGGATCATTATAATCACACACACGTTCTGCCCGACACTCTTTCCTTTGCTAGAAGGTTACTTCAATCCTTTCATTTCTCATCTTTATTGGAATAATTTATGTTATGTGTTTGCTCATTGATTTTTGTGTGTCTAGTTATCAACTTGAAGCGTTGGACAGAGCGATTCGTGAGAATACCATAGTGTATTTAGAGACTGGTTCTGGAAAGACTTTGATAGCCATCATGCTTCTTAGAAGCTACGCTCATTACCTTCGAAAGCCTTCTCCTTACATTGCTGTTTTTTTGGTTCCCAAAGTTGTACTGGTTTCTCAAGTATGCTGCAACTGCGACTTTTATTTTATCATTCATTTTATTACTATCTGCTTTTTGAGGATTCACCGTGCTTCTTTGTTTTCTTCAATTCTGTATTCTAGCAAGCTACCGCCTTGAGAAATCACACTGATTTGAAAGTTGGAATGTATTGGGGAGACATGGGTGTTGACTTTTGGGATAAAGCTACATGGGAAAATGAAATGGGCAAGCACGAGGTGAGCTTTTTGTATCTGTTCGTTCATGTCATATAACAAATGTTCTTGTTTTTCCTCTAGTTTGGTGTCTGTTGTCTGCACTTTCTACCAGTTATTTGTTTGTACCATAGAATCTAATTACTGTTTGTAATGCTTTTGAATGTATAGGTACTTGTAATGACACCAGCAATATTGCTTGATTGCTTGAGGCACAGCTTTATCAAACTAAATATGATAAAGGTTTTAATAATGGACGAATGCCATCATGCTGCGGGAAAACACCCCTATGCTTGTATCATGACTGTAAGTGTTGTACTCTTAACTTATGTTTTTCTCATATCTACTTATCTACTTATTACCAAAGTATATTTTGGTTGCAATATATTACTATACATTTATTTCCAGTGACTAACTAATGAACTGAAGAAGATTTTTAGATCCATTCACAGATTTGCCGCACTATGTTGCTATATAATAGAAGTCAGTGTTGTCAATCGCAAATCATTTTAATTGGTGATATTGTTCAGTTGTATCATGTTTTTCTATTAAGTTTGCTATGTAAGTGTTGTAATTGCTATAGTGTGGGAACAATCACAGCCATGTATTGTAAGCTACAATGTTCATGCTTCCTCTGCATCACGAGGCTGTAGTACTAGTTTTAGCTGTGGAAGTGGTTGGTAGTTAGTTACTTTTGTCGGTTGCGTGCAGGAATTTTATCATCGTCAATTAAGATGTGGTAGCCTCGAGCTTCCTCGAATTTTCGGGATGACTGCATCCCCAATTAAATCCAAAGGTATACAAACTTAGAGAAAGTTTCTGTTCATTTATTTGCATTGCTAGTTTTTTTTATGCTTATTTATCAGCGTTTCTTCACTTTTATTTTTAATGCAGCTGCAAATTCTGAATCGACCTTGTCAAAAAATATTCGGGAACTAATGACTCTAATGAATTCAAAGGTTGTTTTTATTTTCTTGCTCTTCATGTACAAGTTCTTATTTCTCTTATTTATCAGCGTTTGTTCTTGCCTTGTTTAATTTATTTGATTCTTTTATGATTTAAAATTTAAGGTATACACATGTGTAAGTGAAGCTGTCATCTCACAGTTCGTACCAACCTCTACACCAAAATTCTGGTTTTACAAGGACAATGCAATTTCATTTATGCAATTCGAAGATTTGACCAAGAAACTCCACTTATTAAAACAACAGGTGTGCATATTTAAGCAAATCATTAACGTTCAAATATAGATTTCAAATTAAACTAAAGTTACTCTACACCTTTTTTTATTACCCTTTCTCACATTTGTCTCCGAGTCCAAGCTATAGTAGTGCATGTTTTTTTCCGATCATAGTTGATTATTAGTTTGAAAAGGTTCTAATTTGTTTTTCAGCATGAGTTTTACATCAGAAATTCAGATTTAACAGAATCAGCTGTAGATACCGCACTCAGAAAAATAGCAAGGATTTTTACTGCTTCAATATTTTGCTTGGAAGAGCTTGGTGTTTGGTTGGCTTTGAAGGTTCTCTCCCTTCTGCTGCAGTGAAATCATTTGTCACTATTTTATGTTCATGTTTGCATAATTATCAACTTTTTTTTATGTGATAGGCTGCAGAGTCTTTATCTACTATTGAAATCGAAACTTTCTTATGGGGTCACTCGGGTGATCAAATTGTCAAAAAGTTTAGTTCAGCTACTATGATGACACTGCAAAGTTATATACTGTTTGGTAATAATTCTACAAGCATTGAGAAAACATGTTAAATTTTTAATGTAATCTTTTGTTTATATTCTTTTATTAAATTTAAAGAATGTCTTCTTATTCAGATCCTCGGTGGAGTATTGGTGACAATATGAATTTGGACGTGGAAAAGGGTCTATTGACCTCCAAAGTGTCATGTCTTATGGACTGTCTACTTCAGTACAGGTTATTATAAATAAGTTTCTTTCAAAATATTTCAAATGGCTCAAGTATTCAAAATGCTAATCTCTGTTTTTATTGTCTTTAGTGGTCTTTTTATCTCATTTTGGCTTTGGTTTTGATTACTACAATTTCAGGGGTTTCTCTGAAATGAGATGCATAGTTTTTGTGGAAAGGGTCATCACAGCTATTGTCCTTGAGATTCTACTGAACACTTTGCTTCCGAAATACAATAGCTGGAGGACTAAATTTATTGCAGGAAATAGTAGTAAACTTCAGAGCCAATCTCGCAAATGTCAAAATGAAATCGTGGAAGAATTTCGTATGGGTTTGGTATGCTGATTTCTTAGATAATCTGTTGGACTGTAATAAGCAAATACTATTAATTACTTATTGATGAAATATTTTAATCTTTAGGTCAATGTCATTGTTGCAACATCAATTCTTGAAGAGGGTTTGGATGTTCAAAGTTGTAATTTGGTTATTAGATTTGACCCATCTCCCACGGTGTGCAGTTTCGTACAATCCCGAGGCCGTGCAAGAATGCAAAATTCAGATTATATATTGATGGTTAAGAGGTAATAGTATTGTTCTACTTATAGCTTTAGGCACGTGCCATTAAACATGCTGCAAGAGAGAGTTATAATATCAATTCTATACATTTCCTTCAGAGTAAAATTTCCCCAAAAAAACCTTCTTATTTTGTTCTAAAACTACAGTGGGGATTCTGTTACACGTTCTCGATTAGAGAAATACCTTGATGGCGAGGACATGATGAGGAAGGAGTCTTTGCGTTATTCTTCCCTTCCATGTGAATATCTTGAAAGTGATCAATTTCATAATCAAGCTTACCGTGTTGCAAGCACTGAAGCTGTTGTCAATCTTAGCTCTAGCATTACTCTATTATACTTCTATTGCTCAAGGCTCCCTTCAGATGGGTAAGTTCATAGATTGTTGGTCTTGTTTTATATAATATTATTTCTTTTTTTTAACGAACCTAAGATATACTTACTTTTGCGTTAATCTGGTCCTCTTAATTTTTAACTCAATTCTTCATCATTCATCCTATTTTGTTTAAACCCCTAGGTACTTTAAGCCGACTCCTAGATGGGACAAAGAGAAAGGAATATTATATCTTCCTAAGAGTTGTCCTCTGCATGCTATTCATGTACAAGGTGACACAAAGTACTTAAAGAATATTGCATGCCTTGAAGCATGCAAACAACTTCATCTGATTGGAGCGTTGACAGATAATCTCGTTCCTGCTATTGCAGTCGAAGAAGCAGAAGTGGAGGAGTTTGGTAACTTCTCAAGCCTTCTATTCATTTTTTCTTTTATTATTGCTTTTTCATTTTTCACATACTTAAACATATAATTCTATTTAAATTTAACCATATGATTCTTTGATTGACATCAAACAAAATTTGACAGGGAATGAACCGTATGACGAGGAGAAACCAAGTTATGTACCATTTGAATTGGTGAACCGCATGTCAAACAATAGTAACACAATCTACTATTGTTATTTAATAGAGTTAAAGCAAAACTTTGTCTACGATATCACCGTCCAAGACATTTTTCTTGCAACTAGAGTTGAACTTGATAAAGAAATTGGATGCATGCAATTTGACATGGGTTTCGATAAAGGCAGCTTGTCCGTGACCTTGAGACACAAAGGAAGCATTAATCTCTCGTCGGATCAGGTATCTCTCTAGTATTCTTCTAATTATATTTGATGTATTTGCAAGTGTTAAGGAAAAATCAATAAAGTCATGGTTTGTTTTTATTATCTAGGTTATTCTTTGTAGAAGATTCCAGGTTAATGTCCTTGAAATTCTTATGAATCATAAAACGGAAAAGGAAGCCGTTTTAGCAAAATGTTGTTTGGAAGATGATCTTGAGATTGATTATCTTCTGTTGCCATCTATTGCTATAGAGCAAACACCTGTTGTTGACTGGTTAACTATTAATTCCGTTCATCCATCTACAATCGAGTGTGTGCATCATAAATCCAATATACATACCAAAGAGGGTTTAGTTTGCAGTTGTATATTGCGAAATGCTTTGATTTGTACTCCGCATAATGGTCGGACTTACATCACCACTGGTATAATGGAATTGAATGGAAATTCTCCTCTAGAAGTAAAGGATGGTGAAGTTACTACATATAAGAAGTACTTCCGACAAAAGTAAGTGATTTTTTCGTAGTAGATGTTTATTCTCAAGTTAATTTATCTACTTGGGTGCCTTATATATGATCTTTTTTTTCTTCTTTTCTTCTTTTCAAATTTTAGGCATGGCATTCAACTGCGTTTTGAACATCAACGCCTACTTAAGGCTAGACACGTTTTTCCCGTAAAAAATTATTGTCATGGATACAGACAAGCAAAAGACAGAGGTTTGAGCATTAAATTTTGAATTTGTGTTTTTTATGGTTGCTTCTTAAACCTTTGGTGTCCACAGAAGATATGGTTTCTTCTTTTATCACTGTCTAAACTCTAATAATGTGTAATCTCATCTTAATCCCTCGTCTTTCTTTTTCAGATGTGAGCAAGACGTTTGTTGAAATACCTCCTGAACTCTGCTATATAATCATGTCACCGATACCAGTTAGCACGCTTTATTCATTTGCATTTATTCCATCCATCATGCATAGACTTGAGGGATTGCTTGTAGCTTTTAACTTCAAAAAGATGCATTTGGATCATTGCCCACAGAATGGGATTCAAACATTCAAGGTGGGCTACCTTCCTTTCCAGATTAAATAATTCTGTAACTATTTGTTGATTGTCCTTAATAGTTAATAGCTAATTTTTTTTAGAAAAGAAGAGTTATTTTTACTTCATGTTTTCTCTTATAGTAATTTATTAATAGTGGAAGTAATTCTGAATCAACTTTCCGGGTGCTGCCCTACTTTTAGTGTCAACTGCTTCAGCTAATACACATTGAATATATTGAGAAGAAATTTGTTAGGAACTTCCTCTGCTTGCAGTTTTTGGTTAATTTGTTTCTGAATATGTGATTTATATTTGCACTGATTGCATCTGCATTTTGGATTGTAGGTCTTAGAAGCAATGACCACGAAGACATGCAAGGAGATCTATCACTATGAGTCTCTAGAGACACTTGGAGATTCTTTTTTAAAATATGCTGTTAGCCAACAGCTATTTTATACACATCAAAATCACCATGAGGGTCTCCTCAGTGTGAAGAGGGAGAAGATAATCTCTAATGCTTCCCTCTCTAAGTTAGGTTGCGGTTTTAGTCTTCCGGTAATCTTTCTCACCCTGTTACATCTCTTATTGATGTTCTCTTTTTGGCAATTTTTAATGTTTTATTTTATACTATTACGTAGAATGTATCCATTGGTATACTATTTCTTCATTTGTATGATAGGTTTCTTAATTACTCCCTCCGTCCCAAATTATATGACGTTTTGGTCATTTCACACGAATTAAGAAAGATAATTATTACTTTATGGGAAAGTGAAATGGTGTATGACTTTACCAAAGTGTCCTTCAATAATTACATTGGAAAACGAAATTAAAAGAATAGAAAGAAAAAAGAGAAATAAATAGTAGAGGGTATATTAGACAAAAAGTCATTAATGATGTAATGAGATTCTAAAGTGACTTATAATTTGGGACGAATATTTTTGACAAAGTGACTTAGAATTTGGGACGGCGGGAGTAGTTGACATTGTTTTTATGGAACTGTGTAGAAGATTATAATTTTTATTCTATAGTTAATTCTCTAGTTTACCATAATATGTTATGTATTTTCTAAACCGTTGTGTGCATGAGATGAGGATTATACTGTATTAATTGGCTGTTCATTTTGCATTATTATCTTGAAATTCTTACTTGTGGATAGTATATTAATTTTGTTATTGGACATGTATTCTTCCGAGTTGCAGGGCTTCATACGGAATGAGGCTTTTGATCCTAAGACATGGATCATCCCTGGAGCTAAATCAAAATGTTTTACAATAGAAGAGATAGATTGCAATTGCAAGGGGACGAAAATTTATACTCGTGGGAATAGAAAGTTGAAACGAAAAATTGTTGCTGATGTTGTTGAAGCACTAATTGGTGCATTTCTTAGCAATGGTGGTGAGACGGCTGCATTGTTGTTTATGGATTGGATTGGTATCAAAGTGAATTTCAATATTGCACCCTATGAGCGAGAATTGAATGCCTGTCCAGACAATTTAGTTAATGTAAGGTTTCTAGAATCCCTATTGAAGTACTCATTTAGGGATCGTTCTCTGTTAGTAGAAGCAATGACACATGGTTCTTACATGCTTCCCGACGTGCCTAGATGCTATCAGGTACTTATTCACTATTTTCTTCATGACAATTATGTTTTCCTCTTTGGAACTATTTGAATTGGTTTATTTGGGCATATCTAACATAAACACTAGCAAGACTGTTTTGATATGACCATAAGCTGTTTTCAGCTTATTTGCAGAAACGACTTAGTTTATCTAGTTGTAGAAATTGTTAATGAAACTTATGATATAAATGCTTTATCAAGTTGTTTATCCAAATTAGGACCATTTTGTCTCAATTTTTGTATGATGTTTTTCTTTCCCTGCAGCGACTTGAATACCTAGGAGACTCGGTGTTGGATTATCTAATAACTGTGCATTTGTATAAAGAATACCCTGGAATGTCACCTGGGCAGTTAACTGACATGAGGTCTGCCTCTGTCAATAATGACTGTTATGCAATGTCTGCGATAAAAGTTCAATTGCATAAACATGTACTCCACGCCTCTCAGGAGTTACATAAACATATTGTGTCTACGCTCGATAAATTTGACCAGCAGTCTTCATCAACTTTTGGATGGGAGTCCGAGGCATCATTCCCCAAGGTTAGTTTGTCGAAATCTTAGTATAATGTTATTACATTGTAGTGTTTGAGCAAGGTGAAAATAGAGAGAAACCAAAACACACGGCAAAGCTTAAACTACACCACAAAGAGACACTTTTTATATAGTGCATTTCTACGTTGTAACACATGTAATAGTTCTGCCTTCTATGTCTGTCTTCAGGTACTTGGAGACATTATAGAGTCTCTAGCTGGTGCTATTCTAGTTGATTCAGGATACAACAAGGAGGTTGTGTGGCAAAGTATAAGGCCTCTTTTGGAACCGCTCGTGACACCAAATACATTAACGATTCATCCCATCAGAGAATTAACCGAACTTTGTCAGAAAATGAATTATAATATGGACAAGACCTTGTCTCGGGATGACGGTGTTACTAGTTGTAGAGTCGAAGTAACAGCTGACGGGGTAGTTCATCAACACGAGTACATAGGTACTGCTGACAAGAAAACAGCCACAAGGCTAGCCTGCAAAGGTGTTTTGAATTCCTTGCAGTCGAAGGAAACTTAAGGCGACTGATATACATGACTTGTATATATCTCGGGAATTGTAAAAATAGCGGGTTTATGATCCAAACAAACATTATCGTCATAAACCATATGTGAAAGAAATTGGTTTGGTTATTAGGTTCTAGTGATTGGTTTGGTAATGCCCTTTTAGTTTATGATCTATATGTGTGTTGAAGTTCTAGAATTAGTTCAATATATAGTTAGGGACTGCCCTATGTCTCTCTGTTTCACTTTTCATTAACATCTAATGGATTAAAGACGTCAAAACTATGAAGTTAGGATATGAATACGAAATGCACTGAATATGTAGTGTCTATGGGTCGGGTAAATCCAATAAATCCAACTTAAGTCCAACCATGACAATCTGTTTACACTTACACATTCAAGTGAATTTTTAAATTTACGTTTAGAATCTGGATCCTAATCTCTGAACAACTCAAATACATAATAAATGCCACCCACAAACCAAAAAGTCAAAGGTAAAAAATTCCGAATTTGAAAATATGGATGCACTCCATACCTTAGGTCCCGAAAATAAAAAACAAGTTGAAATAGAGCTCACTTCCCTTTCTCACAACTTCTACCCCAAACACATTCAAAACTTTAACACATATCTAATTTCTACTCCACTACAATCAAGCTAATATTATTCATCTATCATATTTGGTAAGTTTCTCACTTCCTTATTTTATTTTATTTTATTTTATTTTATTTTATTTTATTTGTGATACTTGCATTTCTTAGAATCATTATAGTAAATGCTACATTAGGTTACAAGAAATAGAACTATTATATTTGTTTTGTCATAATTAGATTTGGTAGGAATTTTGAACATATGAGGCATATTTTTTTTTTGTAATGTTTTGTTTTTGTTTTATGGTTCTGTGCTGTTCGAATTTTAAAATCTCTAAGCTTAGTCTAGATAATACAATTTGATTTTCTCTATTTTGTAGTAATTTGAATTTTGGTTTCATAATAATTTTTTTCCGCTTCTTTGATTATGATATGCATTTTATTGTTTGCGTTTAGGAAAAATAGTTTACAACCATGACAAATTGAGACATGGTAGAGTGACCTAACATGCCTCAACGCACAGGAGAAAATTAGACCCTTGCGACCTGTTATTGATGGATCATCTATTTGGGGTTATATATCTCCAATTCGCCGCGAAGCCCCCGATGCTCCAGTACATGCTAATAGAATCGATGTTGAACTTGATTCTATAATGTTTGATAGTTTTTCGAGAGACCCCTTTGACCTTTCATTGCTACCAACATTTCATCTGAAACATTTTCAAGCATAGACCAACCAACATTTTCCACGCCACTCTTGATGGGAATATGTTGAAAACTACTATGAGGAATTGCCACATCCCAACCCCATTTACCTACTCAGGGGATTCAAGAGACCAAGTCGTTCTAGATCGCACTTGACCGCTTCATGTCGGATAACATCTGTTTCACGTTGTATGATGAGCTCTGTTAGACATTGTCCTTGGAGATAATATCAAGGTACTTTGGATGACTGGCTTGTGGATCTCAACTTATGTATCCACCTATACCTGAGAAAGTATTACAATTGTTCATGTAACTACAAGGTATACCCATGGATCCTACAGTTACTGCTCCAGCCACAATCCTTTGTAGAGATGTTGATGGAACATTTGTGAACCATGATGCACATCTTGTGACAAATGGTGTACGTAGTGTGACCGATCTTCGTCCATAGAGACATTATGTATTAGAGTTTGACTTAACTCATCCTTACAAAATTGACTTTAAGGTGAGAGATGTCACTTTATATAAACTCTTTCAAGGCTATATCTTTAACCAAAATAGGACGTGAAATTTTCCCAATACACCCATCACACTTAACACTCTTTGAGGTTTAGTGTGTGGATATAATCGGTGGACGATCTATGATTCGATTGATAAACTCTTATATCATATTAGAGTTTGACTTAACTCATATGTTGAAGAACAACAAAGAATATGTTGTGCAGATTTTGTTTTGTATATATCATAATTGTAGTTTTATGTAAATTAATTAGCTATCTGTTTTATTTTTATCACATTTAATCTTAGCATTTATAGGAATAATATTCCCTTAATTTCAAGTCTAAATTAGCTCATCTATGTCAACCATATGTACTATATATACGATATGAACCATCCCTAAATTAGTGTCGTCAAACCATGGACGACTAAAAAATTAACACATCACTCAAGATGGAGACTGTATCTTTTCCGACCAGCTCGCACGATGAAAAATCTCGTCCCTAGTGTGATCATTCAAAAGATAACACAACCTTTAATCATCAAGAAGTCGAAGTAAATTTCAACTCATCTATCTCTATTCAGCCCAGAACAAATGGAGGAAATTGAAAAACTTCTACAGCAAACTATGTTATCTGCAGAAAAAGTTAGTACTTCTAATGTTGCCCAAAAAGGTAATTATCTATATGCTCTAAACACTAGAAAAAAAAGAAACAAAGTCATGAATCATTGACTGAGGAGCTTCAGATCACATGACTGGTAATTTTACGTTGTTTAGTAGTTATTCTCCTTATCCCTATAACTATACTGTTCAGATACCTGATGGGAATCATGCTAAGGTCATTGGTAAGGGATCAATTATTATTTCTCAAAATATTACTCTTATTTCAGTTCTATATGTACCAAAACTCGATTATAACTTGTTGTCCATTAGTAAGATTACCCGACATTTGAAATGTGTTGCTAAATTCTTCCATAATTCGGGTGAATTTCAAATTTTGGAGATGGGGAAGACGATTGGAAATGCTGAAGAGTGTGAGAGACTCTACCTCCTACAAGTTAAAAAAAAGAAGAGAAATTCAAAGAGCTCTCTTGTGTGGCAGCAATGGTTCCAAATACTGAGAATTTTATAATGTTGTGGCACTATAGGTTAGTCCACCCAAGTTTCATATACTTGGAAAATATTTTTACCTCATTATTTAATAAAAGCCACAAGCAGTTTCAATGTGAAATATGCCAATTGTCTAAACATACCTGCAACCATTACCCACTCCAACCCTACAAACCATCTAAACCCTCTTCATTAATTCATCGTGATGTATGAGGACCCTCTAGAGTTCACAACATTAGTGGATCGAGGTGGTTTGTCACCTTTATCGATGACCACAAACGCTTCACTAGGGTGTTTCTAATAAAGGAAAAATCAGAAGTAGGGCGAATATTTAAAAATTTCCATTACATGATACGAACACAATTTCAAAGCAAGATTCAGGTACTCAGAACCGACAATAGTCGTGAGTACTATAACCTTTTCTTAAATTCCTAAAAGTTTTAAATTGTTCACCAAAGCTCGTGTGTGGACACCCTCCAACAAAATGGAGTTGCGGAAAGGAAGAATAGACACCTTTTAGAAGTAACTAGATCAATCATGCTAGCCAGTAATGTTCCAAAATAGTTTTGGGGAGAAGCTTTCCTTTCAGAAACACAAAACATATTGCCTTTTTGTACCCTTGACTTTAAAACCCCTATTTCCACACTTCAAACATTCTTCCCAACCAACAAGATTTTTGATTCTGTTCCACTAAACATATTTGGATGTTCAACTTTTGTCCATAATCTCAATCCTCACTGTAGTAAACTAGATCCAAAATTCATCAAGTGCATCTTTCTTGGCTACTCTCATCACCAAAAAGGATATAGACGCTACTCTCTCCAAACAAAAAATTCTATCATACTATGGATATAACTTTCTTTGAAAATCATCCCTATAACACCAAAGTTGGCATTCAGGGGGAGCAATCACACTTATATCCAACTAAAAGTTCAGAATACCAAATTTTGGTACTTGAGGAAACCGAACCCACACAAATAGTACCAGACCAAACCCCAAATACTCAACCTAAAGTTGCCCAAATGTTACCAAACCAAACCATTGATACTCAACTAGCCGAACCAATATCCATCCCAGTTGAAAGGACCACCGAAGCTTCACAAATGTTAGCAAACCAAACCATTAATACTCAACTAGTTGAACTAGTATCCAACCCAGTTGAAAGGACCGTCAAAACTGAATCAGAGATTATTAATATTCCAACTACATCTCAGCAGAACCAAGAATGAAAAGCACATGAGGGTATTTGGAAGAACAAGACTCATGAAAGGAGAATGAAGGAAGTAGAGTCAAGCACAACTCCAATGTAAAACCATGAGTCCAACCAGGCTCTGGAAAATGAAGTTCCCACAGGTAATATGATCCCCAAACCTAAACATGTTAGTATAAATGCAACAATTAGTGATATTCCTATTGCAATAAGAAAAGGGGTGAGAACTTGCACTCATCACCCTATTAAGAGATTTGTCTCCTATGGAAAATTATAACCAAGTTATAGGTCCTTTGTAGTAGGGCTTGACAACATTGAAATTTCAAATAATTTTCATGAGGCACTGCGAAAACCTGAATAGGAAGCCGATGTAACAGAAGAAGTTCAAGCGCTTGTAAAAAGTGGCACATGGGAAATCACAGTCATATGGGGTAAATTATGAAGAGACATCCGCTCTCGTAGCTAAAATCAATTATGTTCGGGTCATATTGTCTTTGACCGCAAATCTAGATTACCCACTACACCAACTAGACATTAAGAATGCATTTCTAAACGTGGAGTTAGAAGAGGAGTGATATATCCAAATATACTTCCAGGACTTGAATCACCCAACACCTCGAATATGGTTTACAAGCTCCATAAATTCCTATATGGCCTCAAACAATCATTGAGAGCATGGTTTGACAAATTGACCAAAGTTGTCAAGAAAGATGGTCTTGTTCAATGCTAAACAGACCATACTATGTTTTCAAGCATTCGGTGGGTGGTAAGATAACTCTATTTATTGTGTATGTTGATGACATTATTATTAGAGGGGTTGCTTATGATAAAATAGAACATTTGAAGAGTTTACTAGCCAAGGAATTTGAAGTCAAGGATTTAGGCCAACTCAAAATTCTTTCTAGGGATGGAAATTGCTCGGACAAAGGATTTTGTTTCTCAAAGGAAGTACACTCTAGACTTACTTCAAGAAACCATGATGCTTGGATGTAAAGCTGAAAACACTCCCATGGAACCAGTTAAAAGAAGTGAAGATGAGAGTGTACCGACGAATAAAGAGAGATGTCAAAGTCTAGTTGGGAAACTAGTCTATTTTACTCAATACCTTACAGGTACACCAGACCGATGAATTTATTTTCAGAAGAAGTCAAACAAATGCATTGAAGTTTATACTGATTCTGATTGGACATGGTATTTATCTGACAGAAAATCCGCTACAGGTTATTGTATATTTGTAGGGGGTAACATGGTAACTTGGAGAAGCAAGAAACAAACTGTGGTGGCTAGGAGTAGTGCAGAAGTTGAATTCAGAGTTATGACATAAGGTATTTGTGAGGGGATTTGACTAAAACGGATGCTTGATGAAATTAGAATTTCCACTGACTACACAATGAGGATATTATATGACAGCAAGGCTGCTATAAGCATTGCGAAAAATCTAGTCCAGCATGATAAAACAAAGCTCGTGGAAATTGATAGACATTTCATAAAAGAGAAAATTGATCAGGAAATTATAAGGATGATCATGTCTCATCACACCAGCAGATATCAAACATTCTTACCAAAGCCCTTCCGAAAATCATATATGAGAATATCATATCCAATTTGGGTATGATAAATATCTACCACCCAGATTGAGGGGAGTGTTGAAGATCACCAAATAATTCGTTGTGCAGATTCTGTTTGTATATATCATAACTGCAATTTTATGTAAATTAATTAGCTGTCTGTTTTATTTTTATCACATTTAATCTTAACATTTATAGGAATAATTATTCCCTTAATTTATAGGCTAAATTAGCTCATCTATGTCAGCCCTATGTACTGTATATACATCTTATGGATTATCAACAAAATATAAAATATACAAGCATATTTCTACACCATCCTTACAAAATTAGTTTGTAAGGCGAGATATGTCACTATATATAAACTCTTTCAAGGTTCTATCTCTAACCAATGTGAGACTTGAGATTTTCCTAATACGATAAGGTTACATGTAATAGTTTTATAGAGTGTCTCATCCTTATATGACACCAGATACAAAAGGAGAACCCCCTAAAATAGCTCATTAAAAAGTACTAGATGAGGAATAAGAAAGTGTGGACTATGTCGTGGATGTATTATCGATATGTCTTCGTATAATTGCTATTGGGAGAGAGGCCATGACTAAGGGCGAGTTTCAGGCATAAACTTTTGAGAGGGTCACTTTATAGATAATCTTAGCAGAGACTCGACATGCATTGTAGTATATAAGACAAATGAGAAATAGGGGCACAAGATAAACCCAGTCGTAATATTTTGATATTATGGTTTTTAGGTTGGATACTTTTATTTATTTATTTGTATTTTATGAAAATTGATGATTTATTAATATTTTGTTTGATAGTTCGATCATATTTATGAATGAAAATTTTCATTAAAATTACTACGGTCTATATAAGAGTGATTTTAGTGTAAAATAGATATGTTTGAATTTTCAATTTTTAGATGCTATGAAAAATATTAGTTAATTTCTTAATCCACCCCACAGGGGTGGGGAGCATCCCATGAAAACCCGAAAATACCCATCACAAAACCGGAAGTTTATTTTTGGTTCGCACCACTTTCTGAAATATTTGAGTGAAAATCGAAAGTATATCTCCAATTCCTTACCGGAAGTATACACCCGACTCTGGGCATGATAGTTAGCAGAAAAACAGAACTATAAGCAATTTAACAAAGTATTCAATTTATAATTCAAATTAAATACCCACAATTTTTAAATCGAATAAATGTCTAAAAAGTGTTATCCAAAATGCATTTCATAATAATGGTATTCAAAATAAAGATTCGATACAATACAAAATAAAAAAACTAAAGTCAAAATACAATCACACTAAACTAATGCGTATGGTGTAGACGGCCTATCACCCTCGAGGCGTCCCTCCGTTGTCTCCTGTATACATGGGCACCTTGAACCTCTACCATGGTGGCCTCCAAAACTCCTCTAACATCGAATCCGTCAGGAAACAACCCTCTGTCAATGTCATCCCTAGCAAGCTCCATGATACGGCGAAACCTAGGCAACATGTCTTGGGCATGATCCCTCCTCGCCTGCTCCTCCTCCAGGATCTTCTGATGAATCGGCCCGGGTGGTTCCCCTGGAGCCTCCCATATCATGTATAGATGGGAAACTCTAAAGAACCACAATATGTAACCGTACGCGTAACTCCAATCGTTTGGAGCCACGATACTCCTGGTCTCCTCAGGTACGGGATGGTTCTCAAAATCATCAAATATCTTATCCATCTCCCTCCTCTTCACTGTCGGAAGGGAAGATAAAGCAGGATCCCGAGGAATGGTCTGAGTATACTCGAACTGATGCATCACTCGCTCGGGCATATAAGTAGTAGTCTTCCGAGTATTGTAGGCCAACCAACCTGTATATAGAGAAACCTCATCAAATGGTATCATCTCACGGTGGTCGGCGTAGGCACTGAAGTGAGTGTCCTCATGCACTATTCGATATAGGTAAACCCAATAAGGTAGTGTCACCTGGTTGCTTCTGAGCGGCTCATATGCACATGCACGAGACATCTGCTTAGTATAACCCTCAACAAATGACCATCCAGAAATGCGGGGGAAGTGTTGTAGGATCCATCCCTGAAATATCAAAATTAAACTAGTTAGTTTCAAAATCAAAATAATTAAAAAGGAAAGCTAAGAGAAATATTTTATACCGTCATAAGAGACATGCTGCTGGTTATCTTCCTCGTCTTCCACTTAGTCGCCTCAGTCAACTTGGTTTACAAGTAAACCAACCAAGTAGTCCCCTAGTTCCACCCACTGACTTGCTCTAAATCAACAAAGAACCTAAGATATATGATGTAAGTGTAGGTGACACTGGTGTCCACAAAGATCTGAGTGCCAACAAGATACAAGAGGTATGCTCTCATGGCATACCCCCTGTGAAGGGTAACCTGCTCGGGATCACCATAAGCAGCAGTAGCACGTGCAACCTCCTGATCAAAAACCTACTTCAACCAACTATATCTCACATGGCAACCACGTTCCTTATCAACCTCGTCCGGCGCCTTCTCCGCGGTAACTCTAAGCCTATCAACCAACAAATTAATGGCCTCGTCTTTCTCCAACTTCTGGTGATCCAAAAACCACCCTCTGATCGACAATTGAAGCAGACAAGCAACATCGTCGAGTGTGATCGTCATCTCGCCATGTGGTAGATGAAATGAAGACTTCTCCTCGTGCCACCTCTCTACAAAAGCGTTGGTCATCTCCCAATTGACCATGCTATATCCATAGAAGGTCAAGTCTTTTAACCCTGTAATGCGTAATAGATCATCAAACCATGGTTCGAGAGAGGGAGTTAGCTTGCTGATCTTCCTCGTATGACTTATGACCTTCAGTGCATCGCGATCCTGCAAGAAAAAATTCACTGTTAGAATTTATAATATTATCCATAGCATAATTAATAACTGTAATATAAATGTAAATTTCATACCTCTCCATCCCATATATGTCTTGCCACATGGATGCAATAAAGAGTGGATAAGTCAGAAGGCCCCCCTCCAAAGACCTGAGGGACTTGTGGTTCCGCCTCTGCCGCCGGTGCCTCTGTTGGCACTGGTTCCTCTAGTGCCACCGGTACCTCGGGTGACACTTGTACCTCAAGTACTGCGGATGTAGGATCAAGTCTCATCTCAAATGGTCCCGCCTGCGGTAGGTCGTAGGTAGGGAAGGAGAAGTAGAAGATGTAGAATCAAAATCAGCAGAATGTGCCTCGGGCATAGCCTATCTAGATGTCGAAGGAACCTGTGTGGCCTGAGTCCTCTCTCTCTCAATACAGAAGCATGTTGTGCAACCCGGTCATGCCTCAAACGTGACGGTCTCTCAGACATATCTCATGTAAGAACGAAATGTTAGCATATGGCTTATAGAGAAAAAAATGAAAAAGAAAATACAGACAAAAACCAGATTGATCGTCAAAAACAGAGCTTCGTACAGCCCCACCCCAACATCTCAAATGTGTCAAAAAAAACATGGATTGATCGTCAAAAACAGTTTACAAACTCTATTTCATTAATTTCAATAGAAATTATATAAACTCTAAAAATGTGTTAAATCACTTACTTGATTGATTGAAGACGGTTGTTACTTGCTTGATTCCGTTACTTGTTGTATTTAAGCAATGGTTGATGGTTTGTGTTGATTGTTTGAGGAGAATAGGATTTTGAGAGAAATGGTAGAAAAGAGTGATTGAGAGGGTTTGAGTTTGTTTTTTTTTAAAATTTTCTGTTATGGGAAGGGGAAAGGTTCTGACTCCCTTTAATTGCATCCAGAAACTTGGAATATACTTCCGGTTTTAAACTGTCAGTAAACTTCTAGTTTACAGCCAACCCTTTTTAACCTGATTTGTATGGTATAAGGTACGAATCGAAAATATATTTTCAATTTCTAAAGACAGTAGTGAAATTTCATGTGATGCACTAAAAGACTATGAGATGGATTAAAAAATCCACAAAATATTATTGTAAAGTGTATGAGCACCATATGATAGGATGTGTAATGAATAATCCCCTAAAGTTGATACGTTAAATTATATGTTTTGTTTATTTTGAATTTTTGAGAGGGTTTGGTTGGTCCTCCTCTCCCTTTCTTGTTTATTTTGTCTGTTTTCATTGATTTTTTTTATTTTGACTTGAAAAAATTAAAATTGTATTTTCCCAAATATGAAAGTATTTTACGATATTAAATTAATATATTTTAATATATATGTTGAGATTGAAATTGCGAGTGTTTATTAATAATATTGTATTTTGAATTATTTTTTTAGAATAATCAAAATACATTGAGTCCACTTTGTTACTAATAATTAGGGAAACCTACATAAATATAAGGTTAATAAATACATGATTTGATTTTAACTAGAAGAATTTGGTGAGTTGTGAATATGCTGTCATTAACTCATGATGAATTGTGCTTCTATAAAATCTACATATGACAAAGAGCTATCAAAAGTGTACTAAAATAATAAGCCTACAACATAATGGAGGAAAAGTGTTCACTCAATGTTACTAACAAACTTCTCAATTGTTAACTTAAACAACTGAATGATAACAAAAATCAAACAGAAAAATTGAAATATTCAAATTTAGCCTCCAAAGAATGATAGGAACATTAGCCATGGTGGTGTGGTAACTTTTCTGCCACCAAGAAATAGAAAAGTCCCATTAAACCAGAATGCCTTATACTGCTACTATGGTTAGCCTCTAGCGTTAAAGTTTCACCATCAAATATCTTGATAGAACCTGGTTTAAGGTAACAAGTCGACATTCCTACAATATATCCTTTCTCATTTCCTGCTCCTTTTCCTTTTCCATATTTTGGAATTGAACTACATATAGCCCTCCCATCCTGACATGCACACAACCAGAATTTCAATGATAATCGAACTCGAATCATCTACCGCACGTAAATGATTTCAATTATGTAATGTTACCTGTCCATATAGAGTTATTCCAACTGCACCTGCATGCTGATGACCGACTCCATACACGACATAACCTCCGGTTTGCATCGGGAAGCTTGCTCTCTTGACATCAACACAATCACTATAATTCAGATGACTTGTGCTGCAAGGTTCAACTTCATACTCAATCTGTATATAGCAAAAAATCTGTTACTCACACATGAACTGGTATAATAACATACATAGTAATATGAATTATTATTATTATCTTTTGATTTGAGTTACCTTGCAATCATGCTTTAGACTCATTCCTATAGACTTATCTGAAATCTTCAAACTATCAGTCACATCAAATATATAAATCTTAACAGGTACCATAAACTCTTCCCAATTCATCCACATAACTGTGTATTTCAAATAAAGCTTTTGTTTTGAACCTAAGAACCCTTTCATCAACCTACAGTTACCATTATCAAGACAACATTGCAAACCTCCTTTATAATTCAGACTCAAATTTGTTGTAACATTGTACAAATCACATTTACACTCAGTGCACCCCATTCTATCTTCCACACCTCTTGTATCAATAGCATGAACATTGATCAACCATTTTTCCTGATACCCTTTTGGAATCTCTTCAGGATTACCAACTTCTATACCATAAGGATCTGGAATATATGTTTTTGTGCCTCTTGTTTCAGATCCAAGACCATAGTATTGTCCAAAAACATTGTCTTGACAGAAACCACTATTTCTTACAAAATCAATACTATTTTCGCTATCGTCTGTCGCGTTTATAGGTTGATGGTATCGTACAGCAACCCAATGATGTAGATAAGTTTGATGGAGAGGTACTGATTTCCCTGATTCATCAACTAGTTCAGCATTCAAACTCTTGAGTGAAATATGACCTCTAGGAAAATCAACATCATGGTATATTTTGTTTGAAACTGATCCTGGACTTAACTCAATCTTGGGAGACAAGAAAACTTTAGCTTGAATGTGTTTTCTAATACCAGCTGATGAGAATGATGTGCTTGACAGAAACACTAGTACTAGTATTGTCCATGAAAGCTTGTGATTTTGTGATACAAATTTCATGTTAAAAATCTGTTTATAACAACAATTAATTACTAAATCAAGAAAAGATAGATAGATATATTCATGTTTATGCTAATGTTAATCATGTGACAAGGAACTTACCTCTCAAAGTAACACTTGGGGAAAAACTAAGTACCTCTAACTAGCTAGTAGTAATTACTAAAAGATGGTTGAATTGTTAAGATTGAAAGAACAAATATTTATGTAGGAGAAGATTGAGAAAGGTGGCTTTTGAGATGGTCTAAGGTATGGCGTTTACCAAATATGGATAGTAAATGGAAAGTACTATGTGTTTGAAGTTTCAATGCTTGTAACTGAAAACGGTCGAATGAATAACTTGGAGACTTAAATAGTAGTTTTTTTGGTAATCGTTTCATGAGAAAATGTCCCTGAGTGCCACGGGTTATATTCTTGGTCTTGGATCTATGTATGCTTTGAATTTGTTGAGTGACTCTATAAAGGACATGAAGGACAATAGATAAATAGGCTATTAGAATACCTACTATTTACACTTAAAAATGGGTGGATATATAAATGTAGTAACATCATGGGGAAAGAATAGTAACACTCTTTTTAATATTTGTTTTGTATAAAAACTTTGGTAGATTCCACATTTGAGAATTTGACCTCACATAGAGTAACAAAACTTGTTAAAATACCCTAGTTTATAGTTTTGCTGGCCCAATAGTTTTCCTTTCATTTTTTTGGTACTGATGACAGCTACTTCTATTTTGTATATAAGGCTCATTGTATAAAATGTTAATTCGTAAGATGAATAATAATAATTCTCTTCCTTTATTTTTTTTTTTTTTTTGTCTAAATGATTTTCCATCACGTGCTTCAATGGTACACACACTGGCGGAGTCAGAAATTTTAAATAGTTTGGACAAAAATTTAAACCGCAAATTACATATGATATAATATATAATTTTACAAAGAAAATAGGGGTTGATAACCAACAACTAATGATGCTCATCAAACAACTACCAATGATGTTCATCAAACAACTACCAAACGAATATTATGGATCCATATGCATCCCGATGATAATCCAGAAATTACCATCGTTTCTCCGCCGCTCAACAATCTCAAATATAATTCTTGGAGTCGCTCCATCGTTGTTGCTCTTTTATCTAAGAACAAACATGGCTTTCTTGATGGAACTCTTCCACGACCTGAAGAATCAGATCCTCTTCCTTTTGCGTGGGATCAGTGCAATGCTATAATTATTGCATGGGTGACCAATACTATTAAACCTGACATTGCTCAAAGCATCCTATGAATGAACACATTTTTTGAGATTTGGGCTGAGCTCCGTGACCGTGTTGGCTGGGATTTTCAACAAAGTAAAATCCAACCAATATAATAAAGGAGTTCAAAAGGGTCTTTTGAACTGATTTCTTGGAGGGAAAGAGAGCATGAGTGAAGAATGTGGGTTTGTGGAGAGAAGTTACAAGATACACGTGGTGTGGAAGGGAATGAAGTCCGCCAGAAAGCAGTTATCATATATGTATTATAAACAAAGCACTTAGTGCATAGTGTTAAAGGTTCAAACTTTTACATTCCTAACGCTGATCACTCAAAGTACCCAAGCGAACGATCGAAATGAGTCAGGTTAGGGCAATGTATGTTTGAATCAACTTACTTTTCAACTATTTTAATGTTATGTCATTTACCTTTACAATTTAAACGCTTTCGTTTTACTTTACAATTTTTACTTTATTTGCTTTTGAAATCATACAAATGCGTTTGACATAGGTCGAACGAACTCTTTGAAAACACTTTGTAGAAAAACACTTGAAAACTGAATCATTGTATTTGTACTGAGGTTCCCTGGTCGATCTCGCAAGTAAACTTTTTGGTAAGAGACCAGCATTATTTACAAAATCTAAGGGTAACCAGGCCGTTACCATCAAGGCAATATTTTTTGCATCTATGATATTCAAGAGGAACTTTTAACCTCAAACTAGGAGATCTCACAATCACTTAGTTCTTCAGCAACCTCAAAAAGCGAAAAATGAAAGTTTTTCTTAAGTCGATCCTTCCGAATGAGCATGATCAGTGATAGAAACTATTATCTCTTGTGACAATTAAAACCTTTGAATAATTTGATAAATGATAAATAAAGAACAACGTCCCTACTCAATCCACTCGAACAAAATGTAGTTATTTTGTATATATATTTTGTGTACATATAGTATCGTTTGATTAGTTTTGTATATATTTTCTAGGTATTTGTTGCATTATTGGAGCATTGAGAAGAAAATCCAAATGGAGCTCCAAGATGCAAGTTGATCAATAATGGAATAAGGCAAAAGAAAAAAGCCATTCCAAGTTATCCAGGAAAAGTAACAAAAGTTGCTTAAACGTCATGGATTACTGGGCGATGGCCAGGCAAGGGCCACCGCATCTGCGTCGCTGGGCGATGGTGGAGCGAAAGGAGAAGACCAATTTTGGAGTTGTCCCTACCTTGCTTCGCTTTTAGGTCGCTGGGCGAGGAAAAGAAGTGTTGTAACACCTCAATTCTACCCAAAGTTTTATATGTAAAAATCAGAGTAATTTTAAAATTTCACAAATTTAATACTGAGGCGTTAGACCATAAAAAACAACTCACTTTAAAACAGTTTCCTTTAAAGTATAAATTTCGGATACATAGCATCGCAGGAAAACATAAATTGATTCATAGAAATCAAAACATCTCCTTTATTAAACTTCCTCATCAAAATAATGTTTTTATGAATTATGGTTCTTATTCACAAAAGGAATAATAATGAAACAACAACAACAAGACGACATAAATGTTTCCCCCCGAGTGCTACGTATCAGAACGACACCGACTCGACTAACAACAGCTAGAGACTCCATCTTCATAACCTGCACGTTACCAATATATAGGTAACGGCGAAACAAGTAAAGGGTGAGATACTCCAAAACATATAATTAAAGGCATGATAATATATATATACAGTTTCGGAATTATAAAGGGTATAGATTAATAATTGTGATTCCAACACATAATCAAACTCACTTACTTTACTCGTCATCCTAATGTGTATAATCTACACCTTATCACCATAGCCTCATCGGCATAAAACGTCGCAACAACACATAACCCTCTGTCACCACGAAATTGTCACAAACTAATACATCACTAATTAACACGGTAGTCTTAAACAACAACATCAACCGACAACATTAAATAATGCTAGTAATATAAGCAATATAATAAATCATCATAAATTGGCTAGAGCCCATCTTCGCTTTTGGCATAAAGCCCATCTTCGCTTTTGGCATAAAGCCCATCATCACAACATCATCACAAAATATATCATCGCAATTCAATATCATCCCTCAATCAACAAAACCCAACGCCAAACAACTCAAACATAAACATAACCGACTCCATGAGACACGACTATGTTATGCATGTGGTACCCATCGCTTTGTCCGTAATTAGGGACACTTGACATAAAGCCGATCTTCGCTCGGCATAAAAGCCATCATCGCTTGGCATAAAAGCCCTCTTCGCTTGGCATAAAAGCTCTCTTCGCTTATGCAATGTATGTGACTCGACAATAAAACAACACAACACAAAAACAACATCATCGCTCATCCAAATTGGCATAAAACCCACATCGCCATAATTTATCCAAAACATGATAAATATATCATCGCATCATAATTGCATTATGCAAACATCACTAATAAATTCATCAAAAGTCATGCATTCACAAATCGGAAGCATTTATTAACAACCTCAATTTAATCATCACATTGCATATCAACATGTATTCTTTAATAAATACACTGTCGCAAAACTTACGTTTATTAACACCGCATCGTTATTAATTAATTCGCTAAATTCCGAAAACGGAAAAATAGTCAAACGTCAATAATCGCCGAAAGTAATTCCTAATAACGGTATTAATCATAATCGTCGACGTCGAAATCGGATTGTCCATACATTTTAAATCTACTAAAACACCGTCCGATTCAATTTTACCGTAAATTGGCCTATTTCGGGTCGTCTCGTAAAAATTCGTAATTTCTAAAAACTAACCTCACCACTACGTTCTACACGTCAAACTTAGCTAGCACGTCAATTTTCATTGAATTCGGAGCAACTTGCTCCGTCGCCGAATTAAAATCGAAAAATCGAACACAATCGGGTTCTAAATTTAATCGGCTAACTTGTGTCCTAATTATATTTTATGGTTACCAAGTATTACTAAGTGGAATTGGAACTTTAAAATAAAACAAAATGCATTGCACATAAATTATGCAGTAGCAGGTTTTAAAAAAAAAATAGAAAACACAAACTACACAACAAAACAACTTTTTCCGTTTTTCCTCTCTTTCACAAGGGACCTACGTCCCCAAGTATGTATATGAGCAGGAGGCGGGGGCCTCCCCCCTTCTCCATGCTTCCATCATTTTTTTTTCATTCCCTGTATTCACTGTAACCCTTTTTTTTTGGTTTTTCAACTTTGCTGTTTTGTTTTGTTTTTTATTTCCATTTCAACTTATATTTTCATTTCTATTTTATATTTTTTTCATTTCTATTTTATATTTTCATTTCTATTTTTCCAAACACTACAACACTAGCAACAATACATCTATAATCTCTACTCTTCATCCAACTTCTCCAAACTATCACAACAATCAACCAACAAAATCATAAAACTCTACTATCAATTTTTCCTCAATTCAAACTAAACCCACCAAACATCTCTTATCACTAACCCACCATCCCTTATCATCAACACAACATATATACCTCAAATACAACATCAAAACATACTTCTACCATCAATTGAGAATTTCAACAACAACAACACAACACCAAAACAATGGCAAACTATAACCCCATGGATCAAAATACTAATTTTTCCTAAATCCACAACATACCTATCAAACCCTAACTATATGGAAAGGAAAATCAAACCCCTTACCTCTAGCTTGGTTGATTGCAAGATGCTCCATCAAAGCCCCAACCTCAAACTCTTGCTCATGATCTTCCCCATCTTCTCCTCCTTGCTCTTCTTCTCAAAACCCTTTTCTTTTCTCTCAAACTCTCAAGTTTCTATTCTTGGCTTTTGGTTTTTCAAATGGGAAGAAATGAGGAAAATGGCTTATATAAGTTATGTTTCTTACTAGCTTCCTCACTTTCTCATGTTTGGCTTTGGTGTGTTATGAATGGAAAGAAAATGAGGAGAAATGGTTTATAATATGTTTCTTAGTTGAAAACCCAATTCTCATCAATTACTCCTCACACCCCTAACCAATTCTTACAATATAACACATTAATAATATTTATCGATATCATTTATTCAATCAATTAAAATAATTTCGGGAAATTATATATCGGTCCGAATAGTATTTTACCGAACCGAACAAAACATCGCCAAATATATTAATAGATATACCGTTTAATATAATTATTTTCATCGCCAAAATTCGCCAAACGATAATTCAAAAATATTAATATAATATAATATTAAATAAAACAGGCGTTACAAGTGTCGCTGGGCGAAGCTGACCGTCCTTGGGCGACGGTAAATATTTTGGTCAGATTAGGACGTGGAAATTTGTGAGCCAAGTGTAAAATAACGGTCGTCGGGCGATGCTTGCGGAACAACTTTTTGCTTATATTTCCTTTTCATTTCATTTTTTTGTTTTAGGGTTTTGCGGTGGATTTTGATCCCCATTTCCATCAACCTTTATTTTTGGTAGTATAGCTTAGAAAACAACATTAGGACTTTGCTTATGGATGATTGGAGGTGGATTTCTCTTCAATAGGTTTGACAAACCAGTGTAGATATGTGGTTTATTACTTCTCCTCTTTATGTATTTTTCTATTTATTGGGTTTGTTTGTATATTTACCTTGAAATCAGGTATATTTGTCGCCTTGGTGTTGTATAAAGTTTTCTTTACGAATCTGTGTTGGTAATTGTCTTAGGTTTTTACCTCGTGTTAGGAATTTGAACTTTGCTAGACATAGATTGCTTAGATTCTTACAAAGGATGATTATCAATTAGTTTATGAATGCTAGAAATAGGTTTAGAGCTGACACTCACTTAGGGTATCTGATCTAAATGCCTCTATGTCAGGAGTTTCGGGCTAGACATAGTCGATGCGAGTGATGTAGTAGAATTCTCAATTTGGGTTAGAAATGACTTAGGTTGTGAGAGATATGTGATGACATAGACGAGTATCGTAGGTGGAGTATAACTGGATTATAGGTTTAAGTCTGTGACGGGTAATGTGCATTCGTTCCAGAGAAGTTTTCTATCCTTTTTATACTTTTGTTTGCATTTAATTTCTATTTATATATTTTCTTTACAATCCATTTAACCCCAAACTCATTAACGAATGAATTCTCGAACAGCGAATCAATAACCAATATATGTGGACACGATACGATATAACATATATATATCACCCGGTAAAAATAAATATTTTACTTTTTGCTTGCCGCTAATACCTCTGCAACATGATCTTTACTAAATCATGTGTCATTAATAGGAAAGAGAAATCATTAATCAAATTTTAAAAATATCTTTTAATCTTAACCATTAAATATCAATCCAACGATTGTTTTTACAATCTCACATTCTCATATATATATGATCGCGACTTTATACGTCTTATAGAATCTAGACCGCAAGTATACAGTCATATCGTATGTAGTTTTAAAGAATATCGAATCCCAAGGGACTAAATGTTGATCTATCGTTATCTTAGGTTACTACGTAAATCTAAGACTAATAATATAAATAATGTTTGGTTTTAGGGAACCTAACTGATTAAGATCTAGTTTAGATTCAGAATGAAAGTATCGGTATGAAATGGTCGGGCTTAGGGATTTAGCAACTCATTGACTTAAGTTGTATTATCAAAACGTGTTTCAGTAGGAAATACTTATTTAAAAATACTCTTCTCACACTCTCGTGTTTATTGATTCAGATCCTATAATCGACCTAAGTGAGTGCTCTCATTGTTTCAATTAGAGTTTAAAATAGTTTTGAAAATAAATAAAACCTAATCAACTTAAAAGCGCTCTCGTTGTTTTCGCGATGCTCAATTACTAATGTCGATTAAAATCTCAAACTCTCGCTTTATTGATCCTAAATTCTAATCAGTAATTTACTCGTAATAAAACAGTTACATTAAGAACTAGTAATTGAAATTGAAAAATTAGTCTTTTAAAATGGTATAAATCGAATGGCGTTGCTAATCCCCGTCGGCTATATGACCTTACATACCGATAACTAAATTTAGCCTAGCATGTTAAACAATGCAGTTATAGTGCAACTGTGATATACAGGCAATTTAGGCAAAACATGTATTTCAGATAAATGAGGCATAAAATAAATAAATAATTAAATAAGCCAATAAATAAATAAACACAATTAAATAAACCAACAACTAATTTAATTAAAATAAACCTGAAAATAAAAGGAGGAATATTTGGCAAGCTCCAGGAGTCTCCCACAAGTCGGTGAGATTTGTCTTTTGTTGTCCGAAAATTTAAAAGCGATGAAAGAAATATAAAGGCGCAAACGTAAGGCTAGAATTGGCAAAGGTTCGCAGCAATCCCCGATGTGGAAATTTCTACGAGAAAAGAAAGCAGATAAACTAAATAAATCGACTGAAAATAAAATCGATATTGAAAATAAAATTCGGCAGAGTAACGGTAAAAAAAATGCAGAAGTAAAAGTGTGCTTGGATCGGAGATTGAAGGCCTACTTATAGAGGCATGGCGTGCTTGGCAGCTGGGCTGGTTGAGATATTCTCGCCTCCTTTTTCTCCTCCGTAGCGGTTGCTACGGACTTGAAAGCGTAGCAGTCGTTCTGGCGTTGGTGAGGAAGATTCATTCCCTCTCCGTCGTGTTCGCTACAGCTCGCTTGGCAAGGTGTAACGGTCGTTACACCTTTGGAACCTTGGGCTTGCTTGCTACGTGCGTTGGAAGTGGGCTGAGCCTGCTTCCTTGAATTCTTTTTAATTTGCAAAGCATTTTACTTGCAATACACCCTATTCTCTCCATACACCCCACATTTGCATAAATGCTATTTTTTGTGGATTTTGAGTATGATTTATCCGACTTTTTTTTACTTTCTTCGCATGTGCCTTATAATTGGTAAAAACCTGAAAACATAGAAAATACCGACATAATACGAATAAAGAATAATATAATTAATTAAAATACAAATAAAATCTTATAAATTGATCCAAATAATCGATACATTTTGTGTTATAAATATATAGATTTTGTGTTACACACACACACACACACACACACACACACACACACACACACACACACACACACACATATATATATATATATATATATATATATATATATATATATATATATATATATGAGAGAGAGAGCGAGAAAGAATAGAACCAGGGTTCAAAACCAAATTTCATCAAGTGTGAAAGCTTCTACACAAGGGTTCTATTTATAGAACCACTTGTGTGGGTTGCAAGCTAAAAGTACATCTTATCTTATGGTGTATTGTATTTCACTTAAGCGCATGATACCTTACTATATCCATTCCACTTAAGTGCATTGTAACTTTTGTTGTTCTATAATTTGCTTAAGTGCATTGTACCTTACAGTGTTTCGTAACTCTCTTAAGTACCTTGTACCTTATGATGTTTCTTATTTCATTTATTTATTATATATCTAGTCAATTTGTCCTTATGTGTGTGACTCTGTAGGCTCTTGGGACATTGACAATTATATGAAATCATACATTTAATGTAACAAACAATGAGTAGCGACACTCCACTGCTACTCCAATCACGGAAATGTCGCGTGATCTGGCAAAAGCTTTTTTTTATTTATAATGCTTGTATGTATAATAACCTTTTTGCTCACATGTCTATATTGAACACAAGACATAGATTGTGTCACTTATCTCCCTCAATATGATCTATGAAGTATCCATCAACTATTTTTATGGTCACCCTATTACCAAAAATGTTTGATCAACAATAAAGTACTCGACTCTACATCTAGGGTCCATAGTGGTTTCAGGTCGAATGGTAGTATATACCACTATCACCATGAGAATAACTTATGACAGTTTGCATAACATTCTATATAATATTTTTATAGCGGGTCAATCTAGTATAAAAAATCACTCATAATATCCATGATCTATGATATGTGATCATCGGACTATCCATTTAATAGTATAATACTTTAATGTTATCACACTTCACAATAAAACTCAATTATTGATACTTTAAGAATATTGTCCTTATGTTTAATTGGATCTCATGATTAAGTCACACTTAATATTTTATCAAACAGACTATCTATTCTAGGGACTTTATTATTTTGGAAAAACAAATATAACAAAGAAATTCCTTTTAATTATTAATAAATAATTTGATACAAATACCATGTTTTAGTAAAACTATTGACATATAGGGATTACACCGACATTATGAATGTCATTTCAACTACTTGAAATCTTAAGCCTGGTGTCTTGATTGTGATGTATTCCTTCGAGGTGATGAGACAAGATATGCATTAGACTTTGGTTCTTCCGTCCTTCCTTGTTATTAACTTTTGTCTCGGTTTAGAATCTTTTACTTTTTCAAAGATGCTTATATCGACATTCTTCATCTTAGGTGGTGTCTTAATGTTTGTGTTTTGTCGACTAGTACCTATAATAGGATACAACGCATGAATGAGACAACATGATTTCCAGACGACGATGCGACAATGCTTGCAATAGTTTTTCATACTTTTCTCCATTTGTGCTCATCCTTATCCTTTAGTCTTTACAACATAACCTTAAATTAATTACTTGCAATTATTCCACGTCATCCCTAATATTATTACTAAAGTCCTCTACTAGCTTCTTTTGGCTTAAAGTTTGTTGGATATTGGTCTTATATTGTTGGTGTGACATAACTTATCAACAAGGATATTCTTGCACATTAATAAACACATAAAAACTAAAAGAAATAACATATAGTATGCTCATCACTAATTAAGCTAAATGCATATAAAATACAAAGAAGTAAACCTACTTAAGAAAGACTTTGATAAAAAATTCCAAGTATTAAGGACTTAAATATCTCACACTAAATGAGTTATCATCCACCATGCAAGCTCGTTTTGCCTGCATATTATTTCGGGTCGAGCCAAGGTTTTAGGACCGCATCCTATACTATGCATGTCCTATTTTTGTGTGGGCTTTTATGAGTGCTAACATTAACATGAATTTTTTTAACTTTTAAACCTTAGATATGTAGTGTCATTCAGGCCCTCCCCACCATCATTTTTCTGGGGCAAACCAAGATTTTAGGATTGCACCTTCTACTATGTTCGTCTCGTCCCATTTTTTTAGGGATTTTGTGAGGTGGGACTAAACAGGATGGTCATGTCCTTTTGTCACTCCTAGTTCTCCGTGATTGGAAAATGGGAGTGGCTTGTTCGATGTCTCTAGAACCTTAGACAATGATATCTTCTTTTTGTCAAGTTCCTAGGCCTTAGAAAATAGTTGCACAACTTATTTCATTTCCTACATAGATTGAGCCTTATTTAGCCTCGTTTTGCCTTTTTTGCCACATGATATCATATTCAATCTCATTCAAAACATGCTTTAGAGAAAACCATGTTGTGGAGGATACGTGATGCTTAATAGATTATAAGTGATAAAATTTCATCGTTTGAGACGAAAATTGTCCTTCTTTACTCCTAAATAGAATATTATTAATATTTTCATCTCTGAACATTTAGAGATGAAAGTTGATTCGTCTTTAACCCGTCTACAACCTTTCAGTGATGAAAATTTCATATTTTAGAGATAGATTTCACCCTTATGTATACTTTGGAATGACAATTTTCTAATAGTGTATACCTATCTATTGAAGGATGATAATTGATGAATTGAATAAGTTTTCTCTTTAAACGAGAGAAATGATTTGAACTTTTACAAAAGAAAATATATTTTAGTAGGTTATTAATGAATTAACAAATTATTTGATTCATCCAAATTTACCTGATCCATCTATTTTATCATCCTTTCATTAAGAAATAAAACATGTGCATGTTATCAAATATATATGTGTTGGCAAATTCAACTTCTGCATATTTAAAATTTATATTCAAATGTATCAAATATGTATTACCAAATTACTTGAAATTTAAATGGATTACAAAACTAATACTAGCAGTTACATTATTAAGAATGAAGCTAGACACAAAATTTATCTTAAAGTTGTAACAACTATTAGTACAATAAGATATATTAATCACCATTACAACATCTCATTTTAACCATTTATTCAACATAACAAAATTCACTTATTCAAACACAACAACATAGTCCTCAATCCACTTGTAAATTGATCTTAAGCAGGGATTGGAATTTTAAACATTGTGGTGTGGTAGTTTTTCTGCCACCAAGATATAAAAATGTCCCATTACTCCAGTATGCATCATGCTGTTGTTGTAGATAATTGATATTGTCAAAATTTCTCCATCAAATAACTTGATAGAACCTGGTTTAGGGTAACAGGCTGACATTGCTACAACATACCCTTTCTCATTTCCTGCTTCTTTTCCAGTTCCATATTTTGGATACGAATTGCATATCGCCCTCCCATCCTAACAATAATAAGCCACAATCAAAATTTTAGAGAATAGTTTCTAAGCAATATTTTAAAAATCAGGCCTGATCATGGTGAAACTCTTAACACCATCTGGGTTGTCTTGAGTGCATGCATGACAGACAAGCTACCATATAGAATCTAAAATTTATTATGATTAAATTGTAACTAAATAAAAGTTCATAAAATATTTGTCATGGTTAAATCATAGTTAACCTACACAAATTTTCCAAATATTTGAGACGGCTCTGAAACACACCGTTGTGACTAAAAAAAATAGTATTCAAATATAAATATTCATTGTAATAAGTTCATCTCATATATACCTGGCCATATAGAGTTGATCTAATAGCTCCTACATGTTGATGACCAACACTATAGATAATATAACCACCACTTTTTATAGGAACACTTGCTCTCTTAACATCAACACAATCATGACCTTTGCTACAAGCTTCAACTAGATATTCAATCTACATACATACCAAATAACATTAGTTACTCCGACCTAAAAAAAATTCATATATATAATTTTGAGATTCAATTCCACTTACCTGGCAATTATGCTCTATGCTCATCATTCCATTGGTTTCATATGATCTTTTCAAACTATCAGTCACATCAAGCATATAAATCTTAACAGGCACCACAAAATCATTCCAATTAATCCACATAATTGTGTATTTCAAATATATGACGTGTTTTAGACCCATAAAACCTTTCTTCATTTTGCATTGACCATTATCAGGACAACATCCTAAACCTCCTTTATAACTTGGATCTAAAGGCTTTCCATTTAAAGCATTTATTGTAACATTATACAAATCACATTTACACTCAATGCACCCCATTCTATCTTCTACACCCCTTGTATCAATTGCATGAACATTGATCATCCATTTTTCCTCATACCCAATTGGAATTTCTTTTGGATTACCAATTTCTACAGCATAAGGGTCAGGAATATATGTTTTTGTGTCTCTTGTTTCAGCTCCTAGACCATAGTATTGTCCTAGAATATCACCTTGACATACTCCACTATTTCTTACCATGATAATATTATCTGTTTGGTAATTGTTTGGTACATTCTTAGGTTGTTGGTATTTGTCAACGACCCAATGGTGAAGATAAGTTTCTTGGAGAGGTACAGATTTTCCTGATTCATCAACTAGTTCAGCATGAAAACTTTTGAGTGCAATGTGGCCTCTTGGAAAATCAACATCGTAATATATTTTGTTTGAAACAAATCCAGGACTTAATTCGATTTTTGGTGAATAAAAAACTGTCGTTTTAACGTTGTTTTCATTATTTCTGGAAACGGCTGATGAACCGGATATACTAAACATCAACCCTAGTATTAGTATTGCTGAAGAAAACATACAATCTTGAGGCATAAACTTCATGTCGATCTGTATAATTTCTGTATAATTAGTAGTAAAAGAATTAATTAAGAAGATCTAGAATTAAATTTGAAGAAGACATTGTGTTAACCATAATCAATAACAAAGTTTTTCACTAGAGTTGCTATCTATCTACATTGGTTTGAAGATGAAGAAACATACCTCAAAGTACTTGTAATAGAAATGTGCAAGTGTAACTAATATGAAGATTAGTTATCAACTATGATTAAATTATATAAGTGTTAAGCTTGAAATGCGTATTTATATAGCAAATTATGGAGTAAGTGCATTTTGAGATTCGCTAAAGAAATGGCATGGCGTTTACTAAATATATGGATAATAATTTTTTATTATATGTATGAAGTTTCAATGCTTTAATCCAATGCATGGCGTGAACCACACAAGAAAGTAAATGCAAAAAATAATATTATCTTTTATTTTTGTGTGATGATCATTCTTTTTTGATAAACAAAGTAACAGCAACATTCTTTTTAGATGCATGGATCATGATCTTCTTCAATTTCTTAATGACCAAAGCTATGTCTCTAGAAGTTTAAATCAAACCAATCAATATTTTTAAGTGTTATTGAAATAATTCTCACACAAATTATAACTTTTGTTATTACAATAATACGTTCTATCCTTTTTATTTTTTATTTTTCATGTGCAATTTTTCTTTTTAATTTATCACATTTATAAATATATTTTTTCTACAAAATAATTTATTAAAATTTAAAATTTATTAATATGAGATGAATTTACTAAATTATAGTTATACACCGTCTTCATTAATTTATCCTCAAATATTTTTAAAATAAATTCGTATTTACTCCGAGCACCAATAATTTATAAAAAATGTTATTTCTATCCTATTTTCTATACGTATTTCATATTTTACTCTTGATTCTAAGTGAACAATGAAATATTATAATAATAATAATATTTTTTTAAAATTAAAAAATATATTTTTATTTTATTTTTCTTTAAATCGAAGGAGTACGAAAATAAAATTATTTGATTAACCAATTTCATAATTTTATTAACCAACTTTTTACCTTTTATTAATCAACTTCATAATTGCTAAAATTTGTGCAGTCTAATAACCAACTTTACAACTTTATTAATCAATTTTTTATATTTTATTAATCAACTTTATTTTACTACAAAAAAATTATTTTTCATATATGGATGTTTATTAACCAACTTTATTACGATATTAACCAATATTTTATATTTCATTAATCAACTTTATTTTATTATTAAAAGACACTATTTATATACTATTCATGAACACTGTTCGTGCATTATTCAAATTATTATTTATAAAATATTTTTTATTTAAAAAATACATATAAATACAATGAATAGTATTTGGTATAAGTATTTGAATGTATAATTTAATGTAGAAATAGCAAACCTCTTAATTTATTTCATTTTGTAACTTCTCTCACTACCAATTACCACCATTATCTCATTTCATACTAAATTATAATTTTATATCTATTAATATTATTTCATTATATATTATAGTTTATTTTTAATTCGATATTCTTAACTCTCCACACTAACTCTTAAAATAATATTACTATAGTTTATTATAAATAAATTATTATTTCTGTTAAATTTATTTGTATTTAGAAAAACTAAAAGCACTAACTAGACGTGTATAGGCTAATCTAATTACAATAGTGACAAAGTTCATGAATAACGATGAATAGTGATATTTTGTCTAGATTCTTAAAAGATTGACTTATAAATTTTACTCGGTCTGAAAAAATTATAAGAGGAGATGAGTCGGATAAAGGCGGCATCACGTGACCAACAAGTGAGCTCATCTAACCCAGTTCAATGCCCTCAGAGATTGATCGCCCAGTTTATTCTGAGTGCATTAATATGTGTCCACATACGTGTGAGAAAAGTTATCACAACACCACCTTCCAGTTCTATGCAATTGCCCATTCTTATTAAGGGGGAGATTGGTTCCTATTAATCCCATATTCTAGTCAAGCAAATGGATTTTGAAATCGGTCCTTCATCCACAACTTGACTCGTGGGCTGCATCTATAAATACCATAATCCCTAGGGTTTGAAAGCTCATTCAATTTTTACTGATTCACTTCTCAAATGTCATTTTGCTCTCTCCTACACAAGTAGGGTTACAATTATTGTAAGTATAATTATCGCCCACCGTGGGGCACCCCATAAATTTAACTCGAGCCTTAAGCTTAATCCACATGATGCTTCTACCAGCGGTGAGGACGATGACGCTACCGCATATGGCGAATAAAATGAGAGGGATTAAGATGGCAAAGATGAATCCAAATAAGAGGATGAGATATGATATTAAGAGAAGAGCTTATGGATGATCTCGACATCATCAATCCATAATTATAATTATGATGTTGAGGTAAGTGGTGTTTCCTTTTGTGATAATAACATAATCTAATTTATTCACCCCTATGACAACATTAAGCTAGCCACTGCTCGTGTCAACCTCTGTTATCAATGTTTTTGGCCGCATTTCTGGTAACCAACATTTTTTTCATGGAATCCAATCACCGACTATTGTAATGGAACATGGTATGGTGACTCATGCAATGATAATTTACAAACATGCCATGTCAATGACTCTGATCTCTTTGACTTAAAACTTCATCGTTCCGTCTCCATTCCACACGACATCACAAACCCTTCATTTCCTCTTCTATTTTTCTCTCCCCTGCATCCCCAGCCTTGTTGGTGATATCCCACCGTTGATTACCAACCTTACCAAATTTGAGTATCGTTATATCAATCGCAATACATTTTGCGCGATAGGAAACACCCTATAATAGATATAATCCTCTTAACCCACAATTTCTCGTACACAAAACTCACCTATCTCTAGAGAATAGTTATAGGATAGAAATTGTATTGGTAAGCGGTTGAGAATGTTATGGTGTCTCTGGTAGATGGTTGCCATCGTTTCTCCGCCGCTCAACAATCTCAAATATAATTCTTGGAGTCACTCCATCGTTGTTGCTCTTTTATCTAAGAACAAACATGGCTTTCTTGATGGAACTCTTCCACGACCTGAAGAATCAGATCCTCTTCCTTTTGCGTGGGATCACTGCAATACTATAATTATTGCATGGGTGACCAATACTATTAAACCTGACATTGCTCAAAGCATCCTATGAATGAACACATTTTTTGAGATTTGGGCTGAGCTCCGTGACCGTGTTGGCTGGGATTTTCAACAAAGTAAAATCCAACCAATATAATAAAGGAGTTCAAAAGGGTATTTTGAACTGATTTCTTGGAGGGAAAGAGAGCATGAGTGAAGAATGTGGGTTTGTGGAGAGAAGTTACAAGATACACGTGGTGTGTAAGGGAATGAAGTCCGCCAGGAAGCAATTATCATATATGTATTATAAATAAAGCACTTAGTGCATAGTGTTAAAGGTTCAAACATTTCTATGATCACTCAAAGTACCCAAGCGAACAAAAAAGCGAAAAATGAAAGTTTTCCTTAAATCGATCCTTATGAATAAGTATGATCAGTGATAGAAACTATTATCTCTTGTGACAATTAAAACCTTTGAATAATTTGATAAATGATAAATAAAGAACAACGTCTCTACTCAATCCACTCGAACAAAATGTAGTTATTTTGTATATATATTTTGTGTACATATAGTATCGTTTGATTAGTTTTGTATATATTTTCTAGGTATTTGTTGCATTATTGGAGCATTGAGAAGAAAATCCAAATGGAGCTCCAAGATGCAAGTTGATCAATAATGGAATAAGGCAAAAGAAAAAAGCCATTCCAAGTTATCCAGGAAAAGTAACAAAAGTTGCTTAAACGTCATGGATTACTAGGCGATGGCCAGGCGAGGGCCACCGCATGTGCATCGCTGGGCGATGGTGGAGCGAAAGGAGAAGACCAATTTTGGAGTTGTCCCTACCTTGCTTCGCTTTTAGGTTGCTGGGCGAGGAAAATAAGTGTCGCCGGGCGAAGTTGACCGTCGTCGGGCGACGGTAAATATTTTGGTCAGATTAGGACGTGGAAATTTGTGAGCCAAGTGTAAAATAACGGTCGTCGGGCGATGCTTGCGGAACAACTTTTTGCTTATATTTCCTTTTCATTTCATTTTTGTGTTTTAGGGTTTTGGGGTGGATTTTGATCCCCATTTCCATCAACCTTTATTTTTGGTAGTATAGCTTAGAAAACAACATTAGGACTTTGCTTATGGATGATTAAAGGTGGATTGCTCTTCAACAGGCTTTGAGAAACCAGTGTAGATATGTGGTTTATCTCTTCTCCTCTTTATGTATTTCTATATTTATTGGGTTTGTTTGTATATTTACCTTGAACTCAGGTATATTTGTCGCCTTGGTGTTGTATAAAGTTTTCTTTACGAATCTGTGTTGGTAATTGTCTTAGGTTTTTACCTCGTGTTAGGAATTTAAGCTTTGCTAGACATAGATTGCTTAGATTCTTACAAAGGATGATTATCTGTTAGTTTATGAATGCTAGAAATAGGTTTAGAGCTGACACTCACTTAGGGTATCTGATCTTAATGCCTCTGTGTCAGGAGTTTCGGGCTAGACATAGTCGATGCGAGTGATGTAGTAGGATTCTCAATTTGTGTTAGAAATGACTTAGGTTGTGAGAGATATGTGATGACATAGACGAGTATCGTAGGTGGAGTAAAACTGGATTATAGGTTTAAGTGCTGACGGGTAATGTGCATTCGTTCCAGAGAAGTTTTCTATCCTTTTTATACTTTTGTTTGCATTTAATTTCTATTTATATATTTTCTTTACAATCCATTTAACCCCAAACTCATTAACGAATGAAGCAATGAATCAATAACCAATATCTGGACACGATACGATATAACATATATATCACCCGGTAAAAATAAATATTTTACTTTTTGCTTGCCGCTAATACCGCTGCAACATGATCTTTACTAAATCATGTGTCATTAATAGGAAAGAGAAATCATTAATCAAATTATAAAAATATCTTTTAATATTAACCATTAAATATTTATCCAAAGATTGTTTTTACAATCTCACATTCTCATATATATATATATATATATATATATATATATATATATATATATATATATATATATATATATATATATATATCGCGACTTTATACGTCTTATAGAATCTAGATCGCAAGTATACAGTCATATCGCATGTAGTTTTAAAGATTATCGAATCCCAAGGGACTAAATGTTGATCTATCGTTATCTTAAGTTACTACGTAAATCTAAGGCTAATAATATAAATAATATTTGGTTTTTGGGAACCTAACTAATTAAGATCTAGTTTAGATTCAGAATGAAAGTATCGGTATGAAATGGTCGGGCTTAGGGATTTAGAAACTCATTGACTTAAGTTGTATTATCAAAATATGTTTCAGTAGGAAATACTTGTTTAAAAATACTCTTCTCACACTCTCGTGTTTATTTATTCAGATCCTATAATCAGACCTAAGTGCGTGCTCTCGCTGTTTCAATTAGAGTTTAAAAATAGTTTTTGAAAATAAATAAAACCTAATCAACTTAAAAGCGCTCTCGTTATATTTTAAGTTGATGCTCAATTACTAATGTCCAGTTAAAATATCAAACTCTAGCTTTATTGATCCTAAATTCTAATCTGTAATTTACGCTCGTAACAAAACAGTTACATTAAGAATTAAAAATTGAAACTGAAAAATTAGTCTTTTTAAAATGGTATAAATCGAATGGCGTTGCTAATCCCCGTCGGCTATATGATCTTACATACCAATAACTAAATTTAGCCTAACATGTTAAACAATGCAGTTATAGTGCAACTGTGATATACAGACAATTTAGGCAAAACATGTATTTCAGATAAATGAGGCATAAAATAAATAAATAATTAAATAAGTCAATAAATAAATAAACAAAATTAAATAAACTAATAAATAATTTAATTAAAATAAACTTGAAAATAAAAGGAGGAATATTTGGCAAGCTCCAGGAGTCTCCCACAAGTCGGTGAGATTTGTCTTTCGTTGTCCGAAAATTTAAAAGCAATGAAAGGTTCGCAGCAATCCCCGATGTGGAAATTTCTACGAGAAAAGAAAGCAGATAAATTAAATAAATCGACTGAAAATAAAATCGATATTGAAAATAAAATTCGGCAGAGTAACGGTAAAAAAAATGCAGAAGTAAAAGTGTGCTTGGATCGGAGATTGAAGGCCTACTTATAGAGGCATGGCGTGCTTGGCAGCTGGGCTGGTTGAGATATTCTCGCCTCCTTTTTCTCCTCCGTAGCGGTTGCTACGGACTTGCTAGTTAAGCGGAACGGTCGTTACGCGTTGGCTTGGTGAGGAAGATTCATTCCCTCTCCGTTGGTTCGCTACAGCTCGCTTGGCAGGGTGTAGCGGTCGTTACACCTTTGGAACCTTGGGCTTGCTTGCTACGTGCGTTGGAAGTGGACTGGGCCTGCTTCCTTGAATTCTTTTTAATTTGCAAAGCATTTTACTTGCAATACACCCCACATTTGCATAAATGCTATTTTTTGTGGATTTTGAGTACGATTTATCCGACTTTTTTTTACTTTCTTCGCATGTGCCTTATAATTGGTAAAAACCTGAAAACATAGAAAAATACCGACATAATACGAATAAAGAATAAAATAATTAATTAAAATACAGATAAAATCTTATAAATTGATCCAAATAATTGATACATTTTGTGTTATAAATATGTACATTTTGTGTCACACACACACACACACACACACACACATATATATATATATATATATATATATATATATATATATATATATATATGTGTGTGTGTGTGTGTGTGTGTGTGTATATATATATATATATATATATATGAGAGAGAGAGAGAGAGAAAGAATAGAATCAGGGTTCAAAACCAAATTTCATCAAGTGTGAAAGCTTCTACACAAGGGTTCTATTTATAGAACCACTTGTGTGGGTTGCATGCTAAAAGTACATCTTATCTGATGGTGTATTGTATTTCACTTAAGCGCATGATACCTTACTATATCCATTCCACTTATGTGCATTGTAACTTTTGTTGTTCTATAATTTGCTTAAGTGCATTGTGTAATACGGTGGGAGAACTGACTTTGAGATTTGTTTTGCTTTTTATCGCAAATGTTGTGGATAGCAAGAGTCGCCACCGAATTTTCTTTTATCCAATTAAGGGAAGGTGAAAAGAACAGAAAAAGACCTTCGTTAGATTCTGAGTAAGGGAGAAGGTTATGAAAAGGGAAGGTATTAGCACCCCTTTCCATCCGTAGTTATCTACGGGCTCTTAGTTGCTTCTAGCTCATCTTTAAAAATTTGCTTTTTGTGTGTGTGTTTGAAAAAAATGTTTTTAAAACGCATTTCGCTTTGACTTCGTAATGATTCACGCTAGAATGTATACAAAGTGTTCGGAAATGTTTTGTTTTAAAAAGAATTTGAACTTTGACAAAAGTGTGAGGTGTGAAAAGTATTTTGATAGAGCAAGCAACTAAAAGTCTTATTACCTACTCAGAATGGTCGTTTTCGTGTTGTTTTAATTTCCATAAGAGAAAATACGTTAGTAAAAGAAAGTTTTGAATGAAGAAAAATGTTTTTGGGTTAGTAAGGATGATTAGATGATAGAGTAATTTTTTGGGAATTTTCTGAATTAGTTTTGATGAAAAAAAGTAATTAAAAGTCAATTTAATGGTTAATTAACAATTAATTAAAATGTGCATGCAAAAATATTAATTTTTATGTCAAAAATTAAATAAACATTTTTCTGATTAAAATGCAAAAAGAAAATATTTTTGGTGATTTTTAATTGCATGAGAAAATTATTTGAAGAGAAAATAAATTAAAAGGAAAATATTAAGAAAAATAGGACCCAAGCCATGCCTCTCACACGCGCGCGCTGTTACCACCAGGCCAACCTGCAGATCGTGTTAGTAACATGAAACAAAAACATTTTAAACGAAATTAAATTCTGGGAAGCCAAAATACGCGCGAAGATCTTCATCTTCTTCGTTTGAATTTTCAAACCTATAGCGACGGCCTTGTTCGTCGCTAAAGCCCCTGCAAATTTTCAAAATCGCATACAAGCAATATAAATTCATTATGAATACATGGTTCGACTGGGAATTTCGTTCTAAACACGATGGTGGTCTTAGTTTCATCCTATTTTTTCTAGAATGCAAAGCCCTAAAACGGAGCTATAAACCCTAGCCATGGCATCTCGTGATTCTTGTACTCAAAACACAATTAACCAATGCAGAAAGCTTCGAAACTCCATTCTAAACACAAATAAAACATCAAAACACGTTAAATATGCATGAATTATTAAAATCAATTTTGAAAGTTTAAGAGCAAACTGAAATCTGAAATTCACGATTCTTGATGTTTTTGTGATCTGTAAAGGTCTGAGATGAATCAATGAACCTCCCGGAACGTGTTTGGATGCTTAGAACTGGCTGAATCGAAGAAAAAATAGGGCTGCAAGTTACTTGAGTACCATGGTTTTTTTGAGCTTTGTTAGGGTTCTTAGAGGCAGAATTTTCTTTTTTTGTTCATGTAATAACATCATGTATATATAGTAGATGGATTTAGGTCAAGAATTATGAGGAAATAATGTACCAATCAATGAGAAAATATTTGATTTGGTATAAAACCAAATATTGCCTGTTTGATCAAATTTCAATCAATTCTCTTGCCAATCAATGCCAATTTTGAATTTTCCAGCTTGTGTGGATTGCTTGGACCTCAAGAATGAGAGAATTGAATTTTCCACGGTTTTTTTGAGATTTTTTAGGGTTCTTAGAGGCAAAATTTTCTTTTTTTGTTCATGTAATAACATCATGTATATATAGTGGATGGATTTAGGTCAAGAATTATGAGGAAATAATGTACCAATCAATGAGAAAATATTTGATTTGGTATAAAACCAAATATTGCCTTTTTGATCAAATTTCAATAAATTCTCTTGCCAATCAATGCCAATTTTGAATTTTCCAGCTTGTGTGGATTGCTTGGACCTCAAGAATGAGAGAAAAATCCAATTTGCATTTAATTTTGATTTTCTACCTTTTATTTTAATTTAATTGGCTTTTTAAATGATTAAAATCCAAAATAAATAGAAAATAAAAGATAAAATTCGTGGCCTTGGGCTTGGAGGTTCCAAATTAGCTGAGGAACAAGTTTGAACCAAGAAACGTTAGGCCTGTTTGCAAAATTTTGGCTTTTGTCAAGTATTTCTCTTTGTACACCTCTTCAAAAATGTCCAACTTGTACAAGGTGTAACTTGCTTACTTTTTAACATTTTTGGGTGTTCTTGGACTTTTTAGAAATCCCTGGATATCCTCTAAACAACCTATTTGGTTTCATCTCAATTGAAGTTTCCATGCTCAATAACACTTCTTTACAAAAAGTTGACTTTTTGTTGACATTGAAAAGGACCTATAATGTTTTGATCCATATCTTCAAAATGAAGCATTTTCTGACAAAGCTTGTGAGACATGAAGTTGTAGAGAATTGAATTTTCTTCATAATGAGAGGTGGTGGAAAAATTTATGATAAAGTATGAGAAAGTTATGCCTGGTCAAAGTTCTGTTGACTTTTGTCTAAGAAAGCCCAATTTAGAAACTTTGACTTTTGATCAATTCTTGACTTTTCTTGATGAATCATGATCAACCCTTGATCAAATGATGAATGTTACTTCAAAATATAGATATTTGATCAAAAATTATGAAGTTTGACTTATGTTGACCACAGTTGACTTTTTGTCCAATACAACTGAGTTTAAATCATCTGAAGAAACTTGACTTGTAAGGCTTGAAACTTGACATAGATTATTTGAAGCATATGATGAAGCATGATGACCATTGGAGATTTTGGAAACCTCCTTGATCTGAGAATAGCCAAACCCTAGTTTGGGTCGATTGCTTAGGAGAGGGTTTGTCTGGTCACCCCTTGTGAAATCTTTGAGTTTGGATGTATGAAATGTCTTGAGAAGTAGGAGGGAAAATTTTGGGGTATGACACATTGTACCTTGTACCTTATGATGTTTCTTATTTCATTTATTTATTATATATCTAGTCAATTTATCCTTATGTGTGTGACTCTGTAGGCTCTTGGGACATTGACAATTATATGAAATCATACATTTAATGTAACAAACAATGAGTAGCGACACTCCACTGCTACTCCAATCACAGAAATATCGCGTGATCTGACAAAAGCTTTTTTTTTATAATGCTTGTATGTATATTAAACTTTTTGCTCACATGTCTATATTGAACACAAGACATAGATTGTGTCACTTATCTCCCTCAATATGATCTATGAAGTATCCATCAACTATTTTTATGGTCACCCTATTACCAAAAATGTTTGATCAACAATAAAGTACTCGACTCTAAATCTAGGGTCCATAGTGGTTTCAGGTCGAATGGTGGTATATACCACTATCACCATGAGAATAACTTATGACAGTTTGCATAACATTCTATATAATATTTTTATAGCGGGTCAATCTAGTATAAAAAATCACTCATAATATCCATGATCTATGATATGTGATCATCGGACTATCCATTTAATAGTATAATACTTTAATGTTATCACACTTCACAATAAAACTCAATTATCGATACTTTAAGAATATTGTCCTTATGTTTAATTGGATCTCATGATTAAGTCACACTTAATATTTTATCAAACAGACTATCTATTCTAGGAACTTTATTATTTTGGAAAAACAAATATAACAAAGAAATTCCTTTTAATTATTAATAAATAATTCGATACAAATACCATGTTTTAGTAAAACTATTGACATATAGGGATTACACCGACATTATGAATGTCAATTCAACTACTTGAAATCTTAAGCCTACAAAAGGTGTCTTGTGACACGCCTGATTGTGATGTATTCCTTTAGAGGTGATGAGACAAGATATGCATTAGACTTTGGTTCTTCCGTCCTTCCTTGTTATTAACTTTTTGTCTCAATTTTAGAATCTTTTTACTTTTTCAAATGCAGATGCTTATATCGACATTCTTCATCTTAGGTGGTGTCTCAATGTTTGTGTTTTGTCGACTAGTACCGTACTATAATAGGATACAAGCATGAATGAGACAACATGATTTCCACCAGACCTATATTAATTTCTAGACGACGTGCGACAATGCTTGCAATAGTTTTTCATACTTTTCTCCATTTGTGCTCATCCTTATCCTTTAGTCTTTACAACATAACCTTAAATTAATTACTTGCAATTATTCCACGTCATCCCTAATATTATTACTAAAGTCCTCTACTAGCTTCTTTTGGCTTAAAGTTTGTTGGATATTGGTCTTATATTGTTGGTGTGACATAACTTATCAACAAGGATATTCTTGCACATTAATAAACACATAAAAACTAAAAGAAATAACATATAGTATGCTCATCACTAATTAAGCTAAATGCATATAAAATAAAAAGAAGTAAACCTACTTAAGAAAGACTTTGATAAAAAATTCCAAGTATTAAGGACTTAAATATCTCACACTAAATGAGTTATCATCCACCATGCAAGCTCGTTTTGCCTGCATATTATTTCGGGTCGAACCAAGGTTTTAGGACCGCATCCTATACTATGCATGTCCTATTTTTGTGTGGGCTTTTATGAGTGCTAACATTAACATGAATTTTTTTAACTTTTAAACCTTAGATATGTAGTGTCATTCAGGCCCTCCCCACCATCATTTTTCTGGGGCAAACCAAGATTTTAGGATTGCACCTTCTACTATGTTCGTCTCGTCCCATTTTTTTAGGGATTTTGTGAGGTGGGACTAAACAGGATGGTCATGTCCTTTTGTCACTCCTAGTTCTCCGTGATTGGAAAATGGGAGTGGCTTGTTCGATGTCTCTAGAACCTTAGACAATGATATCTTCTTTTTGTCAAGTTCCTAGGCCTTAGAAAATAGTTGCACAACTTGTTTCATTTCCTACATAGATTGAGCCTTATTTTGCCTCGTTTTGCCTTTTTTGCCACATGATATCATATTCAATCTCATTCAAAACATGCTTTAGAGAAAACCATGTTGTGGAGGATACGTGATGCTTAATAGATTATAAGTGATAAAATTTCATCGTTTGAGACGAAAATTGTCCTTCTTTACTCCGAAATAGAATATTATTAATATTTTCATCTCTGAACATTTAGAGATGAAAGTTGATTCGTCTTTAACCCGTCTACAACCTTTCAGTGATGAAAATTTCATATTTTAGAGATAGATTTCACCCTTATGTATACTTTGGAATGACAATTTTCTAATAGTGTATACCTATCTATTGAAGGATGATAATTGATGAATTGAATAAGTTTTCTCTTTAAACGAGAGAAATGATTTGAACTTTTACAAAAGAAAATATATTTTAGTAGGTTATTAATGAATTAACAAATTATTTGATTCATCCAAATTTACTTGATCCATCTATTTTATCATCCTTTCATTAAGAAATAAAACATGTGCATGTCTATCAAATATATATGTGTTGGCAAATTCAACTTCTGCATATTTAAAAGTTATATTCAAATGTATCAAATATGTATTACCAAATTACTTGAAATTTAAATGGATTACAAAACTAATACTAGCGTTACATTATTAAGAATGAAGCTAGACACAAAATTTATCTTAAAGTTGTAACAACTATTAGTACAATAAGATATATTAATCACCATTACAACATCTCATTTTAACCATTTATTCAACATAACAAAATTCACTTATTCAAACACAACAACATAGTCCTCAATCCACTTGTAAATTGATCTTAGCGAGGATTGGAATTTTAAACATTGTGGTGTGGTAGTTTTTCGCCACCAAGATATAAAATGTCCCATTACTCCAGTATGCATCATGCTGTTGTTGTAGATAATTGATATTGTCAAAATTTCTCCATCAAATAACTTGATAGAACCTGGTTTAGGGTAACAGGCTGACATTGCTACAACATACCCTTTCTCATTTCCTGCTTCTTTTCGAGTTCCATATTTTGGATACGAATTGCATATCGCCCTCCCATCCTAACAATAATAAGCCACAATCAAAATTTTAGAGAATAGTTTCTAAGCAATATTTTAAAAATCAGGCCTGATCATGGTGAAACTCTTAACACCATCTGGGTTGTCTTGAGTGCATGCATGACAGACAAGCTACCATATAGAATCTAAAATTTATTATGATTAAATTGTAACTAAATAAAAGTTCATAAAATATTTGTCATGGTTAAATCATAGTTAACCTACACAAATTTTCCAAATATTTGAGACGGCTCTGAAACACACCGTTGTGACTAAAAAAAATAGTATTCAAATATAAATATTCATTGTAATAAGTTCATCTCATATATACCTGGCCATATAGAGTTGATCTAATAGCTCCTACATGTTGATGACCAACACTATAGATAATATAACCACCACTTTTTATAGGAACACTTGCTCTCTTAACATCAACACAATCATGACCTTTGCTACAAGCTTCAACTAGATATTCAATCTACATACATACCAAATAACATTAGTTACTCCGACCTAAAAAAAATTCATATATATAATTTTGAGATTCAATTCCACTTACCTGGCAATTATGCTCTATGCTCATCATTCCATTGGTTTCATATGATCTTTTCAAACTATCAGTCACATCAAGCATATAAATCTTAACAGGCACCACAAAATCATTCCAATTAATCCACATAATTGTGTATTTCAAATATATGACGTGTTTTAGACCCATAAAACCTTTCTTCATTTTGCATTGACCATTATCAGGACAACATCCTAAACCTCCTTTATAACTTGGATCTAAAGGCTTTCCATTTAAAGCATTTATTGTAACATTATACAAATCACATTTACACTCAATGCACCCCATTCTATCTTCTACACCCCTTGTATCAATTGCATGAACATTGATCATCCATTTTTCCTCATACCCAATTGGAATTTCTTTTGGATTACCAATTTCTACAGCATAAGGGTCAGGAATATATGTTTTTGTGTCTCTTGTTTCAGCTCCTAGACCATAGTATTGTCCTAGAATATCACCTTGACATACTCCACTATTTCTTACCATGATAATATTATCTGTTTGGTAATTGTTTGGTACATTCTTAGGTTGTTGGTATTTGTCAACGACCCCAATGGTGAAGATAAGTTTCTTGGAGAGGTACAGATTTTCCTGATTCATCAACTAGTTCAGCATGAAAACTTTTGAGTGCAATGTGGCCTCTTGGAAAATCAACATCGTAATATATTTTGTTTGAAACAAATCCAGGACTTAATTCGATTTTTGGTGAATAAAAAACTGTCGTTTTAACGTTGTTTTCATTATTTCTGGAAACCGCTGATGAACCGGATATACTAAACATCAACCCTAGTATTAGTATTGCTGAAGAAAACATACAATCTTGAGGCATAAACTTCATGTCGATCTGTATAATTTCTGTATAATTAGTAGTAAAAGAATTAATTAAGAAGATCTAGAATTAAATTTGAAGAAGACATTGTGTTAACCATAATCAATAACAAAGTTTTTTTCACTAGAGTTGCTATCTATCTACATTGGTTTGAAGATGAAGAAACATACCTCAAAGTACTTGTAATAGAAATGTGCAAGTGTAACTAATATGAAGATTAGTTATCAACTATGATTAAATTATATAAGTGTTAAGCTTGAAATGCGTATTTATATAGCAAATTATGGAGTAAGTGCATTTTGAGATTCGCTAAAGAAATGGCATGGCGTTTACTAAATATATGGATAATAATTTTTATTATATGTATGAAGTTTCAATGCTTTAATCCAATGCATGGCGTGAACCACACAAGAAAGTAAATGCAAAAAATAATATTATCTTTTATTTTTGTGTGATGATCATTCTTTTTTGATAAACAAAGTAACAGCAACATTCTTTTTAGATGCATGGATCATGATCTTCTTCAATTTCTTAATGACCAAAGCTATGTCTCTAGAAGTTTAAATCAAACCAATCAATATTTTTAAGTGTTATTGAAATAATTCTCACACAAATTATAACTTTTGTTATTACAATAATACGTTCTATCCTTTTTATTTTTTATTTTTCATGTGCAATTTTTCTTTTTAATTTATCACATTTATAAATATATTTTTTCTACAAAATAATTTATTAAAATTTAAAATTTATTAATATGAGATGAATTTACTAAATTATAGTTATACACCGTCTTCATTAATTTATCCTCAAATATTTTTAAAATAAATTCGTATTTACTCCGAGCACCAATAATTTATAAAAAATGTTATTTCTATCCTATTTTCTATACGTATTTCATATTTTACTCTTGATTCTAAGTGAACAATGAAATATTATAATAATAATAATATTTTTTTAAAATTAAAAAATATATTTTTATTTTATTTTTCTTTAAATCGAAGGAGTACGAAAATAAAATTATTTGATTAACCAATTTCATAATTTTATTAACCAACTTTTTACCTTTTATTAATCAACTTCATAATTGCTAAAATTTGTGCAGTCTAATAACCAACTTTACAACTTTATTAATCAATTTTTTATATTTTATTAATCAACTTTATTTTACTACAAAAAAATTATTTTTCATATATGGATGTTTATTAACCAACTTTATTACGATATTAACCAATATTTTATATTTCATTAATCAACTTTATTTTATTATTAAAAGACACTATTTATATACTATTCATGAACACTGTTCGTGCATTATTCAAATTATTATTTATAAAATATTTTTTATTTAAAAAATACATATAAATACAATGAATAGTATTTGGTATAAGTATTTGAATGTATAATTTAATGTAGAAATAGCAAACCTCTTAATTTATTTCATTTTGTAACTTCTCTCACTACCAATTACCACCATTATCTCATTTCATACTAAATTATAATTTTATATCTATTAATATTATTTCATTATATATTATAGTTTATTTTTAATTCGATATTCTTAACTCTCCACACTAACTCTTAAAATAATATTACTATAGTTTATTATAAATAAATTATTATTTCATTAAATTTATTTGTATTTAGAAAAACTAAAAGCACTAACTAGCGTGTATAGGCTAATCTAATTACAATAGTGACAAAGTTCATGAATAACGATGAATAGTGATATTTTGTCTAGATTCTTAAAAGATTGACTTATAAATTTTACTCGATGCGAAAAAATTATAAGAGGAGATGAGTCGGATAAAGGCGGCATCACGTGACCAACAAGTGAGCTCATCTAACCCGATTCAATGCCCTCGAGATTGATCGCCCGATTTATTACGAGTGCATTAATATGTGTCCACATACGTGTGAGAAAAGTTATCACAACACCACCTTCCGTTCTATGCAATTGCCCATTCTTATTAAGGGGAGATTGGTTCCTATTAATCCCATATTCTAGTCAAGCAAATGGATTTTGAAATCGGTCCTTCATCCACAACTTGACTCGTGGCTGCATCTATAAATACCATAATCCCTAGGGTTTGAAAGCTCATTCAATTTTCTTGATTCACTTCTCAAATGTCATTTTGCTCTCTCCTACACAAGTAGGGTTACAATTATTGTAAGTATAATTATCGCCCGTGGGCACCCCATAAATTTAACTCGAGCCTTAAGCTTAATCCACATGATGCTTCTACCAGCGGTGAGGACGATGACGCTACCGCATATGGCGAATAAAATGAGAGGGATTAAGATGGCAAAGATGAATCAAATAAGAGGATGAGATATGATATTAAGAGAAGAGCTTATGGATGATCTCGACATCATCAATCCATAATTATAATTATGATGTTGAGGTAAGTGGTGTTTCCTTTTGTGATAATAACATAATCTAATTTATTCACCCTATGACAACATTAAGCTAGCCACCTCGTGTCAACCTCATTATCAATGTTTTTGGCGCATTTACGGTAACCAACATTTTTTCATGGAATCCAATCACCGACTATTGTAATGGAACATGGTATGGTGACTCATGCAATGATAATTTACAAACATGCCATGTCAATGACTCTGATCTCTTTGACTTAAAACTTCATCGTTCCGTCTCCATTCCACACGACATCACAAACCCTTCATTTCCTCTTCTATTTTTCTCTCCCCTGCATCCCCAGCCTTGTTGGTGATATCCCACCGTTGATTACCAACCTTACCAAATTTGAGTATCGTTATATCAATCGCAATACATTTTGCGCGATAGGAAACACCCTATAATAGATATAATCCTCTTAACCCACAATTTCTCGTACACAAAACTCACCTATCTCTAGAGAATAGTTATAGGATAGAAATTGTATTGGTAAGCGGTTGAGAATGTTATGGTGTCTCTGGTAGATGGTTGCCATCGTTTCTCCGCCGCTCAACAATCTCAAATATAATTCTTGGAGTCACTCCATCGTTGTTGCTCTTTTATCTAAGAACAAACATGGCTTTCTTGATGGAACTCTTCCACGACCTGAAGAATCAGATCCTCTTCCTTTTGCGTGGGATCACTGCAATACTATAATTATTGCATGGGTGACCAATACTATTAAACCTGACATTGCTCAAAGCATCCTATGAATGAACACATTTTTTAAGATTTGGGCTGAGCTCTGTGACCGTGTTGGCTGGGATTTTCAACAAAGTAAAATCCAACCAATATAATAAAGGAGTTCAAAAGGGTATTTTGAACTGATTTCTTGGAGGGAAAGAGAGCATGAGTGAAGAATGTGGGTTTGTGGAGAGAAGTTACAAGATACACGTGGTGTGTAAGGGAATGAAGTCCGCCAGGAAGCAATTATCATATATGTATTATAAATAAAGCACTTAGTGCATAGTGTTAAAGGTTCAAACTTTTACATTTCTAACGCTGATCACTCAAAGTACCCAAGCGAACGATCGAAATGAGTCAGGTTAGGGCAATGTATGTTTGAATCAACTTACTTTTCAACTATTTTAATGTTATGTCATTTACCTTTACAATTTAAACGCTTTCGTTTTACTTTACAATTTTTACTTTATTTGCTTTTGAAATCATACAAATGCGTTTGACATAGGTCGAACTAACTCTTTGAAGACACTTTGTAGAAAAACACTTGAAAACTGAATCATTGTATTTGTACTGAGGTTCCCTGGTCGATCTCGCAAGTAAACTTTTTGGTAAGAGACCAGCATTATTTATAAAATCCAAGGGTAACCAGGCCGTTACCATCAAGGCAATATTTTTTGCATCTATGATATTCAAGAGGAACTTTTAACCCCAAACTAGGAGATCTCACAATCACTTAGTTCTTCACCAACCTCAAAAAGCGAAAAATGAAAGTTTTCCTTAAATCGATCCTTATGAATAAGTATGATCAGTGATAGAAACTATTATCTCTTGTGACAATTAAAACCTTTGAATAATTTGATAAATGATAAATAAAGAACAACGTCTCTACTCAATCCACTCGAACAAAATGTAGTTATTTTGTATATATATTTTGTGTACATATAGTATCGTTTGATTAGTTTTGTATATATTTTCTAGGTATTTGTTGCATTATTGGAGCATTGAGAAGAAAATCCAAATGGAGCTCCAAGATGCAAGTTGATCAATAATGGAATAAGGCAAAAGAAAAAAGCCATTCCAAGTTATCTAGGAAAAGTAACAAAAGTTGCTTAAACATCATGGATTACTGGGCGATGGCCAGGCGAGGGCCACCGCATCTGCGTCGCTGGGCGATGGTGGAGCGAAAGGAGAAGACCAATTTTGGAGTTGTCCCTACCTTGCTTCGCTTTTAGGTCGCTGGGCGAGGAAAAGAAGTGTCGCCGGGCGAAGTTGACCGTCGTCGGGCGACGGTAAATATTTTGGTCAGATTAGGACGTGGAAATTTGTGAGCCAAGTGTAAAATAACGGTCGTCGGGCGATGCTTGCGGAACAACTTTTTGCTTATATTTCCTTTTCATTTCATTTTTGTGTTTTAGGGTTTTGCGGTGGATTTTGATCCCCGTTTCCATCAACCTTTATTTTTGGTAGTATAGCTTAGAAAACAACATTAGGACTTTGCTTATGGATTATTGGAGGTAGATTGCTCTTCAACGGGCTTTGAGAAACCAGTGTAGATATGTGGTTTATCTCTTCTCCTCTTTATGTAGTTCTCTATTTATTGGGTTTGTTTGTATATTTACCTTGAACTCAGGTATATTTGTCGCCTTGGTGTTGTATAAAGTTTTCTTTACGAATCTGTGTTGGTAATTGTCTTAGGTTTTTACCTCGTGTTAGGAATTTAAGCTTTGCTAGACATAGATTGCTTAGATTCTTACAAAGGATGATTATCTGTTAGTTTATGAATGCTAGAAATAGGTTTAGAGCTGACACTCACTTAGGGTATCTGATCTTAATGCCTCTGTGTCAGGAGTTTCGGGCTAGACATAGTCGATGCGAGTGATGTAGTAGGATTCTCAATTTGTGTTAGAAATGACTTAGGTTGTGAGAGATATGTGATGACATAGACGAGTATCGTAGGTGGAGTATAACTGGATTATAGGTTTAAGTCTGTGACGGGTAATGTGCATTCGTTCCAGAGAAGTTTTCTATCCTTTTTATACTTTTGTTTGCATTTAATTTCTATTTATATATTTTCTTTACAATCCATTTAACCCCAAACTCGTTAACGAATGAATTGTCGAACAGCGAATCAATAACCAATATTTGTGGACACGATACGATATAACATATATATCACCCGGTAAAAATAAATATTTTACTTTTTGCTTGCCGCTAATACCGCTGCAACATGATCTTTACTAAATCATGTGTCATTAATAGGAAAGAGAAATCATTAATCAAATTTTAAAAATATCTTTTAATATTAACCATTAAATATTAATCCAACGATTGTTTTTACAAACTCACATTCTCATATATATATATATATATATATATATATATATATATATATATATATATATATATGATCGCGACTTTATACGTCTTATTGAATCTAGACCGCAAGTATACAGTCATATCGCATGTAGTTTTAAAGATTATCGAATCCCAAGGGACTAAATGTTGATCTATCGTTATCTTAGGTTACTACGTAAATCTAAGGCTAATAATATAAATAATATTTGGTTTTAGGGAACCTAACTGATTAAGATCTAGTTTAGATTCAGAATGAAAGTATCGGTATGAAATGGTCGGGCTTAGGGATTTAGCAACTCATTGACTTAAGTTGTATTATCAAAACGTTATTCAGTAGGAAATACTTGTTTAAAAATACTCTTCTCACACTCTCGTGTTTATTGATTCAGATCCTATAATGAGACCTAAGTGAGTGCTCTCGCTGTTTCAATTAGAGTTTAAAAATAGTTTTTGGAAATAAATAAAACCTAATCAACTTAAAAGCGCTCTCGTTGTATCTTAAGTTGATGCTCAATTACTAATGTCCAGTTAAAATCTCAAACTCTAGCTTTATTGATCCTAAATTCTAATCTGTAATTTACTCTCGTAACAAAACAGTTACATTAAGAATTAGTAATTGAAACTGAAAAATTAGTATTTTTAAAATGGTATAAATCGAATGGCGTTGCTAAATTTAGCCTAACATGTTAAACAATGCAGTTATAGTGCAACTGTGATATACAGACAATTTAGGCAAAACATGTATTTCAGATAAATGAGGCATAAAATAAATAAATAATTAAATAAGCCAATAAATAAATAAACAAAATTAAATAAACCAATAAATAATTTAATTAAAATAAACTTGAAAATAAAAGGAGGAATATTTGGCAAGCTGCAAGAGTCTCCCCCAAGTCGGTGAGATTTGTCTTTCGTTGTCCGAAAATTTAAAAGCGATGAAAGAAATATAAAGGCGCAAACGTAAGGCTAGAATTGGCAAAGGTTCACAACAATCCCCGATGTGGAAATTTCTACGAGAAAAGAAAGCAGATAAACTAAATAAATCGACTGAAAATAAAATCGATATTGAAAATAAAATTCGGTAGAGTAACGGTAAAAAAAATGCAGAAGTAAAAGTGTGTTTGGATCGGAGATTGAAGGCCTACTTATAGAGGCATGGTGTGCTTGGCAGTTGGGCTGGTTGAGATATTCTCGCCTCCTTTTTCTCCTCCGTAGCGGTTGCTACGGACTTGGTAGTTAAACGTAACGGTCGTTACGCATTGGCTTGGGGAGGAAGATTCATTCCCTCTCCGTCGTGTTCGCTACAGCTCGCTTGGCAGGGTGTAACGGTCGTTACACCTTTGGAACCTTGGGCTTGCTTGCTACGTGCGTTGGAAGTGGGTTGGGCCTGCTTCCTTGAATTCTTTTTAATTTGCAAAGCATTTTACTTGCAATACACCCTATTCTCTCCATACACCCCACATTTGCATAAATGCTATTTTTTGTGGATTTTGAGTACGATTTATCCGACTTTTTTTTACTTTCTTCGCATGTGCCTTATAATTGGTAAAAACCTGAAAACATAGAAAATACCGACATAATACGAATAAAGAATAATATAATTAATTAAAATACAGATAAAATCTTATAAATTGATCCAAATAATCGATACATTTTGTGTTATAAATATATACATTTTGTGTTACACACACACACACATATATATATGTGTGTGTGTCTATATATATATATATATGAGAGAGAGAGAGAGAGAGAGAGAGAGAGAGAAATAATAGAACCAGGGTTCAAAACCAAATTTCATCAAGTGTGAAAGCTTCTACACAAGGGTTCTATTTATAGAACCACTTGTGTGGGTTGCAAGCTAAAAGTACATGTTATCTTATGGTGTATTGTATTTCACTTAAGCGCATGATACCTTACTATATCCATTCCACTTAAGTGCATTGTAACTTTTGTTGTTCTATAATTTGCTTAAGTGCATTGTGTAATACGGTGGGAGAACTGACTTTGAGATTTGTTTTGCTTTTTATCGCAAATGTTGCGGATAGCAAGAGTCGCCACCGACTTTTCTTTTATCCAATTAAGGGAAGGTGAAAAGAACAGAAAAAGACCTTCGTTAGATTCTGAGTAAGGGAGAAGGTTATGATTAATACATGGATTATTCAATTAACTTATTAAAAGGCTCATGATTTTTTTGAGCCATAGTTTTGCCTATATAAATGAGGTTTCTCCTCATTTCAAAAACACCTTTGTTTTCTAAATAAAAATAATCTTCTATCATTTATTTCTCTCAATCTTTTATAATTTTTTGTATTGGTGTTGTGTTGAAAATGCTTATTCAATAGCGTTGGTGTCTTGTGATATATTTGTTTTGTATTCGAAGGTTTTAAGTTGTACTTGCAAAATTCTTGAGTGATGGTTTTTGAGTTAAGCTTGTATACAAAAAAGGGGAGTTTGAATTGGGTTTTAAAAACTTTTTCCTTTTTGAAAAACCATTTGATAAAACTATGAAAGAATATAGAGTGCTAGAAATAAAGAGACACATTTAGTTTATCCAAGTTCACCTTCAACAAGGATATGTCTTGTCCACCCTCCTCTGATAATTTTGCCTTCAACAAGGACTTAATCCACTAATCTCAACAGATTGCAGATGCACGAACTACATGTCGGTGACTAACAATATCAATGATCCTACGGTTAGTGATCCTTGAACAATTCTGACCTACACGGTCCCCTAAAGATATAACGATCACCGACCCCTCAAGGATTCTGACCTACCCGGTCCTTTCAAAAGGATTCATCTACAATGACCAAATGTCAAAGTCTTCTCAAGTATACAGATATTCACTGGAGGCATCACCAATTCTAAACATAAATGTTTCTTGGAGATTAGATTTAGCAAGATATGAGCAACAACTTCTTGCTTTTACATAAATCTACGAAGATGTATATAATCTAAGTTTGAGTGTATCATCTTGTAGAGTTCTTCATCTTCTTCTTCTTCTTTCTTTCTTTTCGTATCTTATTTTTATCTATCTTTTTCATTTTAGTTGTTTTCAATATAAATAACAACTTTGGACTTCGTTATAGCTAAAGTTGTCAAATTGCAGTCCATTCTTTGATCTTCTTATATAGCCTTCAAAAAGAGTTGTTGTAAGGATAGAAAGTTATGTTCTATGTTTCTTGCAGTTGTTAGCATAAGAACACGGAAGGCAACTTATGTGCAAAGTACAACCAATATGATGATAGTGTAATTTGTGATGTACTGTTCGTACTGGATTCTTCTTGATTGAGTTTCTTGTTCTTTATCTTTTGATGATGATGTACTTCTAATTTTGAAGTATTAAGCTTAGAAGAGATCAATTGCTTTGTCTTTGTTCTTCTGATTAATAATTGATGAGTAGTTCATAAACTACTTTTTGTTGTAGGAACATCGAGTTGTCGAACCATGACTTGTCTTCAGAATTAATAACAATAAATTTTCAGAAACACGAATCTTGATTTCTGATCTTAGAACTAGTCTTGAAGGAGAATTTCTTATCTGATTTGAGAGACGAAGATTAAGTGGGAAGATGTTTCATAACATAATCTTTCATTAGTGGATTCTCGTCTTCAAATATATAAGCAACAACTTATCTGAGAAACAAGTCTTGTCGTTGTAGGCGAAATCTTTTGGAAGTTGATATCAAAAACTTTATGATGTTTGGATCTTGAAATCAGATATTGTGGCAAGAGTCTTTCTGATTCTCAAGTCTTTTAATTATTGATCTTTGATTGTTCTTCTTACTGGATTGATTTTAATTGAAGAATGAAAGTGATCTAGAAGATAATTCACTGTTGTAGAGTCAAAGTCTTTCATATATTTGAGCATTGCCTTCAGATATACAAGTAACAACTAATCTGAGGAGCAACTTCTTTGTTTGTGAATGGAAGCTTTTCTGATCCACTATGTCTTGATCTGATCTTGATTTCTGATCCACTAGGTCTTGATCTGATCTTGATTTCTGATAATCAGCTTTTCTAAGTTGCATGTCTAATGTCTGATTTCTGAAGTAAAAGCGTATATCAGTACATCTGATTTTGTGGTTAATTCATCTTGATTCAATCTTTGATCTTCTACGAAAACTTTTCTGAGCGGCATATATGATGTCTAATTTCTGAAGCAAAAGCACATACCAGTACATGTTATTTTGACGATGAATTCTTTCTGATCTCTGACATCTTTGTTTCTCATATCTTGAGATCTTCAATTCTAAGCTCTAATTTCTAATATCTTTGTTTTTAAGCATCTTTATTTATGATATTTCATTCTTGATATTGTTTCTAAGCATCTTTGATTTTTGATATGTTGACTTCATAGCTCTTGATTCTGTTCTTGATTTTGATGTTGAGTTGATCTTTAGATCTTGACTTTTTGCTCTTTGATTTCTGATCCTTTGAAGCTTGAGCTCTTCTTAGAAACTCATCGAGATTCTTTTCTTGTTAAACATTCAACATTCAACAGAACTCTTGATGTTTCATTAGAAACGAACTCAATGATTTTCTTTCCAAGTGCTAAAGTGATTCTGATGATATTTTGATTAAGACTATCCAGAATTTTAATATCTGCACACTCAATAAAATCATTAGAACTAAAATTGTTATCATTGAGTGTGCAGATATTAAAATTATCATCAAAACATAAAAATTAAAATACGTCTAAATCTTGTTATAACAATTATGATCGTATTTTTATTGTATAAAGATGGGATAAACAAATACGATAAATATTATGCGTTGTGCAAGTACTAAGCAAATAACATTAAGACTTTGATAATGACAACCATCGAATATATCAAGTGTCGATGACATACGTCAAAGTGGTTTTTATCATGGTGGCTCTTCAAATTATTATTGATGATGGCATCCATTCAAGTAAGAAATATTTCAAACCTCATTTGTCAAAGATATTGAATTCAACACTAGACATTGTTGAATCAATCAAAGGAATTTGAAACTGGGAGCTGTAATCTTGAAAAGGCTTGAAAGTGTGAAAGAGAGCTTATTGGTCTTGCACTTAGGGGTTTTTTAGTCTTCATATGTTCATTGTAAAAGAAACAATAGTAAATCTTGAGATACTAATGAAACAAACCTGCTTATCAAAAAAAAAAACTATGAAATTAATCCCACACACTCCCACACTCACAAATAAAATGTTTTTAGAGAAAATCATAATTTTAAAATGGATCTCACAATTTAAAACTACGACAAAAAATACACTTCACCAAAATATCTTCCCAAGTAGTTTAGGTCAATACTGCCCAAAGGGAGGTTTACTTCCAACTCTTTGAGGAAGATCACACCACACAAACAACAGATGAAATTTCAGTTGTGGATAATAGCAAAATGTTGATAAACTAATCAGGAAGTAATCGCATTTTTGGTGATCTGTGATGATATTATGGAAATGTTAATAGCAAAAGTAATCACATTCTACACTCAAGCTAGTTTTCAAAAACAAATCATCACATCTCCATAAAATGTTCGTATATCCAGTAACAACAAATAGAACAACATACTGAGTGATACTAACAGGGGAATTTTGAAGAAAACCAACTATGTGCATATCAGTTTGAATGGACTGGATTGCCTGGATGAAGCTTGTCTTGAAAACTGTTATATTACATCAAACAGATTTTAAACATTTATTCCATTATTATTCTCATTTTTATAATTATTGACAAAAATAGAAAATTGAGATGGATAACCATATCACAAAGAAAACAAAAACACAATAAATTCATTAATTATCACTTTACTTACTATATTATTTTAAATTAATTATTATTAAATTATCATAGCAATCCAAACTCATCATCATCATTTTATAATGAAAAACATCAGAAGTGGGAACAAAGAGGATAGCTATGAAGATTTGCAGGTTGAGATCTCTGCTTTCTCTTCCCAAATGCATTTCTCAAACCTTCCCGGCAACAACACCACGCTCTTTCTCTTCAACCAGTCATCCCTTGCAGGTGATGGATGTCTCTAGTACTGTCTGTTGTGATGATCATCATCATGATCACCACTACACAAAACTGTTTTTCTTAACATGCCCTTTTTCTAAACCCTTCTTCTCATCTCCTTTACCATTCAAAGCTTGAATCTTTGATGCTAATTCTCATCTGGGTACTTGAATATTTATTCAATTTATAATTTTTATGACTTTTCATTCATCCCTTTTGGGGTTTTGTGTTTATCTTATAATGAGTATTTAAAGTGATTGTTTTTGCCTTTATGAGTTGATCAATTTTACTATTTTTTGTTGCTGTGAATTGTGATTGTGTTGAAACAACATCAAACTACAATCTTTCATGTTGATAGAGATGTGAATTTGATGTTTGTTTTGTAAATGTACTATAGCTGATGTTACTGTCTATGATTTCTCTTCAGAATGTTGGATTCATTGGCCTTGGAAACATGGGATCACGAATGGCGAATAATCTAATTAAAGCTGGATTCAAACTTACAGTTCATGACAAGTAATGTTTCAAACCCTTTTCTTCAACTTCATAACCATGCATGCCTTTTATTTCTTGCACATTATTGAGTTACTAACTTTATCTGTCAATAGAGTAGTAGAATATTCTCGTTTCATTTGTAGGTGTTGATTGAGTTCATAAAATATTGGCAGAAACTCCGATGTTCTTGAGATGTTCTCTCAGATGGGGGTTTCCACGAAGAAAACACCATATGAAGTTTCAGAAGCAAGTGACGTTGTAATTACAATGTTACCTTCTTCGGCCCATGTGAGTATATTCAATCCAGTGTTGTTTCCTTTCCGTTGAATGCATCACACCATTTGTTTGTAGATTCAGTTTCCTCTATAGTCCTGCAACTTTTTGAACTATGATTTCAATTTTCAGTTAACTATAGCTATGATATGATTGTTGATTTCTCCTTAAAGATTCTTGATTAAGAAACAAAAATCTTAGATTGCAAGTTTTGATGATTTTTCTTACTGTTCCTAATACATATGACTATATTCGGATGCCAGAATAACATCCTTTTTTTAATTTAAAGTAGGTGGTTGATGTTTATACTGGACCAAATGGTTTGCTTCATGGTGGAAAACTCATAAGGCCATGGTTAATGATAGATTCATCCACGATCGATCCACAAACTTCAAGAAATCTTTCTGCTACAATATCTAATTATATTCTAAAAGAAAAGCAAGGTAACGTAAAATAAAATTCCGTCCAAGTAAATTAAATTTACTTGAATCGCAGCTGTGAATTTGCTATTCTTTCTAGCACCATAGAACTTATATATATCATACACATTAGCAAGTAATTGTTCGTTCATGAAAATTCCTTCACAATTTTATGAGAATATCTTTCCACTTGTTGTGTATATTATGCTGATTTATTTACTTCTTTTAATGTTGTGGTACCGAATGATTATGCATTGTGTAGGTGATTGGGAAATACCTATCAAGTTGGATGCTCCTGTCTCTGGAAGTATAATTGCAGCAGAAGCTGGAACACTTACTTTTATGGTAACGCTTCGCTTCTGTCTTAAGGCATGCATGACACCAAGACACCCTTAGTAATCAATCTAGGTTTAAAGACCGTGCATTTGATCATGGAAACCAGAAGAATACTAGTATGATAATCACATGACATTGTATGTTACGCCTTGTATGATAATCACATAACATTTCCAAAACAGTTGCAGCAAAGTTTTGGTGTTTATGGCAAAAAAAAATTAGTAATGAACAAGATATGGATTTTCACAGGTTGGGGGGCTCCGAGGAAGCACTTCTTGCCGCAAAATCCTTATTCCTTTCAATGGGAAAAAGTACAATATATTGTGGAGGAGCAGGGAGTGGTTCTGTAAGTAACATGCTTAAAATTGGGATTGGATTATTAGCACTCGGGGTTGCTGTAAGTCATTTTACTTATATTTTGTCTCTGGTGTTTATTATTAGGCCGCAAAAATCTGTAACAATTTGGCTTTGGCTGTGAGTATGCTGGGAATATCAGAAGCCCTTGCTCTAGGCCAATCTCTAGGTGTTCCTGCTAGCTCCTTGACAGAGATATTTAACTGCTCCAGCGCTCGCTGTTGGAGTAGGTAAGTAGCTTTTTGGTAGACTATGTTACTAAGTTAGTTTCCAGGATTTGAACCTGGACGGACATATGTGTTAGACCTAACCATAATTCTAAGAAATGTTTTTTTAGACCGCTTTTATTTTCCCCTGTTAACAGAAATACTACTCTTTTTCAGCATCATGTACAGTACAAATTTCATAATATTTTACCTACATAGTTTATCTTACAATCATATGGAACATTTTAGACTTAATGTTTTAGTACTTTGATGGTAAACTTAGTAGGTAATTGTTGCATTCTTACAGTGATACTTACAACCCGGTTCCTGGACTGATGGAAGGGGTGCCCTCTTCAAGGGATTATAATGGAGGATTTGCATCTAAGCTTATGGTAAGTAACCGAGGTTTAACATCAACTTTCAATTGTTCTTGTTTATTTAGTTGATATGGATGGAAGTCTCCAATATAGTGATGTATATGTACTCTTTTGCTGTTTATATCTTTTATTTGAATGTATGCTTCAGGCCAAAGACTTGAACCTAGCCGTGGAGTCGGCTAAGCTGACAGGATGTAAATACCCGCTAACTTCTAAAGCTCAGGAGATGTAAGTTCCCTTTCTTTTATAAACTTAAAGTATGTCGTGACAAGTCGAACTTTTCTATGACAACCTTATCATAAATACATTCAAAAGTTTGAGTATTATTACAAATTTGCTTACCAATGGGCTTTGTTTTGCACAGATATACAGAGCTATGCAGTGGAGGCCATGACACAAAAGACTTTTCATGTGCATTTCGTCATTATTACTCGGGAATGGACGAGCCTCTTGAGGACTAAATTATACATATATCATGTACCTGATATAGTTGTTTTCTTGTATGTCTGAGACGATCAACTTGATGCAATGAAATTGAAAAAGAAACACTTTGTTCTTATTTTTGTTTTTGCAATTACAAGTTACTTGTGAATGGCCTAAATCAATACTATTCTGAATACAATTTTGGAAACACACGTACTACAAAAATAAGTTGTCAAAAATGAATTGCTGATCCCAAAGACAGTATGACTATAACTGAGTTTTGGCATACTTGAATCTTGTCTCCAGGTCCCTAATTGTGTCCTCATAATCTAGCTTAGGTGGAAAAGAGTTATTTGGAAAATCGAAAATGTCATTCAATTTTCAAAAATACATTTTCGAATGCACTTTTACGAATTAGCAAAAATAGTTTTCCGTACAGCCCAATAATTTTTTTTTCTAGAGATGTATCCAATATATTTTATGTTTTCATTCTATAAGGATGTATCTCCAAATATTTAGAGTGGGAAATTTGTATGTTAGACAATTCCAAAACTGCATGTTTGGAAAAATGAAACGTGTTATTGCTAAAAATAGTCACCTACATGATCAAACTTCATATCTATTTTTTTCATAAACTCTTTCCAAAAACTATTTCATTCTCAATTAATATTTTCACTCCAAATTTTTATTATGGTGTTTCATCAAATTAAAAGGAGCAAAAGAAGGTGGAATTCAAGTAAAGTTCATTCATTTCAAGTCTCGTTGCTCACATTAATCTTGTTTTGAAGTTGTAAAATGTCATGTTGTATCCGGCCGGACATGTATCTTCGAATTATGGATGAACTCATTCGGAGATGGATTTTTGGAAGTTGTCTGTTCTGATTTTCCAGGTTTATGTTTTATGTTTTAGAGGTTTCTAAGTATTTTATGTTTGTATTTTCATTAGATATGTTGGATCCTGATGTTTTTCTCAAACCTATTATGTCTCTGGATGTCTCATGTGTAGTTGTGAAGGAGGTAGATGTTGGCAATCAATTTAAAAATGAAGAAGATTTTGAATTTCGTGGTCACATGCTTCAATGGATTCATGCAGGGGCATCCAAACCGGTGTTTGGTGTTGTAATCGGAAGTTTAATAATGGTTCGGGTAGAAGATGTGTATTTGTGAAATTTACATGAAAAAGAAGTGGGAAATATATACATCATCTCCATATTTTCAAATGAGATGAAATTGGTTCAAGAAAACAAGGAGAATTTTAGTCGGGCTTTAGAGGTGTGTCGGACAATGTTGAACGACCAAGAAGAAATGCCTAAAGTAATTGTTCCCGACTGTGATACTGCTTTGATGAATTTGATTGCAAAGGTATTTTCTACTTTTTATGCATTATTTTGTAGGTATCACGTAACAAAGAATGTGAGAAGTCGGGTTAAACTTGTGGTAGGGTTAAAGCGGATAGAGTGCGAAGATGGAAAAATGTTTAAGGCATATGTCATAGTGGAAAAAATAATGATGGATGGAATGATAATAAATTCTTCTACAAAGAGTTTTGGTGATACTGTTATACATTGCAGAAAGATGTGTGAGAAATATCCATATTTATTTAAATGTGTTGAAAGTACAATTTTGGACCAAGTTAAGGAGAAGATTGTATGTGTTTGGACCAATCAAGTTAGACACTTTAGAAATACAACAACAAACTGAGTTGACTTTGCCCATGTTACTCTGAAGAATTGGTTGGAAATTAGTAAACGTGATTTCTGTAGAGATTGGGATTATGTGAGTCAAATGATCCAAACCCAGCATAATGTGATACAAACATCATTTGATCGTAGCATTACAGTGTTGAAACATAGGTTCAAAGATAACACTATGTATTCTCAGTTGATCGGCAACATATCTCGAGCAGCTCTGAATTGTATTTTTCACAAAGTCAAAAGTATTCATAATGTAGGTGCATATAGCTCAAAATGTGGTCAGACTTGTGAAAACATATGGTCTCCCACATGCTTGTGTTATATCTAAGAATGTGAAACTTCATAGTTTGATACGAATGGATGAAGTACACCCATTGGAAAAGACTCAGTTTTGATAACGATGGTGTCATGAAAGACGGTAAATCGAATATTTCTATCTTGACCAAATGGGAAGTGATACAAGAGAGGTTTTTGAAAGTTGGTGACAATATGAAACTCCACCTCAAAGAACAATTGAGGAGATTTCATATCCAGAAACCACAGACTTGAGACCTCTCTCTCAACCGATAAAAACAAAAAGGAGCTCCTAAGAAGGTCAAACCTACACCGAGTGACAATTCATCGATGTGGTCTCCGTCATATTTTGAACATCTTGACAAACCTTTTCCTAATTCACCAAATCCGAAATCTTATCCTATCCACCAAAAATCACATTCATTGAGGAGATGGCAGTTTTTATGCACAAATACATGGAGTGGATCGTCAATGTCAAAGGTGACGGTAAATGCAGTTTTCAAGTGGTTTCTACATTACTCAGTAAAGGAGAAGAGGATCACACACTTTTCTACCATCAACTTGTCCAATAACTGAGGGGCAATAAAGAATCGTACACACGGCTATACGAGAATAAAGACAATTTTGAAGTAATTTATCACTCTCTTGTTCCTTGCATTAGTGGACCTGCACTGAAGGATAAATGGATGTGTTTTCCTAAAATTTGTCATCTCATAGCAGATGTGTATGATAGAGTGTGTATTGGTCTTACAAGATACGATTTCTCATAAACTTTTTTTCCACGGCACACTGCTCCATCTCCGAATAGAAATGATTGTATTATCTATGTTGGGTGAGTTTCAAATATGCGGCTATTTTGTTCAAGTTTATATGAAGTCATGATGCCCTATACTAATTACATCACCAGAGTGGACAACTCATTCTATAATCAAAGTCGAGATTTGGTCAGACCAATTTATTGAAAGGATGCAAGAGTTCACCAAATTGAACAAGATTGAAAGAGAAACAAATAAACAAAAGTCAAAGGGGATACCAACAGTTGTAGATTTGGTCAAAGGCAAATCTTTCGGTTTATTTTAGTATTTATTTATCAATTTATTGTATGTAACAATATTAATGTTTTATGGTGTCTAATATATACATTTTAAAGTTTGTCAATAAAAAATCTCCATTGATAACATATTTTGTTACTCTTCGGTTATGTTCTACTAGGAAAGTTTCCGAAAATACATCTTCGAAATAAAGGGTAGTATCAGAGATGTATTTTCGGAATGTGCCCTGATACAAGATGGAATTTCTAAGGTCAGTATTAGTCTACCGCTACTATAAATATATGACATGTATCTTATAGTTTCATACCAAAACACAATACAAAAGAATAAATATCATTTAAAATTGTCAAAAATATTCACTTTAATATGTTACACATCATCGACTCTTTTAAAGTTGTACATAAATTTTTTGCCGACATATATTATGTTGTATTCTTTTCTATATTTCTAGATCTCTTCAAAAAAAATTATCTTTTATACGCTAAACCCTAAATTCTAAGTGTTGTTGTCGACTAGGAATTTTATCTTATTTTGAATTTCTTATTGCCCACAGGGATCAATAATAACATATGAGATTTTGGTTCAATGGGTAGGCAGTAATAATGAGCAATGTGATTCAATTTACCTTGTAGTAGCTCATAGTGAAATTTGCCCGTTTTGTTGGACTTTCTGATTGCAATGTTGTTGAGGGTTATTTTCATTGTTAGGGGAAGGAAGTGAAGGTGTAGTGGAAAGTGTGGAATGTGAAAAAAAAATTTAGAGGTTGAGAAGGGACAGTGTCATGATGGGTGTTGGTAGATACATGTGTGGAGTTAAAGTTCTTTAAATATGCAAAATTAGGGGTGATGGTGAAAAAGTAAAGTGAAAGAAAAAAATAATGAAAAAAAATAAGATTCAAATGATACCATGTGAGGTGAAAAAAGAATGCATAAAGGGAATTATTGCAAATAACATTTTAGAAAAAACACTTATTCTAAAATGAACCAAAAATAGAACTACTAAACCTTTCATTTCTTGTACATGCAAACAAATGATCATCTCATGACACATTCTCATTTTAAGATAAAATTAAATATGGTCATATCCAACCATGTACTAGCCATGTATGTGCTTTACATCAAGAAAAAAATGGTTAATACAAACATGTTAAAAAGCCATGCTCTAAACAAACATAGGATGATACCAATGAGACATTGATTCCCATGACATGTCAAAGTTCCAAGTAGTTAACATGAGCCAACAGACTATATAGAAGAAAGATCTTCATATATAGTCTTGATACCAGGCCTTTCAGATACCGATCGAATACATCGGATCGCTATTCCTAAGACCTCTTTCATTCCCTTTTCTACAACTGGATTTCCCATTTCTGACATCAAAGTAGAATCAAAACACTCTGATCCTCGACCTTCTGCTACTCGCAATCTTAGCCAATCTGTAAGATCCACGCCTCCCTCCTCACCGGATACCACATCACCAGCACACCTTCCAGTTAAAAGCTCCAAGAGGATCACGCCGAAAGCATAGACATCTGATTTGAAGGACGGCATTGGCTTCTTGGAAGCCGCTAACTCTGGTGCACGATAACCTAAGACACCAGCATCAAGAATCTGTTCAATAGTACCAGCTTGAGTCATGAGTCGGTGAAGACAATAATCAGCTACGCGTGCGTTCATATCAGATGTGTCTAACAGCACATTTGTAGCTTTAAGGTTTCCATGAGGAACAGCTCGGTCGAAATGGAGATAGTTCAGGCCACGTGCTACGTCAACTGCTATTTTGAGCCTCTGAGCCCATGTTAATGGTGGACCGTTTCTTCCTGGTCGATCTGAGAATTTCAATTTGTCAACATGTTAAAACTTTAAATATTTTAAGAAGAATAACCAACAGATATAATGGATGAAAAATGAAACATCTATTAGCAGCACAAGCAAATATTCATAATCGAGTAAATGCGGCCATATTCGTAATAAAAAGTAAAGCAAGATATTACCATAAAGAAAACTTGAAAGACTTCCAGGTGAAATGTAATCTGAAAGAATGAGCTTCTCGTGCTGCGTAGGACCCCAATAATAACCTCTCAAACCGACGACATTTGGATGCCTAATGTTTGCAAACTTTCTTATCTCTTTAACAAATTCTTTCCTTTGTTTCGCCACTCCTTCTCTCAACCACTTCACTCTCAACAACACGCCGTTGTCCAAAGTTGCCTTGTAAGAAGTACCGTGACTACTTCTTCCCAAAACTTCAGCCGGTGCCCTTGATAGCTCCTCAGGTGTCAGCGATACTGTATCATCAAGAAAATGCAGCTCACCAATCAACCTATCCGGAGACCTCGTATCTAGTCTTGTAAGATTTTCGGCAGTCAACGAATCTCCAGATCCTGGTGACCATGAAAAGTGGCTGTGTTTGGATGGGGAGAATCCAGCAACAGCTGCAGTTTTTTCATCCGGGCTAATTATTTCTGATGGTGAGCCTTTACGCGAGGATACAAGATCTTCAGCGGATACAACCAAAGGGCCGCCTCTCTCTGTCGGACGAATAGGTCCAGAGATTACCGGAGGGCGTCCACGGATATCCTTACTTGTATCATATTCTTGAGTAGATGATCTTGACATTCGTATGTAGTGTATGAAGACAGCCAGTAAGATTAATATGAAGAGAGCAACCACACATGACACTATAATTATCACTTTAACAACCGTGGTCATAGACTTCTTCCCGTCGGAACTATCGGCCGGTGAAACGGTTGATCCTGGAGGACCATTTGGAAAATGTAACTTATCATTTCCAGGAAAGAAAGAAGAAGTGGGGAACTTCCTAAGAATTTCTGGGACAACTCCAGATAGATCATTTTCTGAAGCATTGAAGTCTTTGAGCCCAATTGGCATGTTATTTGGAAGTGGACCGGTAAAACGATTATCCGATATATCCAAGGAGTCTAGAGAACTCATGTCAGAAATAGTAGTTGGTAGCGAACCGGCAAATTTATTTCCAGCAATATTGAGCACTCTCAGGCTAGTTAATGATCCGAACTTATCAGGAAAAAAGCTACTGAGCTGGTTGTGAGAAAGATCAAGAACTTGAAGATGAGATTGGTCAAGAGTAGATGATAAATTGATGCCACCATCGATCAAATTATTTTCGAGATGAAGCTCTTGTAATGTCGGCATTGTGAAAAAATCTGCTAGAAGAGAGCCTTTTAACTGGTTGGAACTGATATCAAGCACTCTAAGCTTTGGATACCGTGTTAACACTTTTGGAAGGGAGTCACCGAGTTCATTACCAGATAAGTTCAAATAATTCAATCGCAAAAACTGAGGAGTTACCTCGGGGATGTTCCCTGTCAAACGATTCCGACTGAGATCGAGATACTCTATGTTCCCCCATTTAAACATCCTCGTTAAATTTCCTTCAAATTTGTTATTTGACAGATCAAGTACAGCGCAGCTTCCAGTCAGCGGCGGCAGCTGGCCAGTGAAACCATTCGACGAGATATTCAGAAAGTGAAGTGTCGTTGATGTAATTATACTCAGTGGCCCTGCAAGACAATTTCAACATTAGATTAATAGCAAAATAAAACAGAATAATAATTTTGACGAAGAAAAATTGGAATTAACAATCTCTACCTGAGAGGTTGTTGGCACTTAAATCAAGTTCAGTTAAAACCAAAGAATCTCCTTTAAGTAAGCCACTAGGAATAAATCCTGAAAATTTATTGTTGCTAAGCTTAAGGATTTGGAGATCGTAAACAAAATCGAATCCAGGTAATTCACCATTCAATTGATTATAGCTGAGATCCAACACCTTCAAGTTTTGGAAAACAGGTTGTCCAGCTCCACCAACCAATGAACCAGTAAGCTGGTTATGGCTGAGATTCATATGCTTAATACTTTCCGAAATTTGCGGAAGAAATTTCCCAGATTCGGAACTCAGCAGCATGTTATCACTTAAATCAACATAGCTAGCACCTGATAAAAGCATAAACTCAAGATCTAAAGGACCGTCAAGCATATTCCCATGCAAGTCGAGTTTATCAAGGTTGGAAATAAGCTCAAAACCTCTGGGAATTTTTCCAGTGAAGCCATTACGAGACACATTAAGAGATACAAGACTATCCAGTTTAGTCAATGATTGCGGAAGCGTTGCAGAAAGGGCGTTGCGGCTCAAGTCTAAGGATTTGATGGAAGACATCTCCGAAATAGAATTCGGAATTGGACCGGAAAAGTTATTTCCAGCCAATGACAGATTCTGCAAGCTATCAAATTTACCGATTCCAACCGGTAAGGACGAGGAAAAGAGGTTATTGGAAATATCAAGAAACTCTAGGCTTTTGAAATCGGCAACATTGTTAGGTAACTTTCCTGATATGGAATTATTGGCCATGGAAAGTTTCACAAGCTTCGACAGATTAGAAAAAACACTCAAATCCGTATCGGCAGAGAGACCTAAGTTATCAAGGACAACACCAGCAACATTACCACCGTTACAAAGAACACCATTCCATGAAGACGGACAACCGTCAAAGTCGATTGATTCTTCATTCCACGAATTCAAGACATAACCAGTAGGGTCATGCTTGATGCATTTCTTAAATTCCAACAATGCTAAAATGTCCTGTGAAGGAAGCTGCCCCATAATGGTAAAGAAAGATAAAGATAACACAAAAAGGGTAAAGAACTTCATAGCTTTCACTCTTCAACTAGTATTTTTCACAACTACCAACAACAAACATGTACAACTAAAATTTCCAAAATACCCTTTCTGTGTTCTTGTGGAAGAAAGTAGCATAGAAGTAAGCTCAATCTTCAAAAACCCAAAAAACCCAATATAGCTTCTTCAAATTCACACTGACCTAAACTTCTGCATTTTACAACAAAAAAAAAACTTGAGTCATACAATGCTAAACAACCACCAAAAAAAAAACATAGATTGTACTAATGCAATGTAGATTTAACAGAGACAAAACAATAACTACACACAGTAAACAAAAACATAAATGCACTGAACTTAACCATAAAAACAAAAACAAAAACAAAAAAAATTAGATTTTTAGAGATCTGAAAACATAAAAACATAATATTTCTAACCAAAATCATTCCTTTCAAGTACAATGTAGACTGCAACAGAAAACCCTACCTTCAAGTATCAAACTTTAGAACTCATAACAAAGATTAAACCTTTCAAACCCCTCATAAAAAAGGTACAAAGAAGCAGCATTGTGGTGGCTACAACCAACTCATGAAACAAAAAGGGTAATGAATGTTGAATTTGACATCAATGTTGCAATAAAGATGAAGGGACCCACGAACTTTTTTTGGTATGAAAAAGCTTTGATGGAAGGAGTGATATCTTTTTCTAACCTAAAAAAAAAAAAGTATTGAAAATTCTGAAAGCAGTAAATAAACCAAACCCATCATTTACTTTAATGCTTAAATGCCAACAGAACCTTAAAAAACTATACCTTTGTCCTTTTTAGTTAGTGTCTTTTAGCAGACATGTGACAATGAAAGACCTTGGAACAAAACCCTAGTTTTAAATTTGTAACAGTGTTTTTTAAAGTAAAGTTGTGTGTTTGAATTTCATCTTTTGAGGGTTTTTTTAATAGTTGCATGCATTCTAAAATGGATGCAAGGGAAAAAATATAAAGTTTAGATTTTTATTTGTATTTTTTTGGGGTACAAATTAGGGATTTACCCGCCAAAAAAGAGTGAGGGAATCTAATCTAATTGTAATCTCAAAAACTTTCCTAGTGGACGTGAAAAGATTTTATCAAATGGGGTTATAAGATTTTAGGGTGGGAAAGTGGGTCCCATGGTGACCCTTTGACTAGGTTTTGTTGGGTTCATCAATAAAGACAGAATCACATAATCAGAGGTGAAGTTGGTGAGTGAATAATGGAGATGGGTTATGGGTGGGGCCATGGGCCAAGGGCCTGTCCATAAATAGGGCCTATTGCCTAACTTCTAGACACACAAATTTACAACTTTTAACTTCACATGCAAAATATTCATTTTAATTTTTTCAAGTTTATATTAATCTCTTAACCTTTTTTTTTTATTATTTTAACTTTTAAAATATTTTATTTTAATTTTTTTATTAAATTAATAAAGAATTTAGTTATGAATTTTAAAAACTTTGTCTCAAATTAGACAAAAAAAATTAAAATAAAACTTTTTAAAAATTAAAGACTAAAAGGAATATTTTACCCTCAAATTTTATACCTGAGACTCTTGTTTATTTATATTTCGAAAATGATCATGTTATGGTTTATCTCTAAAAAAAATTAAATTTGTTAAAAAACATAACTATTGATCGAAGGGGTGAAAAAACATTCATATCTAAATTGTGCATTTATCCAAAAAAAAATGAATTTTCAAAATTTCTTATAGCAAATAATCGGAAAAAATTTAAGACAATTTACTAAAAAATTCAATTTTTTGAACAATTTACAAAAGAAAACTATAACATATTTTAAAATTTTCCAAAATTTCTGGTAAGCAAAATAAAATCGTAAATTTTACATATAATTAAAATTTCTAATATATCTGCATATAAAATTTTATACAAGAAATTATTTTAAAAAAATACAAAATAACAACATTCAAGATTATTAGAAATTTTAAATTTTAAATTTTTTTTCACTTATCAAAAATTTAAAATTCTCAATACTCATTGTTGACATTTTTCAAAAATTAAATTTTGATATTTTAATGAAATTTTTAGTACAACGCCATAAATTTTAAAATTTTCAATATATAAGTTTAGGAGTGTCACGTAAACCCTTACAAATTTATTTATAGTAGAATAAAATAAATTGAGAAATTTTATAACCATACAAAGAAAATTGAATTTCTATTGTTGAAAATTGGCCGCATTCAGATTATCAAGTTATTATGAACCGTTTAATCTTGATTATAATGTTAAGAAAATATATTTGATTTTTCTAAAACTTTTAGCTTCAAATCAAAATTATTTGATTTTGATCAAACTGTCAGCTTCACTTTAATGCATGGAAGCGTAGTTTTTTACTGCAGAAAAATGTGAATCCCATATAAAATAGTTTCCTTTTTTCCCTCATGATCTCATGTATTGTTGAAAATTATTAGTGTCTTTGTAAAACATGTTCCTCTCATTGTAATGATCATAGATGGTCTTATATTATTGTTATTATTTTTCTTCAAGAGTAATGATTAATATGAGTTTTTTAATACTAATTGTGTAAGCAAATTTGTTAAGAACCTTCGATCATATTAAATCATAGTATTAGCATGTAATGTAATGTAACAACATGATGTGACATAATAGTTAGATCTTTTAAATATGTGATTGTTAATAAGAGATTTGTTCTCAAATGTGTGAATAGAATGATTAGCTCCACTAGAGTTTGGACTAGTAAAAGGGATAAGTGCAAATTAAAATTAAATTTCAATTTAAAGTTATTTACGATCGGTGTGAAGAATCTGCGAAAAATACAGTGAATTTTTTAAATCATCTCATGTCTTTCTTAGTCACTCCTGCGAAATTTCATTTTTGTTTTTGAGAAATCGGAAATAAACTTTCGGTAAGCACCCTATTTAATGAAATTTAGGTTGGGTGCAAACCGGAGATTTACTTACAGCATAATACCGGAAATAAATTTTTGATACATTGATGAACTTATATCGTGACAAAACCTTTCCTCTCCCCATAACAGCAAAATTTCAAAAACTCTCTCAAAACCCTTCTCACCAATATCAATTTTTCTCTCAAGCAATCAACACAAATCATCAAGCAACAACCAAATCTCAATCAATCAAGCAACAACCAACTCTCAATCAATCAAGTAAGTGATTTACTTATTTTTAGAGTTTATGTAAAATCGATTGAAACTAGTGAAATAGGGCTTGAAATGTGTTGTGTTTTGTAGTTTACATCATTAGGGGTCATTATAATACTTTTTGCAAACTGTTTTGGACGATCAATCCGTTTATTTTGCGGCATTTTGAAATTTGGGGTGGACGCTTCCGTTGTTTTGTTTTGCAGAGGAAAGTGAAAGTTTATTTCCAGTTTCATGTGATGAACAAAACCGAAATTTTATTTTCGGTATCTGTCTGCATAATTTGTTTTCATTTATTCCCCTCTGAGTCATATGCTAACGTTTCGTTCTAGCTTCTACATGAGATATGTCTGAGTGAGAGTTACGTTTGAGGCATGGCCGAGTTACACAACATGCTTCCTTGCGGCGAGAGAGGAGTTAGGCCACACGGTCTCCGAGGACTCAAGCCACACGGACTCTGAGGACTTATGCCACACAGGCTCCGTCGACATCCGGACAGGCTATGTCTGAGGCCCATTTTGCTTCTTCTAATTCTACATCTTCTACTTCTTCCTCCCGTAGTAGACAGGAGTCTCCAGTTCATCCCGTCCCGCCTTCGTCATACTGTAGACGCATAACGTCATCATCCTCACAACCGAGGATTTTTTAGGCGGGACCGTCTGAGGTGAGAACTGGCCCTACACCTCCTACACCCTAGTACATCAGGTACCAATACCAAGGCCACCCGAGGTTCCAATGGGACCAGAGGCATTAGTGCCAATAGCGGTACTGGCGGCACCGACGGTATCAGAGGTCCCTCAGGTCTTTGGAGGGGGGCCTTCTGACTTATCTGTGATCGCGTATTATCTCACCCATGTCGCTAAACATTTATGGAATGAAGACGTGCAGAATTTACATTTATGTTTCATTTATTAATTATGTTATATTATGACGGTATAAATTATTTCTCTTAGCTTCATTTTTAAATTTTTTTATTTTGAAACTAACTGATATAATTTTGATATTTCAGGGATGGATCCTACAACACTTCCCACAGATTTCAGGATGGAAATTCGCTCATGGTTATACCGAGCAGATGCCTCGTGCATGTGCATATGAGCCGCTCAAAGGCAACTAGGCGACACTAGTGTATCGGGTTTACCTAGACCGTTGGTTGGTTACAGGTTGGTTGGCATGCGGTACTCGGAAGACTGCTGCCTATATACCTAAGCGAGTGATACATCAGTTCGGGTATACTCATACGATTCATCGGCATCCTGCTTTATTTGCTCCACTGATAGTGAAGAGGAGGGAGATGGATGAGAGTTTTGATGATCTTGAGAGTCATCTCGTCCTTAGGGAGGGAAGGAGTATCGTGGCTCCAGACGACTAGATTTACACGTTTGGTTACATGTTGTGGTACTTCAGGATTTCTCAACCATATCTGATACAAGAGGCTCTAGGGGACCCACCCAGACCGGCTCATCAGGAGATCTTGGAGGAGGAGCAGGCGACGAAGGATCATGCTCATGACGTGCTTCCTATGTGTCACCGTATTATGGAGCTTGTTAGGGATGACATCGATAGAGAGTTGTTTCCTGACGGATCCGATGTCAGAGGCGTTTTGGAGGCTATCATGGCGAAGGCTCAGGGTGCCCTGGTCTATAGGAGGCAGCGGAGGAACGCCTCAAGGGTGACATGTCAGCTCCGTCATACGCAGTAGTCTATTTTGGTTGTATTTTGACTGTTTTTTTATTTCGTATTGTACCGAATATGTATTATGAATACTATTATTATAAAATTTATTTTGGATAACATTTTTGGGTGCAAATTCGATTTAAATATTGCATGATTTTAATTGCAATCACAAATGTATAATCTAAATCTATTGCTTATAGTTAGGTTTTCCTTTTAACTGTCATGCACAGAATCGAAAGTTTATTTTCGGTAGTACACTATAAATAAATTTTCGGTTTCACTCAAAAATTTCAGAAAATGGTGCATACCGAAAATAAATTTTCGGTTTTCTGAAGGATATTTTGGGGTTTTCACATGGTGCGCCCCACCCTTATGGGTAGAGCTGGCAAAACGGGCTACTTGGCCCACTTCAGGCCGGCCCGTGACGGATTCGGACCTTTGGTGGGTCAGGCCTAAAATCTCAGAATTTAAACGGACTACAATTTGATTGTCTAAGCCCGACCATTCACGGGCTTCGATTATTCGGGTCTGCCCGAATTATATTTAATATTTATTTTTTATTAAAAAAATAATTTTTTAAATTAATTAATTAATTAATTTATAGACTATAAGCTAAAAAACTAAAATATATAAGACTATTGATCACTAAAATAGAATATCATAAAACTAAATTATTTTAATTAAATAATGAAGATTCAAGTTATGATATTATTAGTATAATGTACTATAAAATGGACATTAATTATATCATGTATTATAGTTTTTTATTAAAATGAATATTAGTTAAAATGCAATATAAAATAGACATTTGTATTTTTATTAAAAAAGAATATGGACATTAATTATATAATGCATTATAATTGTTATTAAAAAAATAAAAAAAAAAGTTAAATAAACAGGCTATCCGGAATCCGGTCGGACTAGCCCGGTTAACATCGGGCTTTTAATGAGCCGAGCTTAAAAGTCCGGATGATAAACGAGCTCTAAATTTTGAAAATTTCACTTTGTACCCCCACATTTCAACTTGTACCCCCGCTACAGTAATATTTTGACGAAATTACCCTCAGATAAAAAGTAAAAGATTTTAAAAAAATTTCATTTTCACATCCATTAAAAGTGTTCGAAATCTCTCATTTGCATTTGCATTCCGGAACAGTTTGCCCAAGTCTTCCGGTACACAAAAATACACTCCGGAACACATCAAAGTAAGTGTTCCGAAATTTTTACCAAACCGGAACACTTTTGGAAAGTGTTCCGGTTTTATTTTTTTTGGGCATTTTTTCGGAATACTTTCTAAAAGTGTTCCGGTTTGCATAACTGCATTCCGGAACACTTTCTAAAAGTGTTCCGGAATTCATTCTGGAACACTCTCCTCTAAGTGTTAGGTTTGGGTTTTAATTTTTTCTTCATATTTTGATTTTATTATTTTTTGAATGCCTCGGCGATTAGGCCACGACGGACGACCTTGTGCTCGGAGAGGTGATGGTGCATCTGGATCACATCCTCGGGAGGTGCCTAGGGATTCCGGTGGACCATCGATTTATCACATTAGTTGAATCGAGCAACACATGCTCGACATTTGTGGTCGGAGAGGTAAGTAAATGAAAATTTAATCGAAATGAATTAAGTTAATTTTGGCATAGTTTATTAATATGTTACATTTTTTCAACATTTTTTTTTGGGAAGAGGACCGAAAAACAATTAAAATGTCTTTGCTCAAAAACTCAAAGAATGGGTTCCTGCAACTCCCGGAGAGATGGAAAGGTTGGTGTCAAATTGGTCTTGCACATTTGCAAAGATCTAGTATGACAAAGGTGGATCGAATTTAATCACTGCTTTTGTAGAGGTGACATTCGAGGCGTCGTCATTTCACATGCCATTTGGTGAGATGGCGATTACTCTCGATGGCGTATCTTGTATTCTCCACCTCCTATTAGAGGTATTTTGGACTCCGGCATGTCATGAAGATGATCTCTTGAGCTTCTTGTGACATATTTAGGAGTGTCACGTGAAGCCGCGACTCAGTTCGTGTAACAGAGGTACTATAAGTTGGAATGGTTGTATGAAACCTTTGTTGCCCATAGAGGTCTTAATAATTGGGCATATGCGACCAGAGCGTACTTGATGATGTTAGTAGGTTGCACTATTTTTGCCGACAAGACGTTTACGCTTGTCGAAGCAAAATATATATCTCTCTTTGCGGACTTGGAGGGTGCTGGAAGATATAGTTGGGGGGCAGCTGCATTGGCGACACTGTATGCTTCACTTGGCGACACCGTTGACTAAACCTATACACCAAATAGTAGGATTATGTGGAGGTGATGATGTCAAAGGGAAAAATGTCAAGCAAGGATTGCCTAAATGGACAAGAATGACATTATAGCGGTTCGCTATCAAGTAACCATATCGGTAGTGTCAACCATTTCTCCTACGGTTGAATACCAGTGGACTGTATCATCAACCCGCTCCTCACTGCTGATAGTCTATCTCCGAATAACTTCTCATACAAACTCTTCTTGTCTCTTATTTCCATGTCCAACTCTCGACGAACCATTGCCCAACCATCCGACTATACCCATTTAGCGATGCAATGACTCTAAATCCACAATTACCATCGATTCAACATCCACAATCTCACGAATATATGATCTAAGAAATTAACATTATAAATATTAGTGCATTATACATACATAATATAATAATAAACATAAAATAATCAACACTATGAATATTAATGCATAATAATTTTATATGACTGATATGACTTAGGCGAAGAGTGTAGTCTTCTGTGCGAGTTTTTGATTTTGAATCTCTCTTTGATTGGGATTTTTGAGACAGCTTTTGTGAAGTTTGAGATGCTTGTTCAACATACTCATCTGTGAAGGATCCTGTAAACATCATACCAATTGGTTTCTTCCTTTCTTCTTGACTCCTCCTTGGTTTTATTTTGTCGGTGGTGGACATAAGGAAGTTGTTGCGGGATAAGCAATTTCACTACACCTACTTCTTAATGCTCTTTTCCGACAACATCGATGATCTATACTTTCTCCATATTTCTTCCATTACATTATTCATGTCGGTCTCCGATCCATCTTCTCCTCACTGCAATTCACCTTCCATACTTAACTTCCTCCAATGATCGCGAACACTCTCAATAGGTATAGGTACACCACTAAGCACATATCTACCTAACTCACAAGCACAAGGTAACCCATAATTTGTTCTATGAGTACACCTACATATTTCTCTAGAAGTTCCAACATAATCAACTCTCTTTAACTCTTACGCAATGCGTCTCGGGCAGCTCTAGAAACAAAACTACGCGACTTACCATAGAATGGACTAACATGTGCATGCTCACATTCATAAAAACTTTTTGAAGCGAAGCACGAATGTTGCCTATTTGTATCCTCGGTTGTTGTTCATAGCTTCCCAACAATTGACCATGTCACCTAGACTATTTCCCAACATCGCTTTAGCTTCCAATGGCGGATTCAACCCTAAAATGAATGCATAACAAATATATAACATGATGTTAAATGCATAATATATATAAATGCATAATATATATAACAATATTATATAACAATATTAATATATAAATAATATTAATGCATAATATATATAAATAATATTCATGCATAATATAATAATAACAATAAAATAAAATAAAATATATATACGGTTAGTCGCGGTGTTGCCCAAATGAAGTACTCGATCAATCCATGCTCCAACGAATCTATGTCTATGTGGAATCAACCATGTGTCTTTCACATAATCAATAAAGTCGACAATTAAAACATGCTTGCTCAAGTTGTTCCAACTTTTGAGCATACTCAACCTCGTCACTAGCCCACACAACTTCCTCCCATAATGTGTCAATGGTCTCGCATTTCTTTCACCACATATTGCTTGCACCATCCCAACATTTTGTTAATATGAAACGACATAGCAAATTTTGTGTAGTAGGGAACACAATTTCCAGACTTTCATCAATGCTAGATCTCTATCCGTCAAAATCACTTTTGGACGCAGATCTTTCTGCACAAACAATTCCTTGACTTCTCCAAGACCCAACAAAACTATCATGCTCGGACTCCATATAAGCAAATGCAACAGAAAGTCAACTCCGTCGATGTCATGCCAACAATTTCAAAGAGGTTGCCTATATTTGTTTGTCTTATATGTGCTATCCATAACTAAGACAATGGGAAAGATATTCAAGACTTGACGGACTCTAGATGCCCAAAAATATCTCTCACAATATCTGAACCATCTCTTTTCTACTCCGGTAGACATATCTGCATCCTCAATTAGCTTTAGCAAATGTTGTATCTCGGATCTTGGACCTCTTATCTCTTTTTATCACACTCTTACGCTTATAAATTTGAGTGATCCGAGTGATATTTTCGAGATTCCTCTCTTGGGGAAGTCAAAATGTGTCTAGGAGGAACATGTCTCTTTGTTAAATCAAAAACATGTTGTTTTCATCGAGGTCAATTTGCCAACAAGCGCCCTTGAGCCTATCGGGTAATCCATGATTATGAACTCCACACTTTACATCTACCTTCCATCCCAATCCATCTTTTGTGAGTCGATCTTATTTTAAACGGACATCCACATCTCTTAGTTGCGCTCGAGTTCCACTTTTATCCTTGTATTTTCCGCCTTTATCACACCCAAAATTATCTTATTCCTCCTTCCTCTCTTGCCGGTTCGATGTCCGCGCTTAATAATAACGGTGATTTTATTTCTTAATCCAACTTCTTTGATCCAACTAATAACATTTTTCGTGTAGCGAATATTTACATTGTAGTGAATACATCATCGTATCTATGGAGGATTCGTTTTTGAATTTCCATACACGAAAAAAATTAAAAAAAAAATTAAAAAATTAAAAAATAAAAATAAAAATAAAATTAAAAAAGCGTAGGAACACTTTAAGAAGCATTGAACACACTATAAACCGGAACACTTTACGAAAGTGTTCGGTTTGATATAATTACCATCCATTCCGAACACTTGCACAAAGTGTTCGGAATATTTATAATTGAACACTTTTAAAAGCTGTTCGGTTTGTGTTTTACATACCGAATACTTTGAAAGTGTTCGGAAGCGTTCGGAAGTGTTTTCAAAAAAAATTTGTCTTTTTTGTAAATGGTAAAAATAAAATAGTAAAATAATTAAATTACAGTTAGGGTAAAAATGTCATTTTTTAAAAATTGTGGGGGTACAGGATTAACTGTGGGGGTACAAAGTAAAGTTTTCCTAAATTTTTTGTTCAAACTCAGATTTTTTGACGGGCTTTCGGGCCGACCCGATTAATCCAGCCCGTTTTACCAGCTCTACTTATGGGGTTGATTAAGAAATTCCCAAAATATATTACTCTCTTTGCTCCTATTTATAAAAAAAATGTTAACTTTTTAATTTTTAAATTAATATGCAATATATATGGTCCTCATTATAAGTAAAAGTTAACATTTTAGATTCACTAAATATGTTATGTATATGGTCCTCTTTATAAGTAAAAGATAAAAAAATTTCTTATAAATTGGACTAGAGGAAATATCTACAATAATACTAAAAAGAATAGTTAATTTAAAAATTAAAATTATAATAAATTAAACAATTCAAACATATACATTCAACATTGTGGTTCTTGAGTAAAACATGACATAGAAACTTTATTTGAATTAGCTTAAAATAAAACCAAGCAAATCAAATTTTTATTTACAACATTTATCCTTTTTTATACTTTCTAAAATACAAAAATTATCTTTTTCTACATTCCATAACTGAATCAAGAATTACACCGTCTTCGAATTTAATCAAGAATTATACCATTGATGAGGTTATATATGTATCAAATCATATCAAGATTAGATGCGATAATACATTAAAAAATTGTATCAATTGCAATCTGAAATGCTTCATGATGCGGCCGAGAAACCCTATCTTGTTAGATAGATACACACTTTGTCATACGCATTTGCTATAAGATAGCTCATCCAAATATAACTTGACTAGTTTTAAAAATGTTTTATACACTTGCCACATGAAAACATGTTCACAGAGCCCAGCATTTCTTTTAAGAAACAAACAAATTCCTAGTTCACAATGAAAAAATTGTGTAACAAATAATATATTGATAGATCCATCAGGCAATAACTCAATGGGCATCAGCTCGGCAACATTTATATATTCAAAACTGCTATAAGAAATAACTTAACATATTGTAATTTCTGAATTAAAATCCAGTAGAAATAATCATCCTAAGTACATAATCATGAAAATTACACTTTTAACCTCTTACAAAATGCTCAATCAAACACGGTAGGCGTGTGTCCGTCATGCATGTATGTAAACCAGCAAACTGCTAGAAAAGGCGAATTTCAGGTTCACTTCTTCCCTCCACCAGAAACATTGAACTTGAAAAATATAATGTCTGCATCTTGGACCACATATGTTTTCCCCTCCTGTTTATATTTTCCAGCAGCCTAACAAATAATACAAGAAAAACAACAAGCGGTTATCCTAGATCTGAAATGTGTTTCAATTTTTTTGTTTTGATAAATTTATTATATCTCAACGAAGTTATATCTAAAGAATGAGTGCATACCTTTACAGCTGACTCAGTACCAAGTTCCTTTAGATCATCAAATTTCATCACCTGAAACGACATTTGAAAAGTTCCCAGCTCAATGGTTGCAAACAATGAACATGTCTATCAATATACAAGTTACTGTAACAGCTAAAACAACAATAATAGAACGAAATAAGTTAATGAATCAATCGTTTTAAGTTAAACTACATAGCCGGTGAACACATTCTACTAAGTGAAATGTTTAGCTAGAAATATTAACAACTGTTGGATGATTGTAGAACAAACTTCAATGAGTAGCAGTGTAGATTGTGCCTTAATAAGAGACCGTCTTTAAAAAGCATGTTTCAATAAGATTCTTATCAACTAGAAAATCATATTGCAAGGGTGAAACAGCTTGATTGGAATCACGAAGAAAATCTCGTCAGCATGAAGGATTGGAATGCCATTTAGTATTCAATCCTAGAATCTGAGGATTATATGCAAGGATGCCATAATGATAAATAAATTAGTTCAATAGGAGGGAGAATATGGCTGATCAAGAACAAGAATTGTCCAAAATCAATGAACTAACCTCAGCACAAATAAATCCCTTTTCAAAATCAGTATGGATAGCCCCTGCAGCTTGAGGGGCCTTTGTTAGGCGTCTAATTTGCCAACACTTAACCTGAAAGAAACAAATTATAGCCACATATGTTAAGGCACCAAAACATGTAATCTTACTATCTTGGACATGGAACAACCACAAAACAAAACAAAAATCAAGCAAAATACAATTCTCAGCTCATAATATGAAAAGGATCCACCATGGAGCCCCAAATCAAAGGAAAACATAGGGCCGATGGAGGGATGTTTTAACAAACAAGTGTAATTCATACCGGACCTTAAGTTTCTTTTCATTTAATGATTTAATCATATTTGACTTTACGATGGTTGACGAGAAATAGGTGAAGAAATGTAAAATAAAAACAAATCTTTGAGTGCACTATTCCACTTATCAATGATACAAATTGCATGATTCATCCATCCATCGCATGATTCAAATTGCACTGATTCATCCATCCATCGCATGATTCAAATTGCACTGATTCATCCATCCATCGCATGATTCAAATTCATTTGAAATGCATCACATGATTCAAATAGTATATTACCGTGTATAGAACTGTGCAGTTCAAATTGTCAATAGTAAGATTCTAGCAACTATGGGAGAAACTATTAAGATTATATAGTTTGAAAAGTTTAAGAAACCAATAACACCGCATATTCATAAATATGTGAAAGACAAAAGTACAAAAGGAGATAAACAGATATTCACCTCATCAGGTCCTGCTGTGAAAAAGTAAATGAGATTGATAGCTGAAAATCCAGTCTTTATTATTTTGGGAAGAGCACTGTCAAAATGAAGAATATAGCAATTTTAGTAGAGCATATAAATTATGCACCAATTCTTCAAAATTAATAAGCAAAAGAACTATTCAACAACTTTTAATAAAAACAAAGGTTACTAAAAAATAAAAACAAAGAAGTAAGGCAATCAGAATAAACTCCTGATGTAGTAATCTTCATTGTGATTAATGGTATATTAGTAACGCAGTTGTAAGTAGTCATTGGTTCAAATCAAATTAGGTACCCCTTTTTAACATAAATTGATAACAGTAGTATTCCTATTAGAAGGAAAAATAGAGATATTCTTGATATTTGTGAAGAAATTCTGTTTGGAATAAAATAAAAAAATTAAGATAATCTCACCATATACTTAAGATCTTAGTCTTTGATGTATAAGTAAACCTTCTTTTCAAATCCACAAAATATTTATGTAAAAACCTCGCATTCATACACTTAATTAGCAATAAGACAAACATTGAACTGACCTTTGAACGTTGTTTTCCTCACAATATTTAGCTGCCTCATCAGGAGGCATGTCTGAGAGACTCTTCTCTAAGACACAGCTGAAAGGAATCATTTGTCCACCACCATGTTCCTGGACCCTGGAGAACAAAGGTGACTAATGTTAATACAATTTTATTTCGACGTTATAAACTAGGACGATAAGAATATACAGGTTACAACTTACAAGTAAACAGTATTGCATAAGCAACAAAATGTGACAAACTAGTAACGAATTTCTTCTTCCAGTGGCTCATAGAGCAGAGAAATAACTTAAATACTTTGCAACTATTTATAGCATCCTTTATACTCACACAGAGGCGGCCAAGGAATGAAACAAAGTCACCCTTGATTACAGAAGAAGAAAAATGACAGGAAAAAAAAAACACAACTACGTACCATGCATGAATTTTGGGAAGAAACTTGTTCTTTTTTCTTTGGTAATCTCTTTCGGTCATATTAACCTGTGAATAAAGTGCAAGTATTAAGAGATGGAAAATTCACATAAGCAGATCCGAAATACAGAAAAGGAACCAATATAGATTTCTATTTAACTCATCAGTCATTATCAATATACACTTACACAAAGTACTGAGAAAGATATGTGATACACAAAAAAAATACATAGAGTGGGCGAAATCTGAATATTCCCGAACATGAAATGACAAGGATATCCAAATTAAAGAATTATAAATAAACATATATACGCTTATGTAAAGCAAATTCTGAATATTCCAGAACATGAAATGACAAGGCTTTCCAAATTAAAGAATTATAAATAAACATACATACGCTTATGTGCTTTCATGCAAGTATATATGAAATATGGCCTTTACAAGAAAAAGGTATGTGTGAAATGCTATGTTGCATGGATACAAGTACGGTACTGGGTATAGTTCGTGATACTTCAAAAACATTATAATCAGGTGTCTTTTGCAATTAGCTGTAGTGTCTTAACATATAGGAAACAAAGACATCTCTGGCTGACATACATCTAACTGGACATATCCCAAACTATACAGCACTGTTAAGTATCGATGAATCCCACAAATAATTGAGAATAGAATATAAAACATGAAAAGACATAGAATACTAGTAATGTATCCTCATGCAATAAATAGATAATTTACTAAACGAGTTTTTGATTCAAAATATTTTTATCAGACAAAGCACATACATACAGGCTGATAGTTTTATTGAATTTGTATGGTTCTAAATGTACAAAGGTAAAAAGCAATAAAGAAAAAAATAAGTATCAGTTACTAACACGCTACCATGATTCTATTTTCATGCCCAGTAATATAAACCTTGGCTCAATCATTATATGGTTTCTGAAAAACATTGTTAGGCTGTTTAACATTTTGTCCAACATAATATCCGACACGCATCAAATCTCATACTAAATCAAAGACAGAAAGTCAAAAGAAAGAAAAGTGAAATATGTTACCAAGTAGACAACTGGTTTGGCAGTAAGCAACTGGAAGGAATTTAAGATCTCGATCTCGGCAGCTTTCCAATCCCCTAGGCGTACATCTTTTCCCTCCTCGATGAATGCTTTGACCTGAAGATGTGAAAATTACCACCACAATTTTTTAAGAGCTAATAGAAGTCATATGCAATCCATTGACAGCAATGGAACTTGACAATTTACATTTACATAATATTACAACCACAAATCTTTATTCCTTTCAAATTTGAGAAATTTTCTGCAAGCAACTACTGTTGTTGCAGCAATGAATTGTGGAATCTAAAAGAGACTCGTGACAGAAAGCACCAATAAAAAAAACCACAAAAAAAGTAAGACAAGACAAACACATAATAGATACAAATTACAATGGCAGTACACTGTAAAATTATAGTATAAAGTAATGAGACAAACAGCGGCCAATAATGAACATAATATCATACAAAAGTTAGATGAGTGAAAATAATGCTCAGAAAAAGTCAAACCTTTTGACAACATTCAAGCTCGATTTTTAATTGCTTGTCGTTGCTCCTCTTCATGCTCTTTTCAAGATCTTCTAACTTGTTTTGCATGAATTCAATATCCTATGATGTCATATAGAGGGGAAGTATTAGCAGTAATATTACAATGTATAGATATTACAGTGTATAAGAAGTTACAATGAATTTGGTGTTAAGGGAACCTCATTAACGTTAAAACACACACAGATAAACAGTCTGACATTAAAGAAAAAAGAATCAATGGAGCAGAGATTAATGTGAATAAAAATTGATGTTTCATCACACAACAATGTGAATAAAAATTGATGTTTCATCACACAACAATGATGGTTGGCCCAAAAGTCACTTCTATGATAAAGAAAAGGATTTTATTTAAGCATACCTTCAGCCGTAACTCTTCAGTAATAACATCTAAATCCCTCACAGGGTCAACAGTGTCATCTACATGGATAATATCGGGATCCTCAAATGCACCTAACAAACGGCAATGACTCTAGGTTAATAACCCCCAAAAACCAATACAACATGATAAAATCTTAATGTAACAGTGGTGTGAAAACAAGAGCAGTCATCATCTTACGTAGAACGTGAAAAATGCCATCAACAGCCCGGATATGAGATAGAAAACTATTTCCCAAGCCTTGTCCCTGATGAGCACCTCGAACCAATCCAGCTATGTCATGGATTTCTAAGAAAGCCGAGACCTGCATATACAAATTCAACAAACATATCACCATACATAACACACTTACCCATCACACAACCAAAAGTTAGTAACATTATGAGAATATATGAATAGATAAACAAGAGAGATTCAGCAAGAATGGTAGGAGAGACATTACAAACCTCACTTTTAGGCTTGAACAATTGACAAAGCCACTCGAATCTCTCATCAGGAACATTAACCCTTGCCTCATTAGGCTCAATAGTGCAAAAGGGGAAATTCTCAGCAGGAATAGCCATCTTGGTGAGTGTATTGAAAAGAGTAGACTTTCCAACATTTGGCAAACCAACCTGAAAAGAGAGTAACGAACAAACACTCAATGCTTCTAGCTCAGTTTAACTACACAAAAACCAGTATTCTATAGAATCAACCATGCGTGGAAAATTAAGTTGATTAACCGAGTACCCATTTTTGCAATTGAAAAAGGGGCACTGAGAATAGTATAAAAATTGAAAATTTATGCGATTGGTGAGAAAAAGGGAGGGAAGCATACGATTCCAATCTTGAGGTGAGAAGAGAATCGACCAAGGATGGGTCGTTCAGCTGGAGCTTCCTTGGATTTAGCGGATTTAGGAGGCATTGTTGCGGCGGAGAGAGGTTAGTTTGGAATGAGATGAAGAACGGAGGAGAGTGTGTGGGGAATCTGAAACTTGCTCCTCGTCGTAGGGTTTTGTACTTTGTAACAAGACAAAGGGAAAGGAAACACTAGGTTACTACTTCACTTATCATTCATTGCTAAACAAAATTAACTCTTTTTTTTTTTTTTTTTACTTTATGGATATTGGGCCTTATTATAAAATACACACTTAAAAATAATTCAGTTTATCACTCCTAGCTTATGCTTGTTAAGTTATAATTCACACTCTCATATATTTCATTAATTCCAATAAAATGATCCAACAAAATTTTCGATAGTTCATTTTGAATTTTCGATATCGTTTAAAATTCAGGTAGGGTCGATAAAAATTTATATTGATTTTTTAAAATTTTTTGATATCTTTAAAATATTACAAGTATTTTTAAGAAATATCATGTGATATTGGAAATTTTAATCATACAAAATTTTCGGTAGTGTAAAATTTCAATGGTTATAATTTTGTTGACAATTTTGTACTGTTGTAATTGCGTTGATGTTTGGTGTGATCTAGAATGAGTCTAAAGTTGTATAAATGGTTGTCGTGGATTGAGAAAAACAATCTTACAATAACTCTTCCTCAGTTTTTGTTTAAGGCATAAGTGTACTTCAACGGGGTGAAATTCACGGAGAATTTTCAACAAACAAAGGGCAATGCATGTCTCGTCGTCTTGAGATTTAAGTTGAATGATTTGTTTCCCAACACCGAGAATACGAAAGTGGAAAGATTGAGTTTCGTGCAATGTATAAAAGTATTATGAAACTATCCTCAACTTTAAGATTAACAAGAGTTTTGTCGTGAAGAGTTCTTTATGGTTTAAGATTTGTGTATTTAAATATTTATTTGAGCAGAAAATTAATTATTTATCTATCAAATTTTTTTCTAACCCTTTTTTTATCTAATACTTTTTTAGTCTAATATTTTCTTTTGGTCATATTAGAAACAAATGCAAGCAAAAGTCATAGAGAATATCATTTTTGTTGGGAGAAAAGAGTTTCTCATGCATCCGATCTTCCTTAGAATATCAAGAAACTGGAGATCCAACCTATGATCTTCATAAACAATTAATTTTTTTTGTGTAAAAAATGTATTATTCTGAATAAACATTGTTGTTCGTAAATAAATTATTTTATTAATAATCCGTGTAAACAATATAACTAATTTTATTTATAAAAAAAAAAACTAATAATCTCTCGGTTATTTGAATAAATCGATATAAAATATACGTTAGTTTTAAAAATAATAAAAATTGTTGTTGTTGAGATTCAAACTCATGTACGTGTTTTAAACATTGAGATGATAAATCTTTATTTTTAATGACGACCTTATCCACCTCACATCTATCACCGAGATAAAATGTATTATGTGTTCGTTGTTAGAACGTTAGCAACATTATTTATAATATAATAGTAGATGTTAATATGAAGTTCTTCTATCATCTACATAATCTCATAGCTAACCTTGCATCAATATCAATCAACATGCTATGCAATTCATACCATATCAATACATCATTGACTTTCTGTCTTGTCTTTTCATGTATTTAGCCAAGGGAAGTTTTCATACACGGGAGTGAAGTATATTGAAAACTACTTTATGTTTCCATTTTGGTTCTAAATTGAACCATCATCATTTATCAATATTCACTAGCTTAAGTAAGATTGTTGTATATAATGTACTATTTATTAATTATTGTAGATCAGTGCTTATACTTATGCATTTAACACAACATTAAATTACATTAGAGATACTTTTCTCCACTTAGATAGACTATTTTGAGCTGTTTATAAAGCTGAGATGGTTAGCATGATCCTTAGATGATAGGCCAAGACAAATGGAAATACATATACTTTACAGAAGAAGCTGATGAAGCTATTGACATGAACTTTTGAGAAGTAAGATCTCAATAACAATACAATTAGTGCAAATATCAACATTTTTTGTTGGACAGATGTTTGGAAATCCATTACCATATGTATACATACACAAATCAGATGCTAAAAATAGTAATAATAATAATAATAATAATAATAATAATAAATGACTTGAATTCAATAAAACAAATAGAAAGAATCTGTAGAGGATATTAGCTATATAATATAAGGTCATGCTTCTTCATCTTGATTTGAATGCTCTTGCCCAACTTCAGCTCTAGAGAATGAATTTTCTGTGCTATTGTTGAGCCAAGCTTCATGTAGCTGTAACACATATTCCAAGTGCCATAACACCTCTCCCATGGTGGGACGGCTTTTACCATCATCGGCGAGACATTTTTCAGCTATCTCCCCGAACTTAGACAACGACTCAGGGCAATAGTTTCCTTTAAGATGTGGATCGATGATTTTTTCGAGCGATCTTTCTCTTTGCCATCTCAACGCCCATTCTGCGAGATTGATTTGATCTTTAGGCAAGGTAGGGTTTATCACGGCTCTAGCACAAACAGCTTCAAACAGAACAACTCCGAAAGAGTAAATATCTGATTTCTCGGTTAACTGTTGTCTTCTGAAATACTCTGGATCGAGATAGCCGAAACTTCCTTTCACAGCAGTGCTGACATGAGTGTGTTCGAAAGCAGGACCGTCTTTTGACAAACCGAAATCAGCCATTTTCGCTACGAAATTCTCGTCTAACAGTATGTTGGTTGTTTTGACATCTCGGTGAATTATTCCTCGGTCGGCTCCCGTGTGAAGGTAGTGAAGTCCCCTTGCAGCACCTATGCAAGCTTCGAGACGCTGCTTCCATGTTAGTGGAGGAAGATTACTTCCAAATAGATGACTTCTTAGAGTTCCGTTCGCCATGTACTCATAAACCAAAATCATTTCACTTTTCTCTTCGCAGAAACCAATCAAAGACACTAGATGTCTGTGTCTTAGTTTCGAGAGCATCTCTATTTCGGTCTCGAATTCAGCCAGGCCTTGTTCTGACTGCGGATTGGCACGCTTAATTGCAGCGGGAACACCATCATCAATTTCTCCCTTATACACCTTACCAAAGCCCCCAACTCCAATGACCAAACTCTCATCAAAACTCTTCGTTGCAGCATTGATTTCAGCCAATGTAAACCGCTTACCAGCCCCGGTCGAGGCCACAGATCCGTATAACTTCTGATTTCCATTTGATCCCTTGACACCTACAGTGCTGTTTACAGTTGCCCCTCCGTAAAGGAATATCGGTAGCCAACCAGGAGAGTTGTTTTTGGTATCACTTGATTCTTTTGTCCTTCTTTTGCAGAAACAGAAAACAAAAACACCTATACATGCAATTATAGCCACAGAAACTATACCTGCTCCTACTCCAATCCAAAGAACTTTTGATTTCAATTTACTTCCTGATTTCCCAGCCGAATTGTATCTCTCCACATAGGCCAGATTCCCGTTTCGACTAAGCTTAAAAATTTCGAGACCATTCAAGAGAGCATCAGTTCCTGCAGCACCAGCAGCGGTATCAGGACCTAGTTGAACCCAAAGCGTGCCCATCCTCATCGACGCGGAATCATAATGATCTAGGTGATACGCTTTATTCTTCCCTCCTGCCCGAAGAAAAATGTCGAGATTTTCCGCAGCTGTCCTGTTGTTTATGTAGATCCTGAATACTCTCTCGTTTGACTTATCAAACGTAAGCTCGCAGAAATGTAACCGGACGACGTAATCGAAATCAGGATCTACTTCGAATTTCCATGACATGTTAAATCTTTTGTCCAAGACTTCAGTGTTGGACATTGCCCTCGCAGTTTCATACACAAGGAGAGGAGCTACTGAAGTATCATTCACCGAAGCATATGTAATATTAGAGCTGTTCTTCATTCCCACTCCGGCATTTTCCGTGATCATATAGCTAGAATCAACTTCCCAAATTCTCCGAAGATCAGGATCCTCATTGGATCGAATCTCAGGACCACCAACATTTAACCTATACATAGTCTCCATCCCATGTCCAGCCAAATTCAAGTTTCCACCACCAACTTTACCGACCGAATCATCAAACAGCTCACCACCAACCGGAACAATCTCAATGGCATTGACAAATCCAAACGAGTTTCTACTCGGAACAAACTCAATCACAAGCAAACCATCATCGACATCAAGAATATACTCCTTAACCAAAAAGAACAAACTTGAATTCCTTCCAGAATTCTGCCAGTTTACATTCTTTTCGGATATCTTGCCCGCAACGTTAAACTCCGACAAGAGTTTCATACCATTGACAACAACACCAAAAGAGGACTCATTCACATTGTGGTCCACAATCTCAAAGGGACATAAATGGAACCTAACAAAATACTTTCCCTGAACTCCTCTGATTGTGTAATTCAAAGAAGCCGTAAAAACTCTAGCCGTTCGATAAAGCGGCTCATAGATTGAACTCCCACTTAAAGCATCAGTGGAAGCAACAACACCGGGAGAATTAAGGGTAACATTGTTGTTAACAGCCATATCCCCAATCCATCTCCTACCATCAACATTTACAGAAGAATTTGAACCACAATTGATAAGAATTGACTTTGGTTGAGCCTCTACATTTTCACTCACTATCATCAAAATCAGCACAATCAACACTCCCTCCCCAATCACCTTCCTCATCATGATCTTCCCCCAATCAAGTTTTTTTTACCAAAAAAAGCAAAATTTACAAAAAGGGCAAGCAAGAAACCCCAGAGAGCAAACAAAATCCAATCACATAAAAAAACTGAATTTCAACAACCCAAAAGAAAAGGGTTTATGAAAAATGAAACCTTTATAACAAACTAAGGTAAAAAAATCATTTGGGTCATGCGAATGTTCATGTTCAAGTTCATGTTCATTTTCAACACTAGGACACTAAAAAAGAGTTGAAAAAGAAAACCCACCTCCAGTTTTTGAAGTCAATGAATCTTCAACATAAAAACACACACAGAGAAAATAATCCACAGATCTGAAGTTGAAGAATCAATGGCAATGTAGTTGAATGACAAAAAAACAAGGAAATCAGAGATGTCACCAAGTATGGGTTTTTTGTGAATAAATAAATGAGGAAAAATGACAACATGGGGTGTGGTTGGAAACAGATAGGAGAAGTTTAATGTCATCTATGTTTGGTTTTGTTTCTGTATCTTTTACAACAAGCTAAGAATCTGACACTATTAAATTTGTACTTTATTGGATTTTCTATTCCTTTTAGTTTAACTGTTGTATTGTACAGTACTAGTACTCTTATCTTAGTAATGGTAACAGTTGAAAAATTAGTCTCAAAATAAATTTTTTCTTTTAAACGAAAATTTTATAATTAGGAGAATAACAAAAAGAAAATGATAATGTTATTCTGTATATATAATAATAACAACCATATATTTAATATTAATAATATATTTTTCTCATAATAATACATATACATAGACCTTTGAGGACAACTTATAGACACACATTTAATGAAGTGTGAAACATATTTTCTTGTGCCAGTTGTCATTATCTTCTATGTCTAGTTTTGATATTAGTAGGTGTAGTTGTTTTTGAAAATAATAATAATAATAATAATAATAATAATAATATAATAATAATAATAATAATAATAATATTAATAATAATAATAATAATAATAATAATAATAATAATAATAATAATAATAATAATAATAATAATAATAATAATAATAATAATAATAATAATAATAATAATAATAATAATAATAATAATAATAAAATGGAAGCAAAAGGAGGAGGGAAACATGGATGGGGTGTTCCATTATTGGTGAGGTTGGTCACATGGCTTTGTCCCTTTCTATAAGGATAAAATAAAATTCACATGTATCATATTATCATGTTTTATGTGAGAAAAATAGTAAATGCCAACAATAGATTTTCTAATGCACTTTTTTACTTTGTTAAAATTTACATGGATTGTGTTAAACTAATATGAAACTCTTCTAATATAGTTGATTTATGTTTATTTTTATAATTTTAATAAGTGTAAGAGACGAGTTAGAATGCTCATAAATTTGTTAATCTAAAACACAGAATAATTTTATTTAATTTGGTTATTAATATTATTTTTTATTTTTTTTATTTTTTATAGATGTCTTTCAAGATTTGACAAAAGATTGTCAGAATTTAAAAGGAAAGTTTTTGAGACATGGAAGTCTGAGACTATTTGGATTATATGGTCTAATGCTTCTAAATATAAGGTCATGGGGGTTTGACTGTTTGAGTATCTAAGATCTCCACTTAGTTAATTTGACCCTTTTAATTAAGCGGAGATGGAGACTCGTTTATGGATTCTCTAATTTTTTGTGTGATATATTATCTTTTAGAAATAGAATGCAAGTGTTTACCTCTTTTTTTAGTGGTAGACATGTTGGCTTTTCCATTGCTTCGTCTTGGTGAAAAGTGGTGTCTCTTCTAGGTGTGAGAGGTGTCGATGTCTCTAACTGTTTGTGGTGAGTCACAATAGTAAAGTGAGTTCGAGCCTCCAAACATCCTTTTGGAATGATTCGTGGGTAGAAAATACCTCTTTAACTCTAGTTTTTCTAGGTTGTTCAATATCTCTGACCACCAGGAATGGACTGTGGGTCAGGTTGGAATTTTTGTGGATGATAATTTGACTTGTGCCTGAGGTGGAAAAGTTCCCTATTTATTTATCAAGATATGATGATCCATAATCTTCTTCTAGTCTTCCAGGTAGATTTGAAGTCACTCGAATTATGGTGTTTTCTTTGTTGTTCGGCTTACTCTTGTCTCCCCCAAAGTGATATGTTTAGGTCTTCTCTAACTATCATGGAGACTCGGGTTCTCGCGTATATTTGAGTTAGTTTGGTTTCTCGAAAGTAGTTATTTTCTCTTGGTAACTCCTTCAAAAGAAAATTCCAACTAGAATTAATTTGTTTAGGTGTAGGGTTGTGGTAGTGTTAGCTGGCAATTTCGAAAAGGATGAATTGGCAGAAGTGAATAAAATATTTCACATCCACCTGGAAAAGAAGTCAATATTAATTATTGGTGGATAAATATAAGACCTTTTTATTCCATAAAAAAGGACTCTTCGATTGCCAGTAATAGATGACATTTCGATTAGAAATCCTTAGTGTTTAAAATATGAGGAGATTCCTTTGGTAGGAACATCAGCATTGGAACGGTCTAAATAAATGATTAAATCGAAATTTAAATGATTTAAGAATTCGAATTTCAAATGAGAACTGAAGATTCAAATTTTGAATAAGAGCGCCATTTTGAAGGACGCGTGGAGAATAGCGAATGAAGGAGGTTTGCATATCTTAGACGTGGCGCAATATTACTGTAGGACCGTTAGGGTCAGAGCATTATAAATAGGTGTTTTCTATTAGATTTTTGGTGTGTTCGTTTTATGTACTTAAAATTCTCAAACACTCAAACTACCGTAACTGAAGGGAAAAGAGTCAAGGAGATATCATGTACGTTATGAACATCATGGTCTTTTCTAATTTCAATACAAGTTCATTTACATTTATTTCCAGTTTATTATACTTTTACTTTTAAAAGTCTTTTCGATTCCCTTTTATTGTTTTTATTTTACTTGCCTTTAAACACTTATCCTTCTAGAAGCCTATTCGCCCGCCTTTAGACATTTATTTTATTTCCCAGAAACTGTCACCTTTTTAAAAGAGTCTTTGCCTTTATGTCCTTTATATCCAATTATCAATAGTCACTTTTAATTTCGAAGTCTTTATTCACACAGTTAGTATATTTCCATAATCAATTTTAGAAAAGTTCTCTAAGAATCAATTAAGATCATGGGTTTGAACTTAAGAATCTATTATGACACATGTGTCCTAGGATCAATCTAGTCGATCCTGCAAGTAACCAATAGCAATTAATAAAAATTGGAAGACTAGCGGTTGTTTACGAGAAATCACCGTAAACAGGTAGCTTGTGAGAGTGTCATATTTCTAATGTGTGATTGGTGCATTGAATTAGTTGATCATTTTCTTGTGATCTCAGAACATTTGTTTAGTATGAGATATTAGGTGACATTAGTCAAGTTTTTTCTTCTTGGGAATATTAGCTCTATTTTAGTGTTTATTAGATTGCTAGGGAATTTGTCGGGTGCAATAACTTTGTTCGAGACTCTACAATCTATGCACATCCTCCACGAGTTGTCTTTCTTCTTTATCAAAATTACTATACTAGAGTATGCACTATGACTTGGTCTAATTACCCCAAACTCCAGTAACTCATGCACTTGCTCCTCAATATCATATTTATGGTGATGTGGGGTACTAGTATGGCCTTAAATTCACACGATTTTTTCCTCTTCTATGCAAATAGCATGGTATTTTATCCTCTTGGGTGGTAAACCTTTTGGACTACTAAAAACTACAGTGTAACAGTCTAAAAGTTTTTGCAACTCCCTTTTCCACCGATATCCCAATATGCCCCCACAATCATCTAGTAAAAATATCTCGGTGGATAATATCAACCCTTCCACAAACTACTTACACCTCCCTAGAAAACTCTGCAAGGCCACGAATTGATCTAGATAACTGCCTCCTCTGCCTAGTTGAATCCACTGTCCACTTTAATTGAAACTCCATAACCTTTTCTTCTAATCCACCCACACCCTGCTTACTGTTTCTAGCCACTCCATTCCCAACACCAAGCATACCCTTTTTAAGTCAAACAAAACGACATCAATAGTAAATTTAGTATTTCCAACTTTAACCTCAATATTAGCACATCCACGTTGAGTGGTTGTTTTAAATACATCACCCAATTTGATACTCATCCCTTTTATTTTGATAATAGGCCAGCCAAGTGATCTTACAAACTTCCCAGCGATAAATTTATGAGTATCACCATTATCCACCAAAGTAAGATAGGTACTCCATTAATCTTGGTTTTCAACTTCATGGTTCTTGGCATTCTCTTCTCAAACTCAGCGATGTAACTCAAGGACTGGTGACACCAAATTACATCGTTTATTTGACTTGATTTTGCATGTTTTATTATCTTGTTGTCTTCATTTCCACTATTATGTTGGTATTTTGTCTATGTTTCGGGAAATTGACCATTTGGGAGTCGTACGCAAAGAAACGAAGAAAAATGGACAAACCACAGAAGAAATATAGTAGTTTCCACTTTTACCCATGAAGTAAGAAACTTCCCTGGTTAGTTTTAGGGTTTTGGAACTCTATAAATACCAAGTCTTCATTCATTTTCAAATCATCTAAGCTTAGTTACAAACTTAAGCCACACAGTGTCGAATTTATAAGCGATTAACTCTTCACATTGGAGAGTTATCGCATCATTTATTGAGTCTGTAATCGAGTTTGGAGCAACTTTTATCGAAGTTGAATCTTGCCTTCATTTTACTTTCCGCATTCAAGTTAAGGAATTTACTTCCTGTACCAAATTAAAGTCTCTTCGAATCAGGTTTTTATTTAATCACATTACCTTTATTTTATCATCTTTTTATTTAATCGCACATTTATTTAACCACACAATTGAAATGAAGAACCCACAAGTGGTCGAAGAAAGAAACGTAGGACCAAGATTAAGGCAACAGGACGTTCAGGAAGATCAGATCGAACAACCTAGACCAATAGTGGTTGTCAATAGAGACCAGAATGCAGACGAAGTTGTCCACAGGGTTAGAAATAACAATTTAGTGGCAGAAAATAACCTAACCACTATGATAGAGAGAATAATGGTCCAGAACGGTTTAAATTCAGGATTCAGAAGGCCAAATTACACTTCTTCTTCTATTGTAGGTTACGTCTTGCAAACAGAGTTACCCAGGGGCTTTAAAGTCCCTAAATTCACGAAATTTGCTGGCGATACGAGTGAATCAACAGTAGAACACATAGCAAGATATCTAACCGAAGCAGGAGATATATCCAATAATGAAAATCTTAGGATAAAATATTTTCCAAGTTCTCTAACAAAGAACGCTTTTACTTGGTTCACTACCCTACCCCCTGGATCTGTGGATACTTGGCCCTATTTGGAGAGGCTCTTTCATGAGCAATTCTACATGGGCCAATCTAAAATTAGTTTGAAGGAATTAGCAAGCATTAAAAGAAAATTCACAGAACCCATAGATGACTATTTGAATAGGTTCCGTTTGTTAAAATCTAGATGTTTCACAGTAGTGCCCGAACACGAATTGGTCGAAATGGCTGCAGGGGGTCTGGATTATTCCATTCGAAAGAAACTGGATACACAGTATCTCAGGGACATGGCCCAATTAGCAGATAGAGTTCGACAAGTCGAAAGGTTAAAAGCTGAAAAGGCTAGGGCTAGTAAGAATCATAAGAAGGAACGAATAGCTTACATAGAAGCGGAAGGGGAAAACATAGATGACTTCCAAGATCCATATGATTTCGACCAGTTCGAAATAGATCTTGCAGAATTAAAAGAAGCACCCCCTTACGCTTGCAAAGTTCTGCTTCCTTCCAATGGAAAAGACACTGTCGAAAATGAGAAGAATGAGAAATATCCTAAGAAAATATATACTTTCGATATAACTAAATGTGATGAAATCTTTGACTTGCTTGTTAAGGATGGCCAATTAATAGTTCCTCCCAACCTTAAGATTCCTCCTTTGGAACAAAGGAAGAAGAGGGGTTTTTGTAAATATCACAACTTTTTAGGCCACAAAACCTCACAATGTTTTCTTTTCAGGGATTTGATACAGAATGCAATCAAAGATGGCAGGTTAAAATTTTCAGACAAAGGAAAAAACCCCATGAAAGTGGATACGGATCCGTTGCTGATGGCGGAAACCAATTATGCTGAGCCTTTGGATATCAACGTGGTCGAAGTTGCTGAGAACAAGGCTCAAACGAAGGTGGAGTTCGAAGAAGATGGGGGTTTCGTTCTGGTTAAGAGCAAGAAAGAGGTTACTGATGGCCTTCCAAAAGTGCTAAAAGCAAAATTATTGAAAGAAGCAATGCAGGCTACTGAAGGCCAAGGTGTTGTTGACAAGAATTTGACTGAGGCTACTGAAGGTCTCAGGGTGAAATTCGAAAGGGTCAGAATTGCTGATGACCAAATGCTGGGAGTGAACATGGTGGATTTCGAGCAGCCCCACCTTGAGATGCAAGAGGTCGAGCGATGCTTGGAGAAAGAGAGAGAGAAAAGAAGAGAAAGCTTGCCAAAGAAAGATGCTAGCCTGCGCGAATACCTGTTTTATTGTCACAAGAAGAATCAGGACAAGTTGATGTGCCCAAGGTGCAGCATCATTTGCAATCCCAGAATAGCTGCTGAATTCGAGAGGGCCCAGCGTGAGCGAACAGGGGTCAATTGGAGGCAAGACAATCAATTGTACAGAGTCTACCCAAGGGCTGATGAGAGTTTGTTGGAGTTCATAGTTCGTTGCCACAAGATTGGTACCGAATATCGATTTGTCCCATCTTGCAGTTTATGATAAGAAATGTCGAGGCATTCGAGAAAGTCCCATTTGCTTGGTTGGGGCGCCAGGTGGAGTTCCTTGAGTCCGACATTGGCGGAACCATGCGAGAGGCGGGCGGTCCCATCCTAGGGGGCGAAGAGTGTCTTTCAAATTACTGCGAGATTCCTCGATAGGTGGGCAAGTGAAAGTGACAAGGGAAAGAGCAAATGGGAGCTACGATCAAGGTGGAAGGACGCAATGGCGTATCGAGCAGTTTAATTCGAATAGGAGAGAAATCGGTGAAAATTACAAGGAAAAACCCAATGTCGCTCTCGATGGCGCGAGACACCAACGAAATAAGAAGGCTGAGAAGGAGTCGAAACCTATGGAGAATGGAGAGTCTAGCACTAACAACCCAAAGTCAGTGACTCAGCCTGGGGGCAAACCCCCAGTGTCTAGGAAGTTATTCTCACCAAAGAAACAAATCGAAGAAAACAAAGCACAAAAGGAGATTGCAAACGAAGAAGATCTAATGACCGAAGATTTCGAGTCAGAAGGGGAGCCTTTCTTTAACGCTAACTGTAACGTTGTATCAGTATTACCTTGTGAGTTCGAACATAATCAGAGTGTGTGTTGAGAAAAGCGCGAAGAGAAATGGCCAAACATAGGCCAGTTTGTTACTACGTAATGAATAACAGAGCAGTCGAAGAGCAGAATGCCTTCTTCGAAAGACCAGACGAAGGAATGAAGAATCACTTGAAACCCTTGTTCATTAGGGCTAAAGTAGAGCAACACGGAGTGAACAAAGTACTGGTTGACGGAGGAGCTGCTGTCAATTTAATGCCCATATTCATGCTGAAGAGGATAGGAATGCAGGATTCGGACGTTCGACCTCATAACATGGTGCTCTCCAATTATGAAGGTAAAGTTGGAAAGACATTAGGGGTGATACAGGTGAATCTAACAGTTGGCTCCCTTACTAGGCCAACCATGTTTATGGTGATAGCTGCAAAGGCCAACTATAATTTGCTACTTGGCAGAGAATGGATCCACGGAATTGGGGTCGTGCCTTCCTCAATGCATCAGAGATTGGTATTATGGAGGAATGATGGAATAGTTGAAAATATAGAAGCGGATCAGAGTTATTATATGACAGACATTTATCACGTTGATAAGAAACATTTCGACTGCAACATGGCCAACATTGGGCCATGCAACCCACCTGAGGAATACTTCGAACCATTGTTTTAAAAATCGAACCGGACCGGCCTGTCGGACCGGTCGAATCGGAACCGATCGAAAGTCAGTTTAATTTGGATCGGAATGTCGTTGAGCCGGTAAAGAAGCAGGAAACCGAAAAGGCGATTTTCTAAAACCGGTGGTTCAACTGTATTTTAAAATTTTTAAAATTTTTTTATTCAAAATTTTTAAATTTTTAAAAAAATATGCAATTTAAATTTTTTATTTATTTAGATTATTTTATTAAAATATTATATTTAAATAAAAAATAAAATTAATTAATTATATTATGGACAAAGAAAATGTTGTTCATGCGGTTGATTTTGTAGATAATTTTGATATTGAAGAAGGATATCTTAATATTAAAATAATCTTTACTCCTTGAAACTAAATAGTAGATAATAAAATTATTTTGTTATAAAGTATTCAATTATACTTTGTAATTTTGTACTATTTTATTATATATGATACTTATATTTAAAATTTAAATTTAAATTATTAAATTGTAAATTTATTTATGATATGATATTTTTTAAATATTTTAAATATTTAAAATTTAAATTTAAATTATCAAATTGTGAATTTATTTATGAAATGATATTTAAAAAAAAAAATAGTTCTAATTATATTTTGTAGAGATTGAATCATCTGGTTCGACAAGTTTTATACTTATATCGTTTTGTTATAAAGGCCGGTATAATCAACTGAGTTATCCGGTTTAATCCGGTTTAGTCATGCGGTTTGACCAGTGACCCAGTGGTTCAACCAATAAACCAGTGACCCAGTACCTTCACCGGTTTGTTCTCCGGTCCGATTTTTAAAACACTGCTTCGAACCAAATGAAAATGTCTACTATTCTCTAACACTTCGTCCCAATGGTTTTCAATGTGATAGAGAACTGATGTGGGATGGACAGAAAGTTGAGGAAGAGGGTGAGACTTCGACGATTCGGTCAACTGGCTGGGGGAACGAAGGTTATTATTACTGAATCCAATTACTATCAAAAGATTTCGGCCTATCTGGCTGAGAATAGGAAAAAGACGGCTCTCGAAGCCGAAATACAAAGCATGGTTGCACAAGCCATAGACACAAAAACAAAAAACATAGCAGAAATGGCAAGTCCTGAGGGCAATTATCCAACCCTACCCAATGATGGACAAACTTCCACACCAATGGATTAACGGCTAGACGCTATCTATGATCAAGAGCCATTGGGATTTGAAAAGGATCCAGAATCAACGAGCGCTAAAATGTTGGCTCAAGACCCTTTGGAGGAAGTTAATATTGGGGATGGAGTCGAAAAGAGAGTGACGTACATTAGTGCGAAACTCAGTCCCAATTTGAAGCACAAGGTGATCGAAATGCTTAAAGCAAACAAAGATTGCTTCGTCTGGGACTACGACGAAATGCCTGGTTTGAAAAGAGAGTTGGTAGAACATAGGCTTCCGATCAAGGATGGCAAGAAGCCCATCAAACAGACGCCTAGAAGATTCGCACCAGCAATCCTTTCGAAGATAAAGGCAGAGATAGAAAGGTTGCTCCGCTGCAAGTTTATCAGGACCACAAGGTACGTTGAATGGCTTGCTAATATTGTATCTGTTATTAAGAAAAATGGTTCTTTACGCATTTGCATAGACTTTAGGGATTTAAATATCGTCACCCCAAAAGATGAATACTCTATGCCTATAGCAGAAATGTTAATTGATTTTGCAGCAGGCTATGAATACCTGAGTATGCTAGATGGTTATTCTGGATATAATCAGATTTTCATTGCTGAGGATGATGTCCCCAAAACACCTATGAATGGGTAGTAATGCCCTTTGGTTTAAAAAACGCTGGGGCAACATACCAAAGAGCGATGAACACTATTTTTCATGATTTCATCGAATCATTTATGCAGATTTATATTGATGATATAGTGGTCAAGTCTGTCTCAGATGAGGATCATTTAAAACACTTGAGCCAATCATTCGAGAGAATGAGGAAACATGGCTTGAAAATGAATCCTCTTAAGTGTGCTTTCTTTGTGCAGGCAGGGGATTTCCTTGGCTTCGTGGTCCACAAGAAGGGGAATCGAAATCAACTTGAATAAAACAAAGGCCATAATGGAGACAAAACCTCCTTCTACAAAGAAAGAGTTGCAATCCCTCTTGGATAAAATCAACTTTTTGAGGAGATTTATATCTAATTTGAGTGGGCGAACCCAAGCTTTCTCTCCATTGCTGCGCATAAATCAAGAAAATTTCGAATGGACGGAACAACATCAAGAGGCATTTGAAAAGATCAAGACCTACCTGATGCACCCTCCGATCCTAGCACCCCCTTCTAAAGATAGGCCAATGCGATTGTATATCTCTGTCTCTAATGTAACCATAGGTAGTATGTTGGCCCAGGAAAATGAAGATGGCGTCGAAAGAGCCATCTATTATATTAGTAGGGGTCTTAAATAAAGCAGAGACTAGGTACAATAGTATAGAAAAACTATGTCTTTGCCTATATTTCTCTTGTACAAAACTCAAGTATTATATTAAACCCGTTGATGTTTATGTTTCGTCTCACTTTGATGTCATTAAACATATGTTGTCAAAACCAATCATGCACAGCAGGATTGGTAGATGGGCGTTAGCGCTCACTGAATATAATTTGGCCTTTAAGCCTTTACAGGCCATGAAAGGACAAGTTGTTTCAGATTTCATTGTAGACCATTCTGTGAATGAGAATCTCACATTAGACTATGTTGAGATCCAGCCATGGAAACTATATTTCGATGGATCAACACACAAAAATGGAAGTGGTGTTGGAATATGCATTATTTCGCCTGAAGGAATTCCAACAAAGTTCAAATATAAGTTGGAAGGCCCTCTGTGTTCGAATAATGAAGCCGAGTACGAAGCATTGATTGCTGGACTTAAAGCTTTGTTGGAATTGGGGGCAACCAGAGTCGAAATCAGAGGAGATTCAGAGTTAGTCATTAAACAAATAACTAAAGAATACAAGTGTATCAAAGAAAATTTGATCATGTATTTTGTTATTGCTAATAGATTAATCAAGAAATTTGAATATGTGGATTTAAAACATATTCCTAGAGTTGATAATCAGGAAGCAAATGACTTGGCTCAAATCGCTTCAGGATATAAGATATCAAAAGAAAAACTCCAATACCTAGTGGAAACAAGAGGTAGAATAATGGCTACAAAGTTATCACCATTAGATTTAGAAAAATCGAAATTGGGTTATGCAGACCAGGAGGAATTTGAAGTTTTAAGCATAGATGCCTTAGCAGACACGGATTGGCGGAGTCCCATAGTAAATTATTTGAGAAATCCTTTAGTGGATACAGAGAGAAAAATCAAATACAGAGCATTATCTTATGTGTTAATAGGAAATTAATTGTTTAAGAAAACACCAGAAGGACTATTACTCAAATGTTTAGGGGAAAACGAAGCATATTTAGCCTTGTCCAGTGTGCACAGTGGAGCGTGTGGGGCACATCAAGCGGGTCACAAAATGAAATGGCTTTTGTTCAGATATGGAATGTATTGGCCCACTATGCTCAAAGCGCATAGAATTTGCCAAAGGTTGTGAGGAATGTCAAATTCATGCTGGTATTCAACACGCTCGAAGCGAATTACATTCGATTATTAAGCCCCGCCCTTTAGAGGATGGGCATTAGATTTAGCGGTGAAATTCGACCAACATCATCTAAATGATATATTCTTGTGGAATAGACTATTTCACAAAATGGGTGAAGCAATTCCTTTAGTGAATGTGGACCAAGAAGCTATTATAGAATTCATTGAAGCAAATTATTCTGATTTGGGATACGAGAAAGTATAACAACAGATCAAGGTTCAGTTTTCACAGGACGAAAAATGCAAGAGTTCGCACAAGAAATGGGGTTCAAATTGTTCACATCAACACCTTATTATGCCCAAGCAAATGGTCAAGTAGAAGCATCCAATAAAGTCATAATAGGTTTGATAAAGAAACATGTAGGTCGAAAACCAAAAAATTGGCATAAAGCCCTAGACCAAGCTCTATGGGCATGTCGAACCTCTCCTAAAGAGGCAACAAATACTACCCCGTTTCGGCTTACATTTGGACATGATGCAGTGTTACCAGTCGAAATACACTTACAATCAGTCAGAATCCAAAGACAAAACGAAATACCAATTGACCAGTACTGGGAAATGATGATGAATGAGTTAGTAGATGTGGATGAAGATAGGCTACACGCTTTAGAAGTTATGAGGAGACAGAAAGAAAGAGTAGCTAGAGCATATAATAAAAGAGTTAAAAACAAGGTATTTTCAACTAATGATCTGGTATGGAAAGTTATTTTGCCTATGGATAAAAAGAACAGATTATTAGGTAAATGGTCACCCCATTGGGAGGGACCTTTTCGTGTTTTGAAAACATTTTCGAATAATGCTTATGAGATAGAGGAATTAGCAGAAGATAGGAGAATCTTAAGGGTAAATGGCAAATACTTAAAGAAGTATAAACCATACTTGCAAGAGATTCGAATTACTTCAGAATAAATAGACATTAGGGTAAATAGAGCCAAAAGAATATTATATAAATATCAAAAAAATCAAGCATGTTCGAATGACAGGAATACATAAAAGACTCTTTAACACTTCCAGGAAGTGAAAGGGGCATCTCGTTTCAACTTAGCAAATTTGCTTTTACACAAATTGATTCTACATTGATTCATGTTTTTGATGCCCTCGAGCTCTTTAATCTCTTGGTCTATCCCCTCAGCCACCTCCATTTGTTTAAGACTTTGTGAGACCAGATCTGCAAGCCCTTGATCATCAGCGGATTTCATAGCTGCTTGCAAAGTTACTTGCTCATTTTTTGCAGCCTCAATTTTCTGTTTGAGCTCCTCAATCTAAGATTCCCAGAACGAGATAGATCGATCTAGGATGTCATGCCTATCTTTGGCTTGATTTTTTGCAAGGTCTAAAGCTTCTGCATTTTCGGTAAGCTTTGAAGTCTGATCATATGCTTTGGATAAAGCTTCTCGCTTGGTTCGAGTTTTAGCTTCGACACCATGTAATCTGATGTATGCAGTGTTAACTTCATCCAGCAAGAGTTGCAGATCATAAATAACTTCAGCCACATCAGACGGACAGATACTGAGGTCTATTCGCGACAACAAGTCCTTCATTGAAAAATAGGCCCAAGGACTATCTCGTAAGATGGTGAAGAAATCGGCCTGAAGGATAGTCTTATTAACTTCCTGAAGAAGTTGGTCAAGAGAAGTAAGAGGAATATCCTCTTTCAATTGGGTCGAATCACTGGATTGAGTTTTGCTCGAGGAAGGACCCCGGTGAGCTAGCATCAGTTTGAGGTACTTCAAGGGATTACTCTTCTTCTGTTCTTCAGATAAGGTTGAAGGAGTTGGTTTGACAAAAACAGTTCCAACAGGAACAGGAACCTCTACTTCTACTTCCATCTCTTCATCAACACCTTCGACTGGCATTCCCTCATCATCATCTGCTACTTCCATTCCCTCATCTTCATTATCATTTGCAAAATAGTGACTCACAGTATTCGTGTCACTCTCTTCTTCAGATTGATTAGCAGAATGTACCTTCTTTGGAGAAGAGTCACTGGGAATATTGATGATAGGAGTTTCGATCCCCGTATCTGGTTCATTAGCCTCAAGGTCTTTTGCCAACGAGGGAGAGGTTGCCTGTTGATCCAAGTCTTCAGCCAATGGAGGCGAAGTTACTTGTTGGTCTAGGGCTTCGACAGTCCCCACAGGGGTAGCCACGGTAGATGAACCTTTATTCAGAATATCCCCGTTGGAGCCTTCAGGTTGAGGAGAAGCTGTGAGATTTTGAATTTGGATATTAGGAAGATTAGTGGGAGCAGAAGGAATACTCTGCATAAAAAATCAGAAATCAATATACAAGAATGTTATGTAATTTATCAAGGAAAAACATCAAAAGCAACATTTACCTTCTGCCCATCAGAAGTGGCATTACTGCCAATTTGCTCTGAAGCAATATTCTTCGAAGATGGAGGTTTCGAAGAGACTTTGGATTTGGTTTGGGGAGCAGTTACAGGGACTTCGCTGCTAGTGGGTTTGATGACTTGAGAAGCTTCACCAGATTGTGAGGTCTTCTTCTTTTTCTTTCTCTTAAGAGGCGAAACGTTTTCGTCTTCCTCTGGTTCATCTTCTGGTTGAGCTTCATTGTGCTTTCGTTTTTTGGAGACTTTGGGGGCAAGCCACTTGCCTAAAGATATTGACGAAGATGGTTAATAAATTTAAAGAGGAGTTCGAAAATAATAAAGAGGTAATTGTGGGAATACCTTTTTCTTCTTCTTTTTCAAAGTATTGTCTGTTTCAGCAGGAGGGTTTTCGGTGGTGGTAGTTGGTGCTTTCTAAGTCGAAGTTGAGCCTACTTTAGGCACAACCTTGTCTTTCTTCAAAGATTTCAAGTCTACAGCTGAAAGTATTGAGGACAAGGTTAGGATGAAATAAAGTAAAATATATAAGAGGACTTCGATTTGTTTTTCTGTTTCGCACCTTCGCCTTCTCGAGATTTAACAGACATGGCTGACAAGTCGTAGCGAAGGTGCCCTCTGAAATTGTATAAATCATGTTTTGCCCACGTTACTCTCTGGGCAGGTTTTTTGGCATCGTTTTCGCAGTTGCGAAAAATCTCCCTAAAATATAACCACACATGGTACGGGGGAAAAAAGGCCAAAGCCAACTCTGAAGTAGGTAGATTTGGAAATTTGGGTGGTTTATGTTTAAAAGCCCACCCATACCTATCTTCAGGTTTTACATAAGGAGGACATCGAACCTTTGAAAGTTGTTTTTCAAATTTTTCTTTCAAAGTTTTTGCTGCGTCACAGACAGTTCGATGTATGTCCATTGGATTATACACAATTTCAAAGTATTTTTGGAAAGCTCGAATTTCTTTGACATGAGTGAGTCTACCTTTTTTGACGTTTTCCTGCACAAGGGAAAAAGCTGTTGTCAATTGTTGGTGGATTTCGATAGTACCAAACATATTATTTGAATAGTAGTTTGTCCACCAAGTATGAAAATCTTTTGTCTTGTAGAAGGAGGGGGTAAAATAAACTAATGTAAACTCAGCAAAATCCTCATGTTGTTTTTGTCTGGTTTCGATCTCCTTGAACGGGTAAGGTACCCCTGCCAGGCATATGTCTCTTTTCTTGTCGAAAAGAGGTTCAGGTAGGATTTGACATAAACCAAACTGTCGAGCCACGAAGTTGGGCTGATAAGCAAGGATGTGCGCCTGACTTCTGACAGGGGTAATTCTTGAAGTAATTAGCCTGGGGGTTAGAAAGGCACCCCAGATATCTCTTATGGTTTTCTCTAGAATAGCCTGCTCCAAAGGCATAGTAAACCAAGATGGTCCATAATTTCGAATGGCAAAAGGGGCCATCGAAGAGTCGAACTGGTGTCTCTTTTAAAAAATCATCATATAATGAACAAAGCTTGTTTTGAAGTTTTCTCTTTCATCGTTGGGAGTTAGCTTCAGTAATCTGGTCCCCTCAATGTTACGATTCACAACATCAGGATGTTCTTCATTAATTATCCCAGAAGTTGATAAAGACGGTTCGAAGGTGGCATTCAGCCAGAGTTGCAATGACCAAAAAGGCCCAGCCAGAAGGAGATTGGTGCCAGCTTTATAGGTTTTCAGTTTTAAAACAGCAGCACATATGCTTTCATACAAGCTAGACAGCAGTAGTTTGCTGATGCAGACTCTTCGACCATGATGCAGCTGGTTTGCCAAGGTAATAAATCTACTAGCCACTTGTAGTGACTTACTACAGAAAACATATTTCGATAACCACAACGCCAGGAATGCTATATGCTTAACCTCTGAGACTTCCTCTTCGGCTGAATGGTAAAAGGCAATGTATTTGGAGAAGCTAGCATGCTTGAGGTCAAAATCAATGAGGTTTTCCGCGTCCTCATTAGGATCAAAAGTCTCCCCAATAGGAGAAAGCCCAGTAATGGCCGCTATATCAAAGAAAGTGGGTGTAACCATCCCACAAGGAAGATGGAAAGTATTGTAGGTACTATCCCAGAAGTATAGAGAAGCTAATAGGAAAGGGTGGCTATAGCTGAAACCTAATTTTGACATTCGAATCAGGTTAAGGATACCTAAGTTTTCCCATTCTTGAGATTTCTTGTTCTCGACCTTAGTAAGCCAATTTTGATATGATTGATCAGATGTGGGGCAAGAACGGAAGGGTTTGAAGTTGACAGTGACATAATCCATGTTAAAGGGATCTCTTTTAAGTGTTGTTGTTATACCCTCACTAGTTCCCTCTAGGGTTTTGGGTAGTTTAGCAGCAGATTCATTATCCTTAGATTTTGATGGTGCAGACTTGTTAATAATGGGTTTTGTTAGAAAATAGGCGGGAAATAATCCATTTGTTTTCTCTACACGTTCTGTGGATATCAGAGGCCCCATAACTCCTAGGGTTTTATCAGATACAATGGTAGGAATTATTACCTGAGAAGCGTAGATAGCCTTTTGCTCCGGAGTAAGTTTGGGAGTTGAAATAAACTCTTGATTATCTAGGTTGGTGATCTTGCTCGCCGGTTTAGCGGTGGCATCAGCGATTTGTTTGGACTTCTCAGATTTCTTAGAGATGGAGGCTGGCATTGTTGAAGTAGACATGGTTAAAGATGGAGATGTTTTCTGATAGTGAGAATCTGGTTTGTTTAAAGAACTGAGAGTATAAAAATCTGGGTTGTTTGAAAACTGAGAGGGTTTTGGAAAAGTTCAGAATGAAGAAGATGAAGTGTTTTTATAGCTTCTTCAACGGTTGGAAATTTTTTGACCTTTGGAGAGTAATGGGACACGTGTAATCATTTTATTGAAAAGGAGAAAAAGTGAATTTTTCAACTTTCTGGGAAATGACGTGTTGTCGCTTGGGAAGTGATGTGTTATCACTAATTATTATCATTAAACTGCTATGATGGCACGTTTAAGTGTGCTGACTGGACATGTGCAGAAAGTTATATACCTACTCTGACGTCATGTGCAGTGTGATCATCATTACTGTGTCGAAATTGCATGGGATATTCAAGAACAAGTATTTCTTTGTATCTATCGAAATAAATGTTCTTGAGGGGCAATTTGTTAGCTGGCAATTTCAAAAAGGATGAATTGGCAGAAGTGAATAAAATATTTCACATCCACCTGGAAAAGAAGTCAATATTAATTATTGGTGGATAAATATAAGACCTTTTTATTCCATAAAAAAGGACTCTTCGATTGCCAGTAATAGATGACATTTCGATTAGAAATCCTTAGTGTTTAAAATATGAGGAGATTCCTTTGGTAGGAACATCAGCATTGGAACGGTCTAAATAAATGATTAAATCGAAATTTAAATGATTTAAGAATTCGAATTTCAAATGAGAACTGAAGATTCAAATTTTGAATAAGAGCGCCATTTTGAAGGACGCGTGGAGAATAGCGAATGAAGGAGGTTTGCATATCTTAGACGTGGCGCAATATTACTGTAGGACCGTTAGGGTCAGAGCATTATAAATAGGTGTTTTCTATTAGATTTTTGGTGTGTTCGTTTTATGTACTTAAAATTCTCAAACACTCAAACTACCGTAACTGAAGGGAAAAGAGTCAAGGAGATATCATGTACGTTATGAACATCATGGTCTTTTCTAATTTCAATACAAGTTCATTTATATTTATTTCCAGTTTATTATACTTTTACTTTTAAAAGTCTTTTCGATTCCCTTTTATTGTTTTTATTTTACTTGCCTTTAAACACTTATCCTTCTAGAAGCCTATTCGCCCGCCTTTAGACATTTATTTTATTTCCCAGAAACTGTCACCTTTTTAAAAGAGTCTTTGCCTTTATGTCCTTTATATCCAATTATCAATAGTCACTTTTAATTTCGAAGTCTTTATTCACACAGTTAGTATATTTCTATAATCAATTTTAGAAAAGTTCTCTAAGAATCAATTAAGATCATGGGTTTGAACTTAAGAATCTATTATGACACATGTGTCCTAGGATCAATCTAGTCGATCCTGCAAGTAACCAATAGCAATTAATAAAAATTGGAAGACTAGTGGTTGTTTACGAGAAATCACCGTAAACAGGTAGCTTGTGAGAGTGTCATATTTCTAATGTGTGATTGGTGCATTGAATTAGTTGATCATTTTCTTGTGATCTCAGAACATTTGTTTAGTATGAGATATTAGGTGACATTAGTCAAGTTTTTTCTTCTTGGGAATATTAGCTCTATTTTAGTGTTTATTAGATTGCTAGGGAATTTGTCGGGTGCAATAACTTTGTTCGAGACTCTATAATCTATGCACATCCTCCACGAGTTGTCTTTCTTCTTTATCAAAATTACTATACTAGAGTATGCACTATGACTTGGTCTAATTACCCCAAACTCCAGTAACTCATGCACTTGCTTCTCAATATCATATTTATGGTGATGTGGGGTACTAGTATGACCTTAAATTCACACGACTTTTTCCTCTTCTATGCAAATAGCATGGTATTTTATCCTCTTGGGTGGTAAACCTTTTGGACTACTAAAAACTACAGTGTAACAGTCTAAAAGTTTTTGCAACTCCCTTTTCCACCGATATCCCAATATGCCCCCACAATCATCTAGTAAAAATATCTCGGTGGATAATATCAACCCTTCCACAAACTACTTACACCTCCCTAGAAAACTCTGCAAGGCCACGAATTGATCTAGATAACTGCCTCCTCTGCCTAGTTGAATCCACTGTCCACTTTAATTGAAACTCCATAACCTTTTCTTCTAATCCACCCACACCCTGCTTACTGTTTCTAGCCACTCCATTCCCAACACCAAGCATACCCTTTTTAAGTCAAACAAAACGACATCAATAGTAAATTTAGTATTTCCAACTTTAACCTCAATATTAGCACATCCACGTTGAGTGGTTGTTTTAAATACATCACCCAATTTGATACTCATCCCTTTTATTTTGATAATAGGCCAGCCAAGTGATCTTACAAACTTCCCAGCGATAAATTTATGAGTATCACCATTATCCACCAAAGTAAGATAGGTACTCCATTAATCTTGGTTTTCAACTTCATGGTTCTTGGCATTCTCTTCTCAAACTCAGCGATGTAACTCAAGGACTGGTGACACCAAATTACATCGTTTATTTGACTTGATTTTGCATGTTTTATTATCTTGTTGTCTTCATTTCCACTATTATGTTGGTATTTTGTCTATGTTTCGGGAAATTGACCATTTGGGAGTCGTACGCAAAGAAACGAAGAAAAATGGACAAACCACAGAAGAAATATAGTAGTTTCCACTTTTACCCATGAAGTAAGAAACTTCCCTGGTTAGTTTTAGGGTTTTGGAACTCTATAAATACCAAGTCTTCATTCATTTTCAAATCATCTAAGCTTAGTTACAAACTTAAGCCACACAGTGTCGAATTTATAAGCGATTAACTCTTCACATTGGAGAGTTATCGCATCATTTATTGAGTCTGTAATCGAGTTAGGAGCAACTTTTATCGAAGTTGAATCTTGCCTTCATTTTACTTTCCGCATTCAAGATAAGGAATTTACTTCCTGTACCAAATTGAAGTCTCTTCGAAGCAGGTTTTTATTTAATCGCATTACCTTTATTTTATCATCTTTTTATTTAATCGCACATTTATTTAACCACACGCTCTTATTATACCTTTCTTTTAATTGCAAGTTTAAAGTTTTATTATATTTATTCATTGTGTTTCACTTCATGATCGAATCAATTGTTTTATCACATTTTACAAACATGTCTAGCTAAATTTATAAGTGTTTGAATGCGAGGACCATCGATTGAACGGTACTCTAAATTCTTGTTCCTTGAGAAATACTTATGGGGTTGTTTTGGTTTTAATGACAACTTTTCTAAACGTAAATTTATCGGTTGCTACGAAAGTAGAACTATTTATATACCATGTAAGATCGGAAATTGTCTGATATAAAAGATTATAGGTTTAGTTTTTAATTGATAAAAACAACGAAAGTTATTTGCTAATTAATTATAAAGGTAAGCATTTTAATAAAGTACGTTTGAATCCATTTTCGGGCACGTTTGTAAGTTTGAGGTACGGTTGGTCGAGCGAACGCCATGAACCTTTTAAAATCTTATTTTCCAATCAAAACTACTTTTTCTTCTAAGTAAAGAGTCTAATTTCTTAAAATAGGTTTTTACTACTTTAACGCAAGTAGCGCCTACCACTATGACATTGGCTGGTATAATTTAGAGAGTAAAATTCAGTTTTGAATACGCGAAAGCGACAATTCTTGTTCATTTAGTTCTTTTCAAAGTAGAAAAATATTGTCCCGTAGTAATTCAATTTTTGAACAACAAGAGTATCAACAAACTGATGAGATCCATATTCCAATATTATATTTCTGATATTAATTTAAGTATTTTATTTACTATGTTTGCACAACTCCAATCTTAATTTTATTAGCCTTAGATAAACATCGTAACGATAGAAAACGATAACTAGACTATTAGATCTCTGTGGGTTCGACACTCTTTATATTACTTTGATACTTTTCGTGCACTTGTGAAATACCCCATCCAGGACATTCTGTTATATTTTCCTTGTTTGTACTCCACTTCTTCTTAATCATTTTCTCCCTCCATGAAATTAATCTCGTGAATATCTTATTCCACCCATGCGAAATTCCTAAAATACCCCTAAAAATCGAAAATATATTTCTGGGGCACACCATCATCTGATGTATTTTGCCACAAACCAGAACTTAACTTCTGGAACCTAACCGTAACTATATTTCTGGTTCTCTCATAACAAAAATCCAAAAAAACTCATTTTATTTTCTAACAAAGAGACACATAAACTTAGCAAATACAAACCGAAAGTTAAACATAAATTGAATATTACAAATCAATATCCTCGTGGACGTTGCAACATCCTCATAATGTCAGTGACGGTTCTTGATAAAGTCACATTTAGCTTAAGTGGAACTTTCTCCTGAAAACTTTGATAAGTCGACCACATAGCCTGTAAATCGTCGTCGTTCTTCAATTCACGGATCATGAACTGCATATTCCCTTCATTGTCGACCGATGGCGAGTGGTACTCTATATTCTCTACCTTTCGACCGTCACCGTAAGGAACAAGTTCCTGCAAAGTTCCTCGTACCTCTTCAATTGGGGTGTACACCGTGATCTTGAATTCACGAGACGGCTTGCCGCTGGGAAAATGGACAATTCCAGCAACCCATTCGATGTTCAATTTGATGTCCATTTTCTGATTTTTTTTTTGTTGGTGTTATTGTATGGAAAAATATAAGAGGAGTGGTGTTTTATAGTAAAAGGATGTAAACATGGACCAAAGAAATCATACCTCTGTGTCAGTGAAAATACCAGAAGTTAAATTTTGGTTTCCTACTTAAGACTAACATCGGAAATAAACTTCCGGTAAATGGCTTGGCACTGAAAAACTAGAAATAGAACAGAAACATCAACTCAAATAGAAAATCATATATTCAACTTTTTTCTAAATTGTCAAATTACAAAAATGAGTATATTTCCACATTATAATACATTATCAAAATGAAGTTAACATTACAATGATACATATACTAATTGAAAGAGTGAAAAGAAGTGTCGCTGGATAAAGAAGTGTCTTCATGGCTACCTAGCAAACAAGATACAACTTGAAAGCCACAATTACCGTCACCGGTCACATTCACGATCCTTTCAATGTATTTGTGCATGAAAACCGGCATGTGATCCATGAAATGTATTTTTGATGGAGGCGGTGTAGGCGGTGGTTTGCTAATACGGGCACCTTTGGAAGCATATTTATGAGATTTAGGTGTAGGTGAGTCGGGAAATACCTTGTCAACATGTTCATAATACAAAGGATTTATCGTAGTAGAATTGTCGGTCGGTGTAGGTTTCAACTTTTTCGATGCTCCTTTTGTTTTTACCGGTTGAAAGAGTGGTTTCAAATTTGTGGTCTCCGGAAACGCAATTTTTCTCAACTCTTCTTTGATTTGGAGCTTCGTGGCGTCATCGGTGTTAGTGTTTTAAGTTGGCATTAATTTTGGTAAAACTAGGCTATAGCAATGTCTTGATAAATGTCATGACATTCAGAGATTGAAGATAAATCCTACTTGCTAAGGATGTTAAAGGACAGCTCAGAACTGGAAGCTAAAAGCTGTGCTGGAAATTCTGCAGAAAATATAGTGATGTCATATCAGATGTTATGACATTCAGTGTGACATTTTGTTCTGCAGAATCTGTTTTTCCTGAGACTTTTCAGGAAGTTTGTTGAGCTGCTATATTATGTTTTTCTGTTATTAGAATGCATGCTCACGTGGCTGCTAGGTTAATCTTAATTAAACCTAAATTGGTTGTTGAAAAGACCATGCTTTTAGGATTAAATTAAGTGAACCCTAGCTATCTTTATGGAAACCAAAAGAAGTTTCGGGCTTCTAAAAGGAATTCAACCCTTATACGGTTGATGTGCCTTTTGTACTGTTAGGAGAGTTAACAGTTGTATTTTTGTGTAATTCTAGTTTCTCTTTTGAGCCAAGCAATTATCAATTGATAAGTGTCTTGGACTATGATTTGTTTGTAAGGGTAGTTTATCACTCAAAGCTTTGAAGCACGAGTGTTTGTCTCTTGATTGAAGCTTTGAAGCAAGATCAAGATAGTTTATTGAAGTGTGTCTTCACAATTCAATTAATCAATAGGTTGGTATCACTGCTGTGATTGAGGGGGAGTGAGTAGGAACTCAGGTCTAAGTAGGACTTAGATTGAAGTTGCATTGGGTAGGTCTTAAGTGAAGGAGATAAACTGGTTGGTTTATTCACAATTAATTCTACTAATAGTGAATTTCCTCCACGGCTTGGTAGATGTAAGTGTAGTAAGACACCGAACGGGTAAACAACTTGTTGTGTTCTTTCTTCTGTTTAAATTTATTGTGTGAATTGTTAGAGTGTCGATAGTGTGTCATAACATTCTGTGACATCACGTATCGCTACAGAATTTCAATTGGCATCGGGCGGGCACCACACTGTTATTTCAGGTGAGATCTAGGGATAATAGTTTCGCGTAATGGATAAGGAAGGAGGATTTGGAGGTAGACCACCTATTCGGATGGGTCTAATTATGATTCCGGAAGCCTCGTATGGTTGCCTTCTTAAGATCATGGATATTAAAGCTTGGAGGCTCCGACAAAGGATGGAAACATCCCACCAAGCTTGAGAAAGATGGGACTGTCTTGAAACCGAGGAGGAATGGAGCAAAGAGGAAGAGGAGCTAGCTCAGGGAACTCTAAAGTATTGAATGCCTTATTCAATAGTATTGATGAAATATCTTGACTAGTTCATCAATGTGAGTGGCCAAGGATGTTTGGGACACTCTCAAAACAACTCATGAGGGGACATCCAAGGTGAAGATGTCAAGACTTCAGTTGCTCACTACTAAATTTGAAAATTTGAAGATGAAAGAAGAAGAGACTATTCATGAGTTCCACATGAATATTTTGGAGATTGCCAACACCTCAGGAGCACTTGGTGAAAAGATGTCAGAAGAAAAGCTGGTGAGAAAGATTCTCAGATCCTTGCCTAAAAGATTTGCAATGAAAGTGACCGCAATAGAGGAGGCTGGACATCAGACCTTGAAGGTTGAAGAACTTATTGGATCTCTTATGACTTTTGAGATGGGAATCAGTGAAGCTGACAAAAGAACAAGAGCATAACACTTGTATCCCAATCAAGAAGGATGCAAGGTGGAAGATGAAGAGAATATATCGAAGCTATAGCTATGCTTGGAAGGCAGTTCAACAAGCTCATCAAGAGGATTGATCCAAAGTCAAGGTCAAATGTCAAGGACATTTCATCGACATCGCAGATCTTATGACTCCAGAAGATCCAAGTCAGAGGAAAAAGGAAGTCAAGGCAGTGGAATCCAATGTCATGGATGTGAAGGATTTGGACATATTAGAGCTGAATGTCCTACCTTTCTTAAGAAACAAAAGAGAGGGATGACTGTCACTTGGTCTGATGGTGATTCAGGAAGTGATTCAGGAAGTGAATATGAGGAAGAAGGAGCCAAACTTGTCACTGCCCTCTCTGGAGTGTACAATTCTGATATGGATTCTAGTGATGAGGAAGTGACATTTGAAGAGCTTGCTGAAACCTACAGGAAGCTGTGTATAAAAAATGGTGAAGTATGTCAGCAAAATGAGAAACAGAAAAAGCTGATTAAGAAGTTGAAAGCTGAGAATGTGAAGCTGGAGGCTGAGAAAAAGGAAAACACAGCCACTATAAATCACCTCAATAGTGATATTATAATGTTGAACTCCAAACTTGATCAGATGTCTAAATATGTCAAAATGTTGACATCTGGTACTGATAAGTTGGAAGGAATTCTTCAGCTTGGACAAAATGCAGGAAATAAGCATGGTCTAGGATATGTGGCTAAAAAGAAACCTGTTGGTGACATTAAGAAGAAGAGACATGGGAAACCAATGTCAAAACAGTTGTCACAACATGAAACAGGAAATATGTTTGACTCAGTGTATGTGGCTGCAAAGAGATTTGCTAATAACCAGGAGAAGAACAAACCTGGCAAGTCAATGGCAAAGAGGATGTCACACCACAAAACAGGAAATAGGTCTACCTCAGGATATGTGGAGGCTAAGAAATTTGTTAATAACAAAAGGAAGAACAGACCTAATAAACCAATGTCAAAACAAATGTCACAACATTGGGTTCAACATCAAAATCATATAAACATGAACAAAAAGTTTCAAAGATGGAGATGTCATTATTATGGTAGGTTTGGTCACATAAAATCTTTTTGCTACCGGCTACATGGATATCCTAATCAAGGTTCTTATGTGAAGCCTAAAACCAACAGGGTATCATACACTCAACGGTGGAAGAAGGCGTAGCTCGTAGCTCACACTCTTAGAGTGTCCGCCAAGAAAGATTGGTACTTTGACGTGGGTGTTCTAAGCATATATTTGAGCAGAAGCTTCTTAATGATGTTAAACCTCATTCTACCGTTTGTTACTTTTGGAGATGGAGCTAAAGGAGAAATCAAAGGTGTTGGAAACTCAACCGGTGCAGGTTCCAAACCTGAATGGAGTGTTGTTGGTAGAAGGTTTGACTGCTAATCTCATTAGCATGAGTCAGCTATGTGATATGGGATTCACAGTCAACTTCACTAAGTCTGAATGTCTTGTAATCAATGATGATCAAGAAGTGATCATGAGAGGAGTCAGATCAAAGGACAACTGCTACATGTGGGAATCTGAGAACACCACTGTCTTACGTGTGTTCTCTGAGACAAATATGAAGAGGAAGTAAAGTTGTGGAACCAAGAACTTGGTCATTTACACCTCAGAGGAATGAAAAGGATCAGTTCCATAGAGGGAGTCAGAAGGATGTCAAGATCTCATTCTCATAAAGGGAGAATCTGTGGTAAATATAAGGCTGGACAGGAATCCAGAATGTCACACTCAATGTCTGGACATCTGATCACTTCTAAATCTTGAAGCAAGTTACTAGGATCGGTATAAAAGGCTAACCAAGCTCCTTCCAAAGGATATAGGAGAGAGTCTTGGATAAAACCCCTTTGTCAAGAATAAAGGAGAAAGATCATGGTGACTCACATTTATGTTAATGACATATTAATTGGAGGAATGTCAGACACAATGGTGAGACATTTAGGCAACCAAGTCCAAGCTGAATCTCAGGTGAGCCTCATGGGAGAGTTGGTTTATACTCTTGGACTGCAAGTCTCACAGATGGAAGACTCAACATTTATTCCACAGAGCAAGTATGCAAGGAATCTTGTCAAGAAATCTGGAATGAAGAACGACTGCCATAATAGGACTCCTGCTCCTACACATTTGAAGTTGTCCAAGAAAACAAGTGGAGAAAGTGGTAATCAAAGCTTGTGTAAAAGCCCTTTTGATGGATGTTTCTTTTTGAGAAACAATCTTATTCCAGTTAAGCAAAGCTGTGTGTTCTATACAATGTTGAAACTGAACACATAGCAACTGGTAGAAATTGCTCTCAGATGATCTGGATAAAGCAGATGCTGACTGACCACAATGTTATACAGGATGTCATAACATTGTACTGTGACATTGTTACTAAAGCTTTTGAGGATAGTCAATTTAAGTCTTTAAGGGACAAATTGGGTATTTGTCAATATGAGGAGTTGTAGCAATTAGCTGTGCCTACAACAAGGGATGAAAGGGACTTTTTACTTCAATCATTTATAAGTGGGTTATTTAATTATTTTCATCTTATGTTTAAAAGGTCCAAGAATAGGAAGAGACTCCCACATATAATAGTTTCTTCATTTGAAAGTAGTATCACTTTTTCTTCATCCAAAAGAAACCTTGAAATCCTCTGTCATTCTCACTCTCTTTCCTTCAAAAGTCATCAACAAAATATGTCTTCATCATCTTCATCATCTCAAGAATCAGGCTCTTCATCTCCCTCCATGGCTGAAGTTAGGGCAAATGCTGAAGCCATGCAAGCTGAAGCACTGAGGGTTACTCCATTGCGTGCAATAGCTACTGACCCAGAAAAAATCAAGAAATTGCTCACAAGGAATGCAAGAAGGTCTCAAGCATCTCCGTCTGGTAAGACTTCTGTACCATCATCTTCAGTTCCTCCTGAAATAGTGACGAGAGAAGGGTCTAGGTCAGTGCATGAGGCCATAGCTAGGATAATGACTAGTATCCTAAATGAGAATCAATCAGACAGGATTTCATCCCTGAACCATAAGTCCGCTAGCCCCGTTTAGCGGTTGATCCGATGTCCGAAAATGTCAAGACATCCGGTGATCATGTTGATTCTCTTGTCAAGAATGATGTAAATCCTCTGCTCCGGTTCACAAGGGTCTAAAGATGATGATATTGTTAAAACCCCTATCTCTCTGGTAATATCTCGATAGCATTCTTGAAGAAACTCGATGAAACAAGTGATGACAACTGGAAGATTCTCACGAACACTAATCGAATATTGATTCTCATATCATCAATCTAGATGAGGAGTTCTCGATAATGACCTCATAGCAAAGTTAATCCCAGCATTGCTAGGAGGGTAATGAATAGGAAAGGAAGCAAAATGCTATTCAAGTTACATTGGAAGAAGGTTTCTAAAGTTGCTCATAAGACTCCTAGGGTGAGAACAAGGAAGAAAAATCTAGTAAAGACAAATGGAACTTCTAAAGGGAAGAGTAGGATGAAGGCTGATGGTATCTCTAAGGCAAAGAGAACCCCAATTGTAAGAGGAAGGCACAGACCCTCGAACATGATGATTCTGATTTTGATGTCGAAGAGAATGTCTCAGACATTCATTCAAGAAAGAGGCTTTCTCTTGGGAAATTGCCCATAGTCCCTGAAGTGGCAATTGACAACATTTCCTTTCACCACCCTGAGAATGCTAACAGGTCGAAATATGTGTGTCTGAAGAGAATTGCACTTGAAAGGGAACTAAATAAAAGTGCCCTTGAATGCAAGGATGTTATTGATTTGATTAAAGAAGCTGGGTTAATGAAGACTATGATGAAGTTCTCAAATTGCTATGATGTGTTGGTGAAGGAGTTCATTGTGAACTTGTCGATCTTGATGGAAAGTCGGTGATTTCAAGGCTATCATGTCGGAGGAAGAAGAGTAAAATTTTCCCCAAGTGTAATCAACAAATATTTGGAAAGATCAGATGAAGCTCAACCTGAACTAGAAGAAACTGATGACCAAATATGCCACACCATCACTGCTAAACAAGTGAGACATTGGCCAATGAAGGGAAAACTAACTGCCAGCAAACTAAGTGTTAAGTTTGCTATCTTGCACAAGATAGGAGCTACAAACTGGGTTCCAACAAACCACAAGTCTACCATCTCCATTGGTCTGGGCAGATTCATCTCTGCTGTTGGCACTAAAGCAAAATTTGACTATGGCACTTATATCTTTGAGCAAATCCTTAAACATGCTGAAAGTTATGCAATTAAGGGACCAATAGCCTTTCCCTCCCTCCTGTGTGGAATTATAGTTGATCAGTATCCAGACATTCTTGGTGACAGAGATTTAATTTGCAAAAGAGCTCCTGCTCTTGGATTTCATTACAAGCTCTTTCAAGGCAAACATGTTCCAGATATTGTTATGACATCTGCTGAGACATCAACTGTCAAAGAAAATTATCAGAAGGCAAATGTCACTGTTGTGCTAAAAGAAACTTGCAAGGAGCTTGAAGCAAGAAAGCAAAGTCTGGAAGACCTGATCTCTACACTTGAAAAGGAGAAAGACACAGAGGTTGAGGAAGAAGGGCTTGTTGGTGATGATTCTGCTGCTAATATGGATGAAGATGCTGAGGATGCTCAAGCAACTGCTGGTGAAGAAGGTTCTGAAGATGCTTCCTTCCACAGTGCTTCTTCTGGAGAGGAAAGCACTTAAGCTATACTCATGTGTCTTGCTGCTTCTGCTTGATTGTTATGTCAATTGTTTCTTGTTCTTGTTCTGTCTTTTCCCTTTTTTTTATGATTGTAATGCTTGTTGACAGAATTGTAATCATTTAAAATGCTGCTACTTCATTATATACTGTTTGTTTGGGGCATCTGTATTGTTTCCTTTGGCCCTTTGTGGCTAAAAAGGGGGAGAAGAACTATTGTTGAACAGTGGCTGGGAAATTTGGGAAACTGTATGACATGTTTAAATTTGTATGCGGGCAATTGTGGAAATTGTGGGATTTCTGTATGGGTAGAATTTATCTTATCTCTAGGTTCTAGTTTCTTTAAGCTTAGAACTAGTTTGTCTTCTGCTGCATAGGTACTCTGATGAGTAGTTTTAGCCAAAAATGTGTCAAAGGGGGAGTTTGTTAGTGTTTTAAGTTGGCATTAATTTTGGTAAAACTAGGCTATAGCAATGTCTTGATAAATGTCATGACATTCAGAGATTGAAGATAAATCCTACTTGCTAAGGATGTTAAAGGACAGCTCAGAACTGGAAGCTAAAAGCTGTGCTGGAAATTCTGCAGAAAATATAGTGATGTCATATCAGATGTTATGACATTCAGTGTGACATTTTGTTCTGCAGAATCTGTTTTTCCTGAGACTTTTCAGGAAGTTTGTTGAGCTGCTATATTATGTTTTTCTGTTATTAGAATGCATGCTCACGTGGCTGCTAGGTTAATCTTAATTAAACCTAAATTGGTTGTTGAAAAGACCATGCTTTTAGGATTAAATTAAGTGAACCCTAGCTATCTTTATGGAAGCCCAAAACTGAAGTTTCAGGACTGCTTCTATAAAAGGAATTCAACCCTTATACGGTTGATGTGCCTTTTGTACTGTTAGGAGAGTTAACAGTTGTATTTTTGTGTAATTCTAGTTTCTCTTTTGAGCCAAGCAATTATCAATTGATAAGTGTCTTGGACTATGATTTGTTTGTAAGGGTAGTTTATCACTCAAAGCTTTGAAGCACGAGTGTTTGTCTCTTGATTGAAGCTTTGAAGCAAGATCAAGATAGTTTATTGAAGTGTGTCTTCACAATTCAATTAATCAATAGGTTGATATCACTGCTGTGATTGAGGGGGAGTGAGTAGGAACTCAGGTCTAAGTAGGACTTAGATTGAAGTTGCATTGGGTAGGTCTTAAGTGAAGGAGATAAACTGGTTGGTTTATTCCTGAATTAATTCTACTAATAGTGAATTTCCTCCCTGGCTTGGTAGCCCCCAGATGTAGGTGTAGTTAGACACTGAACTGGGTAAACAACTTGTTGTGTTCTTTACTGCTGTTTAAATTTATTGTGTGAATTGTTAACAGAGTGTCAAATAGTGTGTCATAACATTCTCTATGACATCACGTATCTGCTGCCAAGAATTTCAATCGGCTCTCAAATATCTCGCTTGTATTGCTTCCCATTCGGTAATGATGAATATATTTGATTTATCACTTTTCATTTTCCCGTCATCCTCAAAACTAAGTCTCTTTCAATGATTAGAGACCTCGTTCATACCTATCGGGACATTACCACTCAGCTTCTTGGATATCACACAAGCACGTGGGAGACCATATGTTTTCACAATAGTGCACCCATACTTTGAGGTATCATCACCCATAGTTGATGCTCTTGTGGCCTCATGGAAAATATAATTAAGCATCGCCCGAGACATGTTACCGATTGAGAATATAGAAAATTCTCCTTGAACCTGTGTTCCAACACCGTGATACTGCGGCCAAATGTCGTTTTTATCTCATTATGTTGGTTCATGATCATATAGTTCACAACTTCCCATCCCGTAATCAAATCGCCCTTGCTATTTGCCAATCAATTCTTGAGACAAGCATGTGCAAATTTAACTCGGTTTGATGTTGTATATGTACGAGGTGCATAACCTGATCAGTCCATGCACAAACAAATTTCTCCTTCACCTGATCAAGTATTATGCTCTCCACATATTTCAACAGATTCAGATATTTCTCACAAACAACTTTGAATTGTAAAACAACAGCAGTCTACATCTCTTTTGTAGATGCATTAACAATAATATTCCATGAAGCCATGATTTTTTCCACAATAACACCTAACTTTACCAAGTTTTCATCTTCACCCGCTACCTATTTTGACCCCTAGCAGGTTTAACCTGACTTTTCACATTTTTTGTAATGTGGTACCTACAAAGTAATGCAGAAGAAGTCGAAAATACGGTTGCAATGACATTCATTAAAGTTGTATCACGGTCGATGACAATTACCTTTGGCATATCCTCTTGGTCCTTCAACATGGACCGACACACCTCTATCGCCCACTGAAAGTTGTCTTATTTTTTGCATTCGAGAAATGCAAAACCAATGAAAGCATGTACTTGTTGGTTTTGTACGTTGAATCCATTACGAGTACGGTAGGAAAAGTGTTGAACAATTTAATGGAGTCGGGATGACTCCAGTAAATGTCTCTAACGGTTTCCCCATCATCACCCCGTCAGTGCCTACAAACATAATTATTGTCATCAAGAATTTTCAGAAGGTGTTGCATTTCGGTTCGATTCTCCCGAATGGCCAACTTCGTTTGATAGCGCTTGCTGTACACTTGTTTGATATTAGAGGTGTTTTCTGGTGTTTTGCACTTCAATGTTGCAAGAATGTTTTTGGGAGGTACTAAATTCAAAGTCATGTCGGAAATACAAGTTTTCTCATCCGGAAGTAACTGACATGCTATTGGATAACCGACCAACTTTGGAGTTAAATCATGATTGTGTTCTTCGCTAATCACATTAAACTTTCACTTATTATTGGCCATGAGATAACCACACAATCGAAACAGACACTCACATTTTCTTGTGCCGGTTTCCTCGCGTTTCACATATTTTCTGCTCCTTTCACAAGTCAAAATAACAAAGACATTTCTTCTATCAATGCCAAAATCGAACCTTGCTATTACGATACCAAATCCTAACCTCGTTGCCTCTAAACGAATCCACTGCAACATATCGTCCCGGACATCAAATTCTTGAACATTGTCAAAATATTCACGAACATCAACCGACTTAATTACGCGGGGCGGAACAACGACCGGCGATACAACTTCGGTGTCATTGGGCTTAAGAATGTTATCAGGGTGCACCATACCTATGTAACATAATAAAATTCATGAATACACAAAAGAGAGACAAAATAGTGGAGACTGGTGTAGAATTTCAAAATAGAGACAAAACTGGAAGTAAACTTTCGGTAAAGTTCAACTACTAACCGGAAATAAACTTCTGGTTTGTACGTAACCTTATTTTTTACAACAAGTTAAGGATTAATGCAGAGAATGAGGGATAAAAAGGATGATGTTTGCCTGAAATTCTTCTTTGTTAAGCTTTTTTCTGATATGATGAACCAAAAAAGTATGAATTTTGAGTGCAAAATGGATTGGCAATGGAGAGGGTTGAAGGAGAAAATGAAGAATGGTGGTGATCACCATGGTTGCTGCTTATAACAATCAACATTCGTGACAAAATCGGAAATAAACTTCTGGTAAAATACAAAATATCCAGGTGACATGTAATTCAGTGTTCCCGCTTTTGTGGTCGGAGTTATACTTTTGGTACAATACTGGAAGTTAATCTCCAGTATTGTTTTTACCTGATTCATGGGTGCCACCATATTTTACATGGTTGAACAAATTGGGGTGCTTACCAGATGTGAGATATTGGATCGAACTCTATTGGGTCGAAGATAGTATCTTGGTTCGACGGTTCGATAGAGTTTAGCATGCAGTCGAAGGTTGATCACATACTGTTGTCGAAGTGTTACAAGTTGTAGTCGAAATGTGTTCTAGCTTGTAGTGTCGAAGGATGCTAGGATTGATAGCATCGAATTGGGCCTGTTTGTTATGTCCAATTGGTTAAGTTAGTTTGTACCCTAAGTTAGCTTGTAATGAATATTTGTGATAAAAACCCATTAGTTTAGTATGTTAGGTTTATTATAAATAACATACTAATCTCTCATCATTACATACTGCAAATCCTAATTTTAGGGTGAGAGGGTTATTTGTTATTCTTGTATACTTGTAATCTTATTTTCAAGAGTAAGGAAAGAATATCAGTTAATAACCAATCATGTGTTCATCGTGTTCTTCATTATTTTTCATACCCTAATTGTTTCTTGATCATTAAGAAACAAGTTTATATTTTGTTACAAGACTTCTGATTCACAACACCAGAAATAATCTTTCGATTTTCAGAGGAGTATTTTGAGGTTTTCACGGGATACGCCTCATCCCTATGAAGTGGATTAAGAAATTCACTTAATCTCCTCATTCTCTTCTTCCGCATCATCCAAGATCATTACCCTAAAATGACGATCATGGCATTAATGTTGAGGATGAAAATTCCCTCCACATTTTTAGCAATAACCTCCCCCTCTTTCTCTCCATCAATTCATGATATTTTTGTTTTGTTCAAATATTTTTTTTTTTGTATTTTCTAAATATTTTTATAAAACAAACAAACCTTAAATCTAAAATTCCCTAGTAGAAAGATTGATTCTAAGTAAGTTTCATCACAAATTTTATTTAGATTTGATTACTATGTTGAACTTGATAGTTAAATTCACCAAAAACAAAGAGGCATTTCTAGTCTTTTCTCACTTCGCTTTCATTCACATGGCACTGTCCAACACATGATTAACAGCATAAATATTTTATTGGTGATAGTAGTACATTTTCAATTTTCAATCTCTTTAAATGAATGAAACAAAAAACATGTACTACTACGTACCTTATCCGTACTTTAGTGTCCTTGTATTTTTGCTTCAGAGTTGGGTGGGACAGTGCCATCACTCAAAAGTCCAAGGATTTAAATTATTTTATTTCAACCTTGACCAGAATCACTGCTCCTAGCCTCCTATGTTATCATATCATATGTACTTAAATAAATCATGAAAAGATTGTGATTAAAAATTGTCGTTAGCTTCTAGGTTCAATGTACAAATCCTCATTATTTATTTTTGTTTCTTCCTATAATGTGTGCATTCATTGCTCTTACTACAAACACAAAAATTATTTGGACACAATTAACAACACCTATATATAAATATATTTTTGTTTTTAATTATAAAGGTCGAGTATAGTATATTTCGAATGATTTTTGTTTTTATATTTTAATTTAGTATTTTTAGAATTATAATGTAAGTGCTCTTAGTGTTCATATTAGAGAAAGTGGAAAGCATGTACCAAAAATAAAAAGACAAAGTGGAAAGCTGTGGTCAAAAGGCAACAGTTTGAGAATTGATAAGGTTTGGTTGACAATAAGCAAGTTAGGTCATCAATCAACATGCCGGTGCTAATGTGGGGTGTTTTTTAATAAAATTTATTATTATCATTACTATTTGTACTAGTAGTAGGGGTGTTTTATTATTTTAGGGAAATTGTATACTATCCCGTTTATTTCAATTTTAAATAAATAGATTTTTTATTTATATTTATTAAAATACATTTTAGAAATTTTTAAAATATTATAATTTTTTATAATTGTTTTTTAATTGAAATATTAATTTTGACATCATATAACATAAACATATATTATTAAAAATTAAAACATAATCAAGATCATAATTTTTTCAAAACATTGTATTTCAAAAATGACTTTTATGAAAATATATTTTGAATCTGCTTTAAAATTAAGTGATTTTTTTGAAATTTTAATATCTACAAAAGATTCCAATGAAATACCTAAAATAACAATTCAAATTGTGGACCCGTTTATTTTGGTTTTTCTAAAATAATTTTTATAGTGTTACATAATTTTGTGTAAATGAAATTATAAAGAAATTTTTCATAAAAGTCTCGAATAAAAATTTGGTTTAAATAATCGTTCTTAAAATATTATTTTAGATTTTTATTTCTTTATTGAAACTTTTAGAAAAAACAAATATAAAAAAATTTGTAATATTTTGAAAAAGTGATTTTATAAAATCTATTTAAAAAATTACAAAGAAAAAATACTTTATTTTAAAGGTAAAACACACAAACCCTATATAACACTATAAATCATTTTGAATAAAAGCCAATTGTTTCTTCAACAACAACAAAAATCATACATTGATATGATATTTCAGTTTTTTTCACAGCACATTAAATTTATTTTGTTGTAAAATTTGAAAATACATTGGACAAGATTTTATAAATAAAATTATTTGAATTTATAAGTAGAGAAGTAAACTGAAAGAATCTCAATAAAAAACAAGATGTAAAGATATTTTTGTAAATGGTCACTGGCTGAAAAATCAGTTATATAAAATATAGTTTTTTTCTAGTGGTTGGTAAAACAAGTCTATCCAAACTCACTCCATACAAGATTATGTGTGTTTCTTTTCTTTACATAACACTTATCTCCAGATTTTCATGAACATATTTCATTTAAGAAGAACATGTGCAATATTTGCACACTACAGAACACAAAGATGATAACATTTTAATCAGTAATTTGAATGCAAAAATAATATCGCACACTTAAAACAATAAAAGCCATTTGAATGCAAAAAAAACTCATTACGCCAAAATATCATATACAGATGCTATTGCTAGTGAAAAAACAAACTGTGAAAGCAAATTTATGGTATGCTGCTATAGCCAAACAAACAAGGCATGTCTCCTAATAAGTGTATAAAAGCATGTGTGGTGAAAAGGAAGGTGCATTAGCAACTGCATCAGCCATTTGATTCTTCTGTTGTTGTTGTTGGTGTTTTTTAATTCATAATGTATTTAAAGGGGAACGAAAATACGGGCAGCAACACATCCCAGCTGCATGTAACTCCTGTGAATAGCTGTACAACTTGTCACCTGTATCAATTACAAGATTTAACATTGCGTTTACGAATCCAGAGCATGGGAAGGTAATTGCGCCAAAAGGGTGTCTGTCAATTTACCTGACAAGAAGAGGCGGTTAAACAAGTTTTCTAGGGTCTCCGGTCAATTCTTTTCTTACGAGCTTCAGAATCTCCATAATCTGCAAAAACAACTGACTAATCATCAGAACAGTTTCCTATTGACTCTTGGAGATAAAGCAGTTCACAATATTTGATTCATGAAAATCAAATCATCTCTTAGCCTTCTTTATGAATGCAACTAATTACTGTTACAAATTACGAGAGAACTGTGTTTTGTTCCGCTATATGTATATGTCATCACTTCCTTAATTTTATGAACACGGGACACTCTCCCAACCAATTAGAGTTATACTCATTCATACTAATACAACTATGATAACATCACACTAACAGGTTGCAGAGAGCCAAACATTGGATACACATAATAGTGACTTCGTGCCATGTTCCCTTCATGCCAGTAAGGACTGCCATCCATGTTTTCAACACCATAAAACCTTCCATTTTCGGTCTGATTCTACGTATCTTAGTGTTAAGGCCACATTAGGTGAGATATGGCCTGGAAATATGTTTATAAGTTGTCCGTAGACCTGCCCTTGTGAATCAGTTTTGTAAAGATGAATTAGGCCCAATATAAAAGCCTAAGACTAAGTAATGTGGTAGAAACTAATAATGTACCATTCAACTGAAAACATTGATATTGGTAATAATCATAAGCTGGCACTACAACAGCAAATGCAGAAATAACATTAGCCACGATTGTCAGTGGCGGAGCTAGGAATTTTAGGCAACATGGGCAAAAAATTTAACTGCAAAATTTTAGTTTTCACACCCTGTTTTTATTAATTTTGCCCTTGATTTTGTCTAAAAATCGGCTATTAGATTGGAGAAAATACAAAGAAAATAGGGGTTGAACCCGGGCGTGTCCTCGGGCTCGCTGGGCTATGGAACCGCCTCTGACGATTGTCATGACTTAATTTCCATTACATATAATTTCAAGCCATAACTTAATTACCTCCATGCCACAGTTGGTTACATTAGCCACACCCATTCTGATATGCACAAACATTGAAAAGATAAGTAGAAAAAGAAATATTCTCACCCCAGGGTAATGCTGCAATATGTGTGAATAATGGTCAAGTGCAACGTAAATCCTTTCCAGGAGTCTAAGAAGAGTATCTACCTCGTCTCCCAAAAGATCAACCTGAAATTCCAGATAAGTCGAACATATATAGGTTCAATTACTACACTTAGGTACAATCATAGATAAAGAAAAGGTAAAATGAAAATACTGTTCTCCTATTGAAAGATTGGATATCTTTTCAAGGCGGGGTATTAAACCATGTATCTTTGTTAACACAAATTTTACAGCATAAACTTTATATGATGATACATAGGTCATTGATTAGTTTTTTTTTTTCTTTCTATAAGCACTATTTATTTGAAACCACGACAAATCCTTACAATTTGACCCATTTGAACCAACCATGAGAATAATTCTCTGGCCACTCGTAGTGGCCAGTCCAAAAATTATCTTTAGAAAGTTAATAGTAAAAAAAATATTTTCAGAATAGCAAAATATTGTTTTTATAAATACATAATATTGTAAAAACCCAAATACCTTACCTTTTTAAAATTATAGTTGTACTTGAAGCATTTTCATATTTTCCAAATGTTGTATGATCTTTTCATCGTCAACAATACTATAAAAAATAACTTCGTCTATGTTCATGTTTAGTACAAATTAGAAGATTAAAGAACTAAAATTATTGACAAATTATTCTCCTTTTTGTCACTTACAACATTTACAGTTATTTAAGAAAATTATCTTATAGGAGTGGCAACTGTACTTTTATGGAAAGAGGACAAACAAAAATATGTGAAAAAAATTTACTCTATCATGTCGTGCAGCTTCTCCACTAAATTGAGAAAAATATAACAAGTTTTTTCCAATACTATAGCAAATGCAAAAAAAAAAGTAAAATAAAATATTTTTCGGGTTAGATGACGTACCTCTGCTTCAGCATTTGCAAGATTAGAACTTTTTGTTTCCAATCGTTGCTTGTACACCAATCCCATGGTTTTAAGTGCATTGGCTTTCTTCTTGAGGAAACAGAACTCAGAATTCATGCTTTCAAGCCTGAAAAGATGATTCAATATATGACTTGGTTCGTCTGACCATTGACCATAATCATCACAAGAACTCGAAATTGAGTTTAAAATAATAAAATCTGATTTACAACCATTTGTTCCATATACGGATTTTAATTTGAAATAAATTGGTTTATCTCTACAAAAATTCCAGGTTGTTAGTTTAACACGATCAAGCTGAACTCATATAAATTCACAGATAATTTATTTGCTGGCGTTAGTACATTTATAGCTATTTCTCATTCATAAATATACTTAAGCTGGCAGAACAATCTAAAGGCATTTATCACAATAAATGATAACAAAAATATGCAGCAGATGATGATATAATTTTATATTCGGCTTCAATGTTGGAGAGGAAAAAATCACTTCATTTCCCAAATTAGAAGCGCGTCACATTCAGAATAATCCAAAGGTAATGAAATTGCATGTTATGTACTTGCTGGTTCAAAAAAGCCTAAACACTTCCTTATGGATAGAAGACGGTATAAAACAAAAAGAAATCATGGAAACGGCAGTTTATCATAAATTCATAAGATATTCTTGACACAAATATTGCATACCTCGAACAATTTCTTGAAATATCTTCATTTACACTAGCTTCTAGATCAGTAACCATTTTCAATAATTTATGGACGAGAGTAACGGTTGATTCCATTTGCTTAGTGGTTTCCCTTTCTCTTGCCTCATAACATTTCAATGCATCTTGTTGCTTTTCTGCAACAGCACAAAGTTCTCTTCTTTCTTTATCAATTTCTCCAAGTTCATTCATTTTTTGTTCAAGATTCTGATCTAACTCGTAGATTTGCTTTTTGTATTTTTCAATTTCCTTTTCTGCTGCAACCAGATTACCCTTAGTAACATCCAACTCTTTGCTGTTCTCCCCAATCAATTTATATTGATTATCTGCCTTAGCTCTTAAATTGTCAAGCTGTTCAGAGGCAGATTCCATCTTTCTTTTTTCTTGTTCCAAAGCATTTGTTGCCTCTTTTATTAAATTTTCCTTTTCTTCCACTTCTGATTTCAACATATATATTTCAGATATTAGTTTTTTGTTCTCGGCAGCTTTGAGTTTTAATGCTTCATCCGCATCTACCAAAGCTTCTTTGAATATAATTTGCTTAATATCCAGCAGCTCTTGCATCATAACTGACTCGATATTTGCTTCTTCTATTTTCAACCCATAAGAAGCTTGAACACTATCAACGGTATCTTTCAATATTACATCATATGTTTCTTGCATGAAACCATACTTGAGATGCAATTCTTCAGTAATGAATTTACATTTACTTTCCATATCTTCAAAGAGACATTTAAATACATCTTGAACAATTGAAACTTCAGCATGTGCATCCCCAACATCATCCTCAAGCTTTTGAACAGTTCGTAACAAACTTTCCTTAGTCAGTTGTTGTTGTGATGATTTTTCCATAGCGACAGAAAGCTGAGAAGAGAGACTCTTAACTTCCTTCTTCTTCTCGGTTAGCATGTCCTTCAGTTGATGATTCTCAGTTTGTAAGAAATCCAATCTATCCTTGAAATTGTTAAGAGATTCGATGTTTTCACTGAATTGACGCAATTTCTCATTTCCATCAAGGATTTCATTCAATTTTGAGACGACATCGGGGATTTTTTTCTTCAACAAATCAAAGTCCTTGTCCTTCTTCAACGAAAAGGAAGAACCTCTTTCTTTCAAATTCAACAGTTCCCGCCTAAGACAAAAGTTTTCTTCAGTTTTCTCTTGCACTTGAGATTCATGGTTTCTTCTCATCTTAGTTATATAAGTAATCAAATCATCTTTAGACATGTTCTTTAGTAAGGCAGAATCCAAATTGTCAGGCTTGATACTCTTAGAATCCCCGTGCTTCCCGTTTTCTTCCACAGTTGAAGTCGGCAAATGTTCCGTTGAAAGCTTCAAGTGCATATGCTCTGCCCTCTTATTATGACACCAATCCTCGGTATGCTCCAAGGATCCATGAGAAATAAGCGTCCCAGTTTCGTAAACAGCTAGTGTTCTAAAAATTGAATCCAAATCCTGACGCAAAGTTGAGATCTCTTTAAATTGGTTCAAACTATTTCTACTTTCAGATTCACTAAAGCCACATAGTTTTTGTTCAAACTCCTGCTGCAAACTCTGAATACAATTGCGGACCACCATCCACTCAATTTCCAACTGAAACTCTTGCTCCTCCCGCCACTCAGAATGTGCTATTCCCTTCGATAGCTGATCCAAGGTTTCTATCCTTTTACAGAAAGAGTCCATAGTACCTTTCAAACTATCAAAAGCTTTATCGACATAAATCCATCTTCCCGGCACATTCTCCTGCAAAATACCACCTAAACCCACCAAATCAGAACCCGAACTAAATCTTCTCAAGGAACTAGATCCTCTAATTTTATTAACTTCTTTCTTCAGCTTATACAACTGCTCGAGTAACTCAAACTTAACACTATCCATAGGCTTCATCACTCCATTCCTCTCCATAACACCATCTAAACAACATTGTCTAACACCTTCACGGGTACCATTACACCGTCCCGAATACAACATCCTTTTAGCTTCATCCAAGCCAACACCTAAACTACTTAACTTTTTCTTCAATCCAACGAGCTCGGATTCTTTCTGAGCAACTCTCTCAGCTGCCTCTACCTCAACAGCATTAACCATACCCTTAATAACAGAGTCACTCACCATCCTAGAGATAATCAACCTTTCATCAATATCAAGGAAAAAAGACTCCATTTCCTCAAGTATATCCTCACCAAGCCTCTCATTTTCCTCCTTAATACCATTTTCACAAACCCTTTCACCACCACCATTCATAACACTAAAATCCTCCATCATTTCCACTTCCCTAAACAAGATTCAACAGTTTTAGATCATTCAAACCAATCCAAACAAAGCACATATAAATATAGAAAATTGCATGATAAAAATAAACACTGGAAATAGTTGCAGAATAGAAAGCTTTACCTGTTTGTTTGCAGGTGAAATTGAAGCTTGAATGCAGATTCAAACTTGAAACGGTGAGGAGAGCTGGAGAAATTGGGAAAAGGAGTGTGAAAAGAGTGAATACGGCGGTGGAAGGGTGGTGGGTATTTAGGGTTTAGTGGTAATAAATGAAGATGAAAAGGTGCAACATTGCATCTATAAGAACTTTGTGTTGTTAGAGCGGGAGTGAGAAAGAAAGGTAAACCAAAATCACGCACACATGTAAGAAAGCAAGCATTTTCAAAGAATATTGACTTTTAAATATACTACTAGTACACTTGACAAATTTTGTGAATGTGAGACAAAAAAATAGTATTTCTATTTTTTCGAGTTTCACTAAGCATGAATAAGCTTTACAAAGTGGTATCCAATGTGGTTTAACACTAATTATTATACACATAAGTGAAGTTTGGAAAAGTTAAGACTAAACTTTCACCACTTAAGACCTCTAAGTTTTACTAATGTCTTAATTCTTTTAAGAGATTATTTAGTAAATTGTAATATGATTGGTCTTCGATTTATACTTGAGTTTGAATCTCATTGTTGACGATGAATAAGGGTTTTTTGAAGAGAAATTTGAGACATACTTGAGGTGTATATGAACGATATGATCGTGAAATTTTAAGAGGAATTCGATCACACGCTCCACCTGAAGAGAGTTTTCGATCAGGCGGGGAAGTGCAAGATGCGATTCAATTCAGAGAAATGCACTTTTGGCGTACGAGTAGGAAAGTTTCTCGGATTCTATTTAACCAAACGAGGAATCGAAGTTAACCCCGACATGTGCAGAGCTTTCTCCAAATCCCCGACGCCAAGCTCAAAGAAAAATATCCAATAACTGAACGAAATGATGACCTTGTTGTCCCGGTTCGTGGTAACATTTGCCCAGCACGCACTTCCCTTCTTCAAACTCCTTCACAAAGAGACATCTTTTGAGTGGACTAGGGAGTGTGAACAAGCTCTCGTCCATCTCAAGAAAGCCCTTTCGCGACCATCGGTCCTCTCGCAACCAGATAATGGGAAAACCCTTTACCTTTATCTCGTCGTAGCCGCTGAGGCCGTTAGCACCGCCCTTATTCGATAAACCGTTGAGGGGCAGAAGCTCATATACTTTACAAACAAGGCCTTACAAGGTCCATAACTCAGGTATCAACAAATCGAAAAGGTGGCCCTGACCCTCATCAACGCATCAAGAAGATTAAGTCATCACTTCCTATCCCACACAACCGTGGTGCAAATAGATAATCCCATGAAGCAATTGCAAGGACGCCCAAATATGGAGGGAATAATGCTCAAATGGTCGTTGGAGTTATCTGAATTCGACATCCAATACGAGAGCAGAAAGGCCCTCAAATCCCAAGTGCTGACCAACTTTGTGGTTGAGATTACATTCCCCGCGTCTCCGACGCACGAGGCACACAAATGGACCATTTTTGTGGATGAAGTTTCTAGCTCGATAAGAAGCGGGGAAGGCATCATCCTGGAAAAAGAAGAAGGAATTCTAATTGAAGTCTCCCTTATCGAATCTTTTCACAACCTCCAATAACCAGGTAGAATATGAAGCTTTCCTCGTTGGATTACGACTGGCCGAAGACTTGGGTGTCGAGGAAGTGAAAATTTTCACTGACTTTCAGCTTGTCGCATCCTAGGTCCGGAGAGAATATCAAGTAAAAAATGACAACCTCTTCGAATACTTGACCTTAGTCCGCGAAATAATAACAAAATTCGAGTCCGTGGAAGTTCAACACGTTCCCCACGAACATAATACTCGGGGAATATTTTGTCCAAACTGGTGAGCAACAAAGAGGAAAGGAGGAAACAAATTTGGGATCCAGAAAATACTTCCTCGACCTAGCATTGAAAAAACCTTCCCGACTTTGGACGTAAGAGCCATCGGCGGCAGTAACTGTTGGATGACCACAATATACAATTACCTCACAGAGAGGGAAAATGCCATCCGATCAGAAAGAGGCTATAATGGTTAGGCAAAGAGCTTGTTCATACGTCCTGGTCAAAAATTAAATATCAACGGGGATTATACATCCCTCTCCTAAAATATGTCAAGGAGCCCAGAGTTGCCCACATCCTGCAAGAAATCCACAAAGGAATTAACGCCAAACACCTCGAAGGGAGATCCCTCACGAGGAAAACCTTATGAGCATATTATTATTGGCCTACAATGCAACATGACGTGAAAAGGCACATGAAAAAATGTGACAAATTCCAACCCCACGGGGACATGCACCTAGCACCACCCGACGAGCTCAAGTCCCTTTCGTCCTCATGGCCCTTCGCGTGGTGGGGATTGGACATCCTCGAGCCATTTGTCATATGTACTAACCAAAACAAGTATCTAATAGTGGGTCTAGATTACTTCACCAAGTGGATAATAAAAGCAAAAGCTCTGGCCAAAATCACGGCCCAAATATACTTCGTTTTTACAAGTGAAACATACTTCAAGCCATTGTCACCGAAAATGTGACACAATTCATGGACAAAAAATTTCAATAGTTCGTCACCAAGTTGGGCACTATCCAACATTTTGCGTCTGTCGAACATATACCCGGACAGACAAGCAAGTCGAGGCAGTGAACGTGGTGATCCTACGAGGCCTCAAACGAAAGCTTCACGAAAACAAAAAACAAGTTATACGATATGACGCCAAAGTTATAAAATGAGAATTCCAAATTGGCAGCATGGTATTGAGAAGAAATCACAAAAATTCTCTCGAGGTCAAACTCGCAACAAAATGGGAAGGCGCATATCACAGAAACAACAGAAAACAGGGCATACTCCCTTGAAAATCTACATGGAGAAAAACTTGATTTACCTTGGAAATCCGAGAAATTGAAAGAATATTACAATTAGGCCTTAATTGTCGACGTGTCCCACTTAACAACGAGGGACACGCCCCGACCACAAAGACGTGCTCAGGTACAAGCACAACCTCCCAAACATGGAAAAAAGGCAATTTTCCACTATGTGATGAATTGACTCTTAGCCCGATAGGGATACCTCATTCGAGCTCCAAAGTCGTCGTACCATGTTGGTAGAACACCCAGCTCGCGATGAGAAGTTCATGCCGCAAAGCTAAAGACGTCGACTTGGATTTTTGTTATCGCCACCAGTCCGGAATCCCACTACAATCACTCGATAAGTTCCCCACACTGTCGAGCAACAACATTGTCGATGCAATATCACCCAAAACACTTAGCAGAAATAATTCACAAAAGAGCTTTTATCGTAGGTCGCTCAAACCGACGAGCACCTAGAGCGTATGATTGAGAAAATTAGTACTTGGAAAATAAAGGCTTACAACGAACGAGCACAAGCTCAACACGAGCACACACTCGCAGACACAGATAAAAATTCATTTCGTGCAAAATCTCTCGCTCCTCCTCGACGCCCGAACTAACTCTAAGTCGTTACTCCTCTTCCTATGAGCAACGACTTAGTAGGCTTTTATTCTTACCTGGCCCAATGGCTAGGTATGGCCCAATTTCCTTATGCATTCAAAATGGCCCGATAGCTTTGGCCCAATCAGTTGGAGCAACTAAATGGTGAAATTTTAGCATATCAAAATTCAGATGCCTTATGACATGTTGAGACATCTGATCCAACTTAAAACAACCAAACAAGGTATACAACACATAAAAAGTACTGAAAAGCATAAACAACACACCAGAATTGTTAACCTAGTTCAGAGCAACTCTCATACATTTGGGGGCATACCAAGCCAAGAAGGAAACCCACTATTAGTATTCAGTAGTATAAATTCTAATCTAAACTCCCACGTTTATAACTTCCCACTTAATCCCTACCAAATGCAACTTCTATCTAGGAACTTCTAGATATGAGTATACCCACCCACTCCCAATCGTCGCATCGATGTATAACAGTCTCAGTCCTAGTTACTATATCGACGACTTTCACCTAAATGAAGATCACACTTCAAATACAAAAATACCCTAATCAAGATACCCCTTGATTAAGAGCAAAATACTCAGAGTTGCTTAAAAGCTTATTCCAAGAACAATAAACATTCTATGCTTAAAAGCTTAAAAATGAATAATAGAGAATTACAACTCTATAACATCATGTCTACTCTCGTACCAACATGATATTTAAGAGACTCACACATACTAACTATCCTAGAGAGTGGCGTACAGACTATGCCCTAATAATAGAAACTTTTACATCCACGACTGATACCTTTTCTAGGTTACAAACACCTCTATTTATAACATGTTTCCCAACTGAATTTGGGCCTCAAAAACTGCAGCAAGGAGATTGCACAAAGTCTGCAAAAACTTCTCCAAGAAAATGGGCATTCCCTCAAAACTTTCCTTAAATGTCTCTATATTTAGAAGTTTTGAATATCTTGAAAAACTAACATAATATCTCCGATTTATCAATTTTGGGCGCCACATAGGATTACTAAATATTCCCAAAATATTCAGTAATTAAATCACAACAATTGAATCCAAATTGTCATTGTAGCAGACGTGATGTCCTGTACTTTTGGTTAGGACATCCATTTCGAAATGTTCAAACAACAAGTTGAAACATCACGTTCAACATGTTGGTGCAAAATTAATTTTACCAAAATTCATGTGAATAATAAATTTAGCGAAATAATCAAAGACATCTTTTCTCTTCTGCCCCTTAGCTGGTGACACGTGGTCGATTGTCCCCATGACCAACAAGAACACTACTACCCTTAATAGTATCTTTGCCCTGCGTTAGCAACCGCTTCTTGCCTTACTCAACATGCTCATTATCAACATATACACTAAACCCTAAGTATATACTTCTCTTCATTCTCTTTTATAAAAAAGAATTGACTTTTTAAATTCAATTTTAAATAATATATTTGAATTATATATAAATTAAATTATTTAATGAATATAAAATGTTAAAATTTGTTTATAAATAAGAGATATTATTAATATAATTAAAGTGAAAGTGAAAGTGAAAGTTAGATTTGTAGTCTACTTTGTTTTTATATGGCTGTTGACCAACGTTATGATTATATTTGTTTCATCGTAATCTTGTTGGGATCAGATTCTTAAAAAAACAAAAGTGATAGTTGCCCAAATAATTTAGAACAATGGCCAGCTATTTATCTATTATTATCATCCTTATCCCTTAATTAACACAGTACAGTACTAAATATTTTTGCCAATAAAAAAACAAGCACTACTGTTAGTAAATCTTCTCAACCCATGACTTTTCTTTCGGTTTGGGATTAAAGTTATGTGAGTCGTTAATGATGACATTTTACCTAATTAACTGGAAAGTTTCTTTTTTCTAATTGGACTAGTTAACAGTGGGGTAAGGGTAACCACGGACTTTTGCCAATTGTTTTTTAACTATAAATCATTAAATTCAGTACTCTTTTCATTCCCTATTTAAATAAATTTTAATTTTATAAATTTATTGAATAGATGATATATAATATATTTAAATAATATATAAATTAAATACATTAATTATTTAATAAATTTAAAAAAATTAAAGTTCGTTTATAAAAGGAATAGATAAAGTAAGTTCTATTTGTGAGTAATTATTAAAAAATATTAATATATTCCAATCTACATCTCATTAAGTTGAAAAAATTCTTATCATTTTGCTTAAACATGGTTAGATTTATTTTTATGGTACCAACTACTCGATGCAATGCAATGTCATTCATGTACTTAAGGTTGAATTAGGGATGTCAGTTTGGACCTGTTAATGGGGATCCCCGCGGGGAACGCCCCGTTCGGGGCCCCAAAGATGGGGAATTTTCCCCCGTGGGGGCGGGGATGGGGAGAAAAATTCCCCCGAGAGCATTTCGGGAACGGGGACGGGGAATACACCCCCCGCCCCGCCTATTATTTTAATATAGTTAATTTAATATATATATTTTAGATTAGGTTTTTTAGTCATTTCCTTTATGTTTATTTATAAAAATAAATAAATAAATATTCATGTATTTATTAAGAGAGAGAAATGTAAATATTAGACCCTAAAAAAGTTGAAGCGTTTCATTTTCTTCTGCCAGACATTTAGAGTCTCACACGTTAGACTCTTACAATTTCATCAATAAGGTTTGATTTTCATAAATTTGTTCATGTAATTATTTATAGGAAAAAATAGATTATTTCTCTTTGATTCTCATAAATCTGTTTATATTATTGTTTATAGAAAAAAGTAGATTGTTTCTCCTTGATTCTCATAAACCTGTTCATGTAATTGCTTATAGGAAAAGTTGATTATTTTGATTAAATTTAAATTAAATTGTTTAGAAATTTTAGAGTTATCAAATCATTTGCATATTAAAAAAATATAAAATAATCAAAAAATTACTCATTTTTATCTCCTTTTAAAGATTAGCTTTAAGAAAGTGGGAAGATTCTTCTAGTGATACTATACAAAGTATGGCAAGAAGTATGATAGTGAAGTTTGACAAATATTGGAGTTTGATTAATGGGGTGATGGCAATAGGGGCTGTTTTGGATCCTAGATATAAAATAACTTTGTTGAATTACTTCCTCCCACTTATGTATGGGAATAATGCTCCCAAAGAATTGGAAAAGGTAATACAAATGTGTGAAGATTTAGTTGAAGAATATCAACCAAATAATGATATGGTTCCTACAAGTAGTGAAGTTGGTGCATCAACATTGGTAGATGACATTGATGTCACAAGTCAAGATTGGGAGAAGGCTTATTCGGAATATGTGATGGAAAATACTTCAACTACAAATGTCAAGTCAGAATTTACTTCCTACTTGGAAGATGGTGTCTTGCTTGATAAACAAAAAAAGGAAAATTTTGACATCTTAGGATGGTGGAAACAAAATGGTTTGAAATTTTCAACTTTGCAAAAGATTGCAAGGGACTTTTTAGCAATTCCTATCTCTACCGTTGCTTCAGAGTCCGCCTTTAGTACTAGTGGTCGTGTTTTAAGTCAACAACGTAGTAGGTTGAAGGAAGACACTTTAGAGGCTTTGATGTGCACTCAAGATTGGATCCGAAAAGATATAAAAGGTAATATATTTTATCTTTTACAAGATTAATTGAAAAGGATTTTAAATTTTAATTTAGCTATTTGTTTCTTAGGTTATTCAAAAACGTTGACTCAATTCGAATGTGTGGATGAAGATATGGATGATGATGATGATGATGATAATAAGGTAATTTACATATTAGTGTTGATTACCTTTTAGTTTTTAAAGTATTTTTTTAAGTAAATATAATTATTGATTGTTTACTTTTCGTAGGAAAAAGAAAGTCACATCTAATTGTGGAATGAGGAAGAAGACCTTGCAAGGAGAAGTTGGAAGAGAGACATGATTGATCATTACTTGTTTGGATATTTTGCTTAATATTTTAGTTTATTTATATGTAACTTTGTTTTAAGTATTTTGATATTTCTACTTTACGTGTGTTATCAATTGAGCAAATAGAGATATGTTGACTTTTGCTTTTAGTTGACTTATTATGAAGTATTTTTTAGCTTTTCAAGCATACTCATGATGCTAAATTTTATAATTATCCCTTATTAGTTTTGATGAAGTATAGTTTTTAAGCATAATTATGTTGTTGGATTTTTTAGTTGTTTAGGCATATTGTTACTTTAAAAGTATTATAGTTCATTTTGTTGAATTTTATAGCATTTTATAGAAATTTATAAAAAAAATATTATTATTTTGTGTTCCATTAGTATTTTTAATAAAAAATAATAAATGTCAAATATTAGTATTTTTTTAATAACATAATAAATATGTGAATTCTTTGTGCTTTTTATTTTTATAGAAAATATAAACATTTTTAAAAAATAAAATATTAATGAATAAATGTAGGATCTATGGGGATCCTGAGAACGGGATCCGGGAACGGATGGGATAGAAATTCCCCCGTGACGGAGATCGGGGACGGGGACGGGGAATGAATTTGATGGCGGGGAAAAAGATGGGGAAGTGTCCCCCCGGCCCCGTCCCGCCCCATTGACATCCCTAGGTTGAATGGACAATCTAAATATTTCAAGATTGTACTGTGTTGGTACTAACTCTTACGATAAAGGAACCATAGAGGAAGGGCCTTGGACAGGAAGTTCCTTAGAGCAAAATATCACTGGTCATTAATGGTTTATAATATGCCAAGAAATATGTGATGAAGTGTTATAAGTACTAGAAGCACGAAGTTGTTCACACCATTCCTCCTTATGAATTCAACACTTTAATTGTGCCATAGTCGTTCTTTTGTTAGGACATTTATATCCTCAATTTGTTTCCACTAGCCCCAATGTACTAATTTTTTTTATTGTGGTTATGTATTATTTTATGAAATGGATAGAAGCATAAGCTTTAACAAATATCATTGTTATCAATATTAAAAAAATCTTCAAGAATTTTTTTTTAGCAAGGTAGGGGATCTCACGGTTCGTCATCATGGATAATGATACCTAATTCACAAAAACGAACTTGAAAAAACTATATGAAGATCTCAGATTCAAACACCGCTTTTTGTCAATGGAACATCCTCAAACCTACGGTCAACTTGTAGTCTCTAAGAAGGTTTTGTTTACATGATTGAAGAGAATACTTAAAGGGTCCAAGGGCAATTGGGTTGAAGAGCGCCCACACGTCCTCCTTTGAGGTTCAAACCAAAAACTTATTTAATTATCAGGGAACCACTGTTCAAACTCACTTATAACACTGGTGTCGTCATCCTTATTGAGGTCGGTGAGCTTAGTTAGATGACGATTCATCCCCTGCACGATGAAGAAAATTCACAAGCAGTCTGTAAAGAGATAAACTTCTTAGATGAGAATAGATGTTTCAGTAACCTTACACATGTTGTAGTCAAGTAAGCCATAACCTCCTAATACAACAAGATATTCAAGTAAAAATAATTCTACCCCTGAGACATTATTCTCTACCAGGTTGAGGCCGAGGAAGAAATGTTAGAGAAGTAAAGGTTGCATCAAACATAGAAGACCCTTACTGTGTCCGGTCTAGAACGAAAGAGGGGAATGCACCATGTAAACGTTCATAGGTAAACATATCCCAAGAAAATATAGTGCCACCAAACTAAAGTTCTATTACATATAAGTCGCTACATTATGTTGAATTTCAAATTTCTATGTAGAATCTCGACAATGTAATATTTTGCATTACAATAACCGTCCTTTTTAGATGTTACAATAACCTTCATTACCTTATCATGAGTCAAATGATAATCAGAGATCTCTATAACCGTTCTCTCACTACTGCTAGCACCCATAGTAGGAAAATCTGCCTCAAATTGAGTTTTCTTCGTTATAGTTTCTCCCGGTTTTCTCCCTTGGTTTTCACTATTCTTCTTCTGAAGAAATTCTCTACCAACCAAGTAAGCTGCTTTAACCTCAGCTATTCCCCAGAAACTAAATAACAACTCAGCGGTAACATGCATTTTTATCCCTTGATATTTGCAAAATTCATTCCTGGTAACTTCTCTTAGAACTTTATCCCTGAGGCACAAGATGATGACACTCGTGGCCTTATCCACCATCTCGGTCTTTTGTACCTGTGTTAGACCCACATGAATCAATGATTCACTCTTCAAAGCACCAATACACTTCTCTTGAATTAAAATTGCTTGCATCTTAATTTTCCACAACCCGAATTCGTTGTCACCGGAAAATTTCTCGATCTCCCATATGCCCATAGTGCTCAATACCTCTTTGCTCCATGCTCACCGCATCATTTGTTGCGAACTCCAATTCATTATACTCAGAAAGTTGTTACAAGATATTACATATGAGTTACAAGAAAATAGTCTTCGCCTTCAAGTTCCCAAGAGCAACCCTAAAAGGGCCCAAGAATTACCCTATTTTCTACCCAATTGTTTCCCAACCCCTTCAACCTTCAATATATGAATAATTCAAATCCAAGGTGTAAACCCGTGATTCCCAATTACCAATAACCTTAGATAACCCCAAAGGTTTCCAAAACCTTTTCCTTCTAAGGTTTCCCTTGATAATAGATGAAACCCTATACTATGCCTTCAAACTCTTATTCTCCCTTTTGATGTACGCTATAAGATTGTCACAATATAATAACAAAAGAGATATATATTTATAATAGCAAATACCCGACAACTAAAGCCTAAAATCATAATCCAATCACACATGGATCCATGGACCGAACCGAAAGAGGCCGAAATACCTAAAAGGAGAAACTGTAAAAAAAAATCCAACAACCCAAAATCACTATATATATGTCTGCACGTTACTATTCACGTTCGTACGATCACTATTCATCAGTCTGTATGATCACTATTCACCCGTCTGTACGACCGTACAGTTTGTCCTATTTTTGGTTTTTCAACTTTCTAAAACTTCCGATTTCCGCGGTATATGCAATCTCTAAAATATATTTTCTTTCTCTTCATCAATAAAAATTTTAAGGCACATTTACAACTATCTCCACCATGATTTTAAACCGTGTTGATATCAAGTTAGCCATCAACAACAATGTTGCTCTCTACTAGGTTGAAAATTTAATCAATAACCTTGATCAAATTCAAGCAACCCTTGATTCTTGATCTCGCCACTTGCATCCACTTGTTTCCAATTACCCTTTTCTGCCAAGGCAATTTAACAAGTCTACAAGTACGACTTTTCAACCACCCTTGACTCCACCTATTTTGAAATGTCTCCCTAAAGGTTTTTCTTCTTTTATTTTGCAGTCCTTCAGCCACATTAAAAACATAATATCCAAAGCTAGCATAACCGTCCCTTTGAGATGTTACAATAACCCTCATTACCTTATCATGAGTCAAATGATAATCAAATATCTCTGTAACGGTTCCCTCACTACTGCTATCACCGATAGTAGGAAACTCCACCTTAAACTGAGTTTTCTCCGTTATAGTTTCTCCCGGTTTTCTCCCTTGGTTTTCAATATTCTTTTTCTGAAGAAATTCTCTACCAACCAAGTAAGCTGCTTTAACCTTAGCTTTTCCCCAGAAAATCAATAACAGCTCATCGGTAACATACATTTTTATCCCTTAGTTTCTGCAAAATTCATTCCTGGTGAGTTCTCTTAAAACTTTATCCCCGAGGCACAAGATAATGGCACTCATGACCTTATCCACCATCTCGGTCTTCTGTACCTGTAAGACCCGCATGAATTAATGCTTCACTCTTTAAAGCACCAATACACTTCTCTTGGATTAAAATTGCTTGCATCTTAATTTTCCACAACCCAAATTCGTTGTTACCTGAAAATTTCTCGATCTCCCATCTGCCCATGGTGATCCATACCTCTTTGATCCACGCTCACCGCACCACATGTTGTGAATCTTGTTGTTAATTACGACAAAATTCAATATCAATTTGTGAGGCAAAGAATATTAGCAACCAAAATAAATGGTTTGCAGTAATAATAATTCTTACACATAAAATATAACAGAATAAGGCGAGAAAAAGACGAAGGTTTGTTTATCCACTTCGATCAAACGATATACTCTAGTGGAGAGAACAACTCTCCATTTCCCTATATTTAGAAAGTTTTTACAAGAGATTACATATGAGTTACAAGAAAATAATCTTCGCCTTCAAGTTCCCAAGAACAACCCTGAAGGTGCACAAGAATTACCCTATTTTCTACCCCAAGTGTTTTCCAACCCCTTCAACCTTCAATTTATGAATAACTCAAATCAAAGGTGTAAACCCGTGATTCCCAATTTCCAATAACCTTAGATAACCCCAAAGGTTTCCAAAATCTTTGCCTTATAAGGTTTCCCTTGAGAATAGTCGAAACCTTATACTATGCCTTCAAATCTATATTCCCCTTTTGATGTAAAATCTGAGATTGTCACAATATAATAACAGAAGAGATACATATTTATAATAGTAAATACCTAACAATTAAAGTCCAAAATCACAATCCAATCACACATGGATCCATGGACCGAACCGAAAGAGGTCGAAACACCCAAAAGGAGAAACTGTCAAAAAAGTCCGAAAACCCAAAATCACTATTCATGTCCGCACCGTTACTATTCACGTCTGCACGATCACTATTCATCAGTCCGTACGGTCACTATTCAATTGTTCGTACGACTGTACAATTTTTCTGATTTTTGGTTTTTCAACTTTCTGAAACTTTCAATTTTTGCGATATACGCAATCTTCAAAATATATTTTATTTTTTCATCAACAAATGTTTTAAGACACATTTACAACATGATTTTTAATAATCATATAAAATATGACACTGAAAATTAAAAAAGAGATTGAGATAAAGAAATATACGCATCACAAATAACATAAAAAAAATAATCGAGAAAAGAGATAGAGATAGTGCATAAGATATTTATGCAAATTCAGCCTTACCACTTAACATATTCTTGTCCCGAGAATTTTCAATCGAGGGTTCCACTAAACAAATAAATATAACTTTTACACCGGTTAAATTCAGGAACTATACACATCTTTTACACTGACTTTTGTCATAAACCTTTAAACGGAGTTATTATACATGACAAACTCAAGAACATATAACCATTAGAAAAAAATGATTTTAACTCTACTTTTTGTCAATGAATTCAAACTATTTTATTCTCAATCAAATTATCTATTTCTATAAATGATACGATATTTGGCTTACAAATAAGGGGTTAGACAAGGAAGTCCTTACCTTACTTTTGTGTTTAAAAAAATCTAAACTTGATCAAATGACTTAGAGGTTCTTAAACTTCTTTTCATGTTCTATGCATTTATGATGCAGTGGTATTTTGCAAAGGAAAGCAATCAACCTTCTAATCCCCTTTAAAGTTCTTCAACATATATGATGAAGTATCAAGTCTAGTGGAAAACCCACAAAAGTTATCATTTTTGTAGGTTCCATCTATCAGCATGGATTCAATAGTTTTTTACTTCAAAACTAGTAAAATATCCGTGCGTTTGCACGGGTACTAATGTTGTACGAATATTTGGTAGCATATTTATAAAGTTTGTGAAAAAAATTTAGTGTAAAGATCAAATTGAACCGTGCAATTAAAAAAAATTATAAGAAAAACATATAAAATAGTAGTTGTAAAAAATAATTGATTTGTAATAGTAATAAAATTGATGTTGTTAAAAAAGTAATAAAATTGAAAAATAAAAGAAATTACACAAAATACTATAAATAAAATTGATTTGTAATAGTAATTTAGCAATCCTAAATAGGGATGTCAATGGGGCGGGGCGGGGCCGGGGGGACACTTCCCCATCTTTTTCCCCGCCATCAAATTCATTCCGTCCCGTCCCGATCTCCGTCACGGGGAATTTCTATCCCATCCCGTTCCCGGATCCCGTTCATGGGATCCCATAGATCCTACATTTATTCATTAATATTTTATTTTTTAAAATGTTTATATTTTCTATAAAAATAAAAAGCACAAAGAATTCACATATTTATTATGTTATTAAAAAATACTAGTATTTGACATTTATTATTTTTTATTAAAAATACTAATGGAACACAAAATACTAATATTTACATTTCTCTCTCTTAATAAATACATGAATATTTATTTATTTATTTTTATAAATAAACATAAAGGAAATGACTAAAAAACCTAATCTAAAATATATATATTAAATTAACTATATTAAAATAATAGGCGGGGCGGGGGGTGTATTCCCCGTCCCCGTTCCCGAAATGCTCTCGGGGGAATTTTTCTCCCATCCCTTCACGGGAAAATTCCCCATCTTTGGGGAGCAGGCGTTCCAGGATCCCCATTAACAGGTCCAAACTAACATCCCTAATCCTAAAGAAAAATTGAAGTTGATAGTCCACATAAAGGAATTAATATTGATGGTGTAAATTCATGGTTGATATTTTTAAGTAATTGATATTGTTGCTTTGTAGTTTCATGATTTGGTTACTTAATGTAATATATTTGGTTAGTTAAATCAGGAATTGATTTTGAAGTGAAACTATATATGTGTGAAAAATATCGGTAACAGAGTGGCCGGCGAATGATGAAAATGAGACGTCAAATGTGTTATAAATAGAAATTTTTATATTGATAATCTAAAAGGCACTAATCAAAACCAAAACTGGAACATTAAAACACAAATATATAAAATAGCATTATGGTACTGAATTGTTAATACAACTAATAAATGTAAAAAAAAAAAGAAAGGATGGCATGGTTTTTGCTTCATTTTTAGTCTAGCAATACAAAAATATCATAAGTATTTATACAACTAATTTATTTCAAAAAAAATCTATGTATAGGTCGTAGTTTCAAGTTTAATCCAGCAATAATGAAATATCGAACAACTAATGATATGCGGATGAAGAACCAATGAATGACAGTAAAAAGGATAAAAATGGTTAAAAAGAATTAAGAAAGAAACATAACCATATATATATATATATATATATATATATATATATATATATATATATATATATATATATATATATATATATATATATATATATATATATATATACAAATTGACCACAATTACCATTTAGATGTTGGCGAAGACTTCTTTGTATCTGACGTTTGCGGTACGACTTTGGCTTGTTTGTGTCATCGTGTATCAAAATTTTGATACCCTTTTTACTTGTAACCCTTGAAATAGCAACATATAATTGCCCATGACTAAAAACATCTTTGAGTGTATACAGTCCAACACAATCCAACGATTGTCCTTGAGATTTGTTGATGGTCATTGCATATGATACAATGATCGGGAACTGTCTCCTGCTTAATTTAAACGGCCAAGGTGAATCTGAAGGTGATGTATCCATTCTTGGAATGTAGATAACCTTGCCATGGCCTATTCCCCCCCATAATTTGTGCTTCAAGAACGTGATTGGCCATTTTTGTTACTACAAGCCTTGTACCGTTGCACAAACTATTAGATTGATCAATGTTTCTCATAAGCATTATGGGACAACCGACCTTTAATTTAATGTGATGGTTTGGCAATCCAGAAGTCCTTAAGAAATTGGGACTTAGGACTTCAATTATGTTGTTGTCATGTATTTCAGATCTGTCAACTGAATTACAACTATAATAATCTTTTGATTCTCCTATAAAAAATATATATAGTTAGTGAATAAAATAAAAGTAGTAAGTAATGAATATTAAAAATGTAAATAGGCATGCAAAAGAGATATCTAGTATGTGATTGTTAATTTGATCAACAACTTCAATGGTTGATGCTAAAATAGCCCGACTCCTAAGGTAGTCGTAAGATTTGTAATTATCCATGAAAGCAGGATAGGTACTTTCCACAATGGCGACAATAGGGTCATCAAATTAAAATGTCACGTGGAATATCAATATCAGCATAACCATCGTTAGGCTCTGAGACCCTACCTTCACCCAATTTTAAAAGCCATTTAGAAAATTCAGCAATATCATGGTTTTCTTGATCAGTTTGACGATTTGACGCATATTTTTCGTTAAAGTCAAGACCTCAACAGAATGCCATATGTAAGATGCATTGATCGTAGAGTGAACAATATCCGATCTACTTCCTCTAGGGATAACCGGTAAAATTTGTCTGAAATCTCTACCAAAAACTACAACCTTACCACCAAACACTTGATCAGAGTTACTATAACTACTCATGACATTCCGCAAAGTTTTATTAAGAGCTTCAAAACAGAATTTACTTTCCATAGGGGCCTCATCCCAAATAATCAACTTACATTCCCGAAGTAGTTCGCCATAGTCATCATCGTAGTTAATATTGCAAGTTGAATTCTCCAAAGTTGGCACATGAAGTTTAAATTTAGAATGAGCAGTTCTCCCGCCGGGCAACAATAGAGATGTTATTCCACTGGAAGCCACGGTTAATACAATGTCATGTTTTGACCGCAAAGAAGTTGCAAGCGTTTTCCACATGTAAGTTTTTCCTGTACCTCTATGTATGAAAAAAAACTCCTCCTTCGATTGTTGTTGCTAACATGATCTTGTCATAGATGTTTCGTTGTTCATCTACGAAAATATTATAGGTACAGAGTTTAATAAAAAATATGTGTTAAAATAAAAGGAAAATTGTATTATTTAATTGAAATAAATCTGTTAGTGCATTGAAAAGTGTATGGAATTCGGATTTCATGAGTGCCACATCATAACTCCTTTCTTCATATATTAAGCGGTTTCCTAGCTGCTGAAGTACATAACCATTTGGATATGGAATAGGTTTGAAATCAGATAGTGACCTTCGATTAGCTTGAAGTAATTTTTCAATCTCTATTAAAGTTAAATTCTTCAAATCTTCTTGATGAGTTGCAATTCGAGATAGAAAAAGAATGTTAGAAATAAGTTATTTTTTCTACATCAATTTGAAAAATATAACCTTTTTTACATATTTATAAAAGACTGTGTTGCAACAATAATTCAAATTATAATATGAGAAATATGTAAACAAATTTTTCAGCAGGAATATAGTATGTAACTCTGTTTGAGCTATTGAATGTTAATAACAAAAAAGTAATCAACAATATACCTGGATTGTAGGCCAAAATTCTTTCCCGGTGCAGAATGCCATCTGCTAACAAATTCCAGATTTCGTTCCATACATGTGCGGGTTTGCTTATAGCACCAGACAACAACATAATGATGAACAACTTTCTAAGAAAATGTCCAGAACCCCATTGACTGGCCTCTTTAATTGCACCAATATACTCCCTGTCATCCTCAAGGAAACCCATGGCAAAGCATGCTTCCCTAAAAGAGTGATGTTGTGTATCTCCTACCTTACGAATTTCTTCGTAAGTTTTTGGTCCTTTTACAATAGTTAGCATCATCCTTAGATAATAGAGTTCACCGGTTTTAGGTGGAACCCAAATGAGTCGGCCTATAGTAAATCCTCTTTTCCTTGGCTTCTATGTTCTCTTCTTTTTATCATATACAAATTTGGATATGAATTGCGCATAAGTCAAGTTTGCAGCATCTTCAAACTGTCCATTTGCTGTCAACCATGAAGTGAACATAGATTCAGTTACACTTGCTTTTTCTAAGATGTTCTCCATCCGTGCATGATCGGTATAGTAGACTGCATTCTCACCAATAAGATGGTAAAACATGTGTTCTACTGCCAGTTTTCTTCCATGAATTTTGTAGGAAAAGATCCTCCAACATGCCTCACTGGGTGAGACATATCTACAGTTAAGGTATTCTTTAATTTCGTCAATTGTTTCGGGATCTTTAGAAGATGGTCTATGTGAAGGAACTACAAATGTTGTGATTCTGTCATATCATTTGTTGATATACTTAAACAGGTACTTGATGGAAGTACTCTGGTTACACCATTCCATATTGATGTGTGCTTCATATTTTAGAAGCAACCTTGTGTTATATGGAACCACATACCTATTGTCCAAGGATACACCATTTTTAATAATATGATGTGAGTTAGAACTTCTCTTGTAAAGTGGAAAGCCGTCATTATCTACAATGGTTTCTTCATTGTACTTTTTGGGGAAAATTTTGGAGCATTTACTGTTTTTCATGCACGGCGACGATAGGCGTGCAAGACCACAAGGACCATGTATCATGTGTGTTTTGACTAAGTGATACAACCTTGGATGAATGTCAGGGTCAGAAATTTCTGCCGAAATGATGTTTTCAATGTCAGATGGTGAAGGATACTTGCTTTGTGGATGTAGGAAAAGAGGAATGTGAGCATGCGACAACCCTGTTTTTTGGAATTCTATAGTATAAATGACGGTAAGAAAATCCATAAGGATTGGATATCAATATATTATGTATAAGAATACTAATATAAACTGAGCAACTTGTATAGAATGAAAATTAATTGAAGAAAGTTACTTACATGCTAAAACCTTTCCAAGAACATGCCGCTTGGTCAAATCAGCCAAGAGTTCGTCCAACTTTATCTTGAAGACCTTACTGATGATATCCGGTCGATCATGTGGCTTTAGATTGCTTTTGCTAAGGAGCCTTGTAATTTCTGGCCAATTTGGATTGCATGTAAAAGTTATAAATAAATCAGGAAATCCAAGTGCACTGGAAATAGCCATTCCATCAAAATAAAGTTGATCCATATATCTCTTGGAACCTACAAATGACGAAGGCAACACAACTCTGCGGCCTGTTTTCTTGTGTTGGTTATGTTGGCCTTCTTTACATTGTTCATTCAACTTTTGGTATTTTCCAACTCTAAGCTTGGATTGATTATGCCTCAACCAATTTAGACGCTCGGTCTCCATCATGGCATAGCCATCTACCAAAAATTGTTGGAATAGTCTTCTGGAATGTAGCAAAGTTTTAGCCTCAAGTGTACGTTCTTGTAATCGAAAACATAACCAGTATTTGATTGTTTGACGATTTTTCTTGGTAACAACTTGTTCGTGTTTATACTTGTGTAGTATTTTATCCCTATAACCATCTTCACCATAAGGAAAAATCAAAGGGTATTGGTAGGCTAGGTAAGCTGAATGGAACTCATTGATTCTTTGTAATTCACCATCACGATGTTGAACAATGGTGTCTCTTTTTGTTGCAGAATCTATATCCCCTACTATTAGAGCAGCAACTTCTGAAACGGTATGACGATTATAAATATGACTGTCAGTAGATCTATCAGCAATTAGCTTCAGCTTCAAGTCTTAGTAAGGATTTTGTTTCAACATATCCCTTGCCATTCTGAAAGCTTTTGCATGAGGATTATTGTCATCTAACATGAATTTCAAATTGGTAACTATTGTCTTTTTAATATGTTCGTTGTCACTGTGAAAAACCAGAATAATTAACTTTGCAAGAAAAACATGAATGACAATAAAAGTACTGAAGCTGTTGGTAAGAATACCTGAAACACTTCATTCGGTTATCTACTTCATTGTCTGTGTCGAAGATATATAGTTGAGCATACTTCAGAGGCTGGCCTACCCCAGGTAGCAAACTTCCAATCCGGTGGCATGCTTGACCATGTAATCGCAATGAAGGAGGACTTGTCCCCTTTGAATGGGTTGTGTCAAATTTCATTCCCGGCGAAGTAAACGAAAACATTGAGTTGTAAGTCCGAATGTTATTCTGAAAATTCTTTGCATCGGGATGGTTGTGATCAAACAAAAGATTGTTTAACACCGACGGTGGTGTTTTAAGCTTTGGAAGCACAATTTTTCCTCCCTTGCAACAGAGGGGAAACTTAGGGACAGTTGTATGTCTTGACTTCCCTTTACGCTCTTGATACCACATCAACACCTGACAGTGTTGGCATTCCCAAACAGGGTCCCCAACTTCAGTAAATTCTGCACTTAATAAGAATAAAATATTATGTAACAATATATATTAGTATTCACACATTTATTAATGTCTATTGCAAATAATAATTTATACTAAGAGCTGAAATAAATAAACCTTGGTTATTTGGATTTCCTAAAGCAACAGTTGTATTACAATCATCTGAATTAGAATCTCGATCGTCCGAGTTGTTAGAATCTGTGGTTTCATCAGTGGGTTCATTGACATTGTTTGAGTTTGCAACATCCATAGTCGGTATTTTTCGACCAAATGAATGTGATGCAACGTGGTTACGTGAATGACGTACGTTGAAATTAGCATCTTAAGACGGTTGGGCAGAATTGAACTGGTTGATAAGATTCAGTCCTTGTTGTATAGCAGATCTTGGCCTCTTGAAAGTCTTTTTGTTGGAGCGATGACGTTCGGATGACACAGTATGAAGTTTATTTGTTAATGTTGTTGTAAGAGGTGAATGTTGCCTATGAGTAAAGATTGCAGTGGGTGTGAAAGTTTGAAGCATTGGCTGTGATGGTTCCACATTTTCCTTGTTCGAGTGAATGGAACTTGTGTTATTGTTCAACAATGTAAGTCTTCTTCTTTTTTTTTCTTTCTAGCAATAGATGCAGGGGTATATTTTTTATTCATAGGCAACATTCATAAGAAAAGTTAAGAAAAGTTGATGTTTTGGAAATCACCCTTTTACCATTTGTTACTTTTCAAACATATTATTAATTTGAGGTTAAATATTGTTTATTTATTATAGATTCCAACCAATTCCCACATGGTTGTTCATCATTTCATGTGCAACAAAAAATCATATTCTTATTTTTATCTTTCTTTTTTCATTCCCGATGTTATCTTTGACAATCTTATCATATCTCTCATCAATACTTTTTTTATTTCTTAACCCATTTTATTTAACAAACACATGTATCTCCATATATTTCTTCTCACCTACTCATTCATCATGTCTCTCCTCTCACCATATTTATATATATTTTTCATTATCTCACAATGTTGAAACTTCCTCATTGTTTAAATTTCTTCTTCTAAATCTCTTCTTTCAACATTTCATAATATTAATTTAACATTTGATACATTTTTCAAGATAAAAGATAAATATGAGTTTCAAATAGTTTTTCAATTTCATCCTTCCAAGTATAGAATAAGAAATAATAAATATAACTCTTTTTTTTAAACTAAAAATAGTTGAAAATAAATTTTTTTCTTCATATCTACTCGTTTTAAAGATTAAGTTTTATTGTTCTTAAACAAGTTTCATAGATCTATATATATTTTTTTTATAGATTTATCCTTTTTTCTTAAATAAAAATGGTGAGAGAAACTTAATAGAATTTATAGAAATGTCATATTGTATTTTTCGTAAATTTTCAGATATATTTGTAATCGATACCTAAACAAAAATAATATTTGAATACGGGAACAAGTCTATTATTGATTCAAATATTTTTTTATCTAAAAGTGATATATGAGATAACATCTATTATTGATCTAAATATTTTAATATACGAAAATTTACTATTAATCTAGATATTTTTGTAAACGATGCCTAAACAAAAATAATATTTGTATACGGGAAAAACTCTATTTATATACGAGAAATAATATTTGTATATACTAAAAATGATATTTATACTACAAAAATCTTTGATTAAAAAATGGTATACGGGAAACAAATTTATTATTGATCTTAATATTTTTATATATGAAAATTTACTTTTGATCCAAATATTTTTTTGTAAATGATACGAATACAAACATAACATTTGTATACGGAAATGTATTATTTATCCAAAAATTATATTATTGATCTAAATATTTTTTATATACGAAAATTTACTATTGATCCAAATATTTTTGTAAACTATATCTGAAAAAAATTGTATGCTGGAAATAAATCTGTTATAGATCTAAATATTATTATATACAAAAATTTACTATTGATTTGGATAATTTTGTAAACGATATCAAAACAAAAATAATATTTTTTACGGGAAAAATATGTTATTAATTAAATATTTTTATATACGAAAAATAGTATTTATGATCCAAATATTTATCATCCTTAAATCCTTAAATGATATATGCATAGAATTTATTATAGATCTTAATATTTTTATATACGATTTTTTTAATTATTAATCTAATTTTTTTAATCTTTTATTTAAAATAAATATATTATGTAAAAATATGCGCATACCGGATCAGAAATGTTAAATAATTTTTATACTTTATGTGTATGTTTATACTTTAAAAGTTGGAGCTATTTGAGCTATACATTTCAATTTATAATACGATATTTGGCTTACAAATAAGGGGTTAGACAAGGAAGTCCTTACCTTGTTTTTGTGTTTAAAAAGATCTAAACTTGATCAAATGACTTAGAGGTTCTTAAACTTCTTTTCATGATCTATGCATTTATGATGTAGTGGTATTTTGCAAAGGAAAGCAATCAACCTTCTAATCCCCTTTAAAGTTCTTCAACATACTTGATGAAGTATCAAGTCTAGTGGAAAACCCACAAAAGTTATCATTTTTGTAGGTTCCATCTATCAATCATGGATTGAATAGTTTTTTACTTCAAAATGAGCTCTCTTCCTTTTGTCTCCTTAGGGGTTTTTATATTCAAAGGCAAACTTAAACCATTCATCCCAACTGATAGCTCATAGAATCAAAGTAAAGTTAAAGATATCTTTGCTATCATTTTTTTTAGAGTTCAATTGATTAAGAGTGTAATCTAAAGAATGATGATTTATAGATAATTTTTTTTGTATTATTGGTGTATTGCTCCGATCAAAGATATTGAAATTTGGACCATAAATTATATATGGAACACATATTTTTCATAGATTTTTCAAGAAATCTGATACTTAAGGGTTGACATAGATTTTTCACACCAAAGGAAAAATTGGGATGTTCTTCAATCCAACAATAAATGTGAATTTTTAAAAGTGGAGTGATTAGGCATCATAAACCAATTAATTAACCATATTTACTCTAGCACTTGGATTGGTATCAAATGAAGAAACACTAGGAAATTCTGTATCACAGCACTTGGTGCTATGGAGAACCCCTAACTAATAGATTGCATCACTTGGTGCTATGGAGAACCCCTAACTAATAGATTGCATATCCCTTGTGATGTGCACCAGTTCTTAAAAGCCAATTAAGGCTTAAGATTTCTTATGAGGATTTTGTTTTTATATTACTATTCTTTTGTTTTGATATTTTAGTATTCTATATTTTGTTACACAAATTTTTACACAAAAATGTATGTCCTCAATTGGGTTATCAACCGAGTGCACTTGGGGTGCTAAGGCCTTAACATGATGAGAAAAGAAACTTCCTTCAAAGATTACTATGCAAAGATTGTAGCTCAGACACAACCTCCTTTCGAACTTGGTCTCTTCTTATTTTTCCTGTGGTAGTGACTGGAAAAGGCTTCTTCCATTCAATAAATATCTTTGGTATCTTAAACCTGAAAGGAGAAAAAAATATGTGTATCCTTAAACCACCGTTTCATGTGTGGAAAATCTTATTCAATTAAAATCTAAACATGAGTAAAATTTTGGATACAAACCTGCTTAAACTATTTTTCAAACAGAATTGTTGGAGATTCCTTTTAGATAAGTGATACTTTTCATTTGAAGTAGAATGCTCTAACCATTGCCAATTTTCACTAGGTTGGATACATGCTGCTACCATCTCTGTGAAACGAGCATCTGGAATTCCCACAATAACAACACTTGCAATCCCCGGATGTCTTAGTAGAATTGCCTCAACCTACAAACACATAACACGTTCTTTCAGCGTCGCATGTCTATATAGTCTTACTCGACATTAAACTCTAGATATTAATCTTTGTAGTCTCGCATGTTTATTACCTCTTCAGGGTAAATATTCTCCCCACCACTCTTGATGCGACCATTTGTACGTCCAAGGAGCCACAAATTACCATGACAGTCCATGGATCCAATGTCACCTGTGTCAAGCCATGCTTCATTTCTCTGATTAGATGAGTTTGTGAGAGTTTGATCCCAATACCTGACCATTAAATGTGGTCCTCTAGTTAAAATTCGTCCAGTGTCACCAGAAGAATCTGTACATATCTTTAGCTCTACATGAGCTGCAGCCTTGCCGACACAAACACCTTGTGGCTGGGGAATGAGATGTTTGGATTCTACCTCACCATATGTTTGAAAAGAATGGCTTGTGGTTTTTTGCATTGGATCATATAGTGTCAAGAATGTCATCGAAGAGCATGCCTCTGTCATCCCTTTAATAAATGAAAATTGCTACATATAATGAGATCAGAAGCACTTGCTACATGTAAAATTATGGCAATTCAAATGAGCTAAAGTACTTATATATACACTATTTCTATAGAAAAAGATGAAATAAAGTTGAATTGTTTTTATATAAGTTATAAGCTGTTTTCATAAACTAATCCATAAAGCTTATGAAAATAAGCTGAAAGCAGCATATGGACATGCCATAAGTTGTATCCAGAAGCTCTTCCAAATAATTACGCAAGTGTTAATACCAGTTGTTAAGCTCAAATAAACTAATCCATACATACTTTAGTCAACTTCTAGGCAAGATTGGGTTAAGAAAGACTTACCATAAGCTGAAATAAGCTTAGCTTTATGGAAAAATAGGGTACTGTCTTTGATAAGCTCAAGTGAGAGGCTCCCACCCCCATTAAGTATTTTCTTGACAGGTTCTCCCCCTTTCCATGTTTCTTTTTTCCTAAAAATATCAAAACATTTCAAGACTTGATATAATAGTAAACACTACTTTAGGATATTTTATTTACTGTTTAGTCTAAACTAGGAAACCTTTTGATGGAAGTGATGAATTATCTTGTATGAGTAAAATAACATTTTCTTTGCTGTAGGTTAAACGATTGTAATACCACATTTGCCTTAATTTAATGGCTTAAAGCAATTTAAGTCTTTTTATTTGGTCTCATTTATGATTTTGGTCCCCTCATTTTTAAATCTACAAATTTGATTCAACGGTTTTGAAACTAGAACATACCTAACAATAGAAATCAAACTGGCCATTATGGCAGGAACTGTGATAAAAGATGTGACAGCATGTTGTTCTATGGCATCAACAGCTAATTCTGCATCAAACTTTGACATGAATACATGGCAACCTCCAACCATGAGCATGGCCATTGCTGATGACAAGCCACCAATGTGACATAATGGAGCAGTATGAAGATAAACCTGTTAGAGAACAAATGGAAAAAACATGAAGAGCTCAAACATCAATTAGACAATTGAATGTTTCAACTTGGTTTATAATGTAGTAATATGCAGGTAAGTAGAATCTAAGTAGTTAATATTGACAACCTCATCATGTTATGATATAACGGTAAGTTGTCAAAACCAATAAGTAACATAAACTGGGTGTAATGGGGAATGGCATACATCATCTTCACTATATCCAACTATTGCAATCTTTGCTAGGGACTGTATGATCAAAGCTTCATGGCTTATTGTCACTCCCTTGGGTTTTCCAGTAGTTCCTAAGAGTCAAGCACATAACAATCTTAGCAATTTGGAACTGTATTCCCTAGATTAATATTTGAACACAAGCATGTACGTTATTATCAAAAAGTCATGTCAATGATACACAATTGCATAGTTATCAGAAGGGTCGTCTTTGAGGGTGTGCAAGGCGGGTTACCACACATGGCCTCATAAAATATTTGTTATGATTAAACCATAACAAAATAGGGCCCTATTTATTTTTTCACAGTTAAACCATGATAAACCTACGCAGAATCTGTGAAAACTGAAGACGGTCCTGGTTATAAGTATCTTAACATACATGCAAGTCATATCTCAATTTAATATAAAACTGAACTCAATAGTCGATACACATCTCTTCTGGATATGAATCTCGAATTAATAACCAAGTGACAAGTTTTTCTCTTTGAGGCAATCGATTGAGAATGTTGAACCTGAAGTAAAGCATATTATGACAGCTCCTTCAGGTGCCCAGGAGTAATTAAACTCTATAGGTTTCACAATATGCTTCTTAAGTATTCCTGGAGTCAACACTGCAAAACAACAAGAGCAATCAAGTTCAGAAGATTATTCAAGCTTATAAATTTTTTTAAGCATATACTGTATTTTAGTATAAGGTTTTAAAAAATGGCCGTGCCTCGTAAAGGCTTTCATGATTTCGGTTAGTATAGGTGTCGCGACACTGATTGCAGTCGATAAAGGCGTCGCGACACTGATTACGGTCGTCACGGTGTGAATTAACCACAATTTGTTATTTAATATAAAAACGGTGAAAACGGTATCAGTATCTCCACACGCTGATAGCGTTTTGTCGCCGCAGACCGTGTTTTAATTACAAATGAATACACACAAATATTCCTACCATTCCATTTCTTTGCAATATCAGAAGAAGGGGAATCCAGCAAAACACACCACTTCAAAAATTGAATATCAATTTGTTGGAATTTGAAGTACCATGAATAGCAACTCTCATCAATCACTAACATCACTGGCTTCACTACGGCCATTGCAAACCTCGCCTCTTCAAAACTCTTGAACAGTAAAAAAATCATTTCAAATCACAAAAACAATACAAATTAAGGCAATCATGCATGCATAGATAAAATTTACATACCCAGCGATAGTTGAAAGGAGCAACAATTCCTCCAACAAATGCAATGGCTAATAACCATTCCAAATACGAATCACTGAAATGAAAACGCAAATTCATTCACCATTCGTAAAACCATTGATGATGAACTAACAGGAAGAACTAGATTCTCATTCTATACTACCTGTTGTAAGCAGAGATGGCGACAACGTCACCAGGCGAGACTCCAAGGTGGAGAAGGCCGTGTGCTAGTGACAGAACTTCCTCCACAAACTGTTGCCCGGTTTTGCGGTGGTTGCCGGAAATGGTCACCGGAGAGTTTCGCTGGAAGATTAACAGTCGACTCAAACATTGGCATATGTGAGCCATGAGGAGAGTGAAAGCGCGGTATGTTTTTCTGTTTCCAAATAAACGTTATCTGCTTAAACACAACGACTTTCTCATGTTGTTATCACATGTGTCATGTTTTTATTGGTGGTTTCCAAATTTCTTTATCTTTTTATTGCATTCGTGTGTTTGATTCTCACGTGTTTCATATGCTAAAGGATATGGCATAATATTAGCAAGCAACGATTAACCTTATGGAAAATGCTCATTAGTAATGTAAAAATACAATTACTGTTTTGAAGAACGAAGATTTAGTTGTTGTTAGTTTGAGCCGGGTTGACGCCCTGATACGTAACACTCAGGGGATGAATGCTAGTTGTTTAGTTGTTTTGGTTTTATTGTTGAAATAACTATGTTAATACATGAAAAGTGTTTTGTTGATTTTAAAATGGTTTTTCAAGAGGAGAAAAGAGACTGCAAGGAAGAGGAAGAAAAGTCATGAAGGATGCCGCACGGGAAAAAAGTTATAGAGAGCAAAAGATGGAAACGATGGAATTGGTTACGGTGCAATTTGGAATTCGACCTAACATCATGGAAAAACCGCCAATCCAAGGTAAGGGTGGGGTTCGATCTCTATAACCGAGTTTATGATAAATTGTATGTGGGATTAGGGTGTAGAAATTTTTGCCATGGATTAATAGTTGTATGTGGATTATGTTGATGAAATTAATCTGTTGTTTTGTGATTGTTGTTGTTATGTTAATTTTGATGAAGATAATTATTGAGACGACGATTGTTATTATATGGATTATGACTATGAATAATAATTAAATTGGTTGATAAATAAATTTCTGGAAGACAATACTGTGTTGGTTTGTTACGCCAAAAAGAAACTGGATCGAAGTTGATAATAGGTAAAAAAGTGGCACTGAAGAAAAATTAGTGGCTCCCGCTTAGAAGCCCTGTCGAACGACAGGGATGGTGATGAAGGATGTGTCGATCGGCACATTAGGGAGGAGGGAGTATGTCGTTCGGCATACTGTATCTTTGTGGCATAGGGACTTTGTGACGGATGTCACACTTAACCATTGCCATGGTTTAATTGTTTCAATTATGTAGCTTTGTTCTTTTTGGATTAAGGTTATATGAATATTATATATAAGCATGTGTTAGCAATGTTGTATACATATTATATTATATCTAAGCATGATAATATTAATTGAATATTAATATGCTTCAAGTGATATACGAACATAGTTTTAGGGAAATATTTTAAAGTAGCAGAGTACATATGACAGTAATAATAATAATTACAGTGTTGATAAAATAAGCAATAATATTAATAATTGGTTTATTAATAGTGGATATATTTTGTAGCAGGTTTGGAGTTGATAATTAGCAGGTTGATGAATTAATATAGGTTTAGTAACAGAGGTATTTTATAATAGTAATAGTAACTGTTTTAGTAATTTTAATAGTAGGGCTTGTTAAATGGCAGTAGTAATGATGGAGTAGTGAAGTTAACAGCAAAATATAATTTGGTAGTAATTGAAGTTTACTGACAGGGAATTAAATAGAATGGAACTATATAATGATTAGTATACGTGGTCGATGAAATAATACCGAATATTAGTGTTAGTAGTTTTAACCGTTATAATTGGTTAACCAGAATTAGTTGGAAATTGTCGAAGAAACTCGTATATGCGTGTAGTTACTATTGGTTGGTTGAAGAATTGGAACGGTATCGAGTATGTCGAATATAGCGGATACCTTATTAATGGAAAATCAAGTAGTTGATTAGCTAATTAATTTAGTAGAAGATGTTTATTAAATAAGTAGCGTTAGCGTTAAATAAGATGTTTTAAGCGTAGAATCGTAACAATTAAGTTGTGTAGTATTTGTCGTAGTTGTTTGCTTGAATTGTTGTTGTTAATAAATCGTTGTTGATATGTTGATGAAGTTGTAGGCCTATGGCCAACGTTGATTAAGTTGAATCGTCCTGATTTATGGACATGTTTGAGTTGTAAGTCATATGACCAGTGTTGATCTAAGTTTATGCCATTGGTGCATATTTTAAGTTGTTGTTGGGTGTTATTGTTCTTGCATTGTCGTGTATTTGTTGTTGAAGTTGAGGTCACATGACATACATTGCATGATTAAGTTGACATTGATGGCACCACGTTGAAAGTTGAAGACTTATGCCTTGGCCTTGATGGCACCACGTTGAAGGTTTATGCCTTGTCAATGTCTCGCTAAACTAGCATATGTTTAAGTTGAGAGTTCTGCTCCAAATGGTACCACATGCATTTGCATAATTGAGTCGCATATTGAGTCGCGTGTTATAGTTATTGTTATTATTTGTTATTTATTGATTGTCGTTGCGCTGTTGTTATAAGTTGTTGTTGCTATAAGTTGTTATTGTTGTGGGATGTCGTTATTAAAAATTGTTGTTTCTATAAGTTGTTATTGTTTTGAGTTGTTTTTGTTAAAGTTGTTGTTATTATAAATTGCTATTGTTATAAGTTGTTGTTGTTATAAGTTGTGGTTGTTATAAGTTGTTGTTGCTTTAAGTTGCGGTTGTTATAAATTGTTGTTGTTATGAGTGTTGTTGTTATAAGTTGTTGTTGCTTTAAGTTGCTATTGTTATAAATTGCTATTGTTATGAGTGCTGTTGTTATAGGTTATTGTTGCTATTAAGTTGTATTAATTTAAATTGGTGCGTCGATTAAATGAAGTGTCTTGTTGTTGTTTAATTACGTTCTTGTTATGTTGTTGTCATAAGTGAGTTGTTGTTGTGTTGTTGAACTATGATGATTTATGTTGTTTGAAGTGGTGGTTTTGTATGCCTAAATTCTAATATATGGTTTATCATACACCTGTTTATATTGATTGATATCTCACCCCTTCTGTTGTGATGTTGCCTCTACGTGGGTAACGTGCAGGTATTAGAAGAACAAATATTTAGTTGCTGTTAGTTCGAGCCGGGTTGTCGCTCTGATACGTAACACTCGGGGGATGCGCTATTTGTTTAGTTGTTTTGGTTTTATTGTTGAAATAACTATGTTAATACATGAAAAGTGTTTTGTTGATTTTAAAATGGTTTTAAGTTGAAAAGATGCTATGTCATCCAAGTTGAATACTGTATTTCTACGGCTTAGTAGTAATAAAGTTAAATTCATGTTGTTTCGGTTCATCCAAGTTCATGTGTTATGTATCTGTGATAGCATCATGATGTTGTTAAGTTGAATGGTAATTCTCCAATTGTTTGTCGAAAAAGAATTTTATAACTCTGATTTTCATGATAATTACCGGGGTAGAATTGGAGTGTTACAGAGTAAACCATGTGTCTTTCACATAATCAATAAATTCACTATATTCAAACACATGCTTGCTCAAGTTGGTGCAACCATTGACTATACTCAACCACATCACTAGCCTATACAAGATTCGTCCATAAAGTATCTATCTTCTCTTGCATTTCTTTCAACACATATTACTTGCATCTCATCCCAACATTTTTATTAATGTTAAATCAACATAGAAAATTAAGTGTTGTAGGAAACACAATTTCTACTGCTTTCATCAAAGAAAGATCTCTATCCATCAAAACCACTTGTGGACACTAATCTTTTTTCACAAACAATTCTTTCAGCTTCTCCATGACCCAACAAAAACTATATGTCTGCTCAGACTCCATATAAGCAAATGCAACAAAAAATGTCAACTCGTTCGATGTCATGCCAACAATTTCAAAGAGAGGTTGTCTATATATATTTGTCTTATAAGATCTGTCAATAACTAACACAATAGGAAAAATATTAAGCAACTTAACTGATTCTGGATGCACCCAAAAAATATCTCTCACAACTTTTGAGTCATCTCTTTTTCTACTCTAGTAGACATAGGCAACATCCTCTATGAGCTTAAGCAAATGTTGTATCTCACTTCTTGGACCTCTTATCTCTTTTTCTATCACACTCTTCTGCTTATATATTTGCGTGATCCGAGTGACATTTCCAGGATCCCGTTCTTGCAAGAAAAAAAAATGTGTCTAGGTGAAACATGTCTCTCTGTCAAATAAAAAACATGTTACTTTTCATCCGAGGTAAACCTACCAACAAACACATGACCTTCAAGCCTATATAGTAATCCATGATTATGAACTCCGCATTTCAAATCAACCTTCCATCCAGACCCATTTTTTGACGGCGTCAACACGATTTTGAATGGACATCCACATCTCTTAGTCGCACTTTGAGTTTCACTTTTATCCTTGTATTTACCCCATTTATCACATCCAAATATTATTTTGTTACTTCTTCCTCTCTTGTCAGTTTCGGTGTCTGAACACTTATAATAACAGTGACTTTATTTTTTATTTCAACCTCTTTGATCCATCTTATAACCTCTTCTCGTGTATCGAATATTTGTGTAGTGGAGAATACATCAGTTGTATCTACAACGGGTTTTTTTAACAAATTTGGGCCGAAATTTTCATACTTGAAAAGGAAAAAATATTAAATATACGCACCGGAAGAATTTACATAAGTGATTTGGTTAGATTTTAGGATAAACCGGAAAACTTAGGAAAAACGTTCTGGTTTACACAACTTCATTTCAGAAAACTTTTCAAAAGTGTTTTGGTTTATATAAATTTCTCCTTTAAAAACCGGAACATTTTCTCAAACTCTTCCAAAACGTTTTTTTTTAAAACGTAACACTTCTTTCAACTGTTCGGTTTGTAAATATAAATACCAAAAGACTTCTTTGAATTTTTCCGAAACAGATCCGTTGGAGTGCAGTTTCTAGATTTTTTAGTGAATGATAAAAAAATAAAATAGTAAAATGATTAAATCAGTTAAGAGTAAACTTGACATTTTTACAAAAATTGTAAAAGTATATATATAGAAGTAGGGGTAACAAGGAAATTTTTCCCAAATGTGTTGTCACTTATGTTTTGGATTAATGCTTATGTTCAACAGTGGGATCCATTTATTTGGAAGAAAGGAATTGTGATGACTTGTGAGAATGATTCGTCAATTTTATACAATTATCAACAATTGACTCGGTTGTTATATATTTGTAGTGTTTTTTTTTCATCAAGACATAATAATAATAATAATAATAATAATAATAATAATAATAATAATAATAATAATAATAATAATAATAATAATAATAATAATAATAATAATAATAATAATAATAATAATAATAATAATAATAATAATAATAATAATAATAATAATAATAATAATAATAATAATAATAATAATAATAATAATAATAATAATAATAATAATAATAATAATAATAATAATAATAATAATAATAATAATAATAATAATAATAATAATAATAATAATAATAATAATAATAATAATAATAATAATAATAATAATAATAATAATAATAATAATAATAATAATAATAATAATAATAATAATAATAATAATAATAATAATAATAATAATAATAATAATAATAATAATAATAATAATAATAATAATAATAATAATAATAATAATAATAATAATAATAATAATAATAATAATAATAATAATAATAATAATAATAATAATAATAATAATAATAATAATAATAATAATAATAATAATAATAATAATAATAATAATAATAATAATAATAATAATAATAATAATAATAATAATAATAATAATAATATATAATATAAAATATAAGTCTTGCCAATCACACAAGTTTGATTGACTTAAAGTCCTCACTAATGAAAGAAAGAAACAACCACGAAATTAGCTAGATATGTTATTTTCAATAACAGTTAGATGTATTATTTTATCGTCTTTAAATTCATATGCACCTTGTTTATCTTTATTCCATTCCACAATTCTGTTAACTACTATATCTCTTCTTCTAAAACATCCAAAAATATTTTGAACTACGTTGAGTCTAACAAAATGCTTCGTTGTGTGGTAGCAATTCTATGCATGAGTTTGTTAAGTGCTCAAAGTTTCAATATGAATAAGTGTGTGGAGAAAGAGAGGCATGCACTTCTCAAGTTCAAAGATGCTCTCACTTTTGGAGGGGACAACTCTATTACGTCATGGAAAGGTGAAGAATGTTGCAAATGGGAAGGAATTTCATGTGATAATTTAACTGGTCATGTAATCAGTTTGAATCTCCAATCTTCAGAATATGGTAAAGAATTTGGAGGTAAGTTAGATTCTTCAATATGTGAACTGCAATACCTAACTTCTTTAAATCTTGCTGATCATTTGCTAGAAGGAAATATCCCAAATTGCATTGGTTCACTTGCTCATCTCATAGAGTTGAATCTTAATGAGAACAACCTTGTTGGTGTCGTTCCTCCTAGTCTGGGGAATCTTTCAAACTTGCAAACTCTTGACCTTGGAGGTAATTATGCTATGAGTGTAAATGATCTTGATTGGGTTTCTCATCTCTCTAATTTGAGATACCTTGATTTATCATCTTTGAATCTCACTTTAGCTGTTGATTGGTTGTCTTCAACAAGTAAGCCTTCTCTATCTCAACTTCATTTAAGTAATTGTGGACTTCACAATGTCTCTCATAAATCAATTCCCCATCTCAATTCTTCCATTTCTCTAAAATCCCTCGATCTTAGAGAAAATAGTTTAAACTCTTCTATTCTGCAATGGGTTATTAATGTTAGCAAAGTTCTCACACATCTTGATCTTGCTTCTAATTCTTTCCAACAAAGCATTCCTCATGAGTTTGGAAACATGATTTTTCTTCAATATCTTGATCTTTCATATAATTCTTTGCAACAAAGTATTCCCTATGAGTTTGGAAACATGACTTTTCTTCGGTCTCTTGATCTCTCAAATAATGAATTCCAAGGGAGTATACCAAAATCCTTTAGGAGTATGTGTCAATTGAATGTGTTGACCTTAAATTCCAACAAATTGTCTGGCCAACTCAGTGACAACATGCAACAATTGTGTTGTGCAGAAAATGGTTTAGAGTATTTAGATTTAAGTGATAACCCATTCACAAGTGAGCCACTTCCTAATCTTCCATGTTTTTCATCTTTGGTGACATTATCTCTAGAAAATACCAATCTTGTCGGCATGCTACCAAAATCACTTTTTCATTTGTCCTTTCCTCAAAATTTATATCTTTCTCATAACCATTTGAGTGGTGTGGATAGCATCGATGATGCAAATCGATCAGCCTTAAGGGTGCTAGATCTGAGTTTTAACCAATTGAGTGGACCATTTCCCCAAGTAATCTGTCAACTTTCTAGTCTTGAGTCATTGTCTCTCTCTTCAAATAAGTTGAATGATATCATTAATAAAACACATCTTTCAAACTTATCTAACTTGAAAATTTTGGATGTGTCTCAAAATACACTTTCATTTAACTTGACTTCTGACTGGATACCATCTTTCAAGCTTACAAATCTATATGCATCATCATGCAAGTTGGGTCCTGAATTTCCAGTATGGCTCAAACATCAAACAGAACTTATAGTGTTAGACATCTCTAATACTGGTATTTCAGATTCATTTCCTAAATGGTTTTGGAATTTAACTTTGAGTTTGGAATACTTGCATGTTTCACATAACAAACTTAATGGACCCTTGCCAAAATCATTTCCAAATACCAAAGTAAACTATGACAGTTTTATTTTGTGGGATTTTAGTTTCAACAATTTGACTGGCCAGTTGCCTCCTTTTCCAGAACTGCAATCCTTATTCCTCTCGAATAATATGTTTACGGGGTCCCTATCCTCTTTTTGTACATCCTTCTCTCATAGTTTAATTTATTTAGACTTGTCTAGTAATTTTCTAGCCGGAGAACTTACAGATTGTTGGAACAAGTTTCATTCTTTAAGATTTTTAAATTTGGCAAAGAATAATTTATCAGGAAAAGTGCCCAGTTCATTCGGTGCTTTACGAGAGATTGAATCGCTCCATTTAAATAATAACAAATTCTTTGGTGAAATTCCATCTTTGATCCTTTGTCACAACTTGAAACTAATTGATGTTGGTTATAACAATCTGCAAGGAACATTACCGATTTGGAATGGTGATCATCTTCCTATGTTGATTGTTATAATTTTGCGGGCAAATAAGTTCCAAGGAAATATTCCCACAAATATGTGCAATCTATCATATCTTCAAGTATTGGATCTCTCTATTAACAATGTCACTGGGGAAATACCACAGTGCCTTAGTGACATAATTGCTTTTTCAAACTTGAAGTTTCCAAGAACAAGCTTTCACTATTTTTCGTCACTAGATTCATATATGGGAAATGTTGACAAGTATGATGAATTTGGCTCATTCAATGACAAAGCAATACTATCATTGAAAGGATCAAGTAGAGAATATGATAAAAATCTTGAACTAGTGACATCCATTGATCTTTCTTGCAATCACTTGACAGGAGAGATACCTCAAAGTATAACAAAACTAGTGGCATTGTTTGGCTTAAACCTTTCACACAATAATCTAACAGGATTCATTCCCAGCAACATTGGTCACATGCAAAGTTTAGAATCACTCGACCTGTCAAGAAACCAACTTTCTGGTAGAATGCCTGTAAGCTTTTCGAATTTGACATTTCTTGAATCCATGAACTTATCTTTCAACAACTTAGAAGGGGAAATTCCACTAAGCACACAACTACAATCTCTTAACTCGTCTTCATTTGTGGGGAATGATAGACTTTGTGGGCCACCACTCATACATCTTTGCCATGATGGTGTGATTTCTCCAACTAGAAGCCATGAAGATGAAGATAAGTTCATAACCTTTGGGTTCTATGTTAGCTTGGGACTTGGTTTTATAATTGGATTCTGGGGAGTTTGCGGAACTCTAGTGATTAAAACATCATGGAGAAATGCCTATTTCAAATTCTTCAAGAACATCAATGATTGGATTCAAATCACACTAGCTGTTTTTGTAATTAAATTGAAAAGGAGATTCCAAGTGGAAGAATAACAGGTAAATTTCTTATGATATATACCTTTTATTTTGTTGTAGATTTCACACACATAATATTAGTTTACAATGACATGATGTATTTCTTTATCAATATTTGTAGGTAAAGCTTCACTTGTGAGAGTGATATGTCACATTGTCTTCGTTGAATTCTGGAGTATTCTTTTGGCACTCTTTTTCCATTGTTCTGTCTCTTTTTATTATGAATGTTCTAATTAATGTATTATAGAGGGAAGGAATTCATCTCTTTTGTGTGTTTATTGTTGTTTAAATCCCCTCAGGTACTATGGAAAAGAATTATAAAGTTGAATGATTTCATTTTATTATAATTAGACGGAGACTCGCACGATGCGCGGAACTAACATGAATTTTTTAAATAGCATTATAAAATGTAGATTTTAGTTTCGTTTATTATAAAAAAATTGAAGTTGATAAAAGACAGAGTGAAAGTTTAAGTAAAAAGAAATATATTTGAATCATAAATATACAGATAAGAGAATAAGTCTAAAGAATTTCAATAATTGTTTTAATATTTCTTTTATTTTTTTCAACATTTTTAAGAATGTTTATTCTTCATTATTTCGTGGATGAAAAACATTTCACATTCAAACTACTCACTCTCTATCAATGTCAATATTAAAATTTTAGATAAAATTCTCTATTTTATATTAAATTTGTATTCGAAAAAGAAAATGAATATGACTGTCAAATGAGTCTTTATCGGTTGGACAATGATTTTGGCATTTAAAAATGTCAAGTAATGTTTTTTTTCGGTACCATTCATTTTCAATAATTACATGGATTTAATTAAATTAAAGTAGCCCATCAATTTTCATTATTTACAATTTAATAATACATTATTAAACATTTTTATGTAATGAATTATAGATTATAGCAGAAAATTATTGATTTTATTTTGTAATAAATATTTGCAATTAAAAATCAAAATAATATTTTAGAAACAATTAAAGACATTTAATTTTCTATTTAAAAATTATAAGTTAAATTTGAAAAAAAAATTGTTTGATAATTATTTTAACATTGATAGACAAAAAAATATAAATATGAAAAAAATAAAAAATAATAATTAATATATAAAAAATATAAGTGTTAAACATGTTTGTGATTCTTATAAATATCTCATATTTTAGTTTTAGTCTGACAAATGATTTTTTGAATGCTCTTTAATATTTTCATTTTATAGTCTCTCCTACATGTTAGTGGCTATTTTTAAAATTTACTGACAAAAATTGCGCTGGTTTAGGCGACTTAGAGATTGTTAGCAACAATGTTGGGTGTTTTTTTTATTTTTTTTTGTCTTAAATAACATTTAAATTTTATAACAACAATTGAGAATTTTTTTTCGACCCCTAACTTTAACCTGACACTCCCTAAAGTTACGAGAAGACAATTTTTTTAATCAGGTTTCATTCTCCAAATTAATGGTACAGCAGATTTTCAAAATTCTCTAACGATACCGGAAATTTAGTGGCGCTACCGGATATTTTGGAAAAACAAGTAAGATTTATGGTACATTTGACAATATTTCCAGTATTTTGTACAAGATATTGCATAATTTTGGGTATCTCCAACCATAAATTATGAAATATCTGGTATTTTCACACCGGAAATTTCATAATTTCCGGTATTATCATTTGATAATAATACCGAAAACTTTAAAATTTCGGGTACATATTCCGTACTGGAAATTTCAAAATTACCTGTATTTTCTACATATTTTTTTAATTTCTATGTTTCTTATGATTTTAAATTTTACATGCAGTGAGGACGAAAGGTAGAGATGGGTCTATTGTCGACAGGACTACATATCGAGCGGATGTCGTGGCTCGAGTTGCTAATGAGGCGCAGGCCTCAAAGATGCGGGTCGAACAGCGTCGTCCGACCGGTTCTCACCGAAAACGGATGGCAGAGCAGGCCTCAATAAGGTTTTGTGCACCTCGTCGACAGACTACTAAAGCATCAGGTGCTCTACAGTAGTCGAGGATCAGCCTCCTGCGAGGAAGGGTCATGCTCTTATTCCTACAGTGGAGCAGGTAGTTGTAGAGCACCTGATGGTTCAAGAGCCGGTTGTTGAGGAGCTGGTGATACAACATGCGGTGATACAAGAGAAAATAGTTGAGGACCCACTTCAGGAGCGGGTGATACAGGAGTCGATTTAGGAGGGAGTGGAAGTGGTGTCTCATGCTGATACGAAAACCACGAATGTTGCATCTACAGAGCCATCAGTGTGTACTGATGGTGGTTTCCTCGGAAGACCTTCTGACAAGTCCGTTTTAATGGATTATACTGACCATGTCGCTTATAGGATATGGCAGAGCGAGGTATGTAATATTGGTTTGGTTTAATTGTTAATTTTTATTTGTATTACACGATTTGATCTATACTAAGTGGTTCCTTAATGTGTCACACCCTCGGGTCATACCACCAGCTTCAGCCTCTGACTTCCCAGGGCCTTCAGGTACCAAAGATTCTTCTGATCCACCACCACCACCACCTCCTCCTTTCGCAGATGACCAAGACACCCATCTACAGCTTATCGCAATTGCATTAGATAACATCATGGGGTTGGTGAATCCCGATGGTGAGGTTTATCAGGGGGGGTAGCTAGGTTGGCCGACATTGTTCGTGGAGGGCCTATGTAGATTTTTATTTTTATTATTGTATTATATGTGTATGTTGTGACAAATAGACTTCTAGTTTATTACATACTATTTTTTGGCTAGTACCTTTTCTCGATTACATAAAGAAAACAAAATAACACAAATAAAAACTCGAATAAGTTAACAAACATCAGATGACAAACAACAAACATAAACAGTAATCTGATACATGAAAACCTAGGAACTACCAGATTTATTTGGATGCTTCAGACACTTCATGATGTTGTCAACAGATCTCTGGATCTCCGTGTCCAACTCGATCAGATCTTTGGTTATTCAACAAAATGATTTCCAAATGGCCTTCACATATTCATCATTCCTCAGCCCGATTAAGTCGTATTTCACCCAACCATTTGTACCAATGTAATCCTCCCGAAACTCGATCTTTGTCACCTATCTGTTCTCATAATCAGGCAGCAAACCGTTCAACGTTTCCTTCAAAGTGGCAAACGACTCAGATCCATCTGGGAGCTTGAATTCAACAGCAGGTTTGCAGCCATTGTAATACACTCCTACCTTAATCAGATATTGAGGAAGAGGCATTTTGTTAAGATGTGTTATTCAATAACCCTAAAACTCCTATTTATACAAATGATGATGTGTTCTAGACCACACATAAGTGTCGGTGCAATTTGGATCCTCCAAAAATGTCGACAAAATCTCAACCGTTAAAAGAATATATTTATACATACCAGAAATTTCAATTATAAACGAAATTTCCGGTATACTAGAACTTACCTAATTTCGGATATATCAGATTTTTTTATACAACGGAAATTTGAGTAATACTTGAAATTATGTTATTTCCGATATACCGAAATTTTTAAAAATACTTTCAAAAATTTAGATATATCGGAAATTGTCAAATTTTCGGTATGTCAGAAATTTTAAATATCCTATCAAAAAATTTGCTAAAAAATACTTTTGTAATGAATAAGAATAAAGTGAAAATAAAAATAGTTGAGGGTGCAAGATTAAAGTTGGATGTGACAAAAAAATTCTCCAACAATTTTGAATGACGTCAGTGATTCATATCTATATCGACAAACTTTAGTCTATTATAAATCTATAAAAACAGAAGTACCTGGAAAATACCACTATACCCCAGCTTAAAAAATTCCTATTTGGTCTGTTCATTAAGGGTATAATTGTGAACTCAAAAATTGCTGGCACCACATTGATTTGGGTCTGATGTGGCACTCCCACAATTTTTCACCACATTTTCAATTTTTTTTTTTACAAATAAATCTCACATATTATACTGTTTTTAAAAATAAAGAACCAATTCAATTTATTGTATTGGCAGCGTGAGAAACCCAACCATGGGGAATACCAATTCATTATGCCTTGCCATTCATTGTGCCTCTCTTCCTCTTCCCCATGCCAATTCATCAGAATTCAAATTCTAATGGAACACCAAAAGTTTTTCCAAAAGTTTTTCACTCTTCCTTCAATCCTTCCCCATGCCTATTCATTCTCTCTCTCTGAATCAATATTCCAATTTGCAATGGAAAATCAACCGTTCTTCTCTCTTCCTTCAATGATTCCCCCAAACCTTCTCATCATCAATCTCCTCACTATTCTCTTATTATTGTCTGGAGCTTCTAAGGCTTTGTCGACGAGCACCGCTAAAATTTATGTTCGCATTCCACCACCACTCCTCATCGTCTTCCTCATCGCTATCACCACCTAACATAGGTCCGGTTTCGAACTTGAACTTTTCGGAGTGGGTGTTTGTCGCTTTCGTTTTATATTCTTTGTATAGAGTGAATAATCCATTGTGTCGTCCTTCAATGCATTCTTAAACTCGATATCTTTGAATGAATTCTTGTGGATTTGCAGCAAACGAGATTCACGAGTTTTGGTTCTGAACTTTCTCGGATCCTCTTTTGAGAAGGAAAAGGTATCGCAAAACCGACATGTGGCTTTACTTTTGACCTACCATTATGTGATAAAGGACAATCGGCAATTGGTGATTTGTTCCATTTAAATCCACGTAAGTCGTCTCATCGAGGAAGATGGTGAGTGGATGCACCTACCATTGCTAACCCGAATACAAGGGACCATGGAAGCCAAAGGTTTGTGTGGAAACGTTGATTGACGGTATATTACAATATGTTTGGGGTGGATTTCTTTACTAACTCGTGTTTACGTCCTGAGAAAATTAAGAACCCTAACTACGATTGCAAAGTGGAAGGCACCATTGATTGACAACCAGGTTTACTTTCATCCTTGCATTAACAGTTAATATGTAATTGTTTGTTATGGTGTATTATTCTTAACATTTGAAGTATATATATTTGCGAGACTTCAAGGTTGACCCTGACCTATATGTGTTCAAGTTGAAGTATGTTGGTATTGAATTGTGGCAGGTAAAGGGTTCTTTATGTTTGCTTTACATACTTTCATTTGAGCCTTAATTATCCAATTTCTGAGCCAACGATTGTGCCTAAAGTAATTGGTGGCTTTGTTGATCAAACATTTCTTTTCAAAATCTCTTGCAAGGTTGATACATATGTGCTGCTTTTTTTATGCAGATCTATGTTGTTGATAGTTTGGACCGCAAGAGAATTGGGAGAGCAAAGCAAAGCAAGAATTTTGTTTGATTCGGTATTATAAAATTTATATGTCAGTGCTTATACACTTACTGATTTCAAAATACTGCTGTTACACCCTTACTGATTTCAAAATCTACTTACGATATAATCATTATTACCTTCGTTTGATGCAGACTTGAGGCTGCAAACACTTCTTCCAACCGAAAGACATCAAACAATAATTCTTCAGGCTCGAAGTTTTCATCTAAAGGAAACATCAGGTGTATGACTTAAGATATTTGTATGGATGTTCTCAGGGAAACATGACTCCTGTAACCAATATTTATTACTTCGTTGTTGTCAAACTTTCCGCTCATTTGCTTTCACTTAAATTATGATATATTTATTCTCTTTTGTTTTGTTTTAAGAATTTAGTTATCCACTGACTTGCCCTTTTACTGTCTGATAAAATTGTAGTGTTGATTTCTTTTAACTTAATTTTTCATTTTTTATTTGTTTTAAGAAAACGCTTAATTTGTTTTCATCCACTTCACATTTTGTCTCACTTAAATGACAATTTATTGATTATTGATTAATTCACTTTATGACTTTTGCTCACGGTTACGGAAGATAAGGATACAATGAAGATTAAGAAACTTTCCGACGAGGTTTGTCGGATATTAGTTTTAGTTTTCCTTGAAAAATATTTTTCTCGGACATATTTTCTTTCTTTGCTTCCTTTAATTGATGACATATATTGTTTGTGATATTTTTTGAAAGTGTAATTTATTGATTGCAGGAAGTTAAGGAGCTAGCACGACCTGGATTTATAATTGATGATATTGACAATGATGAGATTGATGAGACTCTTGCTGATGAAGAATCAGATGAAGAGGATGCATTATTTGATTCTGTTTGTTGGATTTGTGACAACGGCGGAAGTATTTTGTGGTACAGTTTTATTTGTTGTGGGTTAATATAATTCTATTTGGTTTCTTTCTCCTGTATATTTATGTGACATTGTATCATTTCTCAAGAGTATTCGACATATTATTGCATGTCTTTTTATTTTAGAATTGTAGTCAATTCTTTCTTTTTCAAATTATGTGTTATAAAATGATAAATGCAGTTGTGATGGAAAGTGCATGAGGTCATTTCATGCTAATAGGGAGGATGGTGAAGATTCTTCTTGTGCCTCTCTTGGATTTAGCCGGAAGGAAGTTGAGGTAAGCTAATTTTATTTTCTCTTAACATTTCTTTTGGTTGTCTTCTTCGATTTTATTTTTCATTGTATTGTTACGTGAAAATTTGATTGCTTTTGTGCATTTCTTTTTCACAGGAGATCCAAAATTTCTATTGCAAGAATTGTGAATATAATAAACACCATTGCTTTGTATGTGGCGACTAGGTTGTTCGATAAATTTGCTGGTCCGAGATATAATTATATCTAACAAATTTTTGCTATTTGTTGATGACTTGGTTCATATACATTTTCTTCTAGTATGGAGGCAGCCAATCTATATAGTGGTGTAAGGATGCATTTATGTTAAGACCGGAAAATGCTCTTTTTCTTTTGCTTACTTGAATTCTGGTAAATAAATATAACGGGCTTTAGGTCCTTTGTCCAAAATTTGGTTCTATGGGAGCTTAAGTTTTAAAATGCTAGACGATGTCTTCAATTATCACCATGTCATCCACATAAGACTACCCTCCCTTGGGTTGTTAATAAAATATATAGTGATCATGGAAACTGCTCCTTTTCAAGCCTAAATCATGGGCTAGGTATATGTTTAGGTCACTATATTTGATTTTGAATTCTTGATTTTGTGAAATTGATTTGGTTTAAATTGTGTTTGAAGTGAAGTGATTATTAATGTTTGGATATTCTTACTTACTTATTATCACATCGAGATTTGGAGAAATTCTCTTGCAAAATAATCAAACATGCGAATTCGTTTTTAGGAGGAAAATCATTTTTGCATTGTCCACCTTGCATCCAAACTAGCACTTTACTGAGCTCCCAAATAGAGCTCACTACAATATTTTCAATCCATTCAATGATAGATGTTGTTTATATCTTTGTTTTCTACGGAATGAAAGTTGTTTTGAATTTCTCCTCCGGTCTTCAAATTAGTTTCTTTTATCATCCGAATGTGTCACGAAGATACTAAAGTGGTGGTTAAGGATGCTCGAAGAACTTTTAAGCAATATAGCCAAGGGAGCCTTTCACATCTGCTCATTATTGCCGTATCCGTAAAGAAATGGAAAACAAGAACAAGCACGAGTTACACTTTCTGTTTGTAGGCGTTGTCCCAAGTCATATCATCGCAAATGAAGTGGTTTAACTAATTCTCATAAGGCAAAAGGATAACTTGAGGAAGGGTATTCATCTTTAGAAAATATATACATAAATCTTGATTGTTTTGGTGATATCATGTCTTCTTCTATACATAAATGTTAGCAAAGATACTATAAAACCTCATCACACTTCTGTGTCAGGTGGATAGTTTTTTATTACAGTAAAATAGTTTCTATTTTTTTCCATCTGCGTTACAACTTTTATCTCCTACTATATTTGAAATGTTTTAAGAGTGGCATGAATATGAATATTCCAAATTTCATGCTTCTCACATGCAATCATAACATGAATATGAGTATCGTTTGTTTCTTTATTTAAAAAGGTATATTATGTTAGGTTGTGTAAACAAAATGTTGCATTAAACAAATAGTATTATTTCATTTTACCTATTTTATTTTTGAATTGCCTTTATCAAATTCTCTGTGTTATTGTAGCAACTATTTGAAGTTTCAAATCAACAAGAAAGTGGAGGATTTAATGGATGCTTAATTTAGGAAGTTTTAAGTTTTAAATAGGTGTGCGTGTTTAAATTATATTTTTTTTAAAATGCTTTGGTTAGTTTTTCATTTAATGTAATCATTTATAATAGAGATTGAACAACATAAATGATAGATATTTGCTCTTGGAAAGAAAAAACCAAAAACCAAAAGAATGATTCAACATCATTTTACTTGAGGCACTTAAAAACAAGAAAAGTCTATCTATTAGAACAAATTTTTACAATTTTTTTTTTTTATAAACGGGGATAAGTTACAATTATTTTCATAAATGGAAAATTAAAATTTGATAAATAATTTTATAAATTGGGATAAATTACAATTATTTTTATAAGTAGAAAATTAAAATTTGATAAACGATTTTATAAATTGGGATAAATTACAATTATTTTTATAAACAGATTTTATACATTATATATTATGTGAATATTAACAAATTAAAAGATATGAAAAAAATAGAAATTAAATAGTTCCATGTTATATGAATATATAAAGATATGAAAAAAATTAAATCAAAACTTTAAAAATATATCTTTTGAATGAAGGTATTAATATTATTTATTTTTAATATATATAGAAATTATTTTGAATGGTCACATTAATGCGTTTTATTTTTATGCATGATTTGATTTCAAAAAATTTATGATCAATAAATTTTGAATGAAATTATAATTTAACCAATATAATTTTCTACCGACTTCTAAATATATTTGTGTATATTTTTTGAAATGTTACATTTATATTATATAAAAAATTAATGTAGTTTAAACGATGTATTGTTAATTATAAATATATTGTTAATAAAATTAACAAAAAAATATATTATAAATATATAAAAGGTAAAGTAAATAAGAACTCTAATGTTTATCTTAAATATTTAATTTATCATTCTGAAAATGTAAGAATAAATATTATTTTGTAATTATTTAGATCCTTATTTGACCTAAAATAAATTATTTCAATTTTTTTAAAAAGGTTAATAAAACAAAACAAAATCAATTGAGATTTGATAATTTTTTTAAGTTTATGAAATAACTAAAATATATCATAATCTTTTCAAATTAACTTTATATTTAATTTTAATTCGATATTTTAACAATATATCTTTTGAATTGAGACATTATTTTCATTTATTTTTATTATATTTATATGGAAATTATTTTGAATGGTGACATAAATATGTTTAATTTTTATGTATGATTTGATTCTATAAAATATTATGATCAATAAAATTTGAATTCTCTTTTAGTATTATAGGTTTGATACTGTTTCATATTGTAGCAATATTATATACATTAGAATATATAAAGATATGAAAAAAATTAAATCAAAACTTTACAATATATTTTGAATGAAGGTATTAATATTATTTAATTTTAATATATATAGAAATTATTTTGAATGGTCACATTAATACATTTTATTTTTATGCATGATTTGATTTCAAAAAATTTATGATTTCGAAAAATTTATGATCAATAAATTTATTATTTAATTTTAATATATATAGAAATTTTTATACATAGTTTATTAATTTTTGACGGGGTACAGTAAAAAATTAATAAACTATGTAAATTAAAATTTATAAATATCATCTAATAAGAAGATAATAAACTTGAAATGTAACGAGAAGTTGTGATACATTGTAGGATGTAATATAGTTTTAGAATTAACTCATTTGGATTCAACTGAGTTTGTTAACGCATTTACAGGTAGATGTGAAGGTATCTATGAGATAGCAGCCGTAGACTGTTCATTTTAATGTTCATATTTTAAAAAATTTATATTGCTATTGTTTTATATAATTGAAGTTAGAAAATCGAATGTACGATTTATTATAAGTACATATCAATGCTTACAAAAATTAACTTATATTTATAATTATAAGAATGTTAACCGATTGGAGAATGAATTCAAACTTTATAAAAGATAATTTGGTAGACATGTAGTGTGAATCACGACTGGAAGTTGTCATTAATTTTATATTTGGAAAATATGCTAATATCTAAAATTGGTTTAATAATACATTTTTACAATTAATTATTTGGATTCAATTAGGGTTTGTTAACTCATCGAGATTCACGGGTAAAATATGTAAAATGTGAACATATAACAACCAACTATTGACTGGTATTTTTTTAATTGTTGTCTTATATAATTGAAAATACGTTGTCATACTTAAAAAATATAAGGATGTTCTATTACATGACAAGGTTAGTTCCACGTTATATGAAATCTCGACCGGCCCCGTGCGACAGCACGGGTTATTTACTAGTTATATAATAAATAAAAGGTCATAAATGCTAGTTACTCTATTTGTTTCTTTTTTAAAATGAAGTATTTTAATTTGTTATTGACGGGATTGTAAATTTTTTATGTGCATGATTTTGTTGTTTCTATCCGTTGAAATATAAGATTTCTTATTTTAGCCATTACTATAAATTGCGTTAACTCTATACCTCATAATATGTCATATACAAAATGTGAGAAACCAAAATCTTTTTGTATGCTTAAAATTATTTGTCATCATGTACAAAAGAAAAATGCTATCTTTACACACATTCTTCCATTACACCGTATTTTACTGTTAATTAAATTGGTCAACAGTGAAATATTATAATAATATTTCTTTTAAAATGTTCATTTATTAAAAAAAAAAATTTGTTATTTATAAATTAAATTTAATTGGAATACACTGACGGTGTAAATAAGTTTTACACCGACAGTGAATCATGACCGTTAGATTGTAAATTATGTTTTAAATTTATTTTAATTATTTATTAAATAGTATTAATTGGTGGTTGTGATACATTGACCGTGTAAAAAGTTTTACATTGACAGTGCATAATAATTAATTTTAGATTGAATTTATATACATTGATATAAATTTGTGTGATTAATCAACATCATAACTTTATTAATTAACTTTTTACCTTTTATTAACCAATTTTATTTTACCAACATTTTATCTTTCATTAACCAACTTTATTTTACTACAAAAATTTGATTTTAATATATGTATTTATTAACCAACTTCATAACTTTATTAATCAATATTTTACATCTCATTAACTAACTTCGTTTTATTAAAAAAAAAAATTTGTCTGTTTATCAAATAACTTCATAATTTTATTAACCAATATTTTACATTTTTTAAATCAACTTTGTATTATTATTAAAAATTATATTTATTATTTGTACGTTTATTAACCAATTTCATAATTTAATGAACCAACATTTTATTTTTCATTAACTAACTTTATTTATAACTAAATTATTTTTAATATTTGAGTGTTAATTAACAAACTTGACTAATTCATTATCCAATTTTTTATTTTTCATTAATCAATTTTATTTTACAATTAAATCTATTTAATCTAAATTCAAAGTTGTTATGATTGCAACCTTGAACACAACTCTAACCCTAATGGTTATGTGGCATAAAATTAGCATGCTAATACTTATGTGTTAATATATTATAATTTAGAATTTTTCTCACTCTTTTTTAATTCTTCATACAAACTTCAATTCAATACCACAATTAATAATATTAAAATAAATAATAATAATAATAATAATGATAATAATAATAACATAATAATAATAATGATAATAATAATAATAATAATAATAATATTATGATAATATTAAACAATCACTATTAATAATAATAATATAATACCTATCTTCACAACTTATAATATATCCCACTATTGCATGATAAATAAACATTTATAATTTTTACAACAATGATAGTTGAATATTATATTATTATTATTAGTTAATTTTCAATTTTCAATTTTTATATACTTTTATATCATAAACTACTAAATAATAATATTTTATCTTTCTAGCAATAACATCAAAAATAAACAGTATAATAATAATAATAATAATAATAATAATAATAATAATAATAATAATAATAATAATAATAATAATAATAATAATAATAATAATAATAATAAAATAAATAATATATCAGACATTTATCATAAACCAAAGTCTTGCCAATCACACAAGTTTGATTGACTTAAAGTCCTCACTAATGAAAGAAAGAAACAACCACGAAATTAGCTAGATATGTTATTTTCAATAATATAGTTAGATGTATTATTTTATTGTCTATAAATTCATATGCACCTTGTTTATCTTTATTCCATTCCACAATTCTGTTAACTACTATATCTCTTCTTCTAAAACATCCAAAAATATTTTGAACTACGTTGAGTCGAACAAAATGCTTCGTTGTGTGGTAGCAATTCTATGCATTTTCAAATGTATTCTTTCTCACTAAAATTATGACAGCTTAAGTCGAATTTATGATCTCTGCGATATTTATTAAGGCTTTATTATTAGATCAATTGATATCTTTTGTTATATATATATATATATATATATATATATATATATATATATCCAAACTACACAATTAATTCAAAATAAAATACAATTGATAATAGCGTTCTCAATACAAATATTATAAACTACAGCGAATGACAGACTCAAACCCCATATTCCTACGCCGCTTCTTGTATTACAGTGCCTCCTTCATCATGTCATCTACAATTTCCCTGGCCTCACAACCATCTAGAAAAGTTCTCTATTAATACCCGCTTGCTCAATCTCCATGATACGACGACATCTAGACAACACATCAACATCATTATTTGCACTAGCCTGCTCCCCTTTTAGTATCCCCCGATGAATTGGTCTCTGTGGACCTTTCAGAGCATCATGTATCATATAAGGATGTGACACGCTAAAGAACCACCAAATGTAACTTTAAGCAAAACTTCAATCGCTAGAAGCTATGGTACTTCGTGTCTCATATAGTGCCATATGATTAAGGTAATGATCAAACATATCATCCATATCTCTATGTGTCGTAGAGGAAGGAGAAGACACATAATAGTCTATTGGAATAAACTGCATGTAAGGCTATGTCGTCAAAGGGAAGCGTATCACAGTGAGTGATGCATGTATGGAAGAGTATGTCCTCTAAGACCTAACAATCAAGATACACTTGGTATGACTATGTCACTTGATTCTCTGTGAGCGCGACGAATGCAGAAGCATGTGGCACATCCTCAGTGTATGTCATAGCATATGACCAACTAGATATGCGTGGGAAGTGCTAGATGATCCAAGTTTAAAAATTGAACAAATGAATCATTTAAATATTATTGTCAATAGTGAGACTCTTCATGTCACCTATTTGGTCTTCCATATACAACCGTCACATAACTTGGAGTACACATAGACCAAACAAGCGCCCCCCAAATTGTCCTCGTGGATCCGCTCCATGTCATCGAAGTATATCACATTTAAATGACATCCACATAAGTGACACTCTTGTTCATAAAAATGAATGTGCCAACCAATTACAGTAAATATGCTCTTATAGTGTATTATTTATACTACACAACATGCTTGTTATCACCAGCAGCATGCTCTGCATCATGCAATCGTTGTGTATACACCCTTTCTAGGAATCAAAACCTAGAATGAGCCCATCAAATGGAATCCCTTAGGTAAACTCCCAGAGAGTATACCATAATCTCTAAAGCATCATCTATGTTAATCTTGTTATAGTCTAAAAGTTTCCCACTCATCAGAAGATGCAACAAGCACAAGTCATCGTCCAGTGTAATAAACATCTTGTGTGTGAAAGACGAAATGATGATGTCTTTGAGTTTCATCTCTCTACAAATGCAAAGAGCATACCACAATTAATTCTAATATAATCAGTTTGGAACATGTCTATTAGTCCAAATAGCCGCAAAACATCCTAAAATCGCTGCTCAATAGGATGCCACAGGCTCGTAATCTTTCGGCCATGGTTGATGGACTTTAAAGCATCACGGTCCTGAAGAAAAATAAATCATCGTCAGAAACTTCTAATATTATAACTAACATCATTTACAAAGAATAAATCCTAATAAACTTTACCTCTCTGTTCGAGACATGTCTGGCAGTATGGTCTTGGTAAAAAGGAAACAATGACAAGTCTGACGGGCCTCCTCCAAACCCACCGGGTTCCTGGGTTACCCTTGTGCATGAGGTGCCTCTAGTGCCTAAATAGGTGAAAGATCTCTCCTACAGAAAGATAGAGGCATAAATGCATGAGTAAATGACACATGTCTCCTACGGGAATAAGAAAGTCGAGATGTATAAGCCCTAGACCTTGACGCTCCCACATCAAATAGTTTAGAAACAACAAGTGTTTGCGATGGTTAAGTCTTTTCCTTTTGAACCAATGCATGTTGTGCAATTTTTATGTGCCTCAATTTGTCTTGCCTATTAGTCATAATGCCTATAAGCAAACCACACAAGCGTTATACATATGAAACACAGTTAAATCAAGTAAATGTTGGAACTAAATCATTCCATACTCCTTAGATTTTGATGATAACAAAGTACTTAAAGAACAAAATGGTATACTGACATTTGTTTAAGTGTGCATGATCGTTAAGTGTAAAAATAACTTGGTTCTGACCTAGTAAAATAACTTATGAAGAAGATACAAGTAACTTAGATTCTAATAAATCATAATTTAATTTTCACATAGAACCTCAACACCTTTTGACTCATATGAAGGTGCAAAAAACACAGGGGGGGGAGGTGAATTGAGTTTCTAAAAATAAATTTTTTCGAAACACAAACACTTAAAATAAAAATAAATGAACACCATTATATTTATCACGGTTCATTGTTAACGAAGTTAATCCAATCCAACCGCCAAGGTGATTTTGCCTTCTCAATAAAGTCTTAATCCACTATAACCAAACTGACTACAATTCACAAAGACAAAATGTCAATATCTTCTTGAGTATACAGACTAACACTTAGTCACTCAAGGAACAAAACCTCAAAGACAAATTTTCAATGACTTCTTGAGTATACAAATTAACACTCAGTCACTCAAGGAACAAAACCTCAAAGATAAATTGTCAATGACTTCTTGAGTATACAGACAGACACTTAATTACTAACAAATCCTCAAAGATAAATTGTCAATGACTTCTTGAGTATACAAACTAACATTTAATCACTAAAGGAATATCAACTTACTGTTGAATATAATTTTGTGTTTATAAAATTGCTTCTCAAAAGAAAATTACACAAATTTAAAGAACAAATAATAACACAACATTATTAAACAATTTAACATAATTTGATTTTTCAGAACAAGTAATTTTCTTAAAGATAAGAAGTTTAATACTTCTTTTTAATATTCCATCTGATATTTTTGTAAGTCTTAGATCAAATCTAACATTCATATAGTTTTTAATGTATCATACATATATCAATTGTGTTTTCTCATTCATTTATATTTTATTTATTTAAAATTATATAAATTTTGATATGGATTAAAAAAGTAAAATATTATTAATTTTATATAAAAAATTAAAAATAAATGACATGTGAGAAAAAAAATCTAAAAAATAACATAAAAGAGAATAATAAATAGTATAATGAGAAAATAAATATGAATATATTATACTTTTTGAAATTTTATGTTGACTAATAATTTAGAATAAATTCTTTTCAAAAATTGATTTATAATTTAAGAAAGAGGATAATTATTTACTATTTTATATATGAGAAAAGAAATGATATACATACAGTAATCACAATCATGTATTCAATTATATCCTATTTTAATTTTAATTTTTTTAATATAATTATAAATTATTGACTTTTTATTAATTGATTATGTAAAAATATGTTACATTGAATATTATTCTCTTTATATATTTAAATTAAAAAAAAAAACTTTTGGTGAGTAGTTGAACATATTTATTGTTTCTGCTAAAAAAGGGAAAAAAAAAAACATATTACATTGAATGTTTTGTTTGAAAAAAACGAATGTAATAATAATACATCAAAAAGTGGGTTATCATCAAAATCATCACCACACCACCACCCGCCCTCGTCGCAATCCTGTCTCTCTCGCTAATTCCTTTTCACTGGTAACGTAACTTCCCCATTTTCTCATTCTGATCGATATTATTCATCCAACATGCGTGTTTTTTTCCTTCCGATCCATATCCTAAAACCATTACCTGATCGCGTAATTTTGTAATACTGAATTTTGATTGATTAGTATGTAATTATTTATGATTATTCAATTCTGATTGTGTTCATGTTTTTGTAATAATTAATAATGTAGTGGATATGTAATATCCTTAGAACTTAGAATCATTTCTAGTGTGAAAAACCATTTCTAACTTGTTTCTTGTTGCTTGACTGTTAGTTAAAGGGTTGTAAACTGGATGATTGAGGCCTTGTAGCATGTCAGCAAATAATCATCTAATGGAACTTGGACGCCCCGCGTCAGGTATTTTGTCAGAGCAATTTTCATTTGTTTTTCTTGACAAGTTGAATCACATGGCTGGCCTTTTACAGGTAGAAGAAGATTGAAAGATTTATTGGTTCAGAAGGATAATCGTGTTTGTGCTGATTGTAATGCTCCAGATCCTAAATGGGCGTAGGTTTTTTGTTCTTGCACTCGTGATTTTTGTGGACATGAATGTTGCTACTGTGAATTTATTTTTGGAGGTGATTTTCAGGTCTGCTAACATTGGGGTGTTTATATGCTTAAAATGTTGTGGTGTGCACAGAAGCCTTGGTACGCATATATCTAAGGTAAACCATTAATATGTACCATAATAAAAAAGAAAACTATTTTTACTGGTTTTCTCATTGCCGTGGACTCATTGTTTCCTCACTTCACTTTAATCAGGAATATTTATTCTTTGTAACGTGAAATGTTTCATGTTTGAACAATTATCTTATGCGTTGCTGTCTTCAACAAATTTAAAAAGTTGACGACTCATTTGTATGGGTTGTTAATTTTCCAGAACTTGTGTTAGAAATGCGTCTAACATGATATGGAGGAAGAGAAAAAGAATAAATAACTTTCACGAATTGCAAACCATGTTTGTCATTCAGTTTAACATTCACAAGATGTCTTGCAGTACATGAAATTGCAGTTACATGTATTAGATGCATGATAGTTCATTAGTTTGGCATTAGCTATGAGAAACTATGTCTAAGTTAAATTTTCAGTTCGCACTAGTATTCCTCGTTTTGGTTCTATTTATAATTTTAAATGTATTCATGGTGGTTTTAACACTCCATGTCTAAAAGGAAGCAAACTATCTTGACCAAAGTCATTGAATTCGAACTCAATATAAAAAATATTAGGTCTTTATAAAATCAACTTATAAAATGAGAAGTGTCGCTCTTTATTAACTCATTTCAAGCCTTCTCTCTTTTCTACGCGAGCCTTGGAGTTTTTCCAACAACTCCCTCATACCCAACCCTTTGGATCGATAACCTCTGTACCATAGAAGGTTTTCATATTGGGCGTACTCATCCTTACAATACTGGTTTGCAAGGCGGGTGTTACTAGGATTAGAGAATAAAGGGAAATTAGAGTAATTAAAGTAGTCATCAGTTGTTATATATAGGAGTTGATGTTGTTATAGAGTATGTATATAAATAAGAGAATACAAAGGCTTGAGAGCATTTTTGAATATTGTAATTGAAAATAGAGTATTCTCTAATGTGAAGGAGAAAGAAACCCTTGAGGAGATATTCTCTCCTATTCTATCCTATTTCTTTAAATTGTTGTTTCCTTGGAATCTAATTCTTTGGTTCCTAACAATTAGTCCTGCATGCTGGATTTTCGAGGAGTGCCTTTTGGATATATTGCAAGGGCTGAAAAGATTTTCAAAGTGAAAGAAATTCATGGGTTTGATGAAGTGCAATGGACGTTCATGAGTATGCGTGGACATTATTGTGGTTTTGTTCTTGGTATTAAGAAAATTCAGATCCAACCTGGGAATCTTTTTCTACAGGTCTGATCAGAAGATTTGGAGGGTGAAATAGTGGCTGTCAGGAAGAACGAGCAGCAATAGAGGGATACAAAACCTACAAACAAAATATTGGCGAAATGATAAAACAAGAAAGGGTGCAACCTCCGTGATCAAGGAAAGTGTCAAAGGGAGTGGCATATCTTAAGGTTGATGGGTTAAGAGGTAAATATCCTCCATAGTATGTCCAACAAGTTGGAGGCATGACCTTCTCCAAAGAAATTGAGGCACTGCTCGAACTTTCACAACATAGCATATATTGCAGTTTTTGGGTCACAGTTTGATCCACCAATTCAAAGGGAACAGAGAAAAATTGAGAGTCCAGCAGATGGAGTTCCTTTGGTTGCAGCAGGTTCATCCAGCTTTCAACAACGGGATCTTGGTGGAATTTATTTTACAGCTATTTAACATGAAGAAACTGAATATATTTCAACCTTAAGGACAAGGTTGTTTTGAGGAGGGATGTATTGCTAGGATTATAGAATAAAGAGAAATTGTAGTAGTTAAAGTAGTCATCAGTTGTTAGAGAAGTTAGTTAGTTGAGGTTGTTATAGAGAGTGCATTAATAAGAGAACACAAAGGGTAAAGAGCATCTTTGAATATTGTAATTGCAAATAGAGTATTCTCTATTGTGAAGGTGATAGAAACCAGAAAAACAAGAACGGAAACGGTATATTATTGAATGGAAATTGGTAAGCTCAAGGCTCAACAATGACGAAAATGGCACAAGAAAAAGTAAACCTCCTAAACCAGAGTCTCTTCTAACTGTTTTCTAACAAACTTTATCAATGAATTCTCTAATCCCTTCCTCGCCCTTTTATAATAGAATACCCTCCCTAAAAATAAGGAGAATGCTAACTAACTCCTATTTCCTCCAGCTTCCACAACCTTCTAGAAGTGTTGATTGTGTGACTTGGGCCAACTATTGAGTCATCCCAACCATTGTGCTATGGTGCACTATCGGAAGGAGAAACCCATGAGGAGAGTTTCCCTCTTATTTCCTTAAAATCCAATTATTGGGTACCTAACAGGGGTGTCACTCTTTATAAACTCGTTTCAGGTCTTCTTTCTTTTCTATATGGGACCTGAGTTTTTCCAATTATGTGTAAAGTATAATGATCACATGACAAATAGGATCTTATGCTATGACCTTGATTTTCCTCTTACAAAACACGGTATTGAACCATATAATGTAACCTGGCCGTGTCTATCAAGTTAAGATTGTGCAAATTTGAATATGATTTTTGTTTGACAGCATTATTTTTACTTTCAGGTTTTGTCTGTGACATTGGATGAATGGTCAGATGATGAAGTAGATGCGATGATAGAAGTTGGGGGAAATGCTTCAGCTAATTCAATTTATGAGGCTTATTTTCCTGAAGGATATACAAAACCCGGACCAGAAGCCAGTAACGAGCAGCGTTCTAAGTTTATACGGTTAGACATGCTTTCATATTCGCAGTGAATCATCTGCATGCCGCATCAGTTAGTTCCTTTTAAAAATCTTATATCTCTATTCACACCACGAAGTAGGTAATGCTGAATATTGTTTTTCCTCCCCACTCCTGCTATATGGTGCTGAATCATTTATTTTCTTGACATTCTGCTGATCTTTCAACCAGTCATGTGAATCCATTAGTTAACTACTTCCGTTTTAATCGTGGCTATTTTGGCTGCAGGTCAAAATATGATTTGCAAGAATTTTTGAAGCCTAGTTTGCGCATTGTGTCTGGAAAAAGCAGCTTATCAAGTTCTTCCAAAAGTAGTTTTATGGATAGTTTTAAAAGCGCTGGCTCACAGAGAATGGTAACGTCAATTTTGCATCAAGTCTTTTGTTTATCTTACTGCTTTTATGAATGAGGAAGACCAAATTTAGTACGCATATTTTTGTGAACTAGATTTCCACTTAGTTGAATCATGTTGTATCCGATGAAAGCCTACAAGTTTTATTATGATAAACAATTTAATATAGATGACATGAAGCATGTTGCATTGTCCAATACTTCTGCAGTAATGGCAATGTAGCTAGTATTGTTAGTGATTTCCTTGGATGGTGATTGATATTGGTTGTAACAACAGGAGGGTATGGTAGAATTTATTGGAATGTTAAAGGTGAAAGTGATTAAAGGCACAAATTTAGCCATCCGGGATATAAAGTCAAGTGACCCATATGTTGTTTTGAACCTTGGCACACAGGTTGGTTGTTCTTCTCATATATTTCATTGAGGAACTTCTGTTTTCTTATCTTTTATTCATAGTTGAAAATCATAAGCGGTGACAATTTTCTTTCTGAAATTTGATTTGGTGCTATGGCTTTCAGACTATACAGACAAGTGTAGTGAAGAGTAATTTGAATCCGGTCTGGAATGAGGAACATATGCTGTCTGTTCCGGAAGATTATGGACAGCTGAAATTGGTATGATTGAATTTTATGTTGTGTATGTATGGTGCACTGCGCTGTTTATTTGTTCTTTTTTCCCCTTCCTTCGTCTATATTTGTGAACATGTTATTTAATCTTATCAACTGGCTACGTTGCAGAAAGTATTTGATCATGACACATTTTCTGCCGATGATATAATGGGGGAAGCGGACATTGATCTTCAGTCACTGATAACATCTGCCATGGCATTCGGAGATGCTGGAATGTTTGGAGATATGCAGATCGGAAAATGGTTGAAATCTGACGACAATGCACTCATCGAGGATAGTGCAGTCAAAATTATTGATGGTACGGTTAAACAAATGATGACGCTCAAACTCCAGAATGTTGAATCTGGAGAAGTAGAGTTAGAACTCGAGTGGATTTCTCTTGATCAATAATAGCTGCTGGAGGAATGTTGTTAGCATATGGAGTAACTTATGTAATTTTTCTCTTATGCTTTTGGCTCATAAACAAATAAATCTGCCTATTTATGTTTTACATCTGTCAAATTATTGAACCAAACATTGGATGCATTTTTTTCATTGAAAAGTGAGAGAAAAAAATGTAGTTTTGCTGACATGTTATAATCATATTACTTTCATGTGTAATTATCAAATTACCAGTGTGCATGTCAATTGGTTTCTGTAAAACTTTAGGCTGAAAAATATTTGTTTCACATTCTTATCACTGTCCTGAAGCTGTGGGTGTTTGTCTAATATTTTCTATTTGGTTTTATGAAAACTTCATAATAAATTTTAGGACGTTAAGAAAATGCATTTTAAATAACTAGACTAGACAGTAATGGTTCATAGAAAAAAAAGATGCTAAAGGTTTGAAACTACAATATAGAAGTGAGTAAGCTTTGGGAAATTTCTTATACCAATTTTCATACGCATCATTTTCATTCAAAAACATGTTTGAAGTGAGACTCATTTCCGCAAAGGATTCATTTCCGCAAAGTATTACTTAGAAGACACTAGTGAAATTTTGAGGATGTTGCAGCCAATAATAAACATTCAAAACTTTTCTTATATCAATGTATTACTTAGGAGACACCATTGAAATTCGGGAAGGCTGAATAACCGATACCTTAAGAAGATAAGTGGATGACCCAAAAGCAAAACCCCTAGACATCAGGGTCCATTTAGCTAAATATTTTTTCAAGGGAGGACTTTGACTCTGGTCCCGATACCTTATAGTAGTAGTAGGAGAGGACCAATCCTGATCATTAGCAATTACAATAACATCCCCAAAAGAAGGTTGGTCTTGACCGAAGGAAACCCAACAAAATCAGGAATGCTAGAACCGACGGGAGGAGGAGTGACGATCTATGTTGAAGAAGCAACATGGACACCTTGTATAAAATAAGATTTAGATCTGCATCTGGTATTAAGATTTGATGATAACAATACATTGTTTCTTAGAGAACAGTTTTTTAATCTAATAGTTTGTCTAGTATGAAGCTTTTGCTAACAGGTTTTGACTCTAAATAAGTGGTGTGTGACATCATCAGTGTCTCAACTTAACACACCCTAACTCTAAAGTTCTGGAACACTCCTAAACACTGGTTATGAAGAACATTTGTCTAATACCTTCTGACTCTGACTCTAATTAAAGAGCTTTTGAATATTATCAAGCTATGGAGATTTTGTACTCTCAAGTTATGAGGTTCTAAAGACCAAGTTTCGAAGACAAGATTCTAAAGACTCTCATTGTACTTTTGATCCTTCTAAGCATGCTTCATTAACACTCATTTTAAAGCCTCTGAAGATTAGAAGATAAGATAAAAAAAAGTTTTACGTGAGTGAATAATATATGATCCAAAATCAAATATTTCTTTCATTGTACTGATTTTGTGGAGTAAGATAGTACTATGGTACCATTTTATCTACCACTCTCACTGACTGTTGGGAAAGAATACAAATGCTATTTTGGAATTCCTATTCTACCCTCCAACAGATCTTTCTATTTCTATATAAGAAAAATCTTAGAAGATTGGAAGAACTTTTCCTGTGAACTTTTGCTTAGAGAACTTGAACGTGAATATTTATAATTGTGAGAAAAGTTGTAAAACAATGGACTTTTGTTCATACACTTGCTTAAAAACACTTTTGTATTAATCATTGTATTTCATTTGTGTAATCAACTTTCAAGAAGACATTGACAATAGGTCTTTGTGGTTGTAATCAAGTTTGGTTATAGTGGATTAAGTCCTTGTGAAAAGGAGAAATCACCTTGACGGATGGACTGGAGGTAGCTTCATTAACAGGGAACCAGAATAAATTGTTCATTATTTTTATTCTAAGTTCCTTGTTCTTTGTTTTGGGCCACAAATTTTTTTTATTCTAGAAGCCCAATTCAACCTTCCATTTTCTTGATTTTCCTTAACCTCCCCCTTGATCCCCATCTCCTTGACAATAACACATACCTTTATCAAAAAATTCAATTTAGAATCTAGTTTATCTGCAAATATCAAGCACCCAATTAAAGAAAACACTATAAGGGGATGACTATATCCTTACCAAAAATCACTTTTCTCTCCAAATTGTCGGTCACTCCCATGATCTCACGAATATCAATAGATTATTTCCTCTACGTGAGAAGGTTCCACCTCAGTAATGTCAAACCCCTTTTCATAGTTGAGACTCCAGTAAAAAGTCTTAAGACCTTTCTTCATCATAACCTCTCCAGGAATGATAGAATCAAAACTAATAATATACGTATGCGGTTCACGATTTAAGTGGACACAATTCCAAGTTTTTTGAAACATATTTGTGCAAGAACGAGAAGATCCAGCAGAAATACAACATTGTGTGGAATGGGCTTCTACGGTACATGGCTTCACCAACACAAAGCTCCTTCAAAAATAGTCCCAACTTCGGAAAAAGGCTAAATATGTGAACTTTTTGACGTGAGATGATGAGCCCTTGATCCCAAAAACTATTTCTAGAGGTGAGTATTACGGCGAAAAGATGGAAAAACATCAGGCATGGGGGATTCTACGACCTATACTCAATCCAAAGTTGGAACACATTTATTAAATCTCAAACACTAGGATGGAACTATGAAGGGGAAACCTTCAAGAACTTCAACACATCCACCTCAATCTCGGATAAGGGCAACCATGTGTTTATCCGGGGAACAAACAATCATAGAAAGAAATGAAGCACTCCTTGACATATCTGTTTGACTGGTTATACATGAAGAACCGACAAGTATGAGGGGCGTCCGAATTTGACATTAGTCGCACTCACAACCATTAGATCACTTAAAACAGAAGGGGTTCCCAATATTTTAGATTCCACCAAACTATATATGTTTGCATCATCCAACTTCACTAGCTTGATTCTTTTAGAGGTATATCACCAGCCCGTAGGATCTCGAAAGGGTTGAGCCATCTGACACCCTCTAGACGAGATCCACGCGCTATGTGATCCTTAATCTCACCATCACTTAAATCCCAACCATAAATAATGTGGTAAGTATTTATGAAATTCCATGCTTCTTCCCTATCCAAAGCAAAAGTCTCTATCTGTGCGGTAATAAAAGTCAGGGATGCTGAATATCGTACAACTATAGATGGTGCAAACCCATAGCTAAGTACAAGATTGTCTTCTACACCCTCATCAGAAAGAATAACATCGAAGGAAGACTCATTAGAGGAACTTTCTCTATCAAAAAACAACTAGAAAGCCTTTCTGACTCATAATCATAAGACACAAGTATAATAATTCAAATTGGTTGGTTCTTAAATAGGAGGTAAAAATTTGAACTAGAGAATGCTTCTGCCCTAATTGAAGCGGGAGAATATCTACTTCCTTAATTACTAGAAAAAACTTATGGGATGGTCATTTATATTAGCCATATAAAAGAAAATATTGAAAGTTATGAAACAAACTCATGGTAAGAAATACACTTGGAAGGAATCTGATGAAGAAGGCATGTTAAGTGCAAATTGAAAAGCTTTGTTTGAGAAAGAAAAATGTTCAAAGAAATTCTTATGAGAACAAAGGAAATTACTCTTGTAAATAGAAATCGACTCTCGGGAATGATGAAAGTTGTCCCAAAACTCAAGAGACCTTTATATAGAGGTAGGTGAGCAGCAAACCCGATCAATGGATAATAGAAAGTTACAAATCAACAACCAGATTTCATCTTGAGAATACAAGCAAACTCAAGTGCACTCGAATGCCTTAGGGTAAATCACATGTTCTAAACTACAAGCCTAAAGCCAGACGCCTGAAAAACCGATGAATTGTTTTAATGACGAGGAAGCATTTAATACACTTGTTCCCCCATTACTTGTATAATTGCTCCATGGCCTTCTTGCTTCCCACTATCTGACGCAATAATTAAATGTCGACCATGACTTTAAAAGACTTTCAGGCTAACAAACGTCCAATAAGTCTTAGAGACAACTCTTATGAGCTTGTCAAAGGACCAATACAAAAGTGAAACCTTGTATGGTCCAATTAAAATTATCCAATGTATATATTCAGCACACGTAAGGTACACTTTTCTGATCTTCATTATTTACTACACTCATATTAGACTATGTAACTGACTTGAACATTAATGAATTAACATTACAGACCACATCACGTCACCGCATCAAATATCCACACTACATTTGCAAAGTCCGTACGTCATCGATCAATACAAATTCTAGTTCTAGTATGTAACAAAATGTATTTTATCCTATTTATCTCCTCTAAAACTTTATTAATAACTTTTTGTCCATATATTTTATGAATACGTTTTCATATACGAATGTCACAAAAACATGAGTGAAATAGTACACCTATGTTTGGCCTCGATCCTTAATGTGCAAGTATTTTTATGCAAGGATGTTATGATATTATTTTGAGTGGCAAAAACCCAAAAAAAAAAATTCATTTAGTGAAAGTCATATGCTATCTTTACTCTTTGCGACAGGTCACTTGTGATTGTGACAGGTCACAATTTAGGGTATTTCTAAGAAGTGAGTCCGTCACTTTTTTGCATGCCCCACCTCAAGCCATAGAAATAGAACTAACTCTCTCAATAGTGTCAAAGGCACTTTCTAACAACCAGATTGCAAATAGGGAGTAATTCGACAAGCAACATGACATTTGTCTATTTCTATTATTTTGTTATACATTGTTTGTTAGTCATAAATCATAATCATACCAAATTTTTATTGACCCATCTTATTACGTAATAACCATAATACTATTTAATCTAACAAACACTTCATATGCAATTAATTAATGTAACATCATCTCACCACATCAACAACCGCAAGTCTTAAAACAAGGAATCTCAATAATGGAAAAAAATTAAAAACCCAAAATAATACAAACCAATAATATAAAATATACTACAAAAAATGCATTATAGTTGTTATACATGAATGAATTTACAAAATGACCAACGACCCTTCACCTTTACTAAAAAACACAACATTAATAGAAAAAGGAAACAACCTAAGAATGGAACATAAGATAAAAACAGCAACAAAGAAAACAACTCACGAACTCCGCACCACCTCAATTTTGTTAGCATTATCATCATCAACACGAAACGAATCGTTTTGTTCTGAGTTTCTTCTTTTGTTCCAAAACAGAAAAAGCAAAACGGAAACCACTAATAAAATGACACCTGTAATTCCACACACCAAGCTTGCCATTACTAACGCTTTTCCCAACCGTCCTCTGCCGTTGCCGCTGGTTTCCGGAGGCACGGAGTCTGTGAGATTCCATAGAGATGCATAGGAAGAAGAAGAAGAAGAGTTGTTGCTGTTGAAGAAGGATTTCATATCCGGGGGAGAATTGGCCGGCGGTGAGGACTGGTAGCCGAGTCCGTGATCGGAAGGACGGAGGTCCTTCCCGGAGGAGATTCCAACGAGTGAGAAAGTGATTATGATTGCGGTGATGAATCCCGTGAGAGATGCCATGATGAGTAAACTAGAGAACAATCCAAAGGACTAGTAGTGTTGTTGTGTGGTTACATTTATAATGTGAGAAAAAAAGGACTTTATGTTTGTTGATTTAGTGAGTTGAAATTGAACTACTACTATTTTATGTGACTTTATTAATGAATGGTATAAGTAAGCAATATTGGATGTGATGTAGTTATATTTGTTGCTTAGCTTTTAAGTATTTGTTCTTTTTGTGACATGCTATAGAATTTATATTAAAGGACCTTTTGGCAAATTGAGAACACCTAAACCTAATGGTGTTGATGGGCATTAGAGTGAGGAGAAAGTAGCACCTACTGGTTTACTATTCAAATAATGTTGATATTAATTGGAAATGTACACTTCGAGAAAATCTCATATCATATAGTAGTGTAAAAGAAAAGGAAGATCAGAACTAGTATATGTATTTATGTGTTTTTTTAAAAGATGCATAAAAATATTTTAAGTTCTTATTTGATTTTTTTTATTTATAATTTTGTGTTAGAGTGTTGTAAAATACAGTTACATTTTTGTTTTTGGAGAATGTAGTTATATTTGAGATCATGTGGTGATTAATGGTATTTAATTATGTGTTATAATAATTTTTTCATAGTAATCCTGTTAGAAATTCATTAAAATTTATGATAAATTTTTATCAATTTTGATGAATAAGATTGTCATCACCGTATAATGACAATGAAAAGAAAGAAAATTAAAAAAGAAAAGAGATTAGGGTTTCATGCAAAGTTTCTCTCTGCCCACACTGTGGAAAAATTTTATTCACTTTGCAACAACAAAATTCTGTGAATACAAGTTGTTATATGTTGATTACAAAAATAAGGGTTACTCCCTCTATTTATAATGAGCTTACTTTCTCCCTAAGCAAAAAAAAAAACCCAAAACTAAAAAATTCTCAAAGTACCTATTTTAGATCTAAATCGAAATTTGTATGTAGCAATCTGCATACAACACTTCGATAGCTATATAACTCAATAGACTAAGATATTTTGACACACCTTATGTTCGAGCAACAACTTGCTTTGACACAATGAATTACACTTTCAATACACCATTTAATTCATTATGTCTAAGCTATCTATACTCATCATATCTCTTAGTCTTTTGAACACTTAGACTTGCACACCCTTCGTTATGATGTCTGCAATCTGTTTGTCAGCTCTGCAGTGTTCCATCTTCATATTCCCTTCTGCTACTTACTCTCGAAGATAGTAAGACCTCATTTTGATGTGTTTGCTTCGACCATGTGTTATTTGGATTCTTCGCCAGATTGATAGCTCACATGTTATCGATCTTCATGGTAATTGCTCCATGATCTTTCCCTGTTTTCTCTTCGATCAAATTCATGTTGCTTGACATGCACAAAGAGAAGAAACTATGTACTCTACTTCGCATGATGATAATACCACTATTGATTCTTTTCTCGAACTCCAAGCAACTAGTGCACCACCTATCATAAATACATACCTTGTTGTGGATTTTCGATCCTCAGCATCACTACGCATACTTGAATCGATATACCCCACTAACTTGCACTCTTTTCCTTTATCATTTGTAGGAAACAGAATGCCATAGTCGAGAGTTCCTTTCAGATATCTTAGTATCATGTTCATCGTTATTGCTTCTTCTTACATATACTCCATGTTTAACTGTGCACTTCACAAATTCCTTTTTCCTTAGAAAACTATCTATTTTCTTATTCCAAACTCTTGGAGCTTATTTGATTCCATACATGGCTTTATCCATCTTATACACCTTTCTGTCTTCGTCATGCTTCACAAACCCAACTGGTTGTTCAACATAAACTTCTTCATCTAAGGGTCCATTTAGAAATGCACACTTTACGTCCATCTGACATATGTGTCAATTGTTCATTTCTGTTATACCAACAATCAGTCTGTTTGTTTCGATTCTAGCCACAGGTGCAAAAACTTTATCGAAGTTAATTCCTTCCTTCTAAAGAAATCAGTTCACCACAAGTCTTGTCTTGTGTTGAGTTACTTCCCCTCTGGGATTTAACTTCGCCCTGTATACCCACTTCACATCAATTGTGTCTTGCCTTGAGGCAATTCAACATGTGACCAGGTGTTGCTATCTTCAATAGACTTCACTTCTTCATTCATTTCTTTCACCCACTTTGAATCCTTCAATGTTTCAGTTGTATTGATTGGTTCGATATATGCATATAAAGCATAAGGTACCATCTCACCTTCATTATCGAACACATAATTTGATATGATCACACAATATTTCAACCTTGCAAGCATGTGTCTTGTTCTATGAGGTTTGCTTGTACTTGGTTGATCTCTAACTTCCTCTGGATCAGGTAAGTCCACATTTTTTGATTGAAATCATATATGAATGTGACAAAGTATTTTCTACCTCAATTGAATCCACCTGGATTGGTCCATATACACCAGAGTATATAATTTAAAGGATTGGTTTCGACTTACTTCATGTATCCTTGTTGAAGTTGTTCTTGTGTTGCTTCACCTACACATATTCCTCACAAACTTCATTTTGAATGTCGATTTCTTGTAATCCTTAAACCATATTTCTTCTCTTCAAGTCTCTGACTTCTCTCAAGTTGAGATGGCCTAGTCAATAGTGTCATATCCATCTTTCCCTGCTAGCAGCAGTCGAAAGGAACTTGTGCTCCATCATATTCAATTCTATCTTGAAGATTAATCTTCCTCTTGTGTCGACGACTCTCATCATCTTGTCTTCGACCAACACTTTGTAATTCTTTTCGACCAGCTGTCGTATACTGAGCAAGTTTCTCTTCATGCATGGTATATACAACACATTGGAATTTACTAACCTTTTTCCATATTTCCTCATAATCAAAACATCTTCAATACCTTCAGCTGCTAGAGTAATGTCATTTACAAATTTTCCCATGTTATTCATTGAGGGTTTTAGGTTGACAAACCAATCTTTCCTTCCAGACATGTGTGATGAGCATCCTAAATCCAAGTATCATTGATCCTTGAATTTTTCTTCATTTGTTGTTGTGACCATCAACAACATCTCTTATTCTTCATAATTTGCAAACTTTGCATCACTTTCTAGATTCTTTCATTTTTCTAAACAATCACTTGAATATTGACCATACTTCTGATAATTGAAACAATGAATGTGACTCTTATCAGGTTTTCGACCATCACCTATTCCTCTAATTTCAGAACCACCTCTTTAGTTTCCTTTGTATTAGGGTCTTCTCTTATTCGACATGATTCCTTCCCGTTGGTTTCCTCTACCATTCGAATTATTGTAGCCTCTTCTTCTTTTGTCGAACCACTTTCCTTTGCATTTACTTTCTTTTACTGAATGTGCTTACAAAGCCACATCACTCTTTGACTTTTTTGCGACTCTTTCAATCATTCTTTGTTCATGAGATTCAAGTATCCCTTAAAGTTCTTCCTTCGACAAAGTTAACATGTACTTCGACTCTTCTATGGCAACTACCACATGGTCGAACTTCGGAGCCAAAGATCTCAAGATCTTTGAAATAATTGCTCCTGTTTTTAACGTGTCTCCAAAAACCTTGATTTGATTCACTAATTTTGTAACCCTAGTGAAGAAATTAGATATGCTCTTGCTATCTTCCATATGAATCAATTTATACGTTCTTTTGTGAGTTTGTAACCTCACCTCTTTCACCTTTTCTGCACCTCCAAAAGATTTCTCAAGAATATCCCAAGCTTTTTTTGCAGATTCTTTGTGTGTTATGTTTTCTTCGCCTGTTACCTTTTCTGCAAGCGGTTCTAATCCTTCTTGAGAATTAGTATATAGATATAAAGGTATGATTGTTTTAGGGTAGGAAGTCCAGAATAATGTGACAAAAAGAAGTTTGTGCGAACACCTTAGGTTCCCTAAAAAGTTATACGAGTCTAACATATAAATTTGTATCAGGGTGCTTGAATCTTGAGAAGTAATCCTTGATTAGTTTATCTTGATAGTCTGGCATAATCTAGATTCACATGCATGTATAATTTGTTGAGAAATAAATAATTTTAGCACCAAATGATGAAAGACGGTAAAAGATAACCGACCCGCTAAGTTGGGCAGCCCTCACCCAGTTATTCAGCCCAAAGGAGATTGATCCCCAAACGTCAACGAAATAAGGGCAATATATAAAATCAAAAGTTTTGAAAATTTCATTGGTAATTAAAATTAGCATTTGCTGCTTATTTGGTGCCTAAACAAAAATTCTTGATTAGTCTTGTGCATGTGATGATCATCATAATTCACATTACCTTAATTTGATTGTCCGAATGAAAAAGAAGAAAATATGAAAAAGACTTAAGTACAGAGCATAGATAGATAGGTATACAAAAAGGTAATTTTAGATTCGTAATGTTATCACACAAAAAATACTCTTGGCGTCACGTGAATACTGGACGAACTACTTCTTCACCAATGTGAATGTAAGTTTTGCGTATGAGTACCGATATACTTTGCCTTTCCTGAGCTCTTTCCTTTGTTGCTTGAGGTCAAGCAACAATCTATGTTTGGGGTGGTTTGAGAAGTGATTTTTACAGCTTTATTTACCATTAATTTTAGTTAATCTTATATTTGTTTTCAAGTACTTGAATTCCTTTTCTTCCACTTTTTATGCTTTGGTTGTATTTCTTGACTATTTACAGGTCCAGATAATAATCAGGAAAAATCACGAAGAACCGGAGAAATTTCCCTAAGTTCAAGGAGGTCTGCTATAGTCGCTCGTAGAAGCTACTACGACTCATAATAGGCATGCAGCAGACCCCTCACTCAATCAGCAAAAATACAAGTTCTAGTAGGCCTGATACGACCACCCGTAGCAAGCAGGCCCTGTTCGCAGATTTGTAAGCCAAGGACCATTGGAGCACTACAGACACCTGTAGCGCCTGCTACAGGCCGTAACAACTTTGTGTGATAAGTTGTACATTTTCTTTGCTTTTCATCAGTGATTTGGACTTAAGGGTGTTTTGGACATTTTCGATCGGTTTTAATTGGTTCAGTTGAATCTGTGTTAGGAATTAAGGGAGACTTTTCTATTTAAGCGTAGTTTGGATAAAAATTAGGGGACTTTTTGGTGGAAGAGAAAACTTACGCGAGAAAAGATTGGAGAAGTTAAGGTATTTGGTGAGAAGCAAATTTCCATGAACGAAAGCAATTAAAGATCCAATTCCATCTCAGTACTTGTAATGCCTACAATTTATCTTTTGTTGTCTTTGAATACTGTGAGTAGTTAAACCCCCATTGTTAGGGGGTGTCCCTGATTTGATTCTTGTAATGGCTTTGAACTTATTATTGCAATAATAGTATTGTTTTTTATAATTGATTTAATCTCATAATGTTTCTAATGCCTTCTCCGTTGGAAAAATGGGGTTTGATTTACGATTAACAATTAGATTGGACCGCTATTGTTAGTGCTTTTGTGAGATTATGCTATATGCTATATTACCTAGGACTAGGGAAACCCTATACCAACAAGAGTATTCTTGATACTTAAAATGTTTGATTTCATCGTAACTTTCTATGGAAGTAGGAATTAGGATGAATTATCAAATGTTTTCCCACTAAGGACTTCGGAGAAAACAATCTAAAGAACCGATAATTAGTTATTTGAAATATATTTTTTAAATAAGGGTTCACAGTTGTTACATAAACGAATTATACATCTTCCCTAGCATGCTATTTCTATTTGTCAAAACCAATCAAACTATCTGTTTATTTTTAATCGCAAATATTTTCATAATTTAGCAAAACAATTCCAAACTTTAATTTTTGTTTAATTGAACAACAATTAGAACTCAATATTAACATGCAATCCTTGAGATCGAAATTCGGGGAGATTTCTTCATTATCACTCCAAAAGGCAAAATAATACACTTGTTATTTTTCTGATCAATATGCATGTATGAAGGTTTTCCACTGATGAATGTTAGAATGTTTGAATTGTGTTCATGATTGCTGATGGAATTATTGATGGATTATTATGGATCATGGTGAATATAAATGTTATAATATGTGATGGTTATAATAATATGATTCACCATTAAATTCATGTTTTGTGTCTTGTGATTTTGGAGAAAATTGATTGGGATCATGTATGGGGGTTAGGGATGAAGGGGAACGATGATCATAAGTGAAAACTAGAAATTTTGGAAAAATAACTTAGATTAATCGATCGGTGTGGGGTTGTAATCGATTTGTTCACCTATGAAAACTAAATTTCTTTTGACTGAAAGCTTAGACCAAATTACATAGATTAGTTTCATTAAAAAGTGGATTTTTGGTAAGTTACATAGACCAATCAATTGGTTACCTAGTGTAATCAATTTGCTCCAGTATGGGAACAAAAAACCAACAAAGCAATAAGTTTGAGACAATCTATTGGTCCCGACAACAATTGATTAATTCACTTGTATTTTGACCATAACGTTTGATATGTAGTCCCAAATGACGCACAACTTGAAGTGTTAGAAAGCTAACACTCAGAGCTATATTATGGTAGTGCTTGGTGAAATAGTTGAGAGGTATGCATGTGCCTATTGTAGGGATAATTTTGATGAATGGTATGATCCTTCAACGAATTTTTGTGTTATTATGATGATGTGTTGATGTTATAATGAATTAACATGATTCAATACTTATAAATATGCAATTTTTTAGTTTTTGATGTTGGTGTTGTTGGTTGATTGTTATAATATTGATTAATAGTTGTGTATGGAAATTGATGTTATGTGTAACGATTATATATGCATGGTGATTATTCTTTTGGTGATAATGCATGTTGTTGAGAATCATGCATCATGGTGGACAAGCTTTAGTCCAATATCGGTAAGCCTTGATCCATGGTGGGAATCGAGTGCGGGTAGCTAATTACATCAAGGAATCAGTGAAGCGTTTCCATATGGCGATTAGCAGTTATTTTTGGTGTGTTCTAGGTCCAAGAGTGAATTCGATCCTATGGTGCAGATTGAGGAGCGAGGTGAACCTGAGTGTTCATAATGATATCGCACGCATAATGAGTAAAATTATGGAGTGCATTGCATACATACACATACTTGAATATGTGATTGGTTATTCATGATGTTGTTGATTAATGGATAATGTGTGTATGTTGTTGTGAATGGGTGCGAGACTATGATTTTATGTGTTTTTTTACAAGATGCGTAAAAATATTTTAAGTTCGTATTTAATTTTTTCTATAATCTTGTTAGAGTGTAGTAAATATTTGTTTTGGAGAATGTAGATGTAGTTGAGATTATGTGGTGATTAATGGTATTTAACTATGTGTTGTAATAATTTTTTTTATAGTAATATTGTTAGAAATCCACCAAAATTTATGATGAATTTTTATCAATCTTGATGAACAAAATTGTTATCACTACACACTGACAATGAAAATAAAGAAAATTAAAGAAGAAAAGAGATTAAGATTTATGCAAAGTTTCTCTCCGTCTATAAACTATGAAAAATCTTTATTCACTTTGCAACTGCAAAATTTTGTGAATACAAGTTGTTATATGTTGCATGACGTTGATATTTTTTGTTGCGTGTTTGTTAAATGTTTGTATTGTTAAAGGAATTTTGTTGGTGACACCTTAGATTATTGTACAATGATTAATATTTAAGTTTCGGTTTCTAGGGTGTTACATAACCAATTACAGACTGCTTGTAACCGGTTACAAACTTCTCGTAACCGGTTACACGCGTATCATAACCGGATATAGCTTGTTGCACTTGCTTCAATTCATCAACCACTGCGTCTCGGCTGGTCACAATTATTTTGTTTGCAACATCATATAACTAGTGACCTCCATTGGAGTGATACCCTTCTAGTATCATCATTTTTGCCTTATCATCCAACTTCTTTCTAAGTTTCCCTGAAACATGTCGATATGCCACGAAATCAAAGACTTTCAAATGGTTCAGGTTCAGTTTGAATCATGACCATGCCTCTTCATGTGTTATCTTCACAAGATTATTTATTGGACATCTATCTAGTAAATAAGCGGTTGTGGATACCACTTCTCCTCACAACTCTTTCAGCATGTACTTCCCTTTCAACATCCTTTTAATCATGTTCATAATCAATCGACTCTTTCTTTTGGAAATATCATTTTGATGCAATGTATAGAGAGGTACTAACTCATATATTATCCTTTCTTCGTCACAAAACTTCCCAAAGTCATTTGAGACATATTCGCCCCATCATTCATTTTGAGAACTTTGAACTTGTGACTGTTTTGCCGCTCAACCATGGACTTAAACTTCTTCAACAGTTTAAATACCTCATCCTTTTTCTTGGTTAGGTGTGTCCATAGCTTTCTACTATAATCAACGATGAATGTGACAAAGTATTTATTGCCACTAAATAAATCAACTTAAATCGTCCCACACACATCAGAATACACCACCTTAAGGTGATGCTTGGTTCTACAACCTGCATCATTGCCCAAATTTACCTTTGTGTTTCTTTTATTGCATACACTCTTCAAAAAATTTAGTCGATATATTGATGAATGACAATCCAGTTACCATTTTGTTCTTTTGCAAATGCATTGAGATCTCTAAAATTGATAAGCCCTAGACGGTAGTGCCATATCCATTCTTCTTGAATAGCCATTGTAGCCAGACTCCTATGATTCATAACATTTAGCTCAACTTTAAAAGTTGTATTGGCATCCATATAAGCTTTAAGAATCAAAATCCTATTTGCATCCATAACGTGTAACGTCTTGTCTTCCATGTGAATCTTGTAACCCTTCTCAAGCAATTGGAGAATACTTAGAAGTTCACATTTTATTTCCATAATGTATAATACATCTTTGATCAAGAAACTTCAAATATCCTTCTTCATGATCAAAACATTGTCGGTACCATCGGTCGTTAGAGTGCTTTCATCAGTGAATTTCACTTTGTTCTTTGTAGCTTGATTGATTTTGACAAACTAAGCATTCTTCCCCTATCATATGTGTAGAACAACTAGAATATAAATACCATTACTAGTCGTATTGGACTCCTTCTCTCACAGTCACCATAACATTTTCTTCTGGATGTAACTGGTAGTTGTCCTTATGTAATCGATTACAACATGTTTCTACAACGTTCCCGAAAATGATGTTGTTGTATTCACCTTCTGTGATCATGATCAAGAGTGTTATCATCATCAAACTCTTGTCTTGCAACATTGGCTTCATTTACTTGAGTTTTTTTTGTTTGCGTTCCAATCTCTTGCAAAATAACCAAACTTTTGACAGTTGTAGAATTGCGTCTTGCTCTTGTCAAACCTTCCTTTTCACCTATAAATTTACCTAGACTATCTTTTTTTGTTCCATCTGCTCTCACCCTTTTGATAAGTCGAATTCTTAGAATTTTGAGACTTTTCCACCAAAATTCTGAAAAATCTTGTTGCTCTTCATGGGCCATTTTTCTTTCGACTTCTTGTTCTTCTCATTGAACCTAGCTTGCAAAGCAATCTCCGTCTTTACCTTGTCGTTATTTTTCTCATTCATCCTTTGCTCATGAGCCTCAAGAGAGTTTTGAAGCTCCTCTTAGCTCAATGTCGCAAGATTATTCGATTTTTCAATCCCCACTACAATATTGTCAAATTTTGCCATCAAAGAATCCAAGATTTTCGTACAACATTATGTTCAGAAATAGTTTCTCCATATAACTTTATTTGGTTCTTCCATTTGAATCAATTCAAGTTTACATTTATGAGTTTGTAACCTCACCACATTCGCCTTGTAAGCCCCTACATATGTCTTTTATAATATTTCTCATACTTGCTTTGACGATTCGCAGTCACAAACTTTCTCAAATTTTTCATCATCCACACATTGATGGATCAAAAACAACGCCTTGTAATCTTTATTCTTTTCTTCCTTATGGGTTGCTTGTTGTGCATTTGTTGCACCTTCTCCAAGAGGATTCACCACATTCTTGGTAACTTCAATAACATCTTGGTAGCCAAACAACACCTTTATTTTCTTGCACCATTTCTCATAATTCTTTGCATCAAGGAGAGGTAGGTTGTAGAGACTATATCATTGAAAACAGAATTCATATTGCACATTACGTGTTTGATAGATCAGAACCAGACTCTTGATGTTAAACGTTAGAAATTAAGATCACTCTTTGATAAACAATAAAGGGTTTTAGTGTGGATAGAGAGAGAGAGTTTTCTATTTCATTCGTTGTACATTACAAGGATACCACTAGGGTATATATACATCAATTGGGATACAAAAGCATCAAGGCAAAAACAAGAAAAAACAAAAATGTTGGACATGTAAGACTGTGTACAATGGGGGTGTTGAATAAATTATTCAATATTTGAATGCTTGTAATGGAGTGTTGAATGAGGTGTTGAAAATGACGTGGATTAATTGGTGTTGAAAAGATTCAACATGTTGAATGAGAGGGAGTGAGAGGCACATACCATACTTTGCAAAATCTTATTGTTGTGATTATTTAGATTTTTAGTGTGTTGTGAATGGTGGTGGGTAGGGTGTTGAATTTTATCAAACAAAATCATTGTAGTGAATAAATGTTTAATGTATGTTGAATTATTATGTGGAAAAAAAAGAATATGATTTGAAAGATAAAAAATGAAGGGAAAAATGTTGAATAATAAAATCATTGTACATAGTCTAACCGATTATATAAAACCTGTAATCAATTACTGCGAATGCATAACCGATTACGCCAACTGCAAAAGCAATTTTTTAACACATTGATTTATTTTAATGTCTGTAACCGATTAGACTATTGTATTAGAGCACTTGAAATACTAAAAGAAGAATGATATCTTTACACTACAAAATGACAACTACACCAAATAATCTTTCTACTCTATTTAATAATCTTTTTTTGACTTTTTCCAATTTCAAAAAAGGTATATATTTATTGTATTATACATGGTGTAAGTATAATGACTTTTTCCAATTTCAAAAAAGGTATATATTTATTGTATTATACATGGTGTAAGTATAAGTGTAAACAATTTGGTGTAAGAATAGCAATCCTCGTAAAGACAATTAAAAACCATCACCTAACATGCCAAAGTCGGTTTGAATCAGTTATGTGTAAGTCACAATAACATAAACTTAACTGCAAGAACACAAGTTCAAATCACGACATCCAAATCATTGTGTTCTTGAAGTCACAATTTCACACATTTTGGCATCATTCAAGGCCATGCTAAATTCCATATAACAACAATCCTTATTGATTAACATGATAATTCATCAAGATCTGGCATGAGAAAACACATTGCTACTCTTACAAAAATGACCCCAAATATGTCTCTAGAACTGCTGCTAATGATTTAATTTTCAAATGTTGTATCCAACAAGAACACAATACACCATAATAATCTCAACTAATTCAGAACAGATACAGCTACTCAAGCTGCTTAATGAACATTATTAATCAAAACAATTTCTAGAAACGAGAATGAAAACTGCCAACACTTACGTCTTTTTCTTACGAGACTATTAAGCATCCTGCATTAGAGGATAAAAACAATATCAGTAAACTTCAACATGCCATTGTTTGTTCTTCTTGAGTAGTGAAAGCTTTTCTTCCCAACTTTCTCCTCTCTTCTCAGCAACCCTTTTCAGTGTTTCTTGGATCCCAGGCATCATTCCTCTCAGACCACAGAAATAGATGTGTGCTCCATTATCCAAGAGTTTGAAGATTTCATCGCTGTATTCCTCAATCTTGTCCTGAACATACATTTTGCCGCCGTTCTTGTTCTTTTCCTCTCTGCTGAGTGCTCGATCGTACCGGAAGTTGTCTGGGTAATCTTTAAGGTATTTGGTGAACTCGTCATCATAGAGGAGACTATCGGCATTAGCGACACCGAGGAAGAGCCATGCCAGTCCGCCAAACTTGAATGTTGGGACTGATTCCATGAACATTCGACGAAGATAGCCTCTATATGGAGCAACACCAGTGCCGGTGGCAATCATTATATGGGTAGCATTTGGGTCGTCCTCCGGCAAAAGCATTATCTTCCCCGAGGGGCCTGCCCAAAAATTGTAAAATATAGTTATGACTTAATTCCTCCCCAAGAAAAAGCAAGTTTCCAATATCATTAAGCTAACAATATTTAGAAAACTTTCACAAATACCCTCAATTGTGCCGTTCACGTTTGGAATTACAGTGAGTTTGTTTGTCGAAACTCCAAATTATAGTTTTTTGCCAAAATTACAGTGGCACACTGTAACTCGGCAATGCTAACCGCGAATCCAAACATGCACTTGGTGCAAGAAGTCAAATTGATTAACCAGACAACAAGTAACAGGTAACATAAGTAAAAAGTGTTTGTGGCTTACCTGCGATCTTAATTTTGTCTCCAGGCTTTGAGTCACACAAAAAATTACTACAAACACCGTTCTTTGAAGGATCTTCCTTCCCTGTCACGGGATCATAATAAACAGCACGACGCACACACAAGCTGGCTGTTTTGCCATCAAAATTGTCTCCATACCTCGTGGAAGCAATTGAATATAGTCGAACATTATGGGGAGTCCCGGGTTTTTTTGGATTCTCACCCTGCCATCCATTCGATAGTATTCATGAGTAGTGAATGAAATTATTCAGAGTTTGACTGGGCGAACTCACACATATGATCTCAAAAAGGTACCATTGTGAATTTACATTCAGTATTCGGATACAAAAAGCGGTAAAAGCATAAAATGGTATCATTAACAAGAGACTTACTGGTGGAATAACGCCATAACTCTGTCCTTCCCAGTAAGGAACATTTCCATCATGATTGATCACGATATGACAAGTTTCCCCAGGAGCCTTTGGTCCTACTAATCTTTCAACAGAAACAATTGTTGCTGTATAAGGCTCTTTAGGCTTGTGTAAGTTCAATGGAGGCTCTGTAGGATTTTCCAATTCTAAAGGGGAAACAGCAACTTTCGGCTCACTTGCTTGTTGCACTGACATGCAAATCACATCGTGATTTCTCCAACCACGGTTCTTAGCTTTCATGTCCAAAGTAATTACCGGCGCCCATGATTTATCCCGGAGGTTTAAGTTCGATGCCTGCAACAACAAGTGAAATTCGTTTTAAAAGTACACATTATATAAATCAAATAAGAACGACATCCAATGTAAAACTTTGTCGAGTCTCTATGACATGGACCAGGTGTATAGAAAAGTTTAGTTTCTTCTGAGCTCATTCAGAAAGAAACATCCAAAAATCTCAATAATAGTTCCTAAAAGGTTTCTCAAAAGCCATACAGTTTAACTAATCAAAGTAGATCCTTCAAACAGTTGGTGTTTCCGAAGGAATGTGGTTGGACCTAACTCAAAACATATACTATCCGATGTGGGACTGTCACGCCCAGGACTCGACACATGGAGGTTGGAAATAAATGATGGGTGACCCGTTAGCAGAAACCCGATAACATGTGGCCCAACCGATCTTAAACTAAACTCTGATACCATGCTGAGGATTGTAAGAACCGCCTTGTGCGATACTTACATAGCCATGTTAAGGCCATATATCATCCGACACACAGTCTTAGACACCACTAACATAAACATAGACAAGTAAAGTCATTGATATTACCGACCATATTTGCAGAGTAAGTAGAAATATCAAACCTTAAACGCAGATCTTCTGACGGAGAAATCACTGTTGACAGGAACAGTTACAGCTATCTACAAACAAACAAAAAACACAAATCGAATTTAGTTCAGTAACCAAGAATCTCAAAACATACAACCAACCAAAAACTACAAATTGGGATAAATTTCTCAGCTTTGAAGATTCATAATAAATATTCATTCACCACCCTAAGAAAAAACAAAAAGTAAAGAAACATATAAAAAGGTGAAATTTTGACTATAGATTGAGTGACCCAATAGTAGATAGAAAGGAAAAAGTGTAAGAAGATGGAGAAAGAGAAGTGGGGTTACCCGAGACACTGTCAAATGAGACATGGTGAAAATGAGTGTGATCTGAAGAATAAGAAAAGAGGTTGATTGATGAATATATAGTGGTAATAAACAAAACAAGTGAAAGAGGAATTTGTGTTTGATGATCCTTTGGAGAGAGGGAAAGGTCGGGTTTTTCCCTTTGGCTCCTCGGAGTGTTGTTCCTCAGTCGTTCACCCACCAACCTATGCCAAAACTAGGAATTGCCAATTCTCTTTTTCCAAAACAAACAAGTCTATTAATTTTATTATTATTTGAATTAAATAATTATTTTTAGGATTAAATATGTTTTTAGTCCCTATGAGGAACGTAGTTTTAGTCTTTGTTGTTAAATCGAAATATATTTTTCAATGATGATTTTATAGGTGAGTGTAAAAAATTATAAAAAGTTTTTCGAAAAAAAAAGAAATTAAAATTTAATTTCTAAATAGAGATTTTTATTGTTTTTATCATTTTTGAAAAAATTCTAAATTTTAATAAATAAATATTGTATAATATTTTGATGAAAAATAAATTATTCAAAAATTTAAAAATTTAAGAATAATTAAATTATTTTAAAATTTTTAAAAAATAACAAGGATAAGAATCATTATTCAAAATTTTTTTTTATAAAAATCAAAATTGTAAGATCACATATTTACCAGGATTAAAAACATATTTAACCCTTATTTTTATATTATGCATCAACTAAAAGTGATACTGATCTTTTAGGTTTTTTTTTAAAAAAGGTAACTAATAATTTCACAAGATTTCAACGTTTTCTTTTAAGCAACTAATTTGTTATTGTTTTTAATTATGAGGTATATGCGGTTAAAAAAATAAGAAATTAATAAAGCGTGAATATGTTTAACAATTTTTTTCATCTAATGTTTGTGTCTGATAATCGGTGGTGTTGTGTTGTGTAAAGTCAGATAAGATTAAGTTTGTACTGTTTGTTGTGAAAATATGCAATTATTCACTGAGTGTATGTTTGGATGTATGGTGAAGTGAATTAATTTTGATAAAATTGAGAGTTTGATAGAATTGATTTTTGATAGAATTAAATTTGATGGAATTGATTTTTGGTCTCTCTATATTAAATTTCTTAACTTTTTAGTCTCCTTTAAAAAAATTAACTATTTAGTCCCACAATTTTAAAAAAATGTGATTTTTTTCAAGTCTCTGTCCATATGACAGACTTTTTAATGAGTTGGCACCCCATTTGGGCTCTCAGTCAGATGACACCTCATTAAAATTAGTTTCTTATTAATTTTTATTTTTCATTTAAGATTTTATATTTTCATAAACATTTAATTAAAAGCTATTAAAATTAGGTTATAAATTTTTAGGGTTCATCTTCTTCATAATTTCTTACTCCCCTCTTCTCCAGCTCTATATTATGTCATTCAATCTCGCTTCAATCTCGCTTCCTTTTTTCTCTCCATTCAATCTCGTTTTTCAGTCTTGTTCAGTGACTATGCTTAAAAGTCATTATTCTCAGAGACACGCGTTCATATACCTTTCGAAGCGAGTGCAGGTGTGGGCTTGAAGCTCCATTAATGATAATATCATGGACGAATTCCAGTCCATACAATTCTCTAATTTCACTTTTAATTCTTAAATTATTATAAACATTTCTTGAAGTGTCTAAACTCAAATATAAGAGCACCAACATCTACTAAATGTGTTTGAATCAATTTTTTACATTTTATTTTCGCGTCCTAATGCAAATACACCACGATTTTTTAACGCAACATATTCTAACTTTTATTAAATGTGCATTTTTCTACTTTTTACTATTTTCGACATGGAAACAATTTCAAACGTAGAAAATATATATAAAAAATCTAGTTAATATATTTTGAATTTAGATCATGCTAAGATGTGTTATAAGAATACATATTAATATGCTATAATTAAAAAATACATATGTAATAAAATAATATTTAAAAGTTTAACAAATTGAATTCACTTATTCGAAAAGAATATTTTTATAAATAGTATCTTTAGCTGCATGTAAGTTTTTGGCTTTAAAATTTTATTTCATTGACTAGTCTTTATTAATTTCCTTCATTAATTATTTTTCTCTTTTTATCTGTGTAATTTGGGTGGGTGTCGTGTGGATTGGTGGCAGAAGACACAACTACAGCACAAACACAGACACAGTACTTGTAACTCACAAAATCTTCTCTTCAATTCATCACCACACTCCCACCAATCTCAACAACGATTCACTTCGACCCTCTATCATTTTCAAATCTCACTACTTTCCATTCTTCAAGGTTTGTTTTTTTCTAACCTCTTTTCATCTTTCTTAATTTTGGATGCTTTGAACTGTAACTCACCTCAACATAAACCTCTCCTTCCAAATTTTTAATCTTTTTGGGTTTTTCTTTCTGGGTTTTGCTTTTTCTTACTTAATTATGATTTATCTTTTGCCTGGGAAATTTTGGATTGGAAAAGGGACGATTTTTTCTTTCTGATTTATATATGTTGCATGTCTTGAATATATTGGTTTTTATTCATTTTAGGTTTTCAATTTTCATCAAGTTTGAGTGATAGATATATATATATTTTTTATTTTGTGTAGTTTTTGGGCTTATTGTGAAGTTCTATCTTTGTGTTATTAGATGGTTTTGTTTATGATGAATCTTTGACTTTGAGCTTGATGCATGAGATTGAGATTCGACCCGTTAGAATTAGACATCAAACATAGATTTTATTTAGAATTGTCATCTTGATAACAAGGTTAATGTATTGATTAAGATTGTGCATGTTTGAAATAGTATCCACAGGCTGAATTGGGAGACAGGTGAGTACTGTAGTTTTGTTATTAGTTAGAACTTGTTTTGAAGAACCAACATGGTGTTGGGAGAGCTGGCAACATGACTCTCCCCCAGAAAAGAACTAACCTAGATTCGATCTTGGAGTCGCCCATTTAGAGGCAGTTCAGCCTTAGTAAAAAAAAGACCAGATGTCTCGCGGCTGGCTCGAGGTTTAGTCCCATAGAGGGTCCAAAAATCCTAAGCCGTGGGGATAATTTTGGGCGGCTACTAGGGTCAACGATTTAATTACAGTGGATTAGCAAATAAGCATATTATGAGAAATGAGTGTCAATTTTTATTTTGAACATGGATATACTATGACAATTTACAGTTTTCCTTTTCTTGTTTTGTTGGATTGAGAATTTTGAATGAACTTAAATGGATTGATGGTTTGTTTTGAGTCACTCATCGTAATCCAATCCATATGATCACGAGGGTTTGTATACCTTAATCTATAATTGAATCTATGGTAATGATTGAGACTGACTTATGCAGTCTCTTTTAGTGCACCTTACTTGTATTCTATAGAACATGAAAGTAAGCAAACTTGCTATAGTCTATGCCCTCTTAGTTTCAATAATAGTTGCCGTGTTAAATGATTGCTTAGCTAGCTTTTCATATCATCCCTTGTACATGTGCTCAGGGAACTGGTGAACGCTTGATAAAAATTGTGACAACTTGGTGATTTTGCCTAGTTCTATCCACCATTTGCGAGCTTCATTATGTCCTAGAAATTTTGTCTCCCATTTTTAAAACACAAGTGTTGTGAATTTATATTGCAACGAATCGTGATCATGTTGAGGTGGAATTGAGGAGACATCAGTAATCTCGATGTTTATACGATGTCCCATATTACGTCAACTTTTGTATCAAAATAGCAACTCAGCTATAATTGCATAGACTACTAGCTTCTGCAAAGTTTTTCATTTCCTTTTCTGAGATTCCGTCTTGTCTCCGCACAGTGTATACCATGAAGCTGCTATAATCTTGAATTTTGCTAACAGTATTTGTTCTGCTTCCAGATTTGGACAGTGTGCATGTGAATCAGGAAACCATGACTTCTTCTACGCATGATCCCACAGGTATTTACATGTAGAACTCCTTTATCCAATTTATTATTTTAAGCTACCTTTTTTATTTCTAGTAAACGAATTAATTCATTTCCCGTTATTGAAAAATTTACATAAAGGCTATTGTGCATTTTATCTCCAAATGTTGACTTTGTTAAAAGATTATCTCTTTTACTAAACGCAAATGTTGAACTTTTGTGTTCTTAGTGTATTGGATGTTTCTGTATTCTGGTTGTTGTGTATGCTCTTGTCATAGCTTCTTCACCCATTTATTCTCTAGGTTGTTTTTCCGTTATTGTCTTATTAATCAAATTTTTGCATTGAGCTTCTTTGCCATGCTATCTGAAGTTTTATGTTTTTCTTAAACCGATGACTTTGTCCTATTCCCTGGCCCCAAAAGAGTGCAAAATGTAATATCTGAAGCCTGAAGTAATCAAACAAATTCTTGTCCAGATAACGAGGCTGATGGACAGGAGCAGTCAGAATCACAGATGCAGCCTGTATCTGCAAATGGAATTTCTCATGCTGGTATTGATACTCAGGTTGTTCAATACGGACCACCTCCACAGCTTGGCCCTGGACATGCTATGGTATGAACTTTTAACTGCTGTTCTTTTCATTTTGTCTTTATAAAACAAACTATGTTTGCTCAGTTGTTTGCCATCCTCGGTTCTCTCATCGGACATGGCAACTTGATGTTTGATTATTTCAAAGTATCTTTAGGAATGTTTTTTGTTTAGGCCGCAGTCATTCAGTGTCGTTCATCTCGTTGTAGCTATCACAGAAATACACTGAGTCTATTTTATTATGCCATTGAAGAAAATTGGTTCTGAAATCATAATATGATATTTGTTTCCTAAGTTTGTTAACAGCGGGGAGTTTGGAGTGGAGGGGAAGGAATCCTCCCTTAAGACCTTTAAAACCTTCCAAAATCCTCCCAATACATTTTTTAGTTCTCTCGTATTAGAGGGTTTTAGTTTTTATGAATAATAATAACTTCCTTTGAATTCCACTTCCTTCTTTTTGGGAAACCCGTCTCCTTTCCTCAAAACTCCCAAACAAAGCCTTCAAAGTTCCCTATCAAGGGGGAAGGACTAAGCCACTTAACTACTTTACTGAGCATTTCATACTACTCGATGTGGCACAAAGACATGCCATACTACAACAGTTTGATACAATGATAAGCTGATTGAGGAACAGTTCAATACTACCAAGATTTCCCTTCTTTATTTCTGAACAGTAGGCAGAGATTAGCAACGAACAGACGAGCAGAGCCATGAGGTTACAATTTGGAAAGGCGGCGTGGTCGTGTGGGGATGTGGTTGTTTCGGTGAGACCCACAACGATTTTGCTTTGAGAGCACAAGTGCGATTGTAAGGAGGCCCTTTTGGGTGCTACATGCAATTGTAGCCTTGCGATGACTTTTGGTCAAGCTGCATTTGTGTTCCAATTTGGCCCTTTCTTTTACGTGACAGAATGAACACAAACTCACCATTCTGAATTTATTAGGAGATGAGGTGGAATTAGCAAAATCTTAGGAGAAAACGTGGAATTAGCAATGAACAAGTTCCGTTTTGGTCAGAAAACAGCTTCAACCGAATATATAGAAATGAATACAAGTTGTTCTAAAATAAATTCCAACAATTAATGTTAAAAATGGGTCAATGTTTCCGATAATTAGAACAGAAAAAATAACAATTGTTTCTTATAAAAAGAACTACACTGCTTGATGCTAGGATTTTCTCAATGGTCATAGAAACTGTTTTTCTTTTTACTTCACTGATTTCTGTTACTTGTGCATTTTATTAAAGGTGCCACCTGCTTATCCATATCCGGATCCCTACTACAGAAGCATGTTTGCTCCCTACGATGCACAAGCTTATCCGCCACAGCCCTATGGTGGACATCCAATGGTTTGTACTAATCTCCTGCTATCAATTTTTGTAATGTATGATGGCTTCTTGTCAAATCTATTTTGTGATCCTCATTATTGAACCATATCCTTTGCCAGACCAATCTTCAGCTAATGGGAATTCAGCATGCTGGTGTTCCTTTGCCAACTGATGCAGTCGAGGAGCCTGTGTTTGTCAATGCTAAACAGTATCATGGTATTTTAAGACGCAGGCAGTCTCGTGCTAAAGCTGAATCAGAAAAGAAAGTTACAAGGAATCGCAAGGTATGCCATAATCCCTTTCTTTCAAATGACGCCAAAAGTTGATTTTGATGAACTTATTTCACTCCCATTCTCCCATGCATCATGTCTGGATATTATACTTATTTGATCTTTAAACCAATATTTCAGCCATACTTGCATGAATCGCGACACTTGCACGCACTGAAAAGAGCAAGAGGATGCGGAGGTCGGTTCCTGAATTCAAAGAAAGATGAGAATCAACCGGAAGAGGTTGGATCAGCTGACAATTCACATTCCAATATCAATCTCAATTCTGATAGAAATGATCTCGCACCATCTGATAATAATTCTTGAAAAAAGTCAAAGAAATGGTGATGCTATGCATATCATGAGACAAATCACCAACCAACCAACCAGCCAACAGCAACCTGAGATATATCTTTGCTGATGATGTTTCATTGTGGCAGTGTACAATTCCATATGTATAGGTATAGGTTTTGTGTGGTAGCTAAACGCAGAGGAGGTTGAAAGACAAAGCAAGTAAAATGTAAAATGAAGTGATTTAAGATCAAATGTTATCTCCAATGTGATCCTTTCTAGCCTTTGTAGGTGAGATGATTGGTGAGGTTATTATTGTATGGCCATTTCTTTGTACTATTTGGTACTATGAAGAGATTAGAGATTATCAAGAGTCATTATGGTTTGTTTGGATCATGTTTGTTTAGCTTGTGAAGAGACAAATTAGCTATTGTAATTTGTAGAGCTTTTTCATAAACCCAGGAAGGTGTTAGATTAGCTTCTAATTTAAGGAAACTTCCCCATCAAAATATGTTTATAATTTTTCGCCCAAGACAAAGTCTTCAAAAACTTATAGGTGTTTATAGAGAATTAAATGGAAGAATTCGATGCAAATACAATCCTTACAATAACTAATATTTTTATTCACACACAACTCATTTGTTTTTATGCCAGACCTTAACGTTATGTCAACAAAAGAAAATGGCCATACAATAAGAAGTGTAGTTTCTGTTTGGATACTTCTTCTGATCTGTCTCATATATAAAATTGGCATTGTTTCCTTCATAAAATCATACATAGATCTCATAAAATTAGACTCATCCAGAAGGCTAAATCTAGATAAAGGATGAAATTCTTTCTTCAAGATTGCAACTAAGAGTGAAGCTGCATCTTGGTTTGAAACAGGAACGTTAAAAGTTTCTCATATTATCGAATGCTAAATGATAAGAAGCAGATACAAAAAGAAGCTTACACATAGAGTGAAAAACAAATTTATAGAAGTATACTATCGGATTAATCCGGAAATATATTTTCAGATTATTTTTTTATATATATGAATGTATGTGGTATATATAGGGTGAATCTGGAAATGCATTTGTGAATTAAATTTTGGAAAATAAATATAGGGTGAGACTCATTTAAGATGTGTTTTGGTATGAAAAATGTGCATCTAAATATGCACTTTTAAGTTTTAAGAGCAGCTAGTAGTAAGTTTCTTTGCCCAGTCGCAAACTATCACAAAGTGCATTGAAAAATAGTTTCGTTGGAGTCCGTCCGACTGTTCAACGTTTCAATGCACTGCAGCGGTAATTTTAAATAAAATAATAATAAAAGTAAAACTAAGTCATTAATGTAGCCGTTGCTGAACGGATCTTTTATACTTTTTATGTTAATAATTAATTTACTTATAAATAGAACAAAATGAAAAAATTTATACTCATATTTTCTCTCATAATTTAATTTCTCCCTTACAATTTTATCATTTTATTCATAATATTTTAAATTTTTCTCTCATAATTTCATCTTATTAGCCTTCAATTTATCATATATTTTATCTAAATTTTCATCTTCTTAGTTCAAATTATTATTGTTAAGGTCAAATTGACCCTAATGAATATAATTTTCAACAATCTATATTTAATCTCATACAAAATTATCAAAATCCTAATCCTCAAAATTTCCAATTTTCCTCACCGCCAACAAACTCTACTGCATTTTTTCCGTCCCCAAACAACCCAAATATGTATTTTACACTTCAAAATAAATACTCATGGACTGAACTATTCTCGTCATGAACCCTAAACACCGATTGAGTTTATGTCCGAACGTCAAGTTTCACAATTTTCAATTCAAGTTGATATCGAAAATAGTACAGTTGAAAAAGAACAAAGGTGTTCCGTTAAAAAAAAACTCGAGAGGTATTCACGAGTGAAGAGGATACACTTCTTATGCAATCATGACTCAATGTTTCAAAAGATCCTATTATGGGAGTTGATAAAAAAACCAACGATTTTTGGTTAAGCATCACTGATATAACCAATATCGTAGACAGTTGCGAGAAAAGTTACAAGGCCAATTAAAATATCGATGACATCGAATAAATGGCCTTGTTCAAAAGTTTGTTGGGTGTTACAAATAAACTGTCCATAGAAAAAAAGTGGTCAATCAAAAAAGATATTTTGGCTAATGCACATGCCTTTTTTTTAAGATGAAGGTATATCATTTAATCTTGAGTATGTATGGCGATTGTTAAAAGATGAACCTAAATGGATGGGAGCATCGACTTAAAATTCTTTTTAAAAAAAAACAAAGAATTCTTCTAGTGGGGCACATTCATCAAGTTATGAGTATAACTCGTCATCACCAATGGAGCGTCCAATGGGGCAACAAGCGGTAAAAAGGAAGAGTAAGGCAAAGAAAAATGCAAATGCATCTGAATCACCTTCTAATGTCGTGCAAGATACATGGAATAAAAAGAGTAGCAACAATGGAAAGACTAGCTCAATGTAAGGAGGAAGAAATGGATTTAAGGCAATACAATTAATCATGAAAGACACTTCTACGATGAATGACATTCAACGAGATGTTCGTGAAAAATATTGTAATAAGTTGAGATCAAAATATGGGTTTTAGTCATGATGAAAAATTGTAGTATTTGTCATGTATCAACATCAATGTAAATGGTCATTAGTACCACTTTAATTTATAATAAATATTATGTTGTTATTCACCAATGTAAAATAGTCATTAGTACCACTTTAATTTATACTAAATATTATGTTGTTAGACAAACTAGTCATTAGTCAAACTCGTTATTTATATATATGACCGTCTTTGAGGGCGTGCAAGACGGCCTACCGCACAAGACCTCAAAATATTTAAAATTAACTTATAATTAAATAGAATTTCATAAAATATTTTTTAAGTTAAATAGTAATTATATAGGGTCTCTGTTTATTTTGTCGGTGCTAAATTATATCTAGCTTCAAAAAGTAGGAACACATCTTAAAATAAAATAGGAGATAGAAGGACTTAGTACTAGCCATTACATTAAATTGAGAACTATGACTACATGATTCATTATTTAATATAAACCTCTTTAATTCTTCTCTCTCTTATTAAATAATTTATTAACAAATTCATTTAATTGTTAAATAATATCGTTACAAATCTTCATAGTAAAGTTTGTTGGTACTATCATTTATGGTATAATATAATCCTAAAACAAATATTCTACTAAACTAATACTCCCTCCGTTTCTTTTTATTTAAGTGTCGTTTTAGAAGATTTTTTTTGTTTCTATTTAAGTGTCGTTTTTAACTTTAATGTCATAATTTATCAATTATACCCTTACTTTCTCAATAAATGAGAGAGAGAGTGTATAAGTGAATTTCTTATAAAAGAGAAAATAAATGAGGGTATAATAGAAAAATTAACTCTAATAATCCACTATCTTGGTTGAAGAGCTTTATGCTAAAACGACAATTAAAAAGGAACGGAGGGAGTACTAGTTAATACAGAATGAAAATATTATTAGTAAAAACAATTTCCACTTCTCATAAACCCTATTCTCCTATTATTTAATCCATAGTTGTCTGTGTAAGCTATCAATTAAAAATTCTTCAGCATCATCTCAAATCATCTCTCAAGTCATAATTCTTTCATAATTTTTTGTATAATCTCTCAATTCAATTTTTTTTACTTCATCTCAAATCATAATTGTCAGATATCATCTCTAATTTTTTTATTTTTTTTTAATAGAAGGTTAGATATATATAAAAAGAAGCATTACAAAAAGGGGAACAAGTTAGCCCCAAGATCACGAAAATCTAAAAAAAGGTATACCTAACCTATTCTTCACAAAATCACTCCGTATAAACGGAGGAATGAAATAAAATAAACTCACAGAAGCAAAGCCAAAGCCAAAACAATGTTGGGAATATAAATGTAAAAAAGAGTTGAGTGATACAATAATTCCACCTATTACGGAAAGCCGAGGGACACAAAGGTTGGTAAAAGCTTTGACCACCGACTAGAATCGCTTCCAACCAAAGCTTGTTCCAACCATGAGCAATACCAATCTCCATAGCAAAAACAACGGCGCCAAATTCACGAACGGAAGAGGTGCTTTAGCAAAAGCATAAAGGAAGTCACCCGATGATTCCAAAAATTCCACCCACACCAAAGATGAATCATGAATGAAAGCGCCATCGTGTTGCATTTCACCCAACCAACAAGCGGAACCCAAATAACCTCCTTAATTGAAGGAGCCTTAGGCGACGAATATTCACATGGCCTTGATGTAGTAAAAGTCCAATAAGTTAATTTTGGCCGACTTCACGAGTTATTACCGACAAAGATCACTTGAGCAATCCATCTAATAACCATAGAAGCGGAAAAGGAGATGTTGTTATGCATCACTTGATTTCTTGTTATCCAAACAACGAGTTGATAACGCAAAAAACGAAATGCGGGCGCGAATTAAGCCAAGAAAAATTAAGGAAAAACAGAAAAAAAAGCCAACCAATCCAAAAGAAGGAGCATTCAAAGAGAAGATGATGGTAGGAATCAGATTAGTGTGGCAAAGGCAACGAGAGGCAAGGCAATACCACATCCCATTAAGAAATCATCTGGGGATTTTCGATGGAGCATCTTCGCACAACCATGGACCGCTCGGAGGGATGTTACGGTTCCAAACAAAGACTCAAGATCATAATAGAGAGAAAATCATAAGCATCTTTAAAGATAGAAAACCGTGGAAGTGTGGTTCCAACCAAGAAAATTCGGTCATCCACTAAGGGAGGGTTGAAATTCTCCAACTACGCAAAGAAGAAAACAATGGTACCAAAAGGAAAGTTCCAACATCCATTAACGGAGACCTCCGCGTGAGCGGGTTTATGTGATGGAGTCAAGGCACGCTAAACTAGTATCGGCGATGGCCCAAGAATTTAACCGTAATTTAACCATTATTAGACCCTACGCACCGTTAGAGTTATCCAATAAAGTACCAATCGATCCCTTAATGCCGGTCCAAATGGACGAGAAAATATGGTACTTGATGAATCCAAAAGGCTGCAGATTCTTTGCGAGTAGCAAAGCCCAATCCTCATTATTGTTGAAAAATCCCAAGCAAGCTTTTTGTCGCCCATTTAATCGATCGTAGTCCTAGACCACCATTACCACGGCCACACCTTCTTCCAAGAGACGACACACACAACGCACTGAAGTGTCACCGTCCAAATGAAATTCCTACAGCTTTATCAATGCGACAGAGCGGCAATAGCCAACAAGACATGTTGATGGAGTACAAAATCATACGAATAATAGATTTAAGCGTTAATCCCCGCCATGGATAGGCAACTATCCTTCAAAGAGGACATCTTCGCAATAACTTTGTCGGCAATAGGATTAACGTGATGCAATTTGATCCTACCCTTGAAAAGAGGAATACCGAGATAATGAAACGGCAGAGTTCCCAGATGAAAACCAGTATCATTCAAAATGCGAGCTCTCTTCCTATCAGACATGGAACCTGTGTAAATATAAGACTTGGCAAAATTGATGTTCTGACCCGAGGATAACGAATATTCCGAGAAGATTTTCTTGAGGACTTGGATGTTAGAACTCTTCCCCGAGCAGAATAGAAGAATGTCGTCGGTGAACATGATGTGAGAAGGCACGAAGTTGGACTTGGAAGCCTTCAAGAGATCTAAATTACCATCTTGCACACAAAGATACGACTTAAAACATCTTCCGGAACAAAAAGCGGCAGAGGTCGCCACCACCGCGCAGGAGAAATAACCATGAGATTCACCATTGAAAACAACAGAAAGGTTAGCCGATGACGTAATGGTGAAATCCAAAGCATCCAAACGCCCAAGACCGCAGCGAAAGTCCCAACGCGGTGTCGAAAGCTTTGATATGTCGATTTTAACGTACCTACTACTTACGATCCAAAGACGTTGTGCTTGCGGCGTGCAATCTCTAATATTTCTACCGTGCACAAACCCGCGTTGCTCTTTAGATATCAGAAACGACAAGATAGATGCAATCCTGTTGGCAATGATCTTCGTAATAATTTTGAATTTGAAGTTAGACACGACAATGGGGCGAAACTTGTCCATGGAATTTGCCTCTTCCACTTTCGGGATAAGAATTAACTTGCTGGCGTTGAAGTTAGGGAGAATCCATCCGGATTTGAAGAACTGCAGAACCGCAACACAAACATCGTCTTTAATAATGTTCCAATAGGTGTGATAGAAAATACCTCCAAAACCATCCGGCCCCGGAGCACTGTTTTTCTTTAGGCTCAAGACGGCTGAATGTATCTCTTCGACGGAAGGAAGAATTGTGAGAGCCTGATTCATGGCGTCGGTGACCAAAGAGGGAATAAAATCGGAAGCAATTTGAGAATGACAGATTGTACCTGCAAAACAGAAGAGATTAGTATAATAAGTCGTAGCTAGATTGGCCATCGCAGCATTGTCCGTGATCTCCGTGTCACCGTCTAAAAGCATGGGGATGGAATTCCTTGCATTACGGATCTTGGCGTATCGATGAAAGAAAGTAGTGTTGCGGTCACCATCACTGTGCCAACTGAGATTAGCCTTATCAGCCCAGTATGCCTCCTCTTGCATAAGGGAGGAATCCAGATCAGCCTGCACTTTTTTTCTCTTGATCACGCAAAACAGTGTTACCTCCATTAGATATAATAAGCTCTTGAAGCCTATTTAATTCAAGTTTCTGCTCCTGCACTTTTACATGGATATTACCAAACGAATTCCAGTTCCACTTTCTCAAGATGGCTTTGAGAGACTGAAGCTTCTTGGTAAGAATCCACATGGGGCAACCAACTACCGGGACGGACCAACTGTCAGCGACAATGGCCTCATAGGAATCATGCAGAGTCCACATTCTGTAGAACTTGAATTGCGACTTACGCAAAGTTTGATTTATCGTCGAATCCAAAATGATGGGATGATGGTCAGAATGAAACCGGGGAAGCACGAATACCCTCGCAGAGAAACTATTGTTAAGCCAATTCATGTTGCAAAAGGATCTGTCCAGTTTGCGTTCCACAGAAGCAGAGCCGTCACGACCATTATGCCAAGTGTAGAGACAACCTTTAGCAGGCAACTCCAACAGATGGTTATTCTCAGCCCAAGAAGAGAAATCCTTCATGGGGGTTCTGCATGGATCACAAGTCCCCCTGTGCTCATGAGCGCCGAGGATAGCGTTAAAGTCCCCCACGAAACACCATGGAAGATTAGAGTTGTTGGTTTGGGAAAGATCCTCCCAGAGGCTTCTTCTAAGGATGTGGTTTGTTGAAGCGTAAACAATAGCGATACCGTAAGTTTTGTTTTCCAACAGGAATGTGAAAGCAACATACTGACTAGAGGAACTAACCACTTGAGGATCAAAGTTCTGGTTACAAACACACCAAATATTTGGCAAGTTATTAGATCTATCGTTCACTGCAAACAACTTGAGATTCAGGCTGTTCCAATAGTTAGGAGGGAAATTAGTATGAGACATCCAAGGTTCGGAAATGATGCAGAAATCAGGTTTATGAGATTTAAGCATATCTCTAAGAGCCCGCTTCGAGGGGGAGTTGGCTATTCCCCTTATGTTCCAATAAAGGCATTTCATAAGGAAGTTTTAGGGAGACCAGACTTATATCTGGTGCCATCAACTACCTTGACTTTGCTTTTCTTTTTGCTTTTCTTCTTTTGAGTTCTGGATACAACTTCTCTGAATGCTGGAGTCTCATTATCATCATGACTATCATCTGATATCCGGGGATCACCCAAATTCTCCCAGGATTTACGGAGGAACGTTTCTGATTTCGAAGGCCCAATGGTAATGACAGGGGCGCTGAGATCAAGTTGAGTGTTATCCACAAATTCAGAATCTGAGCTTGAGTAATCTAATACCATGTTGTCATTGTTTTGGCATTGGATCTGGTTTAGCAGATTAGTCGCCTGCGATTGGGAGGCATCCAAATCTCTGGGATTTCCACCATTGTCAGCTACCATATTGGGGCCTGGCAAAGTTTTGTTAATTACATTCTGGGATTTAACCACTTCACTTTGCTCCCCCATAATCGATGGTGAGGTGACAGCAATTGGTTGTTTACATGCGAAGTGTTGTGGTGGATTAACAGTCTGATTTGTGACAGGACGATTTGCAAGATTTTCAAAGACTTGTTTTCTTCTGCAAGTGTGCACCGTATGCCCAATGAACTTGCAAAAGCCACAAAAGTCTGGAATTTTCTCATATTCGATGTCAACAAAGAATGCAAAGCCCACTCTTTCAACCAGGATTTTGTCTCGGAGTTCGCTTGTAAGATCAATGTCGATTAGAACCCGAACGAAGTGTCCAAAAGTTCTTTCCGATATAGGTTTGTTGGATGAAGAGTCGATGCAAATTGGGGTGCCCAGGCTACTCGCGACAGTAAACAGAATCTTTGGCCTCCAGTACTCCTAAGCCAACCCATGTATACGGACCCAAACTTGAGCAGAGCTTTGCTTCATGTTAGAAGGGACAAAATCCTTAGACCAAGGGAAGAGTTTAAGGACACCAGGGTTAAGGTTCCACGAGGGGTTGGCACGAACTCTCCTGACATCCTCAATGCTGGAAAAGGAGAACTCAAAAAAACCCTTCCCTGGAGAAGTTACCCCCCATTTGGGTAAAGAGATCCATAGAGATTGAAGCTTGGTCATTAACTGTTGGACAGTGAGGGGTGTGGAACCTTTGGGCCAAAGAATACGACCATGGAGGTTGTGTTTGCAGGATTCAATTCCTAGAAGATATTCCTCTTCTGGGATGAGAATAGAGAGTCTATCCCCTTTCACACAAGGGGTGGGTAGTTGACTAGCAGGAATATCACAGACATTCCCCATTGCTTCTACAAAGGATTTTTTGAGAGTAGCTTGTTTGTTGTTGGATTTGGAAGTAACCAAAAGGGGCTGGGGGACGTCTGCAACTTCTGGAAATAGATCCAAAAACTCCATCAGACATCTGTTAAGATTTGCGGTGGTGGTGTTGCTTTGCCGTGTTGCTTTGCGGTGGTGGTGTTCAAAATGATATCATCTCTAATTTATTTTTGGCTAAATTATAGTTTTTATCCTTCTATTTTGCCATTTTCATGATTTTAGTCCTTCTATTTTGTTTTTAAACACTTTTGATCCTCCATCTCTACCTTGGCTAAAAAAAACGCATATGAGTCATTTTTTAAACACTTTTTCAACTAGTAGAACGTTCAAATGAGGTCATCAATACATTATTGAAGAAAGTTAATGATTTTCAGAAGTAACACATATGCGTTTTTTATAGAAAAAGTGGGGATGAATGACCAAAAGTGTTTTTAAACAAAATAGAGGAACTAAAATTGTGAAAACACCAAATTAGAGGGACCAAAACTGTAATTTAACCTTTATTTTTTTTATTAATTACTTAATTATTCTTACTTTGCTTTTTTTTTAACCTAACATGTTGTAGTCTGGTTTGTTTACTTTTTATTTTTTTTTATCTTTTATGCTAATTTTTGTTGTTGTTTTTTTGTTTTTTTTTTAACTTAACACATTTACTTTTTTTACTTTTTTTTTTCTTTTTTTTTCTTCTAACAATTAGATATGATTTCTATATATTTAATCTCGTTTTTATATTTAATTATGTTTTTTTTTTGTCAAAGACATTCATGCTATGGAAAAGATGTTCCATCAATTGAATGGCTTCCAAGTTGTGATGAAGAGTCAAAGTCTAAGGTTGGACAAATATTTAATATGATAGAAGAAGGTAGATCATTTTACACAAATTATGCACATTCGATTGGATTTAGTGTACGTTCTACATCCGTGATTAGAGATAAAAATGATGATAAGCGTTTGAAGCATTTTGTATGCTTGAAAGAAGGTTATTTATTGGAAAAGAAAAAAATTATGGATACAAATGAATCAACTGTCAAAACTAAGACTAGGAGAAGGAATCTTACAAGAGAAGGATGTGAAGTAAAAATTGTTTTCAGACTGACGGAAGAAAGTAAATATGAACTTCATCGATTTCATGAAATCCATAATCATGCATTTGCTTCACCATTAAAAAAACAATTTCTAAGATCATTTAGAAAACTAAGTCATGTTCATAAAAATGCATTTCATACATATAGTAAAGCAAATATCAGACCTTCAAAAACATACCATTTATTGAAAGAGCAATTTGGCGGCTATGAAAATATTGGATGCACACAGAGAGATCTCCAAAATTACTCCAAAGATTTAAAAACTTTGACTAAAGATTCTGATGCACATGTTTTTATTGATAACTTTAGAAGGAGGAAAGAAGTAAATCCTTTATTCTATTATGCGTATGAGGTAGATGAAGAAGGCCGACTAAAATATATTTTCTGGACAGATGGTATTTGTAGGCAAAATTATTCTCTGTTTGGGGATGTTATTTCATTTGATACTATGTATCAAACAAATATGTATTCAATGATTTTTGCACCTTTTACCGGAGTCAATCATCATAGACAGTCTGTTACTTTTGGAGCAGGATTTTTAGCGAATGAGAAAATTGATTCTTTTGAATGGTTGTTTGAAAAGTTTTTGGGAGCAATGGGAGGACATAAACCAACTCTTATAATAACTGATCAAGTTCCTACCCTGAAAGTTGCTATAGGAAATACTTTTACTTCTTCTACTCATAGATTTTGTCTGTGGCACATTATAAAAAAAGTTTCTGAAAAAGTAGGAGGTTCCTTGAATTCTAATGAGGAGTTCAATAATAAATTAAAGTCATGTGTTTGGAATTCAGACACCAAATGATTTTGAAGCATCATGGAGGTCTGTAATCGGTCAATTTGAATTAGAAAAAAATGATTGGTTGTCACATATGTTTGATATTCGCCACATGTGGATTCCAACTTTTTTCAAAGATATTGTGTTGGCTGGGATATTGAAAACAACATCAAGATCAGAGCGTGAAATTTTATTTATGGTAATTTCTTAAATCCTAATATTAGCTTGGTTGAATTTTGGATGAGATTTGAATCGACAGTAGAAGCTCAGAGACATAAGGAGTTACTTGCTGATAACAAATCTCTTCATTGTATACCAAAACTAATGTTGGATCGTGGTATAGAGAGACATGCAAGAGATGTTTATACTCATGAGAACTTTATATATTTCAAACAAAATTATGGGATGCATGTGTATACTGTGGAATTGAAAATAAGAGAGAGGAAAATGGAATAGAAATATTGCATATAGTTGATAATAGTGATTTCAGGCATACTGTTCGAGAAGTGGTTGACGATTTATCTGATAACAACGCAAATTGCTTTTGCAAAATGTTTCAGGCTCAAGGAATACCTTGTAGACATATACTTTGTGTGATAAAAGGAAAAAGTTTACATTAAGTACCAAGTATCTATATCATGAATAGATGGACTAAATTTTCTAATAAAAAATTATTTTTGATTGTGGTGACAATGTTTTAGAAATGTGTTCTAAGTCGGAAAATGAGAACAAGCTGATTTCAGATGTGTGGGATCACTTCCTTAAGTGTGTGGATAAGGTTGGACAAGATGAGGAAAAATTGTTATTTGTGTTAAACGGGGTTATTAACATGGAAAAACAATTGGACAATTTTGAAGGTGGTTCAAAGGAAACCAAAACATATGATTTACAAGCCTTTATTGGATCTAATATTCCTGAATAAATAGAAATTCTTCCACCACAATTTTCAAAGGCTATTGAACAACAACTTAAAAAAAACAAGACATTGTAAATCATGTGGCCAATATTCACATCACAATAGCCGCAATTGTCCCTAAAAATCATCTCCATGAATTTGGTAAGAAAAATCTCTTCAAAATATAACTTTGATTTCAATTTGTGTTGTATGTCAATTTATTATTGATTTTAATACTATTTAACATTTCAATTTATTAGATCGCCGAATAAAGGAAATGAAAGGAAGATGAATAAGATTAGACAAAGTCATTTTCTAAATGAAAAGGATGTATCTTTTAATATCTTTTAATAGATGAAATATCATGTGTAGTTATGTTATGATATTTGATTATGCAGAATTTTATGGTATTAGTTTATGCAGAAATTTGTTCAATGCTTTATGCAGAATTTTATGGTATTGTTTATGACATTAATTTATGCAGAATTTGTTCAATATGATGAAGAATTTTATTTTAATAGTTTAGGTAGAATTTTATTTTATTAGTTTATGCAGAATACTTTATCATCAACACTATCTTGACTCTGCAAAATTTTATATAAGAATGAACAAAAAATTATGCATAAACTAATATTTATTATAAAATATTTGTTCAAGAACTGTTTTGTCATTGTAGAATAGTCTTATATATATATTTGTTTTAGGAATATAATAATATATTGTAGAATATAATAATATTTTCATCACTATTTTTACTATGCGAAGCATAAACTAATATTAGTTTAGTAGAATATTTGTTTTAGGATCATATTATACCATAAATGATAGTACCAACAAATTATACTAATGAAGATTTGTAACGATATTATTTAACAATTAAATGAATTTGTTAATAAATTATTTAATAAGAGAGAAGAACTAAAGAGGTTAATATTAAATAATGAATCTTTTAATCATAACTCTCAATTTAATCTAATGGCTAGTATTAAGTTCTCCTATCTCCTATTTTAAGATGTGCTCCTATTTGAAACATTATATATATATATATATATATATATATATATATATATATATATATATATATATATATATATATATATATATATATATATATATATATAAAGGAGGATCAATTACAAGTTACACCATGAGTTACACTTCAAAAGCGTTATTTGGATTAATATTTTTAAAATCAACGTTGATTGAACATACCATCATATAGATCATACTATAAAGTTTGAGATTAATCTATAATGATTTACTATACGATCAAGATATCCAAAGATTAACGCCAAAATAGACTTTCATATAACGTTAATTTTGATGTAGTTCAATGACATAGTAAATCATTATAGATTAATCTCAATGATCTATATGATGATATGTTTCAATCCAACGGTTGAAAAAATTAACAGTGGTTTTTGAGCAGTGTAATTTTCGATGTGATCCATCTCTCTCTCTCTCTCTCTCTCTCTCTCTCTCTCTATATATATATATATATATATATATATATATATATATATATATATATATATATATTTATTGTTCTTGCTAGAATAATTGTATGAGTTTGTTTAGGGATTTAGAGCTACAAGTTAGATTTCTTGTGCTTCAAGCTAAGTGTCTTGCTTACCCTCAATCGGGAGTCCTTTATATAGAGGCACAAGGTCCTCATGAATTGCTTCTTGTAACTGACATGCCTCTTCATCAATCGTAACTGAGTTGCCATCACTACCTATAAACTCTGGCGTCGTTAATTATAAGAAACAATGTAACGCGCGCTGTCAGGCTTAAAGTGGCACGACTTTAATATGCTGACCTGGACGTAACCTTCTAGAGCAGGGCTGAACGTAACCTCCTAGAGACGGGATGAGCGTAACCTCCTGGAGCCGGGGTGTCACCTTGATGGGAACCCCCTTGCCCTCTGACGACTTCATCATCGGCCCAAACCTGGACTAAGTAGCCGAAGTGTAATCATACATCGGATAATGGATTTTATGTATGAACATAAGCCCCCCAGCATATGGCCTTTTTAGCCTCAAAAAGACTTATGGTCGCTAGGAAGAAACATGGATCCTAGCTGAGGTATTCGTCGGCCGCGAGTAAGCTACTAATGCGTGTGTTTCACGCTCCAAATACACAACAGTCACCTACGTTTTTAGGTATAATGATGACAAATAATTGACTTTAAATGCAAACACGCTAACCCTCTCTTTGCATAACGTCTCTTTCCTTTTTCAAATTTCACTTCCTTTTCTAATTTCTCTCACAAAGTCACGGATGCCGCTGGTTCCAATTGGAAACCGCCTTCAACCTTAACTCTTTTATCACTAATATCTGGTAACCCCTTTTCCTTTCCTCGTTTATTTCCCCCCAATCTTTTCAAGAATGATTGTTATTAGAGAATGTGATGATTTAGGGCATATAAAACATCTGAATGACGATGAGCGTAGGGATTTGTGGGAGAAATACATGCAAGAGATGAGGGATTCTCTAGGGGTAGAGGAACTAGAGAGAGTTATGAACAAGATTAACTCTGAAGTTCTAACCTCTGATAGTGATTATAACCCTGATTCTTCAGGTTCAGTGGATCTCCTGATGGAAACGAACAAACCATTTAGCGGGGAAGTTTTAGGCTTCAAACAAAGTTCTATCAAAGATATGAAGGTCGCCACACTTCGATCTCTCTAGAACGTTTCCTCGACTGAGAATGAGGATGATGTAATTCTTGAAGCCTGCGAAACCGGAGAGTGCGTTTGTATATCACGACCAAAAGGAGTGGACCCTAGATATTTTTACTTTTACGCCAGAGTGCTGGAGGACATTAACATAAACTTTATGTTTACTGATTTTGAATCTGACGTACTCAGAACAGTAAATATGGCCCCTTCCCAACTTCGCCCAAATAGTCGAGGCTTTATAAGAGCCCTTGAGATAATATATAGGGCTTTGAGTATAACCCCTACCATATGTTTATTCTTCTTCTACTTTGAAGTGAAGAACGCGGACTCCAGAAGCTGGGTGGCCCTAATCAACATTCCAAAGAGGAGTTTTCTTCAATTCTTCACCTCAAACTACAAAGGCTATACGGAACGGTTTCTCCGGGTTAGGTGCGGTCCTCGGTGCCCACAAGTCATCTATGGCGCTGACGGGCACCCCAAATTTCCCTTTTACTGGACGAGCAATCCGCTCCCTGTTTCCGGCTTTGATTACGACGCACTATAAAAAGACGCATATTGCGTTAAAATAGTAAACGTATTTTTAAGAAATATGACTTCTTGACTCAGTTGAAAAGTGTTTTTAACTTAGAAAATTTAACTAAAGAGGTTCGTGGCTTTCGCTTGAGAACCAAATTTTAAACCCATAAGCGCATCCGAAAACAGTTTTAAAATCAATTTTCTAAAGAGTAAAAATCCTCAATCAACCGAACAAAGCGCTTTCGCTCTTCCTTGATCAGTTGAAAGTAACCAAGTTTATCTTCAGGGTTGGACGACTTTCGATCTTACCCAACCAAAATTTAAGTTCAGAAAACTTGTATTAAAATTAAAAACAGACCTTAAAGTGTTTATACAGATACAATGTGGAATGTTATCCTAACATTGGTCCTTACATTCTTGCCCTTAGAAATTAGCCAGACATGGTAAATAAATTAACCATAATAAATTTGGACATATTAATTTTTTTTAAAAGAAAATGAAGCGTTGTGGAAAGTAGACAAGTTGATAAAGACAAGGAAATAAATAAAGTAAGACAGGTGCAATAAAGTAAAGTAAAAGTAAAAGCGAATGCGATTAAAGTAAATAAAGTAAATGCGGAATTATAAATAGGATTAACTTCTACCAAAGTTATCCAAACTCGATTATAGACTCGATCAATAGTGCAATAACCATTCGATGTGAGGAGTTTATTGCTTTATAATACTGATAGTATATGGCTTAAGTTTGTAACTAAGCTTGGATGAAGAAAACTGAAACTGAAAACTCCTATTTATAGAAAATCAAAAATCGAAGAAATTACGAGAATTTCCCTCAACTCCCTTTTGGGCGGGAAAACCAAAGCAAGCATGGCGCCCACCACCAAGCTATGGCTCCCGCCACATGTACAAGTACAGGAAGATCATGGACATATGGCAGTTGAGGGAGGTTGAGTCCTTGACACATCACAGTGTCCACTATGGCGGCCGCCATGCTGACCGCCACGTGTACAAATGGCTTGAAAACTTGGTTTCTTGGCCGATTTGCTCCATTTTTGCAGGAAGGCTTCGAAATAGCTGGGTATCTGAAAATGGAAGAAAAAGAAAGCATAAAGCGGGAAAAATTAATAAAAACTATAGTTAATCATGTGTAATCCGATCAAAAATGCAATGTGTTTTAGTGTTATCAGTGTTGTTTAATTTTTGTGTGGTTTATATATAATTCGATTTAGAAGGGCTAATATTATATGTATTATTTGCAGGTGATTTCTCATACACTCATGTAAGCATCACCCTTTCTCTTTTGCATATTTTATTACTATTCTTTTTCCCGAAAGACTAATTGTCGTTATTGAATCCTGAGACATAAATTAGGCCCGAATTCAACCTCTAAGAAGTCGTGGATATCTTGTCTCACTATAATTCACTTCATTCTTCCTTCTTTCTTTGTGCAGAATAAGTTGCTATGTTGTATAAAGGGGAAGCATGATGTGGACATGATTTTGGTAATAAAAACTTAAAATAAAACTATATATAACAAGAATAATTTGTATATATATTTTGGTCGCATGAAATTGATTTTAATTTTCTCTTCATAGAGGTTGGTTCATCTTTGGATACTTGAATTGTGTGAACACTATGATTTTGTATAATGATTAGTTTTTAGCTTGAATTTATACAATTCTTTGTTTTCACTTGATGATGTTTATGTATTTAAACTTTTGTTTAGGTGATGGTGATAGAAATATGATTTTGAGAACGAGTTTCTTTGTAACTCCTTCAGATTTTGTAGCCGTTATTGCAGCCAATGTTATAAGGTGAGGTGAGAAATGTGTAGAAGGTTGGGCATATATTCAATACTCTATTAACTAATAATACTAATGCAAGACTGGCAAAAGGTGCACTGCTGATCAATTGATTTCTCCAATAAGAAGTTTATGTTGAATTTATAAATATTAGAAGCATTTTTATTAAAGGTAGGCAGTAGAATTGCAATAAAAAGCCCATTGTACCGACTGTGCACCAAATGCACAATAGCAATCCCAGCCCCAACTGTTTCATAACTATTTTAGACAAGAGTCCAACAAATTCAATTGAGACAAGTATAGTATATAAACTCTGCAAAAGATGCTTCCAATATTTTAAACCTTAAGGAATCCCCAACCCCAACTGTTTCCCAACTGTTTTGCAGGGTCTTGGTACTCCTATCTCAAATGATAAGTATTTCTATGTTATACCTTCTATTTCTTTTCCCTGTGTTATTTTGTTTGGCTAAGTGCATTTTTCTTTTTTGTTGGATGCAGATGAATATAATGTTTTTGATGTTAAAATGATTTCAGGAGAGGAAAAAACGCACTGCCTTCGCAGGGTTCATTCTTCCATGTCAAGGTTCGTTCATTGTTCATGTCATTTTCTCTCTATTCAAATTCAATTCACTTGTATTCCTTTTTCTTTTCTTAGTTTTATTAGATATAACATTTATGATGATACTTCACTTTATTAGGTTTTCGGTGATACTTCAAATCGCACTAACTTATACAATCCAAGGTTTGAAATTTAGCATGGTTATTCATGATTTGATACTTTTTTTTGTTTTTGTTTTAAATTTGTAGAGAGCTCATAATTAGTGCTTTTGGTTACTCTTAAACATTTGATACACATAAGCAGTGCTTTTGTATATTGTTATTCTCTGTTATCAGATATTGCAGCTGCAATCTGCCTACATAAAGGAGTTTCAAATGTTAATGGAAAAGTACATCAAATTGTTTCAGAATGTTGATATTGCAGAAGCATCAGAGTTTGAGTAACTTGTGAGAATCTACAATATCGACTTTTCTAAATGATGTATTTTATCAGCATTAATGGTAAAGAAAATTTGAAGCATTAAAGAATGGTGTTAGTCTGTTAGATACTGTATTTTATTCTCTCTTAATTTATATTATATACACATTTAAGTGAATCCAATAAGAGAAAGTGTGTGTAAACATTTGTGTTACATAATTTGTTTTTATTATTATTTTGGTTTAAAAGATGATCCACCAAGTTGGTAACCTAATGTTTTTATTTTTTTAAATCTTGACCAGAATATTATGATTTTTTATCTGTTATTTTTAACTATTAGAAAAGTGGAGTAAAAAAGACAGTGTAAAATTAACCGTGCATCTTTTTTAAACACTTAATATTTAATTTCAAGAGACTCGGTTGTTGTTGTTGTAATTCATTTCTTTAGACATTGGGCTTAGAAGACATAATGAAGGTACTCAAATAAATTGTTTTTGTGAATAATACTACTCTGCATAACGAATAAGAGCATCTCCAATCGTGAACCCATTTTTGAATTTTTTGTGGGATCAATTAAGCCACATCAGCTTGAAGCAACTCAATTAGTTATTCACTCCAATGGTGTAACTCTAAAGAACTCATATTGGATTCTAGAACTTTACTTTATATATTAATATTTTATTCATATTAAATTTTATATCATTTAAAATAATAATTTAAATTATTTAAATTAAACTTGATATACAATAAATAAAATTCAAATTAAACTTATAATTTAAAATGATAATTAAAATTAATTTCAAATACATGGCATATAATTTAAAACAACAAAAATAAATAACATCACATAAATTAATCAAACTTAAATTTCATCATCTTCATGTCCAAAACGTTCCCAAATATACTCGACTAGATCTCCTTGAAGTTGACGATGAACTTGTTTTTCACGAATATTTGCTCTTCTTTGTAGTCTCGTTGCAAGATTCGGATGAGGACCGCTAAATGTTTCAGTTGTTGAGTTGTTGTTAGCCACATTATCATAAGAGTAATCAAAATTACCTCCATATGTATGTCGTTCATCTTCAACAATCATGTTGTGGAATATGATGCACGCATATATGGTATGTTTGAGGGTGTCCATGTGCCAGGCACGCGCTGGGCCACGTATAATTGCAAATCGAGATTGAAGCACTCCAAATGCCCTCTCCACATCTTTTCTAGCTGATTCTTGATGTTGAGCAAATAAAATTTTCTACTCTCCCTGCAATACCAAAAAAAGCATGTCAAATCCATAAGTCTTGTGATGCCACTGCTTCAAGCATGATTGTGGACTTTCCATGATCACCTCGACAAAATTGTCCTTTCCATGCAACAAGACAATTTTTCCATTCCCAATGCATACAATCAATGAAACCCAACATACTTGGAAAGCCACGTGACTCTCCCATTTGTAAAAGATGTTCAACATCAATGTTGTTAGGCTTTCTCAAATACTCGGCCCCAAATACAGCATTCACGCCCCGAACGAATCTTTGTAAGCACTCAATTGAAGTGCTTTCACCTATTCTAACATATTCGTCTACAACGTCAGCAGGAGACCCATACGCCAACATACGAATAGCAGACGTACATTTCTGCAATGGTGAAAGACCCATTTTACCAGTTGCATCAACCTTCATTTGGAAATATACATCATAATTTCCAAGGGCATCTACAATTCGAAGAAATACATGCTTATGCATTCTGAACCTTCTTCGAAATTGAACATCTATGTATACTGGATTTTCTGAGAAGTAGTCATTGAATAATCGATTATGCCCTTCTTCACGACTTCGATCTACCACTGTTCTTCTCTTTGGCATAGAGGAACTTCCAAATTGATGTTCATTCTCAAGTGGTTGTTCTTCATCACTGTCGTCCATAAATTCTTCTTCAACCAACTCCCAAAATTCTTGGTCAAAATCATCTGAATCCATTTTAGTGACTAGAGAATGAGTGAGAGAAAAATGATAGAAGAATTAGAGAAGTATAAGAGAAGAATAAGATGAGAATGTGAAAACAATGACATAAGTGGTAGTATATATAATGGTTTGTATAACGACTAGTTTGAATAACGGCTAGTTTGTATAACGGCTAGTTTGAATAACGGCTAGTTTGAATAACGTCTAATTTGAATAAAGGCTAGTTTGAAGAATATATTTATTTAGTATAATTTAAAGTGGTACTAATGACCATTTTACATAGGTGTTGATAATTTAAAGTGGTACTAATGACCATTTTACATAGGTGTTGATAAATTAAAGTGGTGCTAATGACCATTTTACATAGGTGTTGATAAATTAAAGTGGTACTAATGACCATTTTACATAAGTGATACTTACTACATTCCATATTTTTTTTCATCTTATTACAATATTTTTCATGAAGATCTCGTTGAGTATCATTCATAGTAGAAGTGTCTTTCATGATGATATGCATTGCCTTTAATTCTAGCTCGTCCTCTTTACATTGAGCTAGTCTTTTCATTGTTGCTGCTCATTTAATCCTTGCATCTTGCATTGCATTTGGAATTTCCTTTGCCTTACCCTTCCTTTTTGCTGCTTTTTGTCCCATTGGATGCTCCATTGGCGATGATGAGTTAAACTCATAACTTGAAGGTGTATCTGGGTTAGCCGATGATGCCCCACTAGCAGAAGTCTTTGTTATTTTTGAAGAATTACCAATCGATTCTCCCGTCCATTTAGGTTCATCTTTTAACAATCACCATGCGTACTCAAGATTGAATGTTGTACCTTCATCCTAAGCAAAAAAAAAGCATGTGCAGCGGTCATGATATCGTTCTCCGATGTTCCACTTTTCTTTCCATTAACAGCTTGTTTGTAACACCCAACAAATTTTTGAACCAAGCCATTTACTCGATGCCAACGACATTTTAATTTCCCACCTAACTTTTCTCGGGATTGAGTAGAAAATGGTGGAACTTGACATCTAAACATAAACCCAATCGGTGTTTCCGGTTCATGGCGAAAAAATTCCATACTATTAGAATTCATTTGAGGTCTATGATACATATTTGGATTGTTTGGTGGCGGAAAAAATACGCCGGGGTTTGTTGGCACCGATGGAAATTGAGAATTTTGAGGATTAGGATTTTAATAATTTTGCATGTAATTGAACAAAGCTTGTTGATAATGAAAATGATTAGGATCCATTTGGCCTAAACAATTTTAATTTGAAGGGAAAAAATGAAAATTTGTGTTAAATATTTTATCAAAAAAAAGACTAATGAGAAGAAATTTATGTGTGAAAATTTTCAAATAGTGTATATTTATAATAAACTAATAGTGTTAAAAAATGAAAAAATAAAATAAAAAAATAGCCATTTAGAAAAAGCAGACAATTATATTATTTTTTTAATAAACAGTACCGTTACATAAAATTGTTACGTTGGCCAACTCCAACTACTTAAATTATAAAAATTACGTAATACCACGTTTAAGAACTTTTGAAAATCTTCCCGAGGTACTCTAAGTTTCTTCAACTAAAGATATATAATTAAACAGTGTTTCAAAAACCATGTCGTTCATATAGAGTATATAGAGTATATATTGTATGGATGAAAGGTTTTTCAATATAGAGGTTTGAAGTGTTGAAAAAAATTTGTTCTGTTTTTCGAAGTGACTAAAGTGAGATGTGGTAGGTGTCTCATCTTCATGTTTATGTGTTTGTGTGCATTAATAATCACATTATGATATTAAATATTTCCTTCAAAAACTCTAATACAAACACCTTCAACTAGGCACTAAAAATCTAATCAACTAGGCAAATGATGGTGGTACACAACTTAATTTTCTCAGAATTATGACTTACTGGAAGCTTCAAATTCATAATCCATTTGACTAATTTTTTTTATATACCCAATGTGTAATGGTTTGACTTGAAGATTGTTATAGCTATCAAACAAACTCAACATGAAATTTAATAAAATGTAAAAATGTAAAAATTGAAATATTTTGAGAAAAGGAAAAATGTAAAAACCATTTTTCAAGTTTTATAAATAAAGATCATTTTTAGACTTTATTTCATAATTGTATTAAGCATAAACTTCCGACCATATTTTAAATATTCATGATGACAGTATATTAAAATTAAAATATTTATGTTTCACTTAAAGTAAAATATTTATTTAATGTGATACCATTATTTATATTTTTATATATTTATCTTAACGAAATTTCTTTTTATTTTACATAATTTTTTTTATATATAAATAAATTACTATAAATGAAACAATTTTTTCACTTTATTTAAAATTAGAAAAAAATAATGTCAATAATGAACAAAATAAAAGGGAACATGAAGTTATTGATCAAATTATTGAATAATAATGAGAACATGAAGTTATTGATCAAAATATTGAATATTAACTGAAACAAGAATTTACTGATCAAAATATTGAATATTAACAGGAACATGAAATTACTGATCAAAATATTAAATAATAACGAGAACATGAAATTAATGCATAATTAATTAATTAAATAATTAGTCCAACATTCTCACACTATTAAATTTTATGTACCATCTTTTGTTTCATTCATTCTACATTTTTTTTTAATTCTGACTAAATTTATATACTTTAAACATATTACTTTATAATATTAAATTTTACATAACATCAATATTGAATAAAATAATAAGCACCTAATTGAAGATGAAAAGAATAGATGAGAGTAAATACATAAATAATTTTATACTCCATCCTCTATGTTAATAATTTTTTAGCAATATGTAGATAATAAAAATCAATATAAATTTGAAATATAAAAAACTAAAAACAAGATAGATGAGAGCAAAAAAAAGTTAGAAAATAAAAGAATAAATTTATTTTTTCAATATCTCTTTTATTTAGATTACTTTGAAAATGAGTGAAATAAATATTTAAGAATATCATTAAATATTAGTTTTATATCATGATAAATTGAAGGCTAAATTATAGATTTGGTTCCCTATTTTAGTGTTTTTACGATTTTCGTCCCCCTATTTTGTTTTTAAATATTTTTGGTCCTTCATTCCTACTTTGGCTAAAAAAACGCTTATGTAAAATACGTGGCATATAATGAATATCAGTTGTGTGTTATACAATTACAAGGAAGAAAAAACATGTATTTTAAAAAGTAAAATATAGTCGTTTTTTGTAGACAAAATGGAAATAGAGACCAAAAGTGTTTAAGAATAAAATAGGGAAACTAAAATCGTGAAAATATTAAAATAAAGGGACCAAAAATATAATTTAGTCTAAATTAAAATATTATAATTGAGGTATTGTTTCACCATTATAAAATAATTTAGGAATAATTTTATAATAAATTATCATCTTTTTTAATATAATTAATAATCAGAAATGACATATTTTCAAAAACCACATTTTATTTAATTTTTTTATAATTTTTTATTTTATTTTATTTAAATATTGAGAATGTAAATTTTTTTACACCATCAATACATTGCAGCCACTCACTAGTATTATTTAATAAATAATTAAATTAAAAATAAAATATAATTTATAATTTAATGTTATGATTCAGGTGTAAAACTTCTTTTACATTCCGATTCAATTCTAAAATATTTTTCAAAATATATAAAGTTCTAATGATAGCATAGTCCACAGGAGTATGAAGCGTTGCCTCGTATCGTATTGAGTCTTGACTGTTGAGAAACAAACTCATTTGTATGACTCTCTTTTTCCAATATTCCTTATTAACACCTTTCGTTCATACAACAACAGAATCTCGTTTTCACGACAATGGAAAAACAAGAAGATGCTCATGTTCTACGTGTTACTGAACACAAACCAGGTAACATTTCATTTTCACTCTCAAAAAACATGTGTCCCTTAACATGGTACAATGAACTCCTAGGTTGTTTTATGCGTTTTATGTGATAGTTTTTTATGCTACAACCAATTTCATTTGTTTTATATGAAAGTTTTATTGAATTAGCGAGTTAGAACGTTTATATATGTTGGTGTTTGAGTTTCTTTGAATGAGTAGTGTAGTTGTACTGTGTGATGATGATTTATTTGTTTGTGATGTTAAACTTTCAGTTGATGGAGACGACGTGTCTGATTCCGTGCAACGGATCAGTGGAACTGAACATGATGATGATGATCATCATCATCATCAAGTTCAAGTGAATGGTTTGATGTCAGATGAAGAAGTAGAAGAAGAAGGCGAAGAAACTATATATACAAACTTTGAAGTTATTAGGCAATTGTTAGCGAAGTTAGCACAAAAACAACCACAGTCAGAAATTGCCGATGCTGATGCCGATGACGATGCTTATGACCATGATGGTGATGTGAATGAATTGGATATGGATAGTCACAGAGACAACAATGAAGGGAAGAAGGTGTATGACGCTTCCGCTTTGACAACCCTTTTGAAAGGAGAAAGATTAACAATTGATAACAACCCTTTGAGTGAAGAAGAAAAAATGAAATTGGAGAAATTGCAACAACTCAGGATCAAATTCTTGAGACTACTTCTTAGGCTTGGTGTGAATGCACATGAGTCAATTGCAGCCCAAGTGCTTAGCAGGTTGGCCCTTATTGCTGACACTGAGAAAACTAGTGAAACTTTCAGTCTTGCTGCTGCAAAGGAAACTGCTTTCACGCTTGAAGCAATAGGAGAACGTTTGAACTTTTCTTTGAATATACTTGTTCTTGGAAAATCAGGTGTAGGCAAGAGTGCTACTATAAATTCGATTTTTGGTAAAGTGAAAACCAAAGTTAATGCTTATGGTTCTGCAACGACTGCGGTTAAAGAGATTGTTGGAACGGTGGATGGTGTTAGCATAAGGGTTTTTGACACTCCTGGTTTGAAATCTTCTGGAATGGAACAATGTTATAACAAGAAAGTTTTATCAAGGATTCTAAAGTTAACCAAAAGAAAACGAATTGATATGATTCTTTACGTTGACCGTCTCGATACACAGACCAAGAGTCTCAATGATTTGCCATTGTTGAAATCAATTTGTGATGCATTTGGTCCATTGATATGGAGGGACACTGTTATCACATTGACTCATGCTGCTACTGCACCTCCAGAAGGACCATTATATGCACCATTGAGTTATGATGTGTTTGTGAGTCAGAGAAGTCGCGCGATTCAACAAGCCGTTGGACAGGCTATTCGCGATGAGCGTATTATGAATCCGAGTGTGATGAATCCTGTTGCACTTGTTGAGAATCACACTTCTTGTAGAAGGAATAGAGATGGACACAAAGTGCTCCCTAGTGGTCAAACTTGGAGGCCTCTTTTGTTGCTTTTATGTTACTCAATGAAGATTCTATCAGAAGCAACTAGTCTTTCCAAAACTCAAGAGTTGTTTGACATCAAAAAGGTGTTTGGTTATCGTGTTCGAACTCCATCGCTTCCATACCTGTTATCTTGGTTGATGCAGCCGCGTGTCCATCCGAAACTCGCGTCTGATCAAGGTGGTATTGACACTGGTAATTCTGAAATTGAGTTTGAAGAGTTGTCTGATTCTGATCAAGATGAAGATGAATATGACAAGCTTTTGCCATTTAGGCCTCTTAAGAAATCTGAGGTTGCTAAACTAAGTAGAGAACAAAAAAGAGCATACTTTGAAGAGTATGATTATCGCGTCAAAATTCTTCAAAAGAAGCAATGGAAAGAGGAATTGAGAAGGATGAGAGAGATAAAGAAGAACAAAGGTAAAAGTGACAATGAAGGCTACATGGAAGAAAATGGTTATCAGGAAAATGAAAGACCGGATGTAGTGTCGACTCCCTTGCCTGATATGACCCTGCCACTATCCTTCGATGGTGATAGTCCGGCCTTCAGATATCGATCCTTAGAACCGACATCTCAGTTTCTTACACGGCCGGTGTTGGATATGAATAGTTGGGATCATGATTGTGGTTATGATGGACTAACCATTGAGAACAGTCTAGTACTTGCCAATAAATTTCCAGCATCTTTTGGTGTTCAGGTTTCAAAGGATAAGAAAGACTTTAACATCCAATTAGATTCCTCAGTTGCTGCAAAACATGGAGAGAATGGTTCAAGCATGGGTGGCTTTGACATACAAAGCATTGGAAAGCAACTAGCCTACATCCTTAGGGGAGAGACAAAATTCAAGAATTTCAAAAGGAATGAGACTTGTGCAGGCGTGTCTGCGACATTTTTCGGTCAAAATGTATCTACTGGATTAAAAGTTGAGGATCAGATAGCTCTTGGAAGATGCTTGTTATTATTGGGAAGCGCGGGCATTATGAGGTGTCAGGGAAACTCGGCTTATGGAACCAATGTAGAAGTGCGGTATAGAGAAGCCGATTTTCCAATAGGCCAGGATCAGTCTTCATTAGGCCTTTCTCTTGTGAAGTGGAGAGGGGAATTGACTTTAGGCGCAAACCTTCAGTCGCAATTTTCTCTCGGACGAAGTTATAGGATGGCCGTTCGCGCTGGACTGAACAGCAAAAGTAGCGGACAAATTTCTGTTAAAACCAGTAGCTCAGAACAACTTCAGTTTGCTCTTGTTGCTGCTCTTCCAATTGTCAGAGCTATGTATGCAAAATTGTGGCCCAAGGCTTGTGAAAACCATTCCATCTTTTAAGTTTTGTTGTTTTGCTTTTAGTTTACCAAGTAAATTTTGAGTTCAACATATTACTATGGTGAAATTGGTGTACCAAAATTTATTGTGAATTCATGGAACCAACAGAAACAGAAAATGTACTAAGTTTGAATTAATAATGTTACTTTCATTTATATTTTTTCTCATTTGAAGGGTCAAAGTTCTTAACTATGTAACATGCTTGCTGCCAAAAAAAAGACTGACAAGAACCTTATGCCAGTCTTAATTTGTAACATATTTTGGTTGGTAGGTATGAGAAGGGTTCATTATTAATGTTCCTTAATTTGAGCTGCTGACAAATATACTACATATGGTTGGTTGGTGTTCATATGTTGAATAAGGCAGTTGAAGGTAATGTTTTGTCTCTGCAAAAAACAGTATAAGAAATTATTGACATTTAATCACTTTCCTGACTAAATTGAATTCTACTGAAACTACATCAGTAATGCATGCAGTTACAAATTCAAAATATAGCATGTTATGTTCTGCACTATTTTCTGGCATATCATATGTTGGAGTCTCATTTTCTATGTGTTGGAACTCATTTTGAAAGTGAGGTAAATTTACGATCAATTTGCTGCGATGCAAACATTGCAAGCTTCAAAGTTACATTTTCTAAAAGTTCCTCCACTTGATTAGCAGATAAAAACACCAGCTCTCCATTATCACCAAACCTAAGTAACCTCACCGTCTTATTATAACAGTTGATATGAATATAGTTGAACTCCTACAAATTCATTCCAAGGATAACATTAATTTGGTGCAAAGGTAGACACACCAAGTCCATCACAAAAATCTTATGAAAGATAGTTAATGGACAATTCGAACAAACATAAGTAGTAGTAACAAAACCATTAGCAGAAGTATCTATCACCATATTATCGTTCATATCAGACAATTTCAATCACAGTATAGTTGTACAATCAAGCGAAAATAAATGAATGTGTAACACCAATATCAATAATAGCAACTAACGTGGCATTGTTAATAAAACAAGTACCTCAGATCAAGTTATTTTTATTAGGAACTTCTGAACCCGTCAAAACAAACACTCTGTCATTAGTCTGAGCAGAAGCCGCGATCTTCTTTGGCTTCTAACACTGGGTACTGATGTGACCCTGTTCACTGCAGCTCAAACAAGTTGGAACTTAATTCTTGCGTTCAGTATCTCGATGACTTGCCTTACCACACCTGTAACATCCTAGCACCTTATTATTGCATGCATCAACACACTGACCTAACTCGCCACACCTGTAACATTCATAGAAGAGGGAGCTCTTGTCCCAGTGAGCTCTTTCTTATCATAAGTTTTATGCTTCCTTTTATCGGCAAGAGCAGCATACGGCTTACCACAAACATGATTTCCCCCCCCCCCCCTTTTTTCTTATTATAACTCGTATAACAAGAAGACTTAACTTTGGTATCCTGTTCATAGATCCTACACTAGTTCACCAATATAGGAAATTGACGAAGCTCTTGATACTCAATCCCTTATTTAATCTCTAGACGCAGCCCATTCTCAAACTCTATACACTTAGAAGTTTCAGTTGTTGGATTATTATAATGCGGCCAAAACTTCACCAACTCCTCAAACTTGACAGCATACTCAGCAACAGTCGAACTCCCTTGTTACAATTCAAGGAATTTGATAAGTGCTAAAATGTAGTTGTTTTGTATATATGTTTTGTGGCACTTATCCGCTCTTTTGTTGATATTCGTTGAATAACCTCACTTTTTGTTGTAAATACGTTTTATGTACATATTGTACCGTTTGATTAGTTGTGCATATATTTTATAGGTATTTGTCACATTATTGGAGCATTGAGATTAAAGTCCAAATGGAGCTCCAAGATGCAAGTTGATCAATAAAGGAATAAGGCTAAAAGAATAACTCATTCCAATGTATGCAGGAAAAGCAACAAAAGTTGCTGAACTGTCTTGGATCGCCGAACGATGGCCAAGCGAGGGCCATCGCGTCTACATCGCCGGGCGACAGTGGAGCAAGAATAAATGATCAATTTTTGGATAAGTCTCTGACTTGCTTCTCTTTTGGGTCGCTTGACAAGAAGATGTCGTGTCGCCAGGCGAAGCTGACCGTCGTCGGGCGACGAAAGATATTTTGGTCAGATGAGGACGTGGCGTAACGTGAGCCAAGTGTAAAAGAAGGATCGTCGGGTGATGCTTTATTTCGCCGGGCGATGCTTGCGGAACAGAATTTTGTATATAATTTCATTTTATTTCATTTTTGTATTTTATGGTTTTGGGGTGAGGTTTTTGTCTCCCAATTCCATCAAGCATATAGTTTTTGATAGATTAGCTTAGAAAACAACACTAGGGCTTGCTTATGGATGATTGGAGGTGGATTGCTCTTCGATTGGCGTTGGCAAACCAATGTAGATTTGTGGTTTATGTCTTCTCCTCTCTATGGATTTCTTTATTTGTTGGGTTGTGTTTGTATATTTACTTTGAACAGATGTATATTTTTCGCCCTTGGCGTTGTATAAAGTTTGCTTTACGAATGTGTGTTGGTGATTGTCTTAGGTTTTTATTTTGTGTTAGGGATTTGAGCTTTGCTAGACTAGATTACTTAGATTCTTATCTAGGATGATTATCTATTAGTTTCTGAATGCTAGAAATGGGTTTAGAGCTGACATTCACTTAGGGTATCTGACCTTAATGCCTCCGTGTCAGAAGTGTCGAGCTAGAAATTGTCGATGCGAGTGATGCGGTTGAGTTTTCAATTTGGGTTAGAAATAGCTTGGGTTGTGAGAGGTATGTGATGACACGGACGAGTATCGTAGATATAGTATAACTGGACGGTAAATTTTAGTCTGTGGCGGATAGTGTGCATTCGTTTCGGACAAGTTGTCTATCCTTTATAGTTTTTGTTCATTTACTTTTTATTTTGTCTTTTCTTTACAACCCATTTAACCCCAAACTCATTAACGATAGAACTGTCAAACGAAGAATCAATAACCAATCTCTGTGGACACGATACAATATAACCTAATCGATATATATCACCCGATAAAAATAATACTTTACTTTTTTCTTGCCTGCTATACCAGCATTCGAACAAAATGGCGCCGTTGTCGGAGATTGGTTTTATTGTTTATGTATTGCGATAATTCCATTTTTTTAGTTTTGCAATTAATGTATATGTTGTATAGACTTTGTATATGAACTTGTATATTGTTACTTGTACATGTTGTGTGCTTACTTTCCATACGTGTGCATATTTTTCCTAGTTTTTACGTATTGTTGTGAATTGTCTCGTTTTTGTAACATTTGTTGTGTGGTTGTTATGACACTTTCTTTAGGTTTGCGCAGTGTGGCAATACCATGCATGATGAGAGGAGGTTACTAGAGCTCGCACAATAAAGACGTCGAGCTTACGACGTAAAACAAGCATGTTTGTTTGTGTTTGTTTATGTGTGTGGTGACTTGTGTTTTAACAAGTTGAAATAGGACTTGTTCTTAATTTCAAATATTCACTTTTCAACTTGTTAATTCATTTTCACCACATTTTCGTATTGTTATTTGTATTCGTTTTGTTTCGTCAAATTGTGTTATCCGCAAGCTTGTCGTGTTTAGCTTGAGGAGTTTTGTTGGATGTAAATTTTGTACAATTTGTTTTTCTAATTCCTTGGTTGTTGTATGGACTTGAATTTTGGTCCGGTAGCTTGAGGTTGTATTTTGTGATTTTTCGAGTTTGAGTGTGTCAACTCGCGGTTGTATAGTAATGATTGTTTTCAAAGTTGGTACATGCCAGATACTCGTTTATTGCTTTCTATAGCATAACATGTTTAGGAAATTTATCATTTGTATAATTATCATACCATTCATTCTTTTTACATTACTTCCTCATGACTTGAATCACTTTAGTTCCCTTTTCAACCATAAATGTGAGGAAGCTTTCCATTGTTCATATATGTTGGAGGCCACAATTCTTGTTTTAACTAGATTTTATTATGCTTAATCTTTTGTTTTGTGTTGGTTGTCTGAATACAAGAAAATGATCAAGGAATTTTTGTTTGATTTTGATCACAACTACCTTAGCCAAATTTTCAATTCACCTTGTGAGTGTGTGATCATTTGTTAACCCCTTTGAGCTTTTATCAATATCCATGTTTATTTGAACTTGATGCTTGTCTATGAGTGTTGAATTCACTTTTTTTGTATGGATGCTGATTTCTTTGTTTCTTGAACCCTCCACTATATGTTGTTGTATGAATTTTTACCTTGCCTTAGAAAGTAGGGAGTATTCACATAATGATGTTGGTTCAATTCAAGTTGGGGAGATGAATGTTTATGTACTTTTGTTGAGATTGATATGAGGTTAAGAAAAATAAATAGAAAAAAAGAAAGAAAAAAAATATGAGAAAAAGAAAGTTTAGAAAAAGAAAGAAATAAAGAGAAAAACTTTGAAAAAGAAAAACAAAAAGAGTATGAATAATGTCGTGTTAATAAGTGAGGTGTTTTGGTTTGACAATTTGTGATGAAGAAGAAGCTTGATTGGAATTGTATTGTTTGAAACTTTATGAGTTGATCACTCCCTTAGGTTTAGGCAAGTTTTTGTTTCGATTAGCTTTAGGACTTATCACTTGTTTGTTAATCAAGCCACATTACAACCTTGAAAAGCCCTTATGATTTTTGTCTTTGTATTCTCAATATGAGTTTTTGGATGAATACATAATTTATTATTTTGTTTGAAAGGTTGTTGGATGAGTGTCAAAAGTACCTAACCTTGGTGTGTTTTTCATCTACCGATGAATTTTTGCTAGGTGTGATTCATGATTGAGCTTGTTTTGTTTTAGAATGTTTAGCATGATTTTTGTACTTAGGATTCATTTCGTTTATATGTTGTTGTTGTAGGATAGTGGTAAGTATGTACTTTGCTTGTGTACGTTTTTATTTGAACCATACATTTATTTTTCGTTTTAAAAACTTGTCGATTCATGATTCTTGGTAATTACTTTTGTTTCTTTAGGGTTACTTGACTTTGTTTGATAAGGAAGTGGCGTAGTGTGAGCCAAGTGTAAAAGAAGGATCGTTGGGTGATGCTTTATTTCACCGGGCAATGCTTGCGGAACAGAATTTTGTATATAATTTCCTTTTGTTTCATTTTTGTCTCCCAATTCCATCAAGCATATGCTTTTTGATAGATTAGCTTGGAAAATAACACTAGGGCTTGCTTATGGATGATTGGAGGTGGATTGCTCTTCGATTACCTCTTCTCCTCTCTATGTATTCTCTATTTGTTGGGTTATATTTGTATATTTACTCTGAACACATGTATATTTGTCGCCCTTGGCATTGTATAAAGTTTGCTTTATGAATATGTGTTGGTGATTGTCTTAGGTTTTTACTTTGTGCTAGGGATTTGAGTTTTGCTAGACATAGATTGCTTAGATTCTTACCTAGGATGATTATCTATTAGTTTCTGAATGCTAGAAATGGGTTTAGAGTTGACATTCACTTAGGGTATATGATCTTAATGCCTTTATGTTAGGAGTGTCGTGCTAGACATAGTCGATGCGAGTGATGCGATTGTCTTTTATTTACAACCCATTGAACCCCAAACTCATTAACGATAGAATTGTCGAACGACGAATCAATAACCAATCTCTGTGGACACAATAGGATATAAGAAGTACTATGCCCAGGCGCTCACACACTTAGCAATTTGTTTGAATTTGAAAGGGAATGCCCTTTTTGAAAAGGTTTTGAACATAAAAAAGTGCCCATAGGCGAAAAAGTTTTGAAGTGAGGTTGGTTGTTTTTACCTTTGAGAAAGGAGTTTAACCATTATTAAGTGTTTTGATTTCTGAAAGAAAAGAAAACAAGTTTTAGTTTTATTACATGCAAGGATGCAAAAAGAAACATGAAAACATGTAAAGGGAGACTAGCTAGTTCTACCCTAATGTTATCATGCAAATTTGGACCTAAGGTTGAGGATGTAAGAGAATATCTACCTATGTTGACATGCAAAGGATGTAAATCCTAATGTTTAGGCTCGAGAGCTATCCTAGCTGAGCGGTCCTAAGGGAAAGTTATCCTATACGCGGCTCGATTGTAGAACCAAGGGATGCAAAGGGATGAAGCAAGCAAGTGCTTTGGCAGAAGCACACAAACAATACAATGCACAGACAAATGACCATACATGTGCAGGAAAATAAGGAAGTCTTATAGCCTACAACAACACTGATGTACTGGAAGCAACCAGGAGCCGACACATTCGATTCCCGTGAAAGGTATCACATCATGACATGAATTGTCAAGTGTGAAGAGAAAATGAGTGCAGGTATTGTCATACCCCAATTTTTGACCTAAGATACCACCTTATATCATTCACATATGCATCATTGCATCACTAACAGTTTCAGATCAAGATAGATCGTTCCTGTGCTCTTAGAGTCGAATTAGGGTTTTATCAAAATTTCATATGTTCAAGATATGATCAATTAGGGTTTGAGTCTCCACTCACCTCAATTGATCTATCTTAATCACTCATCAACATTTGATCTTTAAATTCCCAACTTTTTCTCATGATTTACCTTGAATCGACCAATTAGGGTTTTGATCGAAGATAGTGAATCATTGACTTTCTGCTCAATGAATGACCTATTTGCTTGAAGATTGATCTTAACATCATCAATGCAACATCTTGACCTAATTTCTTGGTTCAAAACATTGCAAAATCCATGTTTCTTCATCAGACAAATTCTGAGTCATCTAATGAAAATCCAACTGTTCAAAAAAGTCAAACTTTGTCTTTTGGTCAACTTTTTCAAATCCAAACTTTTTCAATCATAAAATCATTTCAAATTATCCATCATGATCATAAAAAACATGGTTTTTCCTTACTTTCATGTCCATTTTTCACCTAGATCCATTTTGAATCAAGAAAAACTCAAAACTTGAAAGTCGTAGATTTTGTTACAAGCTTTCCAAAATGTCCAAGAACTTGAAAAAAAACTTTGTGTAGCTAGGGTTTTAAAATTGAAACTTAGAGCTCCATAACCATGAATTACAAGTCATTTTTCAAGAATTATAGGTCATTTTTTCACAAATTCCTCCTTCTAGAAGCTTTGTCACCAATTTAGATAGGTTAGAGCTGATAAATATTAGATGAGAGGTAATTATGAGAGAGATAATATCAAGTGAGATTTTAACCATGCTTAAAGGAATATTCCATGTGCATTTATGACAAAAATGTCTTTCTTGCCCTTTAAGGCAAGTTGTTCAATTTCAAGCCGTCTGCAACTCGACTTAGTCAGAGAGTTTCAGCAACTTTCAGAGTAATCTAAGGGTTGGAGCATACTCAGTGAGGTCCAGGGAAGATTTTTCGATCATCACTTTGTACCTGGGAGTCCTCATACTCAATCTGGTTTTTCATATCAAGAGGTAAGTTTTCGAATTCTTGATATCTCCATACATGCATCTCTAGCTTAAAATTTGAAAAGAAAGATGTAGATATCATGTCATTAAAGCTATCTGGATTCTCAATTTAAATTAAAATTAACTGTGTTCATGGAATCATTGATTCATTCAGTTAGGTTTTAATTTGGGGTTCTCAAAATTATTACTCATCTCTGATTGTTAGCTTTAATAAGTTACATGGTTAGAATCGTGAGGAAATTCTAAACAATTTGGTATTTTGAATTTCTCAAATTGATGAAGAATTAAGGAAGTCCAGGTTTGAGCCATGAACGTTTGTTCCACGAAGAAGATGAAGTGGGAAAACCAAAATTCAAAACTTAAAATATAATTTATTTACTTGGATATGATTAAATGAACGAATGTATTACCTCCCCAGCGGTTGCCAGCACGCTCTTAATCCTTTCCTTCGCCTCAAGGCCCAGGGTTCGATCCCCCTGGGACCTTTTTTTTAAATAAAAGGCTCATCCTTCAGAAGCACTTCTAATGCATACCCCTTCAGAAGCAGCAAGCTTCTGACTCTTTCAGAAGCACTTCTGATGCCTTCTCTTCCAGAAGCATCAAGGTTCTAACACCTCCAGAAGCACCTTCAGAAGCAGCAAGCTTCTGACTCCTTCAGAAGCAACAAGCTTCTGACCTCCCTTTAGAACTCCAGCTTATGACCTCCCTTCAGAACTCCAGCTTCTGACCCTTTATTTTCAAATACTTTTCAAAACTCCTTCAAAATAAGATGATTAAATGACAAGTCAAGCACATGGCTCAGTGAAAAAACTCTTCACTTCTTAGCCAGAAGTCCTGGGTTCAAACCTCCTTAGGACCAAAAACTCTTTTTTATCACTAATTTTCTCAAGTTTTTTAACAAACTTCAACATTTTCAAAAACTAATCAAAAATTCTCATTTCGAGATGATTTTTTGCACACTTGTCATTTAATATACCTATTTTATGATTATGTCAAAAAAATCCAAAAATATTTTCTTTTTGATTATATTTTAATTAGGTTAAAAATGAGACATTTTAAGTATTTTTAATACTTTTCAAAAATGTTTTCTTTCTAATTTTCAAACCTAATCTTTTTCAAAACTTCTTGTGAATATCCTTCACTTTTCAAAATCATTTTCAAAACCTTTTCAAAAACCTTTCAATAAACTTACACACCTTTTTCCATGATCAATTAGATTTGAAGATAAACCGAACCAGGTTTCTCCTTGAATTTCTTTCAAATTGATCATGGGCCTCCCTCACGGTGTAAGTCCCAACCCTTTTATGTACATATTTATTTGCTTGTACATATTCACCCTTTCTGTGTACATATTCATTTCCTTGTACACATTCAATCATCTTTGTAAATATTCAAGCATAAACAAACTTCATTCGTTTGTTTTCATCCGCTTGTTTATACACCGATTTCATTGGTATTAAGAGGAGCATTATTCCCGATGAAACCACTCTTAAAGCCAAATCCAACCATACCCTATAGCTTCCTCTTGGGCTCACAATGCAAGGACCCTCGAAATGCCTTCTCTTGGGCTCACAATGCAAGGACCCTCGATGACCCTCGGAATGCCTCCTCTTGGGCTTACAATACAAGGACCTATGTGCTTCTTAAAAGCATCCCCGTAATCCAATAAACAATTTCTCCTAGAGATTTAGACATTTATCGTCTTTATGGAAGAGGTATCTCATCTATCACATCACATACAAATCAACCACTTTTCAAACATTTTTCAAACAAAACATCTTTTAACTGTAAGTGGTAATGCTTGTACACTCAAGCAAAACACCCAATACTTACAATTAAAGATTCAATCATCTTTCAAACATCTTTCTTAATTCGTAAGTGGTAATGCTTATACACTCAAGTAAAACACCTAATACTTACGATGAAAGATTCAATCAATCCACCCTTCAAAATGTATGTGATGAAATAGATTAGATACATTTTTCATTAAGATGACATTTGTCTTTGTCTCTTAATAACACCCTTTGCTTCCACTAGCATAAGTGGGAACTACAATTTCTCTGAATTTCTCAACCTCCCTTTGAGAATACGTAGGCACAAGGTCTCATCCTTGGCAAGCATAACTTCTTTCTCCCTTAAACCAAACAAAACCATAGCTCCCTTAGATCCGAGCTACACATGCTCTGATTCCCATTAAGGGATATGTATGCAGAAGATCCCAATGATCTTTGTGAGCACAGTAATAACAAAACTTAGGACCCCACCTAACCTACCTTTCTTAAAATCCAAAGGAGAAACTTTCCCAAGAATAGAATAACAAATTAAAACACACAAACATATCAAAAATATTCATATATACAAATAAGGCTATAGATAACTATATATATAGGGTGCCACATCTTTCCCTTTATATAACAAACCTCCTTACGCAGATCTCTCCCCAATGTGTTGCGTCTAGTTCACGCTAGTCGCACCGTATATCATTATTTATTGAGGGTATTGCAGCTTTCCCCTTTTTCATCTCATTTTTCTTGTTTTGGAAATAATAAAGCTTGATGCTCGCGGCATCTTTAAAAACAAATCAAAAGAGTAAATTGTTTTGAACTAGAGATTCGAGTTTCGATTCGATTCTCTCGTTCGTCACTTTTTAACGTGAACAGGTATCAGCAGTAAATGTGAATCCCAAAAGAAAGCGTGGAGAGTCAGAATGGGGAATTCTTGCTACTTTTTATTATTGGCTCGATGAAGGAAGTAACATGATTCACGTGTGCTGAGCTGACACGAACTATAACTGTGCGGGGGTTGATTGCGAACCCTTTCCACATGTCGATCATATCATCATCATCATATATATATATATATATATATATATATATATATATATATATATATATATTTATCAGTATCAAAGCGGAACTTTGCTTGGTGGTTCCACTCTGGGTCGCCTAACCACTCATGACTTATGCAAGCACAAAAGTAAACACAAAAACCTGAAGCGCCTCCCTATGCACGGAAGAAGACTTTAAACAAACCAAACACAGGTAGCAAACTAAATGGCCCTAAACGGGTCTTTAAATAAACCAGGGGAGTTCCTGAACATGCTCTAACTATGGAAGCTCCATCATGCATCTATAATTCTGCTTCTCATGGCAAAAGAAAGCGGTAAAACCCTACTTCTCATGCTCTCTAAAAAAGCGGTAAAAGAATGCGATAAAAAGGTAAAGCAATAGAATGTGCGTTTGTGCACATTCAAACAATTGGATAACCTACAAGAAAGGTGTAAATCCAACAAACATACAATAGGATGCACTTTCATACACAAACAAGTAATAGAATGTGCATTCGTACACATTTGAACAATTGGATAACCTGCAAGAAAGGTGTAAATCCAACAAATAGACAATAGGATGCGCGTTCGTACACAAACAAGCAATAGAATGTGCGTTCGTACACATTCAAACAATTAGATAACCTGCAAGAAAGGTGTAAATCCAACAAGCAGACAAAGATTGCGCGTTCATACGCAAATAAGCATCAGAATGTGCGTTCGCACACATTCGCAACAAGGTACACCTGTAAGAAAGATGAAAACCCGACAAACAAACAAAGGTTGCGCGTTCGTATGCAAATAGGCAATAGAATGCGCATTCGTGCACATTCAAGCGATCGAATAACCTGCAAGAAAGGTGTAAATCTAAACAAGCAGACAAATGGTGCGATCGTACGCAAACAAGCAATAGAATATGCATTCGTACAAATTCATATCAAGAGAACCTACAAGAAATGTATAAAACAAATAAGCAAATAATAGGATACGCGTTCGTACGCAAACATGCAATAGAATGTGCGTTCGTACAGATTCGAACAATTAGATAACCTGCAAGAAAGGTGTAAATCCAATAAATAGACAATAGGAGCGCATTCGTACGCAAACAAGCAATAGAATGTGTGTTCATGCACATTCAAACAATTGGATAACCTGCAAGAAAGATGTAAATCCAACAAGAAGACAAAGATTGCACATTCTTACGCAAATAAGCATCAGAATGTGCGTTCATACGCATTCGAAACAAGGTACCCCTACTAGAAAGAGGAAAACCCAACAAACAGACAAAGGTTGCGCGTTCGTATGCAAATAGGTAATAGAATGTGAATGCACATTCAAGCGATCGAATAACCTGCAAGAAAGGTGTAAATCCAAACAAGAAGACAAATGGTGCGCGTTCGTACGCAAACAAGCAATCGAATATGCATTCGTACACATTCATATCAATAGAACCTGCAAGAATGGTATAAATCAAACAAGCAAACAATAGGATGCACATTCGTACGAAAACAAGCAATAGAATGTGCGTTCGTGCACATTCGAATCAAATGAACCTTCAAGAAAGGTGAAAACCCAAGCAAGCAGACAATAGAATGCACGTTCGTACGCAAACAAGCAATATAATATGCGTTCGTGCATATTCAAACAATTGGATAACCTCCCAAAAAGGTATAAATCCAACAAACAGACAATAGGATGCGTGTTCGTACGCAAATAAGCAATAGAATGTGCATTCATGAACATTCAAACAATTGGATATCATGCAAGAAAGGTTTAAATCCAACAAATAGGCAATAGGATGCACGTTCGTACACATTCAAGCAATAGAATGTGTGTTTATACACATTTGAACAATTGGATAACCTGCAAGAAAGGTGTAAATCCAGTAAGCAGACAATAGGGTGCGCGTGTGCGTTAGTGCACATTCAAACAATTGGATAACCTGCAAGAAAGGTGTAAATCCAACAATCAGAAAATAGAATGCACACGCATGTGTGCAAGCACAAAATAAGGATGCTACAAATTCAAATCTCAAGTGTAAGTGTTCAATGTACCTCGCACATGAAATAAATTTTCAGAATTAACAAAGCAAGTGCTAGAAATAAAGCATCGAATGCAAAACCGATTGTAGATATGCAAATAAACTAGTATAAGCATGTAAGAGGAGAAATAAAATCACAAAATGCACTTAGAACTACATTTCCACACAATTATGCATGCAAAACAAGCTTTATTTTATATGAAATCAATGAAATCATCAACCTAAATTCTCTCTAATGCATGAGCATGTGATAGGTGATGCAAAATTTCAATTAAAGTGGCTTCAATGTAAAGAAAAGGAATTACACAAATGTATGTGTGTGCTATGTACAATTTTCCTTCACACCGACACAATAACGTTGCAAAATCGGATTCAAATCAAGGAATTCATAAACGAAAATTCAAGAATCGGAATCCACACAACAAATGGAATCAAATTCAATAATCAATTTCAAGAAAAGCCAAAAGTCAAAAATCACTTAAAATTAGTGCTTATTTAAAGAAGAACTTACTTGATCTTGAAGTTTGAGGTTGAATTGTTGAAGAAAATGCCAAAATCAAATTGAATTTGATGAGAATCCTTGAATCTTGATGAGAATTGAAGAAAAATCGGAGAGGAAAACCTTGAATCTTTACAAGCCGATCAAGAAGAGGAGAATAATGGTTTGGCTGAGCGGTTCCAAGCAGTAGATGAAGGAGACCAGGCTTGAGGCAAGGAGGAAGAGAAGCTCTGGTTGCCTTAAGGTGGAGGCCGACCAGAAAATGGAGAAGAGAAGGAGGGAAGGTCAGGTGCTTGATGACGGAAGGAGCGGAAGGCGCACGTCCGAGGGAAGAGAGAGGACGAAGCGGCTTGAAAAAGATGGAGCTAGGCGTGACTGGCCAAAAACTAGGATGAAGTGGCCGGGCAGTGGTGCTCCGGCGTGGAGGAGGGTCTGTCCGCGGTGGGGAGGCTTGGAGGGAAGGCTTGCAAATTTAATTTCCACTTGATTTTTCTTTGATGAGATGAGAGAGAATTAAGAGAAGAAAATTAGGATTTGAGAGTGAAATTTAGCGAATGATTGTGTATTCTTGATTTTTGAAGGGGAAAATTTATTTATAGTGTGAAAAGTTTGGCCTTAGAGTTCCTTGGATCCACAATTAAGCCTAAATCGCGATTATTCGATTTAATTTTGTGTACATTTAAAAACAACCAAATTCGTGCGAAATTTGAAGTCGGAGGACTCTAAACGAAAAATGTCTGGAAAGCGAAATTGCTTGCGTGAGTCAAAATTTCGACTCAATTGGAAGACAGTCCAGATACGAATTTTTGAAGTTTCAGAAACTTTTTCGGGCATCTGACACGCGCAAAAATTTTACTGCGCTATTCAAAGAAATTGCCTCGAACGAGGGTCTTCTAATCAAAATCGGAACATGAATTATTCGTAACAAATTAATCCAACGAAATTTGTGAACTTTTGGCATTAGTCCCACCTCGTTTCGATGAAAATAGAGCAAGATATGATTTTTTGAACTTCGCATATCAGATGAAAAACGCTTGGTTCGTCTCAAAATCAATTCCGAAGAATAAAAAACGGCTCTTAAATGGTGAAGAATTGGCTATGGACTTGTGAATAAAAGTCGTAGAGAACTTTGATACAGAATTTTAGACACCGGTCCTGGTCAGTTTTGATGTTCCATCTAGGAGTTATGACCTTTTTAGTGCACCAAGAACACGGTACAACACTAAAATTTAGTTTATTCCACTTGAAAGATCAATTTCTTTGAGGGCTTTATTCACACAATTTGCTTCCGACTTTCAAACAAAAGTTGTAGATAATAATGAAAGGGACCTGACATGCGAAAATCATCAAAAAATACCTGATGAGCTGAGAGATATGCCTTCTGGGACGCCCGAAACGCCCTGAAAACCCAAAATTCACTTTATTGAGAAATGAACAAATAAAATCTTTCTTTTTTTACAAAACGGCCTTCGATCTGAACAGATAAACTAGAGAATATATTGAAGTAATCCCAATGCCTATGGAACCAAACCAAAATAGCTTTCTGACCATAAAATCTTGTATCAAGCATACGAACCGAAAAATATCAATATCGGTCTCAAAATGATCTGAGATAGCCGGAATGCACAGTTTCTTTTGCAAATTGAGATATTTAGAACCTGGTAGCCATGCGATTGATGATATGCATGTATATTTATGATGATGCAATTATAATCCAGAAATACTAAAATAAAGAGGGTAAATTTTGGGGTACAACAATCAGAGTCAAATCCTCTTTATTCAACATAAACAACCAAATAACGCACTCTGAAGCTATCCTCTAAGCTCCGATGAACTACTCCTAATCACTTGCATGTTACACACGTGGAGGCAACATTCAAACAGAAATGGTGAGTAATCACATTCATTATAAGAGATATACGAATAGACATAGTAGTCAAACAACATCATCATACAATCCATAAATATCATCACAAACCGCATTTTATACTCACACCTTCATGTCATCATATCATATGTACACCTTTATTACAACTCATGTAAACATCAAGTAAAGCCACATATTATCCTCATAAGCATCACTCAAGTCATAACCTCATCATAACATCATTTATTAAACAATCATTCATCAACTTCATTCACATCACAACATCAAAACATCATCTAATCAACAATCATTCATCGACTTCATTTACATCAAAACATCATCTAATCAACAATCAGGCAATGTCACATAAGATGCAATGCAAAAACATTGACTCATGCACGTGGTACCAAATTTCACTAATGAACACTGTATCATCATCCTCCAAAGATCCCCACCATAGGATCAATTTCCTTTTGGAATCGGACTAACGTCCTAACAACACTAAACTTACATCCTATCAACATGGCAGACCAACGTCCTAATGCTATGAATGCAGGATGCGCAAACAACATAATATTCGCGACCACGAATAGTGACGTGCATCATCATTCATATAATCATCATACAACAAGTCATCATCTCATACGTTATTATACAACATACAATATACTCACAATAATTGACATACCATATAATTGTACACCATATTTAATCAACACATACTCATATTATTCATTTTTTCTGCACCAAACAACAAAGAAAATCAAATCATATTATAATCATGGGAATCATATTATAACTCATAGTATAATCATGGGAGACATATCATTTTATTCATTTTTTCTGCACCAAACAACAAAGAAAACCAAATTTGTTAGCTTATCGTCTCCTAAGGCTCATCAGACGAAGTTGTATGCTCGCCTAAGGTTCACCTGCCAATACTGGGAGGACAAACTCAAGTTCACCCCAAATCAACATGTTATTTTACAACCAACAACAATACATTGTTACATCATTACGAGCATCAATTCATGGTATTTTACACATCATAATTCACCAATTTCATCACAAATCATCACATTATCAATTCATCTTAAAACCCCAAATAACATACTTACATCTAAACCTCATATCGATCATAATGACATATCACCCCTTACCTTAGTTCCCAGTGATTGATCTTCTCCTTCGTTTTTCTACGAGAATTTTTCAAGTTCCACGTGCTTTAGCCTCTTCTCTATTTTCTCTCAATTCTTTCACGATTGAACAGTTAAATACTTTTCCCCTCTTTTCCTTGTTTAACCCTTAGACCCCTAATATGAACTTCTCATCAATACCCTTACTAACTTCTCGCAAATGACCACATTGTCCTTATTATTTCTACACCACCATTTATATCAATTTTTAATAATAATAGTAATTCTAAATAATTATTTAAACTATCTAATTTACTAAAATACTCATATTCACTTAAATTCAACAATACCCCCACAACATAAAATCACAGCACATATCATACTCAATAAAACATCATATATCCACCAATAATTCACAAATATTCATAATTAATTAATTAAATAAATAATATAATTATATTGAGGTGTTATAATAGACCATTTAATTTACAAATAAAATAATAATAAAAATAGAGGTTCAAGTATTGTTTTTCCCCTCGATTATGTTAAACTTTGAGGTGAAATGTTGCTTTAAAAACTAAAATGTGGCACGCGTGCATTGGAACCATATCACTAAAATAATAATAATGATCATCTATATTCAAACTGTAACATATATTTTGGATTTTCAAGAAGGTTTTTGAGTTATTTAAACGTTTCAATTCCAACTCTTTGTGTATTGTTTCCTTGTTTATAAGTCTTTTCCTATTTCCAACGTCTCATTTCCAACTCTTTGTGTCTTGTTTCTTGTTTCAAAGTTTTTTTTTCTTATTAAAAAATGGATGTAAATCTTTTGTTCATTATTAATAAAAAGTTTATTAATTTCAATTATTTCGATTGTTTTGAAATAAGGAAATCTATTGACAAACAAAAGTTGAATGATTACTTTCACATTCTACACGGCCTTATATACATTAATCTTGTTAAAGAGTTTTTGATGAATGTATTTATTGTACCAGCTGATCATGATGAAGTCATCAAGTCATATGTCAATGTATCTTATTTATTCATTACTCCATCACTGATTGTTATGATAATCCAGTGTTAAGAGACCTGTAGTTATGTTGAACATTATCAATTCAACAATGTATTTTTTCAACCTGCCTTCATCGAATTTATGTCAACTAAGATAAGCCCATCAGTCCTGCTTCTCTATTCCTGTTATAAAATTTTGGTTTCAACTTCTAGTGGAAAATCTCCGCTCAAGAGAGAAACAACTAGAAACGCTTACTTGGTGTGATTAACATCTCTTATTCTTCCTCACCTACAACGTTAGAGTTAATATTCATATTATCATTTTCAACTTGGGAGGAAATTAATTTCCTCATACCATATGGAAGAGTTCTTTATGATTTTTTCTCTAAGTTGGGGATAGTTAGGAATAATGTTGAAGTTGAGTGGACTGAGAAGATTGAATATGTGGAATAGTTTTCTTTGTTGTCTTATTTTTTTATTATCAATGAAATATTTACTTTTTCTATTATTGTTTGTTCTTGTTTATTGATAATAAAGATTTTGAGAATTACTAATTAACAAAGAAAAACATGGAATCTGGAAAAGACGTCAAGTGATAAATCATTGGAAAAAAATTAAATGCGGATTTGAAGCGAGATACCTTATAGCTATATTTCCTCGATTCTACAAAAAACTGAGAGAACGTGTTTATTATTTTTTCATGTATAAAAAATTGCGCTAAATTATAGTTGTGTTGCCTCGGTTTTTTATAACATCGAGGTAACATGTTTATTTTATTAAAAAAAAATCAAACATGGTGCTCCTACAATATATACTCTCGGTTGTTAGCATGTTTGAGATGAAAGCTTTGTCATAAAAAGTGTTATTCGTTGTAGTGATTGGTGTGGAAATGTTAGAACATAGTTTGGTTCTACATCTTTTTGTAGGTTTGATGTTAACAAATATATAATTATTAAGATAAACAATTTTGCTCTCTAATCATTTAAATGAACGTATAGAGAAGATCTGATGGAGAAATAAAGAAGATAAAGACTGGAATTTATTATAAAGCTTTAAAAGGAATATGCACATAACTCAGAGAAAATTCAAGTAACACGCCAGCAAAAAGAAGTTCTGATGTTATAACTTCTGAAGCACCAAGCTGCAAGCCATACTCTGATAAGTGAAGTTCTGAAAGAACAAAGAAAGTCTCAACGCATCATCCTTTCGGAAGTACTAAGACTCAGCATTCAAGCACTTGACACTCTTATGATATTTAGATTCGACATCACATTTATGACAAGTTATTACAGGATCAAAAGTAACAGTTGGAACAATTATTGATGGGACAGAATCTGTATTTTTTGAAAGGCAATTACATCTCAAATCAGTAACCTTCCAAAAATAACGAGATATGCTTTCAACGGATTCTTGAAACTCTTCTATATAAGGAGGTCCCTGAAAGTTGAAGAACAACACACACATATACGAACATTCGCTCTCAAATTCTCTCTTCCTATAAGTTAAAGTTATTTTTTGTGCTAAAATTTGTGTAAACATCACGGTTGTGATAAAGCTTGTTAGAAGCAAACTCAAACACATTTGTTTAATTATTTTAGTTGAAATTCCTTGATAATCCAAGTAGTAGTTTGACCTCAAGAATATTTGATAGTTGTCTTCGTGAATTGTAATCTTTTGTAATCAGTGGATTAAGACCTCGATTGAGAAAGGCAAAATCACCTTGGTGGGTGGAGTTGAGTAACTTTGAGTTCAAAGTGAACCAGGATAACCAACGTGTTTTTGCTTTAATTTTTGAAAACCCCAATTCAAACCCCTTTTCTTGTGTTTTTCTTTTCTTCATAGAACATTCTTACTAATTTTTGGTACCTCTCTTGAGGTTTTTCAAAAACGAGATCCCCCATCCCTGCAACATTGAATGCTTGAATAAAGGAATGTTTTTTAAAGAGATCTTCATCTAGATAGTGAGACGTAAAAAGTTCTTTATCATAGTAGTAGAGGTTGGAGTTGGTTTCTTGAGCTTGATAGGAGAAGTCTTTGAGAAGTATGAGGATGATGGTTTAGAGGAACAAGATCTTTTTGGGAAAATTTAAAAGGTGATGATGATAAGTGAGAGTACTAATGTATTTCTAATTCAATGCACACATGAAAAAATGATGAGATGAGAAGAATGTGAAGTTACCTTTATTTATAGCTTGTGCCTAATCGGTTAAATCCTCGTGCTAAATGATTAGAATCGAGAAATTTTAAGAGTTAGCTGTTGAAAGTATATGTTGCCATAATTACGCAGCGAACTATCTATTATGGTGAGCTCCAACGTTTGAATTTTTTATTTTACAAATGATTTAATCGATTGGGTGCAAGTGTCAATCAATTATTTTGGCCCTATTCATCATATATCATTTTTGGCTTAGTGTACTACACTCCTGCTTGGCTTTATTTACACCTATTGCTATGAAACACTATAACACTCATCTTTTGGGTTAGAAAATATTTTATTTAAATGAGCAAAAGATTAAATTCATTATTTTAAGGGGTTAAACAAAATTTCTTGAATATTTCAACCCAAAAATAATGTATACCTCTTTTATAAAGAAATATTGATAAATATTTCCCAAAAAAAATAAGAAAACACTAGATATACTATGATGTATCCTCATCTACACATTATTGGATGTGAAAGCTAGTAAAAATCACAAAATGAATAAGTCCATTATACAAATATCCATACAACTGATCACAAATGATCATAAACTTTGAGATATTCTTAAGTAATTTTTTATCACTACGGTTGGCATTCGTCATCATCGTTTATCCTAAGATTAGAGACTTCATAAATATTGTACACTTTGGAAGTATAATATTGCCTTGCATAACTTTATTAATAATTGTCAAAACTTCAAGTTGCAAAGCTTACCTGCAAAGCAATAAGGTTTCACCTTTGGTGCCTATATCTTCTTGGGCTCAGGTGCATTAGATACAAAAGATATAAGGTTGATACCTTTAGATCTTTTCAACTTATCAAAACAAAAAGGTTCTAAGTGCCTATTCTTTTATGGTGCACTTATAGACTAGACACTTATTTCCCTTATGATATGTGCCTTTTCTAGACTTTATATCATTTTTAAGTCCTAGACTATTTTTATTTATGGAGTATCTTTGACTAGATAAAATTAGTTCAAGCTTCTTTTTCCCTTGGGTTGAATTTTCCTAGAGTTTCACGAAGACTAGTTACTTCTTTTATAAGGCAGTCACACTGCTTACATTATTCTTTTAAGTTTCTGAACTTTGTTATTTGTATTTTTAAAAGACATTTATTTCTTTAATATATCTTCGGGATTCCTTAAGACCTAGGGTACGCTCTCTCGGTTTATCATTTTCTTCTTCTAATTGACCAGTCATTCTAAATATTTGAGCATAAAATAATTTGATACCTGGAATAATATATCCATTGTATAATGTATTTAATCATATTTCTTCTTCTTCTTTGGAAGAATATTATTTCATATTTGTCCCTGAGGTTGATATTTATCCTTCTCCTATTCTTTGTTCAAGTAATCAAAAACATACATAGTGCCTTGGTGGAACTAATAGAGATTTTCTTAGATGTTAGAGATTTGGAAAAAAAAAATCTTTGAGAGAATCACGTTCACAAACTTTCCCAAACCCCAACAACGTGTGAATCCAAATAACACATTTGGTGATTGATTCAATAATTGGTCGAACAAGACAAGCATGAACCATAATGTTGCATCTTATCTGTGGTGCATGGAAATGATTAGTGTGTAGTGGTTATGGGAGGGTCCAAGCAATTAAATGTTGTTTGTTCATTGAAAGGAGGGAACTTTACATTTATCTTGACCATGTGTGATAATTCTTGGCATCAAGTGTTGAACAAGTGACTTTAAGCACAAGAGAATGGTGAATTGCAATATTTAAAATTTGTGATTAATTTTATACCTTTATTGATTAAGATTGTATTAGTAATTTTGATTGGGTGATTTGTAGTAGAAATAAAATACTAAAATCAAAATGCATAAATTAAAAGGATAAGGTTACAAAAATTGGACTAGAGATTTATACGTTTTGTCTGAATGTTGGCCTAGTTCTATCCCAAGAGGTCTTCTTGATATTTTGACTATAAAATTTTACTTTTTGAAGGCTATTTCCACGAACCTTAATACAATCAGATCTTGAGATTTTACATGCCTATACCCAACCAATGGCAGATTTTATCCCAGGATAAGCTAATGAACTATTTTGAGATCTATGGCTTATTTCAATAACAAAAACAAAGCTTTTTCAGATAAAATTTAAGAAACCAATAAAAAATATTTTATGATAGGTTTATCTCAAGAACAAAATTCAATCTCTTAAGATTATCGCACCCTTGAGAATATAAATAACTGACACAACCACTTACCAAAATTTATTTCTCACAAGCAAAGCTTCACTTACTAGCACTAAGGAAATATAAAGTGAAAGAAAATATTTTATGCAGTGACAGAGAGATGGAGATTAGAGATATAAATTCTAAAGAAATAGTAAAACATTAGAATATGATGTTAAATGAATTGAAGGCGAGCCTCTTTTATATATAATTTGGAAAAACTAAAAACAGAAATAGTCCATGGGATGAATTAATTATATAATCGATTAGCATAATATTCTAATCGATTATCCAACACAATTTTAATCGATTAGCATCCAAAAAGGAAATATTAGATATATAGTCGTTGTAGATCATTAAGGTGTTTTCCCAATCTCTTAGTTAATCAATTATTCATTCTCTAATCAATTAGCATAACTTTCTAATCGATTAGATAACACAAAAAGATTTATCAATGGATTGGATTAAGTATCCAATCGATTGGTTAGTTCAAAAAGGCTTTGGAAATAGATTGGACAACTTCTTAATACCTCAACTTGGCCTAGAAAACAATTTTGATGATAAAAAAATTGGTGAAATATTTTTAAGGTGTGTGTGTGTGTGTGTGTGTGTGTGTGGGGGAGGAGTTGCCACAGTATTTTAAAATTTATTCCATAATTTCACAAACTTCTAGTCACTCGGGCAAACAAGCATATGAAACCTAGTGAGCTTTCACACTTTATCTGAGGTTTGGAGATTTTCTTTGCTCGACGGCTCTTGATTATATAATCACTTTAACCAGGTCTCTTTTAGTTGATGAGGCAAGATATGCTTATCTGGTTAGGTCACCATCATCAAGGTTGAAAGCTATTTCTGCTGACTTTAGTCATTGTTGTCATTATCAAATCAACAGAGAAGATCTTTTGCGAGATTGTCATATTTATACATGCAAGCATATAGATCCACATCAAGAATAAGTGAAACAATACAAGTTGGGTTCTAGTTTGAATGAGAGTAATAAGGATTTTCCAAATTTGTTGCAAAATCAGAGTAGCTTGGATTAGCCATTGAGAAGAGAGAAAAATATGATAAGGGTTTAAGAAGGTTAATAATAGCTACTAGAGCATACATACATGAATGGGGACACTCTTTCTCGTTATCGCAAAGAAATGTTTCTTACTTAGAAAAAGGGAAATAAAGATGTAGTCAGAAAATAAAGATGTAACCTTTGTATCAATAGACTACAGTTAGCCTAACTAATCATCTAACAAACTCATAACCAAATTATAAATGGTTAATGGATATAGAAAGGGGACTAAACCAAAGTAAAAAAGGCCCAATACATTTAACAAGTTGCATCAGTGTTTATCAATTTTAAACGTTTTAAAATAAACTTAAATGGTAAAAAATTTAAATAAAATTGAGAGGAGTAAATTTTGATTATTGAAAAAGTGTAAGAATGGGAGGTGAACATTGAGTTACATGGTAAAATTTTCTTGTATATACCATCTCATATCAAAATGTTATTATTCCTTATTTCCTATATCATTATTGCGTAAGTTTTTTTTATAAGCAATGGAATCTCATTTATATAGTACAAAGGGTACTCGCCCATTTACATGACCACCTTTCGATTATAGAATCTCATTTCTTCCCAATGATATGTCAGAACCAAGAAGAAAGTTTCACCTGTTCCAAAACCTCGCCCACAATGGTCGCCTCCTTCTTAAAGATAACTGCATTTCTCCTACACCATATTGTCCAACATGTTCCCATCCATATTACCAAACTCTTTTTTCCTGAAACATTTCCTCTTAAGGGATATTTAAACCACAAAAAATGATCTAAAACATTCACTGGTTTCCCTCGAGGGACACCTATCCATAAACTTACTTTGTTTCATACTTGTTGTGAAAAGGGACATAACGACAGTAAATGTGCAAGTGTTTCACCAACCTTGGCGCAAAAGACACACACGTTTGTCTCTCTATCCTGTAACACCCCCTTTTGAACAATTGTTCCCTATTTGATAATATGTCCTTTACAAATTTCCAGCTGAATATCTAAATTTTGGAAGGAACGTGCATGTCCAGATGTTCTCCAAGGCTACTATTTGCTTCTCGGGTCATGATAGAGGTACCATCGAATTTTGATAACTTTGTATAACCAACACTAAACGAGTAGGACTTTTCCCTATTAGGAAACCATATGTAAGAATATTCCTCACCATCCCTTGGACTTAAGTGATGTAGTAGAGCCAATAATTCCAATTTATGTGCCTCTTCTGTATCTGATAGTAAACTGCCCATTAAATCCCACCTCCAACCATTTTATAGAAATGTTCCCGTTAAATCCATTGTAGCATCAGAAGCGGTTGAAACCTCAAACATAGAAGGAAATAACCTTCTCAGTGGTTCTCCCCGAAACCAATTTGATTTCCATAATAGGATTATGTTTCCCCTTCCTAACCTGCAAGAAATCTAGTCCAAAAACCAATTTGTATTGCTTGACTCCCTCGACCCAATAGGATATAAATCCCGCCACCATAATGAAGCCTTATTCATATCGTATTCCACATTCTCTTCCAACATATTCATTTCTAATGATCCATATCTATGAACCAAAAGAGGTCTCCAAAGAGCTTTTTTTCCCCACGAGCAACCTCAATTTCCATTTGCACAATAACGACTCATTAATGACCTATATGTTCCTAATTCCCAAACATCCAATTTTCTTATCTTTTCACACCTCATATCAAGTTGTCAACTTGCCCAAGCTATCCCATTTCTATCAATACCCCCACACAATATGAATTCCCTCTGAATCCTAATCAACTTCTTCAACACCACCTTTGGTATCTTGTAGAAAGAAAGATAATAAATCATAACCAAATTCATAACAAAGTTGATTAATGTCACTACTCACTGATAGTAATATAATTGTCCACACTTATAGCCTCTTCTTCATTTTGTTCATAATTGTTAACGATACAAACCTCATTTTGTGCTTAGAACCTACTGAAATTCCTAAGAAGTTTAAAGGCAACTTCCCTCTATCACAACAAGCAACTTCCATCATTTAGTCCTAACACCGGTTTGAATCCCCTAAGTACTTCCTTAACACAACTAATGTTGCTCCAAGTGCCATCCCATACAATAATTATATTGTCTGCAAGCTTAGTAGTTGAAACATCATCGAATCATTGACCTTAAATCCTTGAAACTTGTACAAAGAAACTGCTTTTGCCATAAGTTTAGATAAACCTTATGTTAGCAAGACGAAGAGAAATAGTGACAATGGGTTCCCATGTATTAATCCTTTGCACATTGAAAAATCCTCAGTTGAACTGTCGTTAGTCAAAATAGAGAGAGTATTTACCACCAAATTCATTCCTCTCTAAGACATATCTTAGAAAATCCTGAGGGACATTACAGTAAGCTTTTGCATTGTCCACCTTTAAAATAAAACAATCTCTTTGTGATCTCACCGGTAAATCTATGATCTCATTCAAAACTAGGGGTGGTAAAGCGGACGGCCCCATCCCGTTTAGGCTCTCCCCGTTTAAGCCCGTCAAAAGAAGTGCGGACCAACTTAGGCGTCTGAGTTCAAAAGTCAAGTCCGCCCATTTACTAACGAGCTGGCGGACCGATCCGCCAAATTTATATATTTTTTATTTTAAAATTTTATTTACTACATAATTTTTAAAATTTTTAATTATTATCAAAGAATCGACAAAATATTTTTTTAACGCATAATAGAACTTCAACATGTATTAGCCCAAATAGTTCAACAAATAAAATAAATAAAGACCAATTACAACCATCCTAATCCTATTTAAAAACTAACTACTAAAGAACCATGTTAAGATTTTACACAAGACAAACAATGATAACAATTACACTACATAAAATATCATAATGCATAAAATAGTAGTGCATAAAATATCAACACTTGAATTTCTCAATGTTTGCATCATGTAGGCTATTATATTGATTGATTCCTTAATAGTTAAATCCTAAATTTGTCACACATATACACTAATCAAATCCTTCTTTTCTTAAAATCAACATCTATTTTTAAAGAAAACATGTGAGGTAATGTATTGAAAACTTAATAATTCTCCATGTCATACAATTGTTCTTTTATTTCAAGATTTTCCAATCAACACATGTATTAGAAAGTTATAAAAAGAACATTGAGCTTATAATTCAATTTTTCTGTATAATAATTTAAAGTATAATTTAATTAACATAATCCTAAGAGAAGAGTGATATTTTTATAGTTAAAGTTGTTTTAATGCGAAGTAAAAAATATTTTTTAACAAAACCTCAGCAAAACTCGCCGCCCGCGGGCTAGCGGGAGAGCCACCTTAAGGTACCGAGTCAAAAACCTCAGCCCAGCCCGCCAAAAATGACAGGTTAAACGGGCTGAACTGGTGGGTCCAACATGTTTTTACATCCCTATTCAAAACCAACACTTCATCTTGAATCAGCCTACCTGGCACAAATGTCGTATGGGATTTAGATATTAGCTTCCCTATGATCCTATACAAAAGAGGCTGACAATGCTTTTGGAATATTGTCTTTGTGGTAAAATTTGTCAATAAAGCATAGATCATTCTTCTCCAATATATGTCAATATTTGTGCAGAGAGTTTAAGTTATATCCGTCTAGACCAAGGAATTTTTCACCGTCGAACTTCCACTCCACTCCCTTGACTTCCTCCGTCGAAAAAGGTAATTCTAGTGATTCAGACTCCTCTAGTAACAAAATTGGAAATTCTATTCCATCTAAACGAGGACGATTGAAAGGAGACTCTTTGTACTTGGTTTCAAAATAACTCTTCACCTCATGCTTTACCCCCTCCAATGTATATATTCTGCCATATACTGTATCCACGTCTATAATTCCATTTCTTCTGTATCTTGCCTTCAAGGAATTATGAAAGAATTTTGAATTCAAGTCTCTCCTTTTTATCCACTTCTCCCTTGATTTTTTGATTTAACATACTTTCTCGATACTGTAATTTATTCTAAAATTAATTAGTTGCTTTGGACCTTGCCAAAGTCAAGCGTCCAACTGAATATGCATCCTCCCCCGCCAAAAGAACATCACAGTAGTTGATTTTGTCAACAACTTTCTCAATACTCATGTCTACCCATTCGAAAAATTCCTTGTTCCACCATCTCTGACGTGCTTTCAATAATTTAAGTTAATATTTTATTATAAATGCACAACTACCATTCACAACAAATTTGTTCTATTCGGACTCCACAAAGTTCACAAATCTCAGATGATCATGCCAGTAATTTAAAGAACGAAAAGGTTTGGGTCCCCAATTAAGGGAATTTCACTTCAACTAGATTGGATTGTGGTCCGATATGTCCTTAAAACCTATATCCTGATAAACTGTGGACATTAACGATACAAAACCTTCAGAAAATAAAAATCTATTGATTCTACTCATGGCCCTCGTCCCACTATTGCACCAAGAGAACTTTCTACTCCATATGGGAGGATCCACAACATCCATGAGACCAATAAAATCATGGCAGAATACTCATTTTGGTCCCTTAACTTTCAAAACTTTTCATTTTAGTCTTTTTTGTCTAATTAGCGACGGAAAAACTTTAAAATTCGTCGTTAATTAGACAAAAAGGACTAAAATGAAACATTTTGAAAGTTAAGAGACCAAAATGACACGAAAAAAGTTAACGGACCAATGTGAACTCAAGGGTATAGTTAAGGGACCAAAATGAGTATTATGCCTAAAATCATTGAACTCCAAAGAATCTTGTGACTTATATATTCAAACCACGCCCATCCGTTTTGCAGAATTATTGGTTTTATTGAAATCACCTCCTATACACTATTCACCCAACCTCCACTTTCTTCTTAAAGATATCAACTTTTCCACAGTTTTTCCTTCAAATTGATGTTGCCCAAGGAGTATACATTGACAAAATAGCATACCACACCCTTAATGTGAATTTCTTAATCCACCCCATAGGGGTGGGGCACACCCCATGAAAATCCCAAAATGCCCTTCACAAAACCTGAAATTTATTTCCGGTTCGCACCACTTTCTAAAATATTTTGGTGCAAACCGAAAGTATAGCTCTGGTTCCATACTGGAAGTATACATCTGGTTCTTAGCATGATAGTTAACAGAAAAACATAACTTTAAGCAATTACTTTAGTATTATATTTATAATTCAAATTAAAGACCTGCAATTTTTAAATCGAATAAAAGCCCAAAAATGTTATCCAAAATGTATTTCATAATAATAGTATTCAAAATACAGATATGGTACAATACGAAATAAAAAAAACTAAGTCAAAATACAATCAAAGTCCTAGAGCCTCTTGTATCATGTATGGATGGGAAATCTTGAAGAACCATAACATTTAACCGTACGCGTAACTCCAGTCGTCTGGAACCACGGTACTCCTGGCCTCCTTAGGTACGAGATAATTCTCAAAATCATCAAAAATCTCATTCATCTCCCTCCTCTTCACTATCGGAGGGGTAGATACAACAGGATGCCAAGGAATGGTATGAGTATACCCGAACTAATGCATCACTCGCTCGGGCATATAAGCAGTAGTTTTCCGAGTACCACATGTCAACCAACCTGTAAATAGAGAAACCTTATCAAAAGTTATCGTCTCACGGTGGTCGGCGTAGGCACTGAAGTTGATGTCCTCATGCATTACTCGGTCCAGGTAAACTCGATACAACAATGTCTCCTGGTTGCCTCTGAGCGGCTCGTATGCACATGCACGAGGCATCTTCTTAGTATAACCCTCAACAAATGACCATCCAGAGATGCGGGGGAAGTGTTGTAGGATCCATCCCTTAAATATCAAAATTAACCTAGTTACTTTCATAATCAAAATAATTAAAAAGGAAGTTAAGAGAAATATTTTATACCCTCATAAGAGACATGTTGCCGGTTATCTGCCTCGTCTTCCACTTTGTCGCCTCTATCAACTTGGTATACAAGAAAACCAAACAGGCAGTCCCCCAGTTTCACCCACTGACTTGCTCTAAATCAGCAAAGAATCTAAGGTACATGATGTTAGTGTAGGTGGCACTGGTGTCCACAAAGATATGGGTGCCAACAAGATACAAGAGGTATGCTCTCATGGCATACCCCCTGTGAAGGGTAACTTACTCGAGATCACCATCAGTCGCTCGTTCACGTGAAACCTCATCATCAAAAAAAATATTCAACCAACTATATCTCACGTGGCAACCACGTGTCTTATCAATCTCCTTCAGGACCTTCTCCACGTTAACTCTCAACCTCTCAACCAACAGATCAATCGCCTCATATTTCTCCAACTTCTGGTGATCTAGAAACCGCCCTCTGATCGGAAGGTGAAGCAAACAAGCGACGTCGTCTAGTGTAATCGTCATCTCTCCGTGTGGTAGATGAAACAAAGACGTCTCCTCGTGCCACCTCTCTATAAAAGTGTTGGTCATCCCCCAGTTGACCATGCTATATCCACGGAAGGTCAAGTCTCTCAACCCTGTAATGCATAGTAGACCATCAAATCATGGCTCGAGAGGGGAATTTAGCTTGCTGATCTTCCTCCCATGGCTGATGAATTTAGTGTATCGCGATCTTGCAAGAAAAAATTCACTGTTAAAATTCATAATATAACATAATTAATAAATGAAATACAAATGTAAATTTCATACCTCTTCATACCATAAATATCTAGCCACATGGGTGGGATAAAGAGCGAACATTGATAAGTCAGAAGGTCCCCCTCCAAAGACCTGAGGGACATGTGGTGCCGCCTCTACCGCCGGTGCCTCTACTGGCACTGGTGGTGCCTCTAGTGCCACTGGTACCTCAGGTGACACGGGTACCTCAGGTACTGGGGGTGTAGGATCAAGTATCACCTTAGATGGCCTCGCTTGTGAAGTAGATGAGGATCCTGTCTCAAAAACCTGCGATGGTGAGGATGTGCGTCTATGGTAGGACGGAGGCGGGGAGGGATGAACTGGAGACTCCTGTCTGCTATGGGAGAAAGAAGTAGAAGGTGTAGAATCAGAATCAGCAGAATGTTCCTCGGACATAGCATGTCCGGATGTCGAAGAAACCTGTCTGGCCAACCACATATCTTTTTGCACAAAAAATATTATGTGAAACTCGACCATGCCTCAAACGTGACGGTCTCTCATACATATCTCCTGTAGAAGTAAGAACGAACGTTAACATATGGCTTACAGAGGAAAAAATGAAGGAAAAAACAATGCAGAAATCAACCGAAAATAAACTGTCGGTTTTGTTACAGAGGAAAAAATGAAGAAAAAAATAATGCAGACAGAAACCGGAAATAAAATTCTGGTTTTGTTCATGACATAAAACCGAAAATAAACTTCTGGTTTCCTCTGCGAAACAGAGCTACGTGAAAGCCCCACCCCAACATCCCAAATGTGTCCAAAAACACAGATTGATCGTCAAAATAAGTATATAAACACTTATACAATGACTCTTAATGATATATATTGCAAAAAAACAACACATTTAAAACCCTATTTCACTAATTTCAATAGAAATTACATAAACTCTAAAAATGTGTTAAATCACTTACTTGATTGATTGAAGATGATTGTTGTTTGCTTGATTCCGTTACTTGTTGTATTTAAGCATTACTTGATGATTTGTGTTGATTGTTTGAGAAAAAAAATTGATTTTGGTGAGAAGCGTTGGAAGAGTGAGTTTGAGAGTTTGGTTTTGAAAAACTTTGCTGTTATGGGGAGGGGAAATATTTTGGCGCCCTTTAAGTACTCCCAGGAACCGAAAATATACCTTTGATTTCAAACCGTAAGTAAACTTTCAGTTTGTACCCAACCCTTTTCAACCTGATTTGCATGATATAGGGTGCGAACCAGAAGTTTATTTCCGATTTTCAGGGACAATAATGAAATTTTACGTGGTGCACGAGAAGACTATGTGGTGGGTTAAGAAATTCACCTTAAAATTAGCACACATATCCAAAAACCCTTCCATGCAAAACTGAACAATGGTTTCAATACGTTATTAAAAATAAGGCAAAATACCTTTTTTGGTCCCTTAACTATACCTCAACGTACATTCTGGTCCCTTATCTTTAAGAAGTGTCAAAGTGGTCCTTTAATTGTTCCAAAAGGTCCATGTTAGTCATTTTCGTCCAATTTTTACTAACGGTGTCAACTTTTGTTTGGGTAGCATCTGACGTGGCGTTGATGTGCACGCGTGGCGTTTCTGTTTATTAAGTAGCCAGAAAATTTCAAAAAATAACATTGTTTTTGCCAAGATTTGAATCCACAATATCATGCATACATGAGGAACAACTTACCCTTACACCACTTTGTAATTAATGTTTATCCTTTCATTCAAATTTATTATTAACAAAAACTATTAGCCTCCGTAAATTCCATTACTATTTCCATTAGAAGTATTATTATTTTTATATAAACAGTTATTATTATTATTTTATATAAACAATATTATTATTATAAAAAACAGTTATTATTATTTTATATAAACAGTATTATTATTATTATTATTATTATATCAAAATCAGAATAATATTTATTATTATTATTATTATTCTGTTAAAATTGAATATTATAATTAATTTTAAAAATATATTATATTTATAAAAAGATATTTAATAATTACAAGCATTAAATAATAATAATAATAAATATTATTCTTTTTTTAAACATATTAAATTTATTTCTTTCTTTTTTAATAATTTATTTATGTAAAAAATGATAAAAATATTATTTATATGCAAAAATCGGAAGTAATTATTATTAACAAACTTAAAAACAAAATATTTATTACATCTTTATTTATATTGATAGAATAATATTTTGTTTTTAAGTTTTCTAATAATAATTACTTTCGATTTTTGCATATCATTAATATTTTTACCATTTTTTTGCATAATTAAATTATTAAAAAAGAAAGAAATAAATATAATATGTTTTAAAAACTGAATATTATTAATATTAATATTAATATTATATTTATCCAGAATTTTATTTTAATATTAATATTATAATATATTTTTAATATTAATATTATATTTATTCAGAATTTTATTTTAATATTAATATTATATTATATTTTTAATATTAATATTATTTTATTTTATTATTTTTTAAATCCAAAATGTTAATATTATATTTATCCAGAATTTTATTTTAATATTATATTATATTTTTAATATTAATATTATATTATATTATTATTTTTTAAATCCAAAATATTAATATTATATTTATCCAGAATTTTTTTTAATATTCTGGATTTTTAAAAAAAAAATATTAATAATATTTCGTTTTTAAAAAATAATAATAATATCCTTATATATTATATCATTTTAAAAAATATATTATTCAGTTTTATAAATATAATATTCAGTTTTTAAAACATATGAAATTTATTTATTTCTTTTTGAATAATTTATTTATGCAAAAAATGGTAAAAATATTAATGATATGCAAAAATCGAAAGTAATCACTATTAACAAACTTAAAAACAAAATATTATTCTATCAGTATAAATAAAGTTGTAATAAATATTTTGTTTTTAAGTTTGTTAATAATGATTACTTCTGATTTTTGCATATAAATAATATTTTTACCATTTTTTGCATAAATAAATTATTAAAAAAGAAGTAAATAAATTTAATATGTTTAAAAAAGAATAATATTTATTATTATTATTATTGTTATTATTATTATTATTTAACGTTTGTAATCATTAAATATTTTTTTATAAATATAATATGTTTTTAAAAATAATTATAATATTCAATTTTAACAGAATAATAGTAATAATAATAAAATATTATTCTGATTTTGATATAATAATAAAAATACTATTTATATAAAATAATAATAACTGTTTTTTATAATAATAATATTGTTTATATAAAATAATAACTGTTTATATAAAAATAATAATACTTCTAATAAAAATTGCAATGGAATTTATGGAGGTTAATAGTTTTTGTTAATAAGAAATTTGAATGAAAGGATAAATATTAATTGTAAAGTGGTGTAGTGATAAGTTGTTTCTCATGTATGCATTGTAGTCTTTAGGTTTGAATCAAGACCACTTTAACAGTTTTTAAAGATATGAGACCAGAATGTACGTTAAGGGACAAAAAAGATATTTTGTCTAAAAATAAACACATATAGAATGTCACTAACTTAATTCACCATGACTTGTATTTAAAAAATAAAACTTAATTAAAGCATAAAAACAGTTGGTGCATGCATGGTGAATTGAGTAGATGTTCAGTGCATGATAATCAAAGCAATAACAATGCATATCCGTGAAATTCTTTTTTATGAAAGCAATATGTCCTTCCCTTTTGATTTCCTTTTCTAAAGTACAATTAACAATTTAAAATCATAGTATATACTTAAATACCACTACTAATCATAACGATTACAAATGATATATATCTTGCCATAATTAGCTACAAAAGACATTAGATTTTCACTCACATGAGCATCCTATCATGCATGGACCCTCAAGAGAGAGAGAGGTGTAAAATAGAAGCAAAGGCATGCACACAATTCTAGAGTGAGAAACATGGTGGTAGGGATGTTTATATGACACTCTTTTGGTGCATGTAAGGAAAAGGGTTCATCACACCTCCACCAAGGTTTTTTAAAAACAAAAACTTTTGGGTCCCTCGCATGGGACTTGAAGCAAATGAAAGGTACCTCCACCTTTGTATGTTTTTTTTAGTTAAAAGAAATCAAGCAATGTTATAGGAGAAACAAAACTAAGTGGACTTGACCCGATGGTGGGGACATATGTCCCAAATCTCTTCCACTTCCAGAAGGAAAGTTATAGGCATAGAGGGGACTTCATTATCATAACACATAGCAAAGGGAGACAAGAAAAACACGAGTGAGTTTGTGTATAGCTAGCCAACCATTGACTCCCCTCTTGAGTCCCCATATATATATATATATATATATATATATATATATATATATATATATATATATATATATATATATATATATATATATATATATATATATATATATATATATATATATATATATATATATATATATATATATATATATATATATATATATATATATATATATATACACACTTAATTAAATGTATTATTATTAATTTAAATATATCTATTATCATAATCTTAAAAAAATTAATTAATTAAAAATACAAATTTACCTTTTGTTTATTTGAAAACTTTCGTCTTAGAATATGAAGCAAAATAAATATATACTATTATATTTGTTGTGAATCAGATGTCTTGGAACAAAATATAAACTTGTTGTTTAATGATCAAGAAATAATTAGGGTAGAAAAAAGAATGAAGAACACGATGAACACAAGGATTGGTTATTAACTGTTATTCTTTTCTTACTCTTGAAATAAGATTACAAGTATACAAGAATAACAGATAACCCTCTCACCCTAAAATAAGATTTGCAGTATGCAATGACGAGAGACTAGTATGTTATTTATAATAAACCTAACATACTAAACTAATGGGCTTTTATCACAAATACTCATTACAAGCTAACTTAACCAACTGGACATAACAACCAGGCTCAATTCGATGCTAACAATCCTAGCATCCTTCGACACTACAAGCTAGAACATACTTCGACTACAACTTGTAACACTTCAACAACAACATGTGAGCAAACTACAACAACATGTGAGCAAACTTCGAAAGCATGCTAAACTCTGTCGAACCGTCGAACCAAGATACTACCTTCGACCCAATAAAGTTAGATCCAATATCTCACAAATCTCCACCTTGGAACAAACTCTATTATCAACTAACGAACTAGTTTTCTTCATGCAGTTTTATCAACTGCATATAGTGGAAAACTTGCAACTAGGCAATTTCTTGGTGATCATATCAACAACATTATGATATGTCGAAACCTTCAGCACTTAGACTTCTCCACGCTTGATTACCCCTCTGACGAAACGCAGCCTCACATCAATGTGCTTGGTTTGCTCATGATAGGCTGGATTTTTCGAAAGATGTATTTCACTTTGACTATCACATTTAACAGTGATAACTTCACCTTGAATTTTCAGCTCCTTAGAAAAACCTTCAAGCCACAATGCTTCTTTCACAGCTTCAGTTAAAGCAATAGATTACGCTTTAGTGGTTGATAATGCAACAACCTTCTGAAGTGTTGCTTTCCAACTAATTGTTGTACCAAACAAAGTGAAAACATATTCTGAAATAGATTTTTTGGAATCCATACAACCTGCATAATCAGAGTCGACATATCCTTCGATTACTGCTTTACTATCTTCACCCAAGGCTCCACAATAAATTAAGACTTTGTTCAGAGACCTATTTATGTACCTTAGAATCCACTTCAATGCTTGCCAGTGAGCCTTTCCAATATTCTCCATGTACCTGCTTACAAGACTTACTGCATATGCTATGTCGGGTCTAGTACAAACCATAACATACATCAAAGAACCTACTACGTTAGCATATGGGATGCTATTCATATAAGCTCTTTCGACCTCAGTACTAGGACACTGATCAATACTCAACTTGAATTGAGGGTTTGTTGGAGTCACAACAGGCTTCAAATTCGACATACCAAACTTTTTGAGAATCTTTTGTAAATATGCCTCTTGAGATAAGCATAATTTCGACTGCTTTATATCTCTTCGAATGTCAATCCCAAGAATCTTAGAAGCTGCTCCTAGATCCTTCATTTCGAACTCCTTATTGAGTTCAGCCTTCACCCTCAGTACCTCTTCGACATTGTTACTTGATATGAGAATATCATCAACATAAAGCAACAAAATAACAAATGAATTACCAGGACGAAATCTAAAGTAAACACAGTGGTCGAACTGACTTCTAACGGAACTTATGCGTGCCATGATGAAGCAACTCGATTTTCAAAAATCTTTTAATTCTCGAAAACTAGTGAAATCGCCACCTAATTTTATTTGTTCTAAAAAGAACGGGAAAATATAGATAAAACCCAAAAGCATGCGGATAAGGCGGTCTACATGACCAAAAAAAGTGGGATCGGGAGTTAATTATGTAAGGGGAAGGTATTAGCACCCCTTACATCCATCGTACTCGATGGGACCCATTTAATTTTACGCGTTCGTGTGTGTGTTTATCGCTAAGTTATGAATACCAAAAGGAAAAGAAGTTGTTTATTATTATTTTGAGTTTGACACGGTTTTTGAACCGCGGGCCTACATATTCCCTTGTGCAATGGGAAATTCAAAACTCTGTAGTTCCTCTTAAAAAGGTTTTAAGTTTGTGTTTTGATTTTATAAGAAAAATCGTGTATTTAGACATTTCAAATACTTTGAACTAGGACTTGTTTTGTTTGTTTGAAAAGCTTAAGTCCTCGTTCGTATTTGAAACGACTATTACACCCTCTTTATCCGAAAAGAGTTTTTTATGATCGCGTATGAGCGATAAAAGAATTTGAGTGAGTTGAATTGTTTTTTTATGTGGGTGAAAAGTACCGAACCATAAGTCTAGCATCCTATGATTCAAATACTAGAAACAAGATGAACTCAATGCCCATCGAGTCGTCTATCATCCCAAAAGTTTTTTCTTTTATGAAAGAGTGAAGTGAAACAAGGTTCACGTTATTAAGAATCTTTAAGTAGTTAGTCTAGCATCCAACGACTTAAAGATTAGAAGTTCATTTTTTTTGTGCAAGTGTTTAAACAACTAGTCTAGCATTCAATGACTTAAACACTTGAGTTTTCTTTATGAAAGAATTTAGAAAAATGCACTCGACGTTGGATCGAGGTTTGTAATTTAATTACGAAAGTGTTTTTTTGGAAATGCGGGTTATAATTACTTAAGCCTATTGTCCTAAAGTGTGATAATAGAAAAGAATAATTAATTACATACAAGCATTCAATAAAGCGGTAAATGAATTAAAAGCCCATACAAGGTGGCTGGCATAAATAAACGACTTATCTCGTGTAGGTGCATGCGCGAAATAAATTTAATCGACTAATTAAACAAAGTTTAATCAAGTAATTAGTTTAATAAAATTAATCAGGTAAACTAATTAATTTTAAATAACCTAATTAGATAATTAAATAATGTTTAACTAATTAATTAAGGTTTCATTGTAAGCCCAAGAGTAAGCGTGGTGTGTGCAAAAGGTGTGGCCGTTGGGACGCTTCAAAGCTTTGTCCACTCAGGGTAGTCAAAAATGGCTCGCACGAGTATCAGTTTGAAAATATTTTGGTTTGTGCTTTGTGAATAATAAATAAATAATGCGATAAAATTATCTACTAATTATTACAACAAATTGGGGAATGGGGTACAAATTACAAATGGGGATGTATAGAAAATAAAATGCTAGAAAATTCCTAATAATTAAGAAAAATAAAGTCTAACTACACTAATATAATTATTTTTGGCAATTTGGAGTATATATAAATGTTTTATAAGTTAGGAATATAAAATTTATTACCAAGAACAATAGCAAATAATAATGACCATAGTTATTAATAGTTTAAAAATAATAAAAAAGAAAATAATAGTAGTAATGATAATAATACTTGTATTAGTGTAATAACAATAATAATAGTAATAATAATATGATAGTAATAAAGAATGGTACTAATACAGTTTTTTTTAAAAAAAAGAATTAATAATAGTTATAATTTAAGTAACATAATAATGTAATAATAATAATGATAATGATAGTGTTAATAACAATACTATAATAATAATAGTAGTTATATAATAATAGTAATAATTATAAATAAGAATATTAATAATAATTATGTTAGTAATAATAATAACTAAAAATAAAATTAGCAATTAGTAGTAATAATATTTATTTAACTCTAACTAATCCTAATAATAAAAAGAAAAGGAAAAATGGAAACCAAAAGTTCTCTCACGATCCTCTCTCACCACGATCCTAATCTCAGATCTCTCTTCCTCTCGCGACGCTCATCGTTCTCGTTCTCGATCTTGTCCCAAAATGGAACCCTACCTTCTTCTTTCTCACCGCGGTCGCTTTTCCTCTCGTTCACACAGAAACCTCATCGGTTTCCTTCGACACCACCGCGATTTGCCTCTCTGTTACCTTTCTCACGCACGCTCGCGATCTGTCTCTCTGTTATCGGAAATCTCTCTCTCGAACTATTGTTGCATGTTGGTTACTGCTTGTCTTGTGATTGATGATGTTCGTTTTCTGTGATTTGTAGGTACCCACCTGATTTTGGCCGAAACTGGGAAAGTAACCGGACCTTCGACGCCGAATACGGGTGAGATCGCTCTAACTTCTTTTCCTCGTCCTCTCTTTCTCTGTCAGAATGAAACTTTTCTGAAAAAACACAACTCTGAAAGGCTAGTTTTAGGGAAATGATGATAGATATTTAGGGTTTGGTTACTGTTTGGCTTTTGGTACCTTTGTGTTGGGTGTTTGGAACAGATTGCTCTTTCTGGTTTTTTTGGATTGTATCAGTAGAACACGATGCTCATTTGTCTTTTGTTTTCTGGTCTGGAAATGGTTTTTTAACTGGGTTTTGAAAGATATTAGAACAGATGCTACCAATTTTTTTCTGGTGTTTTAAAATGTTGAGAACTCTCCTTTTTTTTTAAACTGATAGCTCCCTCTTCCCTTTTTTTAACTGATGGAATAGATACTACACTCCTTTCTCTCAGAACAGACCTGCTATTCCTTTTTCTTATGCCCTGAGCTGCTGCCTTTGTTTTCTATCTCTTTCCAAGGCTGATAGAGCAAGTAATCCTCTTCTTGTCTTTGTGGCTGCCCCAAAACAGATATCAAAATGCTGCTCTTTGATATTCTACTTCCAAAATGATGTCTCCTTTCTATTTTCCCTTTTTCACTTTTGGGTGAAAATTATACTTTGACAGCACTCTTTCCTCTTCTATGTTACTGCTGTGTTAATTACTTGTATGACCCAATTTGCTTCTTCTGCTACTGCTGGCTGTGTTGGCTTATGCTGATAACCATATACCTTGTCTTTTTCTGCTATGTTACACTTGCTGCTTATGTTGACTTGCTTTTGAGTACCCACTGGTTTTTTTTTGAATTGCCAAATTATAGGGCTGTTGGGCTGATGGGCTGACTATGGAAAAAATGATGTTTCCTTATCGACCTGCACCTCCTTTGTGAACCAACAACGGAAGTTGTTGTGGTTTGCAAAGGAGGTAACGGTAATGGCCGATGAAAGAACTTTGGTTCTGAGGCTTCGCATCTGAAACAATTAACCTTCACCCCTGATTCCTGAAATTAGCCTTAATGATGAGTTTTTTTTTTAAAACATACTTCCTTTGAATTTAATCTGACATACAGTTACTAATTACTTTCTTGTTTCAGGTAACGTGGAGAAACGGCAACGGTGTCAGAGGAAACGCTAAAGCAGCGTAACGGAACAGACTAGAGGAGTGAATACCCGAACATCCTTTGTAGCAAACTTGTAGGATTTGTAGATCTTTTAGAATTGTAAATTCTGTTGTAACAAGTTTGTAACTTCCATGATAAAAGCTTGTAAACACTTTGTAATTTTTGTAATTTAAATTTGGTCAAGTTAATAACACAAACTTGTTTCTTCACATTTCAAGCTTAATTCTTCAAATTCCCCGCAAAAATGCATCGTAACCTGTAGAATCTCAAGACAAAAGTAAAAACTTGAATAGAATCCGTAGCATTTTACCGTAGCATTTTACTGTACCCAAAAGGTTAATTGACCGACATTTGTTTAATGAACTTGCATCGCTCCCTAGTGAATTTAGATTTTAAGGACAAACAAATCCTTTAAAACTTAAAACTCTGAGGACAATATAAAAACTCATCTAGAATGCCAACTCCCAGAAGCAAACGGAATCCTTTTCGAAATTCGAATTGGACCGAATGAATGACAAAATTGACGATTCCCTTGAAATCCAGTGTAATGAAAACTTCGTCCGTAGAATTTTGAAACCAACATGATAGAACATCTACGATACAAACAAATCACCAAGGTGGAACAAAGGAGGAAATTTTTGGGGTGCGACAGTTGCCCCTATTCAATCGTCTTAAACCTGATAAGTGAGAAAAAGCGACAGCTTTCGAACATTCAAGGTGGAAGAGGATTGAATACCAGAGAACCCCGAAAATTTAACTTCAACGAGAAATGAAAATTGAGAAACTGTCTGAAGATCCCGTAGAGCTAAAGAATACCCGCAAACTTTAACGAAAATACAATCGAGGATTTGTCAGAAAACCCGAAGAGTTAAGGAATACCCGCAGACCTTAACGAAAATGAAATTGAGGAACTGTCTGAAGACCTCAAAGAGTTAAAGAATACCCGCAAACTTTAACAAAGATATATGGCTTAGAACAATCTCAGAATTGTTGGTGCACGAAAGTGCGAGAAGCCATGGCATACCAAATGTCTTTGACCGTGTAACCTCGAGTTACCCGCGAACGAGCGCACCGAGAGTACTCCGGGATAAACAAAGCAATATCCAGCACACTGGTGCGATATAGATGTTTATAAAGTCGGTAAATCTTGTTTCCGACGTTTCTGCTGATGAGAGATCCTACTGAACATGTACGACCATGTTGAACAACTTCTGAGTTGACAAGATCTTCAATTTGTATGCAGATAGCTTTACCGTTGATAGAAGAGTCAGATTCAGTGCCTGTGACTGAAAAACTTCTAGGGTAAAGAGTTTCAATTTGCTGACATTGTATGGACGATGCGTTGCAGCAAGTGGATATGTAGATCAACGTCTGAGTTGGAGAAATATCTTGAGATTTGAATAAACATCCCGCCAGGTGGATATTTAATTGAGTAGTTGATGACTTACTGGGGAAATGAACGCACCAGAAGTTTGATGTGATTTTCTGAGAACTATTCAGAGAACGAAATGCGGAATTCGCTGCCAGCAGAATTTGTTGAGAAGATTCTTGTATGAAAGAAGTCTTTGAAAATACCAAGAATAATGTTGTAGGAATCCTTCCTGAATGAGACTCACTTGGGGAGAGAAACAAGCTTCGCTGGGGAAACTTTGTAAGAAAACCATGTGGAAAATTCACTGGGGAATTCCCGGTTGAATAATTTTGCTGACATTAGAGTCCATCTGGAAGAGCGAACTATTTCACTGGGGAGGAAGTCCCGACTGGAGACAACAAATCAGTTGTTGAGATCCATACAAGTATATAACTTGTGCTTGTAGAAAAGAGGATAATTTGCCGTCTGAGAACTAATCCTTCGAATTTGATCCTTATGAGGACATTTACAGTCTCAGTTGAAAAACCTGCAAAACAAATAGCCGAAGTTAATGCATGGGTATGATATGCATGACGTGATAAGCATGATGTGATTTTTTTTCTAATGCAAATAATGCATGATTTCCTGACTGTTGAGAGAAGGATGAAATCACTGGGGAATCCAATTGAACGATCTTGTTGTCATAAGAGTCCACTGGGGATGATCAATCGATTCTCTGGGGAAGAGACTTTGTTGGGGAGTTGACACTATCGTCGATTATCTGTCACCCAAGCTTTCTCCTTGCGCTGGGGAGAGAAGGATAAATATATCGTCTGAGAACTTTTACCTCCACCTCCAAAATTTCTGAACAGACTCCAAACTCTGGCAAGGGTTTATGCATGACTGTACCGTGATATGTCATGGATGAATGAATGAATGTATGCGTGAGTATACTGGTTGATGCATGGGTTTATCAACTGAACTCCCGACACCGGATTACTCGTAATCATCAAGAAGGATACGGAGGTACTCCAATTCCGAGGAAAAGCGTAATACTTAGGGAGTCAGCCACTCCCCATCATTCCGTAAATCAAAGCAATTTTAAGTTTCAAAATTTCACTGTTTCACCATTTTGAATGATTTGAAATTTATCTAAAACAAACAGCAGCATTAAGTTAATCATGCGGAAAAGATAAAAAGTAAGATAAGAAATGAAGTTCAACTGAACGATTTTTTTATTTAAAATATGAGAAGAAACAACTCATAAGTAGGGATTCTTGTACATAAAGATGCACATTCCTTTAGGAGGAACATACGGAAAAAGTGAATCTATTACACATTTCTTAAAACAACAACGAAATTGAAACTGAACTTCATTGAACCGAAACATGCTATTCCCCCTCCTGACTGCTATTCTTCATCACTTTGCTTCTGAATATGGTGATTGAACTAATCCTCTCTGTATGAGCTTTTGTTGTGGCATGGAGATGCGTACTGCAGCATTATGTCTTCATACATTCCCTAACTTTTGCGTGAACCATTTTAGAAAACTTTGGGTTCACCGGGATATCTACCCTTTTTTGCTTAAGCCGCCCTTTCGGGTTTTCAGCTTACCGGGCTATTTTTTTCTTTCTCTTTTTTTTTAGACATAATACTTCTTGACCGCGTCTGAGTTGATAGCGTGTGCCAAGTCTTCTCCATCCATGTTGGTGAGAACAAGAGCTCCTCCCGAGAAAACTTTCTTTACCACATATGGTCCTTCATAGTTTGGCACCCACTTTCCACGAGGATCTCTGTGCGGAGAGATTATCCTCTTTAGCACCAATTCGCCCACTTTGAACTCATGGGACGTACCTTCTTGTCAAAAGCCCTCTTGATTCTTTTCTGGTAAAGTTGGCCATGACAGATTGCTGTCAACCTCTTTTCTTCGATCAGATTGAGTTGGTCATATCTATTCTGGACCCATTCCGCTTCTTCCAATTCCGTTTCCATCAGAACTCTGAGAGAAGGAATCTCAACTTCTATAGGAAGTACTGCCTCCATACCATACACAAGTGAGTAAGGTGTCGCTCCGGTCGAAGTGCGAATAGATGTTCTGTACCCGTGCAAAGCGAAAGGCAACATCTCATGCCAATCCTTGTACGTCTTCACCATTTTTCGAAGGATCTTCTTGATATTCTTGTTCGCTGCCTCAACAGCACCATTCATCTTTGGTCTGTAGGGAGATGAGTTGTGATGATCGATCTTGAAGGTGTCACATAACTCCTTCATCATCTTATTATTCAAATTCGTCCCATTGTCAGTGATAATCTTGCTAGGAGTACCGTAGCGACAAATTATGTTATTCTTGATAAAACGAGTAACCACTTGTCGTGTCACATTCACATATGAAGCAGCCTCAACCCACTTGGTGAAATAATCTATGGCGACTAGTATGAAGCGATGTCCATTGGAGGCTTTCGGCTCAATCATTCCGATCATATCAATTCCCCACATAGAGAAAGGCCATGGAGAGGTCAAAACATTCAGAGGTGAGGGTGGCACATGCATCTTATCAGCGTGAATCTGACACTTGTGACATTTCATCGCATAAACGACACAGTCTGTCTCCATGGTCATCCAGTAGTAACCAGCCCTGAGAATTTTCTTCGCCATAGCGTGTCCATTTGCGTGAACACCAAAAGAACCTTCATGAATTTCTTTGATAAGTTGGTCTGCTTCGTGTCTATCCACGCATCTGAGCAAGACCAAATCAAAATTCCGCTTGTACAACACCCCACTACTCAAGAAAAAGTTGGCAGACAACTTCCTCAAAGTCTTCTTATCAGTGATAGATGCCCCTTCTGGGTACTCGCCATTCTCTATATATTGCTTGATGTCATAAAACCAAGGTTTACCATCAGTTTCCTCATCAACCATCATACAGTAGCCAGGTTCATCTAGACGCTCGATAGTGATGGAAGGTGCTTCATTAGCCCACTTGACCTTGAACATTGAAGACAAAGTGGCTAAAGCATCAGCTAACTGATTTTCCTCTCTAGGAATGTGATGGAAAGTGATCTCATCAAAGTATGGTATCAGCTTCAAGACATGATCTCTGTATGGAATCAACTTTTCATTACGAGTTTCCCACTCTCTTTTGACCTGGCAAATGACAAGTGCTGAATCTCCATAAACCTCAAGAATTTTGATTCTCAAATCAATGGCTGCTTCTATCCCGAAAATACAAGCTTCATATTCCGCCATGTTGTTGGTACAATCGAAACAGATTCTGGCGGTGAAAGGAATATGAAAACCTGTTGGAGAGGTTATGATTGCCCCTATGCCGTGCCCTACTGCATTAGACGTTCCATCAAATACAAGTGTCCAACGGGATCCTGGTTCGGGTCCTTCCTCTGGTCCGGGAATATTGCATTCTCTAATAAACATGACATCTTCATCTGGGAAATCAAACCTCATCGGTTGATAGTCCTCCATAGGCTGGTGTGCGAGATATTCTGATACCACACTTCCCTTGATGGCTTTCTGAGTTACATATTGAATATCGTATTCGGACAGTAACATCTGCCAACGTGCAATCCTTCCAACCAAAGCTGGCTTTTCGAAGATGTATTTGATAGGATCCATCTTGGATATCAACATTGTAGTGTGACACACCATGTATTGTCTCAAACGGCGAGCAGCCCAAGCTAAAGCGCAACAAGTTTTTTCTAGCAGAGAGTACCGACTTTCGCACTCGGTGAACTTCTTACTTAGATAGTAGATTGCATGCTCCTTCCTTCCTGTTTCGTCATGTTGCCCCAGAACACAACCCATAGATCCTTCGAGTACTGTGAGGTACATTATAAGAGGTCTTCCAGGCACAGGTGGTATCAAGATAGGCGGTTCTTGCAAGTACTCCTTGATCTTGTCAAATGCTCGCTGACAATTATCATTCCATACAATGGCTTGATCTTTCTTCAACAATTTGAACAAAGGTTCACAAGTAGCTGTCAAATGGGATATGAACCGAGAGATGTAATTTAAACGTCCCAAGAAACCTCGAATTTCCTTCTCTGTTCTTGGTGCTGGCATTTCTTGAATGGCTTTCACTTTATCTGGATCTACCTCGATACCTCGCTGGCTTACTACGAATCCAAGTAACTTCCCGGACCGGACTCCGAAAGTACACTTGTTAGGATTCAAACGAAGTTTGTACTTCCTCAATCTTTCAAACAACTTTTTGAGATGGACTAGGTGCTCTTCTTCATTCTGAGATTTGGCAATCATATCATCCACATAGACCTCAACTTCTTTATGCATCATATCATGAAAAAGAGCTACCATGGCTCTTTGATAAGTTGCCCCCGCATTCTTCAATCCGAAAGGCATGACTTTGTAATGAAAGCGGGTGGTGAATGTTGTCTTCATCATGTCCGCCGGATCCATCTTGATCTGATTGTATCCGGAGAAACCATCCATGAAAGAGAAAACTGATGACTGAGCGGTGCTATCGACCAAAACATCAACGTGAGGTAAGGGAAAATCATCCTTCGGACTGGCTCGATTCAAATCTCTGTAGTCTACACACATTCGAACCTTTCCATCCTTCTTGGGGACAGGCACAATGTTAGCAATCCAATCTGGATATACTGACACAGCTAGGAAACCGGCGTCAAACTGCTTCTTCACCTCATCTCTGATCTTTTTAGCCATCTCAGGATGCGTCCTCCTCGGTCTTTGCTTCACGGGAGAGCAATCGGGCTTTAGCGGCAACTTGTGTACAACAATGTCTGTATCGAGTCCGGGCATATCCTGATACGACCAGGCAAACACATCGCAAACTCTCGCAGGGGTGACCAACTCATCTTTTATCTCTTGCCCGGCGGTTCCAACTTTGACTTCTTTGAGATCCTCTTCGCATTGATCACATCCATGGTTCGATGAGGTTGAATCATCTTCTCCTCGTGCTCAATCAGACGTGCTAACTCTTCAGGGAGTTCATAGTCTTCTTCACCTTCATCTTCGGCTTGGTTGATCGGGAAATCGAAGTCAAAAGGAGTTATAGCATGGCTATGTTCAATAAGCTCGTGTGATCTGCATAAATGATTGATTTTATCTTTAGATATGTATGTTCATTTTAGCAGAAAAATAGTGAAAATGTTGTTGTTTTTATTTATTTATTTAAGATGCACTGGAAAGTAGCAAAAACAACAAAAAGGATCTCAAACTGAATAACAAAATGCGCTTTTTATTGAAGATAAAAGTTCAAGCCCTACAAAGCAATCCTTTGTGCCTGCGAGCAGTGATTTTTTTTAATTGAAAACAAGAAATTACTTTGAAAACGAAATGATAGGGGTAACATCCTTGACGCTCCAATTCTTGAGTGCCACACCGGGAGGGGTACGGAACACTATCTGGGAAAGCTCCACTGCACGCTCATCGTCTTCAATGGCATTGATAGCCTTCTCGGAGCGGAAACCTTTTGCAACAAAAGTATCCTCTAGACGAGGGATAAATCCTTTTCCCATCTCTGAACTCCTGCTAATCCCGGAGTATGATTGGTAACCAAGTCCACTCTTGTCCTTCTTTTCTTCTACATTTATCACTGTACCCCAACCTTCAGGGTTTCCTGCCTCAATAAGAGCCTTAACATCTTGCCAACGGGTTATATTACCTCTGGGTTTTTCAGCAGTCTTGACCTCCTTTTGCACATTCCCCACAATCTCCAAAGCTTGAAATAGGGTCTCATGCACTTCATCTCCTACATCCACATATTTGAATTCAGACACATGGCTAACTAGATAGTCCTCCTCACCACTAACTTCCACAATCTGGTTGTTTAACAAGAACTTCAGTTTCTGATGTAAAGTTGAGGTAACCGCCTTTGCACTATGGATCCAAGGTCTTCCCAACAAACAGCTATAAGCTGGAAAGATATCCATCACCTGAAAAGTAATATTGAAGATTTGAGGTCCGATGAGTACTGGAAGATCAATCTCCCCTACCGCCATCCTGCGCGATCCATCGAAAGCCTTCACGATTAGAGAACTAGGTTTCAAAACTGCCCCTTCTACCTGCAGCTGAGCCAATGTCGTCTTTGGAATTACGTTCAGAGCTGAGCCTGTATCAACTAGAACTCTGGCAAGAGTTGTCCCACCACATGTAACAGAAATATGAAGAGCCATATTATGACTACCTCCATTCTGGGGAAGATCAGCATCGGTGAATGACAAACAGCTGCTATCATTCAAGCTCGAGATTGCAACATCTAATTGATTGATTGTAATATCCTCAGCCACATATGAGCTGTCAAGAAACTTCAACAGAGCCATCTTGTGGGCCTCTGAACTCTTCAAAAGGGACAAGATTGAGATTTTAGCTGGAGTTTGGCTAAGTTGGTCAACTATTTTGTAGTCACTCCTCTTAATGATCTTTAACGTCTCATCACTCGGCTTGAAAATATCCCTTATCTCTTCAGCATTCAAATCGACAGCTCCATCTTTTCTGGGAGGAACATCTGACACTTTCTCTGCAGGTCGGTTCTTCATTAAATCATGGTGATAAATTCGACCGCTACGGGTCATACCACTCGTACCGGTTATGTTCTCCACAGTAGACTCCTCTAAAACCAACGGTTTTCCTCCAACGACCACTTCCGGTTCATAATTCCAAGGTACTGCTTTTGTACTTGTATAAGGGATCTGGATGGGCGGATAGACCATCATTGGTTCCACTGCCGTGACAGGCTCTTCTTCTTGAATTGGAGACACATGAAGTCTCCTATTATTGATCAGGGGAACCACCACGTCCACCTCCACCTCAGCGGGAACTCGGCTGAACTGGATCAAATGCTGATGCATCAATCCTTGCAAATACTTTTTGAATTTCTCACAACATTCTGGGTTGTCTTGGCAAATCAAACAGCCCTCATGACCTTCTTCCACTAAATCAGCATTCTTCAACTCTTCTAAAACCTTCTTCAAAGACACTTTCAACTGCCCTACCTCCATAACCAGACCACTTTCTTCATTTAAAGCGTTCACTGATGATGTCCCATGCCTTGGCAATGGATTATTAGCTATGTTGGGGACATCAGCGAAAGTTAACAACTTCCGATCAATTAATTCTTGGACTTTGCATTTAAATGCGAAACAATCCTCTGTGGTATGCCCGGAGAGTTAGCATGGAAAGCACATCCGCATTCTCGTTGAACCATGGCTTGGGAGGTCCCGGAATGCTTCATTCTCTTGGCACCACCCTACCATCTTGGATTAAATATGGAAGCTTGAGTATGTCATGGAATAGGTTGAATTTCTTCTTTAGTATACTTGTGGTGCGGGCTTCTCTTGAACCGCACCTTGTTTTGATTCCTGATTGGTTGTTGTTGTTGTTGTTGAATTTGATTCGAGGAACTTGATTTGAATATGGCATCATCCGCATTGGTCCGACTCGCATGCCGTGAAACCGCATCTGCCACATAGGGGTATGACATGTATGGACCTCGACAGAGTGCACCTAGTGGTGGTCTTCCCTTCCTCTACGGTTCCAAATACCGCATTGGTTTCTGCCTCCTTTCTTTTGAAACCATTAAACGCCTTCTTCACTGCAGACGGTCCTACATTTCCTCCGGAAATCTTTCCGGTCTTTAGTCCTTCTTCAATCCTCTCCCCCACCATCACCAAATTAGAGAAATCCGAGAAAGTACTTCCAATCAACCTTTCGTAGTACTGCACGGGCAATGTCCCCATGAACAGATCATTCAATTCCCTATCGGCTAAGGCCGGTTGAACCCTTGAAGCCACTTCTCTCCACCTCTGGGCATACTCCTTAAATGATTCCCTATCTTTTTGAGACATGTTTTGAAGTTGTACTCGATTGGGGGCCATAGTTGTATTGAAGTGGTATTGTTTGAAGAAAGCATTGGACAAGTCATCCCAAGAGCGGATATTTGCTTTTTCCAATTGCATATACCAATCCAAAGATGCCCCTGAAAGGCTATCTTGAAAACAGTGGACCATCAGCTTGCTATTATTAACATGTGCCGCCATCTTGCGGCAATACATTCTCGATGGGTATCGTGACGCTTACCCTTTGTACTTTTCAAAATCCCACCTTGAACTTTGGCGGAATGACCACATCGGGTACGACACATATCCGCGGACTCGCCAATAACATTCTTCCTCTCGGCTCCTTACTTGATCGAAGTTCCTTACACATCCTCCGGGCGGCCACGGAAAGGAGTTAGGTTACCCATGTGCCACATTCGATAGATTTGCCTCATATACTCCTCTTGTTGCTCTTCCTCACCTTGAGGAGTTGTTGACCACAGATGCTCTTGTCCATCCTCTTCTTGCCTTTGCTCATCACTTCCCATGGCTCGGTTAGCGACATGAGCAGCAGCGTTTCCTTGATTCTCTACTTGAAATCACATTCCACAGAACGGCGGATTAAGTGCTTGCACTCTTGGAAACGGAGTATCACCTCGGAGAGTCCTCATATTTTCGATGACGACGGGAGGAACAACAGCAGCTGCATTGTTAGATGCGTTGTTAGCTGTGTTGTTAGCCGCGTTGTTAGCTGCGGCGACAGCGGCGGCAACCGAGGCGGCGGCGGCGGCAGCAGTGGCGGCCCTTTCTTCCTCCCTCACATGCTGAGCTGTAAGCATTTCCATTAACTGATCCATCTTCGTCTTCAACGTATCAATATCATCCTGCATGGCCGCCGGTTCGTCATATTGATCCATGGCTCTTCTTACGTTAGTCCCGGTTTCGACGGCTCCGGATGTTCACTTGAATCCCTGGGTGAAATGACACGTAATGAGCTCGGCGTCCCCCTTTTAAATAAAGAAAAATGCATGATTATGTATGATGAATGCAAAATGCTTATGATCGTTTACATTTCCAAGGATCCTTATCGGACTCATTCACTGATAAATAATTAGCACACACGCATATGGATAATCGCTCCTTCATTCAAACATAATAGTCGAAATACAAACATTGGTCTTTGTGGAGAAATTAAAAGAGCAAGACTCGCAGGTCTGCTTTAGTTCAACAAGTACAATGGAGCTGAATAAAACATAAAAAAAGCAGAAGATCAGAAGTGTTGTCCTCTTCGGGGCCTGAAATCTCTTATCTCTTGTTGGAATCGCCCCACCATGTCTCTGCAAAGATCGATGAAATACTCCACCGCCGAGGGCACTCGGTTTTCTTCTAAATCTTCGACAGCCGATTGTAGTCTCCATGGGACCTCTACCATCAATTGTCTGCAATTCAACCACACCTGAGTAGTTGTTATACAAGCTTTTGTTCGCTTCTTCCGAATAAAATGGTTTCTCCTCTGTTTATCCAAAGCTCGTTTTGACGCTTGGCTTCCTCTTGCCATCCCTCACATTGGGCTTCCAACTCTACATACGATGCCTCCCACCGGGCCACAAGATCCCTTGCAGATCCAACTCGTGGATTTTCCGCGCTAATTCTTCGAATCAGACAAGCCAAACGGGCTTCTTCCTTAAGGCGAGACTCACTAAACTGGATTCAAGGTTTCAACAAGAACCTTCAACTCTAGAATCTGAGGTGAGTGTTTCTTTCAAATCGACTTTGCTTGGATGGCCTTCTCTTCTTCCTCTTTCGTTCGGCCGGCCAACTTTCGATTGAACTCTCTTAGCTCAAAGTTGGCAGCATTCAAGTTGTCCTTTACACGGAACTTCGCTTTCTTTTCTATCTCCACAAGTTCTTGACTCCTTAGCAGCTCATCATCCTTTTCTCTGAGACTTTGCGCCAAGTCATCCCTCTCTCGAGTAACACGAGTAAGGGCGGCTTGTTGTCGACCCTCTTCAGCTTGCATTTCGGTGATGGTTAGCTTGAGTCTATTGAACTCTTCAATAGGAACATGGGTGACTTCAGGTTCTGGCACATCAAAGGGGACCTCCACAGTGAACGGTAATTTTACCTCCATTACCCTCCTAAGTATCCAAGATTCATAAGGTTCACCATCCCCATTTCCTCTTTTTCTAAGCTCTGCACCTTTCTTGTGGACTTGAGTCCAAGCCTTCTGTATTTGCTTCAACAAACCCGGATCATCTCTTCCAAAATCCAATAAGATAAACTCCCTCAAAAATTCCTCCTTTGGTGCGGTTTCCATGGGACATCCCAATTGCTTGAGGACCAACCTGGGGTTATAGTTAATGCAACCTCGAGATCCAATTAGCGGAACATTAGGAAATGCCCCACAATGAGTGATAATCTCCCACGTGTACCAATTTGGAGAATACGAGAAAACTCCGCTAGCGGTAAGAAGCCAACTTCTGAGACCAAATCAAGTTCTCCAAAATCCTAACCCAAGGTCCTCGCTGAGGAATATGGGACTTCAACCAAGAATAGAGCAAAGCGAACAACACATCACTACCCCTTTTCGTATCGGGTATGGATGTTGATGAGCATATCTGCTAGTAAAGCTGGTACAGGATTCTCTGAAAGGAACACATTGATTGCAGGCTGACTCACATACTCATCATCATGACTCGGAAACAATACTACTCCAAAGATCAACAAAGCTAGAATGGCACTGAACGACCTCCAATTTTCTTCCCCCACTGACAATTCTTCAGCTCTCTTTTCTAAGAAACTCCTAGAAATTCCTCTTCCACTAGCATCGGCCCTATCTCTCGGATCGGAAGACCCAGTGCTATATCTCCGCATCCACATTCTCCCCCAACTTGGTAAAAGGAATATTATCTTTTAAAGGCCAATTCAACAATCTTTCGAATTCTTCAATTGTTGGAACCATCTGGAAGTTTTGGAATGTAAAACACCTCAAGGAGGGATCAAAGAATTTTACCAAAGCCTTCAAAGCATTGTGATCAGTGTCAATGTCCAAAAGCTCCAAGATCCACCCATATCTGGCGTGAAAGTTGTTCAATTGTGCATGCTTCACCTTTCCCCTAAGTCTCAACAGCGTCTGAGTGTTTGGAATTTTGAAGTTGATGTGAGGATTGTTTTTTCTGCCGGGATCCATTGCACCGTCTGATTACCTTCAAGAATGAGTCCTTTAAAGATACCTGAAAATGTTAACAAATGTGATGAACATGAATGATTAACGTAAACATGCAATGCAAATGAGTTAAGCTGGAACCCAATAACAGTGTAGATCACATGATAAGTCACAGGTTGGTTGGCCATGGTTTCGACGCCTACCCAACAATATTCCCAAACAGGGTTGGTTCTAGTGTTTTTTTGCTAAATGTTTCTCGGAGTCTCAGATCCCCTTTTAAAAATATTATTGTCGAGACAATAGTATTTTCAAAAGTATACTCCAAGAAACGGCTCTTAAAGGGATACTCAAAAAACCTTTGAGCGGTTGGTTCAATTTTGGACATCCTAATACTTAGAGTTGTAGGCCATTTGTCTAGAAATTGCTACCCCGCACTAGCATACGGAGCAACAATCCCCTTAAAACGACCAACTCTAAGTTGTGGTCTTCACGTCGATCCAAGGAACACGGATGTCCAATGGACCTAAGCTACTCAACCACTCTAAACTTATGTTTCCTAGAAGCCTGGGTATTGGGCTTATCTATGAATCATAACCGAAACGCCCAAAATCAAAATACATCACAGGATAGTATAATGCAATAATAATAAACATCAAAGCAATAAATAAACACACAAGCGAAGAATTAAATTAGGGTTAACTCGCTTTAAAAATGGTCCCCAGTGAAGTCGCCAACTGAAGCAACTCGATTTTCAAAAATCTTTTAATTCTCGAAAACTAGTGAAATCGCCACCTAATTTTATTTGTTCTAAAAAGAACGGGAAAATATAGATAAAACCCAAAAGCATGCGGATAAGGCGGTCTACATGACCAAAAAAAGTGGGATCGGGAGTTAATTATGTAAGGGGAAGGTATTAGCACCCCTTACATCCATCGTACTCGATGGGACCCATTTAATTTTACGCGTTCGTGTGTGTGTTTATCGCTAAGTTATGAATACCAAAAGGAAAAGAAGTTGTTTATTATTATTTTGAGTTTGACACGGTTTTTGAACCGCGGGCCTACATATTCCCTTGTGCAATGGGAAATTCAAAACTCTGTAGTTCCTCTTAAAAAGGTTTTAAGTTTGTGTTTTGATTTTATAAGAAAAATCGTAGATTTAGACATTTCAAATACTTTGAACTAGGACTTGTTTTGTTTGTTTGAAAAGCTTAAGTCCTCGTTCGTATTTGAAACGACTATTACACCCTCTTTATCCGAAAAGAGTTTTTTATGATCGCGTATGAGCGATAAAAGAATTTGAGTGAGTTGAATTGTTTTTTTATGTGGGTGAAAAGTACCGAACCATAAGTCTAGCATCCTATGATTCAAATACTAGAAACAAGATGAACTCAATGCCCATCGAGTCGTCTATCATCCCAAAAGTTTTTTCTTTTATGAAAGAGTGAAGTGAAACAAGGTTCACGTTATTAAGAATCTTTAAGTAGTTAGTCTAGCATCCAACGACTTAAAGATTAGAAGTTCATTTTTTTTGTGCAAGTGTTTAAACAACTAGTCTAGCATTCAATGACTTAAACACTTGAGTTTTCTTTATGAAAGAATTTAGAAAAATGCACTCGACGTTGGATCGAGGTTTGTAATTTAATTACGAAAGTGTTTTTTTGGAAATGCGGGTTATAATTACTTAAGCCTATTGTCCTAAAGTGTGATAATAGAAAAGAATAATTAATTACATACAAGCATTCAATAAAGCGGTAAATGAATTAAAAGCCCATACAAGGTGGCTGGCATAAATAAACGACTTATCTCGTGTAGGTGCATGCGCGAAATAAATTTAATCGACTAATTAAACAAAGTTTAATCAAGTAATTAGTTTAATAAAATTAATCAGGTAAACTAATTAATTTTAAATAACCTAATTAGATAATTAAATAATGTTTAACTAATTAATTAAGGTTTCATTGTAAGCCCAAGAGTAAGCGTGGTGTGTGCAAAAGGTGTGGCCGTTGGGACGCTTCAAAGCTTTGTCCACTCAGGGTAGTCAAAAATGGCTCGCACGAGTATCAGTTTGAAAATATTTTGGTTTGTGCTTTGTGAATAATAAATAAATAATGCGATAAAATTATCTACTAATTATTACAACAAATTGGGGAATGGGGTACAAATTACAAATGGGGATGTATAGAAAATAAAATGCTAGAAAATTCCTAATAATTAAGAAAAATAAAGTCTAACTACACTAATATAATTATTTTTGGCAATTTGGAGTATATATAAATGTTTTATAAGTTAGGAATATAAAATTTATTACCAAGAACAATAGCAAATAATAATGACCATAGTTATTAATAGTTTAAAAATAATAAAAAAGAAAATAATAGTAGTAATGATAATAATACTTGTATTAGTGTAATAACAATAATAATAGTAATAATAATATGATAGTAATAAAGAATGGTACTAATACAGTTTTTTTTAAAAAAAAGAATTAATAATAGTTATAATTTAAGTAACATAATAATGTAATAATAATAATGATAATGATAGTGTTAATAACAATACTATAATAATAATAGTAGTTATATAATAATAGTAATAATTATAAATAAGAATATTAATAATAATTATGTTAGTAATAATAATAACTAAAAATAAAATTAGCAATTAGTAGTAATAATATTTATTTAACTCTAACTAATCCTAATAATAAAAAGAAAAGGAAAAATGGAAACCAAAAGTTCTCTCACGATCCTCTCTCACCACGATCCTAATCTCAGATCTCTCTTCCTCTCGCGACGCTCATCGTTCTCGTTCTCGATCTTGTCCCAAAATGGAACCCTACCTTCTTCTTTCTCACCGCGGTCGCTTTTCCTCTCGTTCACACAGAAACCTCATCGGTTTCCTTCGACACCACCGCGATTTGCCTCTCTGTTACCTTTCTCACGCACGCGATCCGCTCTCTCATATCTAAATCTCTCTCGAACTATTGTTGCATGTTGGTTACTGCTTGTCTTGTGATTGATGATGTTCGTTTTCTGTGATTTGTAGGTACCCACCTGATTTTGGCCGAAACTGGGAAAGTAACCGGACCTTCGACGCCGAATACGGGTGAGATCGCTCTAACTTCTTTTCCTCGTCCTCTCTTTCTCTGTCAGAATGAAACTTTTCTGAAAAAACACAACTCTGAAAGGCTAGTTTTAGGGAAATGATGATAGATATTTAGGGTTTGGTTACTGTTTGGCTTTTGGTACCTTTGTGTTGGGTGTTTGGAACAGATTGCTCTTTCTGGTTTTTTTGGATTGTATCAGTAGAACACGATGCTCATTTGTCTTTTGTTTTCTGGTCTGGAAATGGTTTTTTAACTGGGTTTTGAAAGATATTAGAATAGATGCTACCAATTTTTTTCTGGTGTTTTAAAATGTTGAGAACTCTCCTTTTTTAAACCGATAGCTCCTCTTCCCTTTTTAACGATGGAATAGATACTACACTCCTTTCTCTCGTAATGCACTGCTATTCCTTTTCTTATGCCGCCTTTGTTTTCTATCTCTTTCCAAGGCCGATAGAGCAAGTAATCCTCTTCTTGTCTTTGTGGGTGCCCCAAAATGTATATCAAAATGTCGCTCTTTGATATTCTACTTCCAAAATGATGTCTCCTTTCTATTTTCCCTTTTTCACTTTTGGGTGAAAATTATACTTGACAAAGACTCTTTCCTCTTCTATGTTAATTACTTGTATGACCCAATTTGCTTCTTCTGCTACTGCTGGTGTTGGCTTATGCTGATAACCATATACCTTGTCTTTTTCTGCTATGTTACACTTGCTGCTTATGTTGACTTGCTTTTGAGTACCCACTGGTTTTTTTTTGAATTGCCAAATTATAGGGCTGTTGGGCTGATGGGCTGATGGGCTGATGGGCTGACTATGGAAAAAATGATGTTTCCTTATCGACCTGCACCTCCTTTGTGAACCAACAACGGAAGTTGTTGTGGTTTGCAAAGGAGGTAACGGTAATGGCCGATGAAAGAACTTTGGTTCTGAGGCTTCGCATCTGAAACAATTAACCTTCACCCCTGATTCCTGAAATTAGCCTTAATGATGAGTTTTTTTTTTAAAACATACTTCCTTTGAATTTAATCTGACATACAGTTACTAATTACTTTCTTGTTTCAGGTAACGTGGAGAAACGGCAACGGTGTCAGAGGAAACGCTAAAGCAACAGAATGACTAGAGGAGTGAATACCCGAACATCCTTTGTAGCAAACTTGTAGGATTTGTAGATCTTTTAGAATTGTAAATTCTGTTGTAACAAGTTTGTAACTTCCATGATAAAAGCTTGTAAACACTTTGTAATTTTTGTAATTTAAATTTGGTCAAGTTAATAACACAAACTTGTTTCTTCACATTTCAAGCTTAATTCTTCAAATTCCCCGCAAAAATGCATCGTAACCTGTAGAATCTCAAGACAAAAGTAAAAACTTGAATAGAATCCGTAGCATTTTACCGTAGCATTTTACTGTACCCAAAAGGTTAATTGACCGACATTTGTTTAATGAACTTGCATCGCTCCCTAGTGAATTTAGATTTTAAGGACAAACAAATCCTTTAAAACTTAAAACTCTGAGGACAATATAAAAACTCATCTAGAATGCCAACTCCCAAAAGCAAACGGAATCCTTTTCAAATTGAATTGGACCGAATGAATGACAAAATTGACGATTCCTTGAAATCCAAAGGTAATGAAAACTTCGTCCGTAGAATTTTGAAACCAGATGATAGAACATCTACGATACAAACAAATCACCAAGGTGAAACAAAGGAGGAAATTTTGGGTGCGACCCCTATTCAATCGTCTTAAACTCGATAAGTGAGAAAAGCGACTTCGAACATTCAAGGTGGAAGAGGATGAATACCGAGAACCCCAAAATTTAACTTCAACGAGAAATGAAAATTGAGAAACTGTCTGAAGATCCCGTAGAGTTAAAGAATACCCGCAAACTTTAACGAAAATACAATCGAGGATTTGTCAGAAAACCCGAAGAGTTAAGGAATACCCGCAGACCTTAACGAAAATGAAATTGAGGAACTGTCTGAAGACCTCAAAGAGTTAAAGAATACCCGCAAACTTTAACAAAGATATATGGCTTAGAACAATCTCGGAATTGTTGGTGCACGAAAGTGCGAGAAGCCATGGCATACCAAATGTCTTTGACCGTGTAACCTCTGAGTTACCTGCAGAACGAATTCAGTAGCGCACCCGAGAGTACAATTCTCTGGGGATAAACAAAGCAATATCCAGCACACTGGTGCGATATAGATGTTTATAAAGTCGGTAAATCTTGTTTCCGACGTTTCTGCTGATGAGAGATCCTACTGAACATGTACGACCATGTTGAACAACTTCTGAGTTGACAAGATCTTCAATTTGTATGCAGATAGCTTTACCGCTGATAGAAGAGTCGATTCAGGTTCGTGATCAAAAACTTCTAGGGTAAAGAGTTTCAATTTGCTGACATTGTATGGACGATGCGTTGCAGCAAGTGGATATGTAGATCAACGTCTGAGTTGGAGAAATATCTTGAGATTTGAATAAACATCCCGCCAGGTGGATATTTAATTGAGTAGTTGATGACTTACTGGGGAAATGAACGCACCAGAAGTTTGATGTGATTTTCTGAGAACTATTCAGAGAACGAAATGCGGAATTCGCTGCCAGCAGAATTTGTTGAGAAGATTCTTGTATGAAAGAAGTCTTTGAAAATACCAAGAATAATGTTGTAGGAATCCTTCCTGAATGAGACTCACTTGGGGAGAGAAACAAGCTTCGCTGGGGAAACTTTGTAAGAAAACCATGTGGAAAATTCACTGGGGAATTCCCGGTTGAATAATTTTGCTGACATTAGAGTCCATCTGGAAGAGCGAACTATTTCACTGGGGAGGAAGTCCCGACTGGAGACAACAAATCAGTTGTTGAGATCCATACAAGTATATAACTTGTGCTTGTAGAAAAGAGGATAATTTGCCGTCTGAGAACTAATCCTTCGAATTTGATCCTTATGAGGACATTTACAGTCTCAGTTGAAAAACCTGCAAAACAAATAGCCGAAGTTAATGCATGGGTATGATATGCATGACGTGATAAGCATGATGTGATTTTTTTTCTAATGCAAATAATGCATGATTTCCTGACTGTTGAGAGAAGGATGAAATCACTGGGGAATCCAATTGAACGATCTTGTTGTCATAAGAGTCCACTGGGGATGATCAATCGATTCTCTGGGGAAGAGACTTTGTTGGGGAGTTGACACTATCGTCGATTATCTGTCACCCAAGCTTTCTCCTTGCGCTGGGGAGAGAAGGATAAATATATCGTCTGAGAACTTTTACCTCCACCTCCAAAATTTCTGAACAGACTCCAAACTCTGGCAAGGGTTTATGCATGACTGTACCGTGATATGTCATGGATGAATGAATGAATGTATGCGTGAGTATACTGGTTGATGCATGGGTTTATCAACTGAACTCCCGACACCGGATTACTCGTAATCATCAAGAAGGATACGGAGGTACTCCAATTCCGAGGAAAAGCGTAATACTTAGGGAGTCAGCCACTCCCCATCATTCCGTAAATCAAAGCAATTTTAAGTTTCAAAATTTCACTGTTTCACCATTTTGAATGATTTGAAATTTATCTAAAACAAACAGCAGCATTAAGTTAATCATGCGGAAAAGATAAAAAGTAAGATAAGAAATGAAGTTCAACTGAACGATTTTTTTATTTAAAATATGAGAAGAAACAACTCATAAGTAGGGATTCTTGTACATAAAGATGCACATTCCTTTAGGAGGAACATACGGAAAAAGTGAATCTATTACACATTTCTTAAAACAACAACGAAATTGAAACTGAACTTCATTGAACCGAAACATGCTATTCCCCCTCCTGACTGCTATTCTTCATCACTTTGCTTCTGAATATGGTGATTGAACTAATCCTCTCTGTATGAGCTTTTGTTGTGGCATGGAGATGCGTACTGCAGCATTATGTCTTCATACATTCCCTAACTTTTGCGTGAACCATTTTAGAAAACTTTGGGTTCACCGGGATATCTACCCTTTTTTGCTTAAGCCGCCCTTTCGGGTTTTCAGCTTACCGGGCTATTTTTTTCTTTCTCTTTTTTTTTAGACATAATACTTCTTGACCGCGTCTGAGTTGATAGCGTGTGCCAAGTCTTCTCCATCCATGTTGGTGAGAACAAGAGCTCCTCCCGAGAAAACTTTCTTTACCACATATGGTCCTTCATAGTTTGGCACCCACTTTCCACGAGGATCTCTGTGCGGAGAGATTATCCTCTTTAGCACCAATTCGCCCACTTTGAACTCGCGGGGACGTACCTTCTTGTCAAAAGCCCTCTTGATTCTTTTCTGGTAAAGTTGGCCATGACAGATTGCTGTCAACCTCTTTTCTTCGATCAGATTGAGTTGGTCATATCTATTCTGGACCCATTCCGCTTCTTCCAATTCCGTTTCCATCAGAACTCTGAGAGAAGGAATCTCAACTTCTATAGGAAGTACTGCCTCCATACCATACACAAGTGAGTAAGGTGTCGCTCCGGTCGAAGTGCGAATAGATGTTCTGTACCCGTGCAAAGCGAAAGGCAACATCTCATGCCAATCCTTGTACGTCTTCACCATTTTTCGAAGGATCTTCTTGATATTCTTGTTCGCTGCCTCAACAGCACCATTCATCTTTGGTCTGTAGGGAGATGAGTTGTGATGATCGATCTTGAAGGTGTCACATAACTCCTTCATCATCTTATTATTCAAATTCGTCCCATTGTCAGTGATAATCTTGCTAGGAGTACCGTAGCGACAAATTATGTTATTCTTGATAAAACGAGTAACCACTTGTCGTGTCACATTCACATATGAAGCAGCCTCAACCCACTTGGTGAAATAATCTATGGCGACTAGTATGAAGCGATGTCCATTGGAGGCTTTCGGCTCAATCATTCCGATCATATCAATTCCCCACATAGAGAAAGGCCATGGAGAGGTCAAAACATTCAGAGGTGAGGGTGGCACATGCATCTTATCAGCGTGAATCTGACACTTGTGACATTTCATCGCATAAACGACACAGTCTGTCTCCATGGTCATCCAGTAGTAACCAGCCCTGAGAATTTTCTTCGCCATAGCGTGTCCATTTGCGTGAACACCAAAAGAACCTTCATGAATTTCTTTGATAAGTTGGTCTGCTTCGTGTCTATCCACGCATCTGAGCAAGACCAAATCAAAATTCCGCTTGTACAACACCCCACTACTCAAGAAAAAGTTGGCAGACAACTTCCTCAAAGTCTTCTTATCAGTGATAGATGCCCCTTCTGGGTACTCGCCATTCTCTATATATTGCTTGATGTCATAAAACCAAGGTTTACCATCAGTTTCCTCATCAACCATCATACAGTAGCCAGGTTCATCTAGACGCTCGATAGTGATGGAAGGTGCTTCATTAGCCCACTTGACCTTGAACATTGAAGACAAAGTGGCTAAAGCATCAGCTAACTGATTTTCCTCTCTAGGAATGTGATGGAAAGTGATCTCATCAAAGTATGGTATCAGCTTCAAGACATGATCTCTGTATGGAATCAACTTTTCATTACGAGTTTCCCACTCTCTTTTGACCTGGCAAATGACAAGTGCTGAATCTCCATAAACCTCAAGAATTTTGATTCTCAAATCAATGGCTGCTTCTATCCCGAAAATACAAGCTTCATATTCCGCCATGTTGTTGGTACAATCGAAACAGATTCTGGCGGTGAAAGGAATATGAAAACCTGTTGGAGAGGTTATGATTGCCCCTATGCCGTGCCCTACTGCATTAGACGTTCCATCAAATACAAGTGTCCAACGGGATCCTGGTTCGGGTCCTTCCTCTGGTCCGGGAATATTGCATTCTCTAATAAACATGACATCTTCATCTGGGAAATCAAACCTCATCGGTTGATAGTCCTCCATAGGCTGGTGTGCGAGATATTCTGATACCACACTTCCCTTGATGGCTTTCTGAGTTACATATTGAATATCGTATTCGGACAGTAACATCTGCCAACGTGCAATCCTTCCAACCAAAGCTGGCTTTTCGAAGATGTATTTGATAGGATCCATCTTGGATATCAACATTGTAGTGTGACACACCATGTATTGTCTCAAACGGCGAGCAGCCCAAGCTAAAGCGCAACAAGTTTTTTCTAGCAGAGAGTACCGACTTTCGCACTCGGTGAACTTCTTACTTAGATAGTAGATTGCATGCTCCTTCCTTCCTGTTTCGTCATGTTGCCCCAGAACACAACCCATAGATCCTTCGAGTACTGTGAGGTACATTATAAGAGGTCTTCCAGGCACAGGTGGTATCAAGATAGGCGGTTCTTGCAAGTACTCCTTGATCTTGTCAAATGCTCGCTGACAATTATCATTCCATACAATGGCTTGATCTTTCTTCAACAATTTGAACAAAGGTTCACAAGTAGCTGTCAAATGGGATATGAACCGAGAGATGTAAATTTAAACGTCCCAAGAAACCTCGAATTTCCTTCTCTGTTCTTGGTGCTGGCATTTCTTGAATGGCTTTCACTTTATCTGGATCTACCTCGATACCTCGCTGGCTTACTACGAATCCAAGTAACTTCCCGGACCGGACTCCGAAAGTACACTTGTTAGGATTCAAACGAAGTTTGTACTTCCTCAATCTTTCAAACAACTTTTTGAGATGGACTAGGTGCTCTTCTTCATTCTGAGATTTGGCAATCATATCATCCACATAGACCTCAACTTCTTTATGCATCATATCATGAAAAAGAGCTACCATGGCTCTTTGATAAGTTGCCCCCGCATTCTTCAATCCGAAAGGCATGACTTTGTAACAGAAAGTGCCCCACGGGGTGGTGAATGTTGTCTTCATCATGTCCGCCGGATCCATCTTGATCTGATTGTATCCGGAGAAACCATCCATGAAAGAGAAAACTGATGACTGAGCGGTGCTATCGACCAAAACATCAACGTGAGGTAAGGGAAAATCATCCTTCGGACTGGCTCGATTCAAATCTCTGTAGTCTACACACATTCGAACCTTTCCATCCTTCTTGGGGACAGGCACAATGTTAGCAATCCAATCTGGATATACTGACACAGCTAGGAAACCGGCGTCAAACTGCTTCTTCACCTCATCTCTGATCTTTTTAGCCATCTCGGGATCGTCCTCCTCGGTCTTTGCTTCACGGAGAGCAATCGGGCTTTAGCGGCAACTTGTGTACAACAATGTTCAGACGAGTCCGGCATATCCTCGACACGACTGTGCAAACACATCTGCAAACTCTCGCAGGTGACCAACTCATCTTTTATCTCTTGCCCCAAGCGGTTCCAACTTTGACTTCTTTGAGATCCTCTTCAGTACCCAGATTGATCACATCCACTGGTTCCTGATGAGGTTGAATCATCTTCTCCTCGTGCTCAATCGGACGTGCTAACTCTTCGTGGAGTTCATAGTCTTCTTCACCTTCATCTTGGCTTGGTTGATCGGGAAATCAAGTCAAAAGGAGTTATAGCATGGCTATGTTCAATAAGCTCGCTTGTGTGATGCATAAATGATTGATTTTATCTTTAGATATGTATGTTCATTTTAGCAGAAAAATAGTGAAAATGTTGTTGTTTTTATTTATTTATTTAAGATGCACTGGAAAGTAGCAAAAACAACAAAAAGGATCTCAAACTGAATAACAAAATGCGCTTTTTATTGAAGATAAAAGTTCAAGCCCTACAAAGCAATCCTTTGTGCCTTGGGCAGAGCACAGGATTTTTTTAATTGAAAACAAGAAATTACTTTGAAAACGAAATGATAGGGGTAACATCCTTGACGCTCCAATTCTTGAGTGCCACACCGGGAGGGGTACGGAACACTATCTGGGAAAGCTCCACTGCACGCTCATCGTCTTCAATGGCATTGATAGCCTTCTCGGAGCGGAAACCTTTTGCAACAAAAGTATCCTCTAGACGAGGGATAAATCCTTTTCCCATCTCTGAACTTCTGCTAATCCCGGAGTATGATTGGTAACCAAGTCCACTCTTGTCCTTCTTTTCTTCTACATTTATCACTGTACCCCAACCTTCAGGGTTTCCTGCCTCAATAAGAGCCTTAACATCTTGCCAACGGGTTATATTACCTCTGGGTTTTTCAGCAGTCTTGACCTCCTTTTGCACATTCCCCACAATCTCCAAAGCTTGAAATAGGGTCTCATGCACTTCATCTCCTACATCCACATATTTGAATTCAGACACATGGCTAACTAGATAGTCCTCCTCACCACTAACTTCCACAATCTGGTTGTTTAACAAGAACTTCAGTTTCTGATGTAAAGTTGAGGTAACCGCCTTTGCACTATGGATCCAAGGTCTTCCCAACAAACAGCTATAAGCTGGAAAGATATCCATCACCTGAAAAGTAATATTGAAGATTTGAGGTCCGATGAGTACTGGAAGATCAATCTCCCCTACCGCCATCCTGCGCGATCCATCGAAAGCCTTCACGATTAGAGAACTAGGTTTCAAAACTGCCCCTTCTACCTGCAGCTGAGCCAATGTCGTCTTTGGAATTACGTTCGGAGCTGAGCCTGTATCAACTAGAACTCTGGCAAGAGTTGTCCCACCACATGTAACAGAAATATGAAGAGCCATATTATGACTACCTCCATTCGGGAAGATCGGATCGGTGAATGACAACAATGCTATCATTCAAGCTCGAGATTGCAACATCTAATTGATTGATTGTAATATCCTCAGCCACATATGAGCTGTCAAGAAACTTCAACAGAGCCATCTTGTGGGCCTCTGAACTCTTCAAAAGGGACAAGATTGAGATTTTAGCTGGAGTTTGGCTAAGTTGGTCAACTATTTTGTAGTCACTCCTCTTAATGATCTTTAACGTCTCATCACTCGGCTTGAAAATATCCCTTATCTTCAAAGATTCAAATCGACACCCATCTTTCCGGGAGGAACATCGACACTTTCTCTGTCGGTTCTTCATTAAATCATGGTGATAAATTCGACCGCTACGGGTCATACCACTGGTACCGGTTATGTTCTCCACAGTAGACTCCTCTAAAACCAACGGTTTTCCTCCAACGACCACTTCCGGTTCATAATTCCAAGGTCCGCTTTGTACTTGTATAAGGGATCGGATGGGCGGATAGACCATCATTGGTTCCACCGCCGACGAGCTCTTCTTCTTGAATTGGAGACACATGAAGTCTCCTATTATTGATCAGGGGAACCACCACGTCCACCTCCACCTCAGCGGGAACTCGGCTGAACTGGATCAAATGCTGATGCATCAATCCTTGCAAATACTTTTTGAATTTCTCACAACATTCTGGGTTGTCTTGGCAAATCAAACAGCCCTCGTGACCTTCTTCCACTAAATCAGCATTCTTCAACTCTTCTAAAACCTTCTTCAAAGACACTTTCAACTGCCCTACCTCCATAACCAGACCACTTTCTTCATTTAAAGCGTTCACTGATGATGTCCCATGCCTTGGCAATGGATTATTAGCTATGTTGGGGACATCAGCGAAAGTTAACAACTTCCGATCAATTAATTCTTGGACTTTGCATTTAAATGCGAAACAATCCTCTGTGGTATGCCCTGGAGAGTTAGCATGGAAAGCACATCTGGCATTCTCGTTGAACCATGGCTTGGGAGGTCCTGGAACAGGCTTCAATTCTCTTGGCACCACCCTACCATCTTGGATTAAATATGGAAGCAGACTTGAGTATGTCATGGGAATAGGTTGAATTTCTTCTTTAGTATACTTGTGGTAGTGCGGGCTTCTCTGTTGAACCGTACCCTTGTTTTGATTCCTGATTGGTTGTTGTTGTTGTTGTTGAATTTGATTCTGAGGAACTTGATTTGAATATGGCATCGGCATCTGCATTGGTTGCTGATACTGCATGCCAGGAAACTGCATTGCGGCCACATAGGGGTATGACATGTATGGGACCTGGACAGGAGCAGACCTAGCTGGTGGTCTTCCCCTTCCTCTACCTCTGGTTCCAAATACCGCATTGGTTTCTGCCTCCTTTCTTTTGAAACCATTAAACGCCTTCTTCACTGCAGACGGTCCTACATTTCCTCCGGAAATCTTTCCGGTCTTTAGTCCTTCTTCAATCCTCTCCCCCACCATCACCAAATTAGAGAAATCCGAGAAAGTACTTCCAATCAACCTTTCGTAGTACTGCACGGGCAATGTCCCCATGAACAGATCATTCAATTCCCTATCGGCTAAGGCCGGTTGAACCCTTGAAGCCACTTCTCTCCACCTCTGGGCATACTCCTTAAATGATTCCCTATCTTTTTGAGACATGTTTTGAAGTTGTACTCGATTGGGGGCCATAGTTGTATTGAAGTGGTATTGTTTGAAGAAAGCATTGGACAAGTCATCCCAAGAGCGGATATTTGCTTTTTCCAATTGCATATACCAATCCAAAGATGCCCCTGAAAGGCTATCTTGAAAACAGTGGACCATCAGCTTGCTATTATTAACATGTGCCGCCATCTTGCGGCAATACATTCTCAGATGGGTATCAGGACAGCTTACCCCTTTGTACTTTTCAAAATCCGGCACCTTGAACTTTGGCGGAATGACCACATCGGGTACGAGACACATATCCGCGGCACTCAGGCCAATAACATTCTTCCCTCTCAGCTCCCTTACTTGATCAGCAAGTTCCTTACACATCCTCTGGGCGGCCACGTCCTGGAAAGGAGTTGGGTTACCCACAGGTGCCACATTCTGATAGATTTGCCTCATATACTCCTCTTGTTGCTCTTCCTCACCTTGAGGAGTTGTTGACCATAGATGCTCTTGTCCATCCTCTTCTTGCCTTTGCTCGTCACTTCCCATGGCTCGGTTAGCGACATGAGCAGCAGCGTTTCCTTGATTCTCTACTCTGTTGACGAAATCAGCTGACATTCCACAGAACGGCGGATTAAGTGCTTGCACTCTTGGAAACGGAGTATCACCTCGGAGAGTCCTCATATTTTCGATGACGACGGGAGGAACAACAGCAGCTGCATTGTTAGATGCGTTGTTAGCTGTGTTGTTAGCCGCGTTGTTAGCTGCGGCGACAGCGGCGGCAACCGAGGCGGCGGCGGCGGCAGCAGTGGCGGCCCTTTCTTCCTCCCTCACATGCTGAGCTGTAAGCATTTCCATTAACTGATCCATCTTCGTCTTCAACGTATCAATATCATCCTGCATGGCCGTCTGGTTCGTCGCATATTGATCCATGGCTCTTCTTACGTTAGTCCTGGTTTCGTACGGGCTCCGGATGTTCAGCTTGAATCCCTGGGTGAAATGACACGTAATGAGCTCGGCGTCCCCTTTTTAAATAAAGAAAAAATGCATGATTATGTATGATGAATGCAAAATGCTTATGACTGCGTTTACATTTCCAAGGATCCTTATCGGACTCATTCACTGATAAATAATTAGCACACACGCATATGGATAATCGGCTCCTTCATTCAAACATAATAGTCGAAATACAAACATTAGTCTTTGTGGAGAAATTAAAAAGAGCAAGACTCGCAGGTCTGCTTTTAGTTCAACAAGTACAATGGAGCTGAATAAAACATAAAAACAGCAGAAGATCAGAAGTGTTGTCCTCTTCGGGGCCTGAAATCTCTTATCTCTTGTTGGAATCGCCCCACCATGTCTCTGCAAAGATCGATGAAATACTCCACCGCCGAGGGCACTCGGTTTTCTTCTAAATCTTGACCCGATTGTAGTCTCCATGGGACCTCTACCATCAATTGTGCGAATTCAACCACAGTAGTTGTTATACAAGCTTTTGTTCTCTTCCGAATAAAATGGTTTCTCCTCTGTTTATCAAAGCTCGTTGACGCTTGGCTTCCTCTTGCCATCCCTCACATTGGGCTTCCAACTCTACATACGATGCCTCCCACCCCACAAGATCCCTTGCAGATCAACTCGTGGATTTTCGCGCTAATTCTTTGAATCGATTGCCCAAACGGGCTTCTTCCTTAAGGCGAGACTCACGCATAAACTGGATTCAAGGTTTCTCAACGAACCTTCAACTCTAGAATCTGAGCGGTGAGTGTTTCTTTCAAATCGACTTTGCTTGGATGGCCCGTTCTTCATCTTCGTAGGCCTTCCCTCTTTCGTTCGTACAGCCAACTTTCGATTGAACTCTCTTAGCTCAAAGTTGGCAGCATTCAAGTTGTCCTTTACACTTAACTTTCTTTTCTATCTCCACAAGTTCTTGACTCCTTAGCAGCTCATCATCCTTTTCTCTGAGACTTTGCGCCAAGTCATCCCTCTCTCGAGTAACACGAGTAAGGGCGGCTTGTTGTCGACCCTCTTCAGCTTGCATTTCGGTGATGGTTAGCTTGAGTCTATTGAACTCTTCAATAGGAACATGGGTGACTTTAGGTTCTGGCACATCAAAGGGGACCTCCACAGTGAACGGTAATTTTACCTCCATTACCCTCCTAAGTATCCAAGATTCATAAGGTTCACCATCCCCATTTCCTCTTTTTCTAAGCTCTGCACCTTTCTTGTGGACTTGAGTCCAAGCCTTCAGATTTGCTTCAACAAACCCGGATCATCTCTTCCAAAATCCAATAAGATAAACTCCTCAAAATTCCTCCTTTGGTGCGGTTTCCATGGGACATCCCAATTGCTTGAGGACCAACCCGGGTTATAGTTAATGCAACCTCGAGATCCAATTAGCGGAACATTAGGAAATGCCCCACAATGAGTGATAATCTCCCACGTGTACCAATTTGGAGAATACGAAAACCCCGCTAGCGGTAAGAGAAGCCAACCGAGACCAAATCAAGTTCTCCAAAATCCTAACCCAAGGTCCTCGTTGAGGAATATGGGACTTCAACCAAGAATAGAGCAAAGCGGAACAACACATCACTACCCTTTTCTTTTGGCGTATCGGTATGGATGTTGATGAGCATATCTGCTAGTAAAGCTGATACAGATTCTCCGAAAGGAACACATTGATTGCGGTGACTCACATACTCATCATCATGACTCGGAAACAATACTACTCCAAAGATCAACAAAGCTAGAATGGCACTGAACGACCTCCAATTTTCTTCCCCCACTGACAATTCTTCAGCTCTCTTTTCTAAGAAACTCCTAGAAATTCCTCTTTCCACTAGCATCGGCCCTATCTCTCGGATCGGAAGACCCAAAGCAGTTGCTATATCTCTGGCATCCACATTCTCCCCCAACTTGGTAAAAGGAATATTATCTTTTAAAGGCCAATTCAACAATCTTTCGAATTCTTCAATTGTTGGAACCATCTGGAAGTTTTGGAATGTAAAACACCTCAAGGAGGGATCAAAGAATTTTACCAAAGCCTTCAAAGCATTGTGATCAGTGTCAATGTCCAAAAGCTCCAAGATCCACCCATATCTGGCGTGAAAGTTGTTCAATTGTGCATGCTTCACCTTTCCCCTAAGTCTCAACAGCGTCTGAGTGTTTGGAATTTTGAAGTTGATGTGAGGATTGTTTTTTCTGCCGGGATCCATTGCACCGTCTGATTACCTTCAAGAATGAGTCCTTTAAAGATACCTGAAAATGTTAACAAATGTGATGAACATGAATGATTAACGTAAACATGCAATGCAAATGAGTTAAGCTGGAACCCAATAACAGTGTAGATCACATGATAAGTCACAGGTTGGTTGGCCATGGTTTCGACGCCTACCCAACAATATTCCCAAACAGGGTTGGTTCTAGTGTTTTTTTGCTAAATGTTTCTCGGAGTCTCAGATCCCCCTTTTAAAAATATTATTGTCGAGACAATAGTATTTTCAAAAGTATACTCCAAGAAACGGCTCTTAAAGGGATACTCAAAAAACCTTTGAGCGGTTGGTTCAATTTTGGACATCCTAATACTTAGAGTTGTAGGCCATTTGTCTAGAAATTGCTACCCCGCACTAGCATACGGAGCAACAATCCCCCTTAAAACGACCAACTCTAAGTTGTGGTCTTCACGTCGATCCAAGGAACACGGATGTCCAATGGACCTAAGCTACTCAACCACTCTAAACTTATGTTTCCTAGAAGCCTGGGTATTGGGCTTATCTATGAATCATAACCGAAACGCCCAAAATCAAAATACATCACAGGATAGTATAATGCAATAATAATAAACATCAAAGCAATAAATAAACACACAAGCGAAGAATTAAATTAGGGTTAACTCGCTTTAAAAATGGTCCCCAGTGAAGTCGCCAACTGAAGCAACTCGATTTTCAAAAATCTTTTAATTCTCGAAAACTAGTGAAATCGCCACCTAATTTTATTTGTTCTAAAAAGAACGGGAAAATATAGATAAAACCCAAAAGCATGCGGATAAGGCGGTCTACATGACCAAAAAAAGTGGGATCGGGAGTTAATTATGTAAGGGGAAGGTATTAGCACCCCTTACATCCATCGTACTCGATGGGACCCATTTAATTTTACGCGTTCGTGTGTGTGTTTATCGCTAAGTTATGAATACCAAAAGGAAAAGAAGTTGTTTATTATTATTTTGAGTTTGACACGGTTTTTGAACCGCGGGCCTACATATTCCCTTGTGCAATGGGAAATTCAAAACTCTGTAGTTCCTCTTAAAAAGGTTTTAAGTTTGTGTTTTGATTTTATAAGAAAAATCGTGTATTTAGACATTTCAAATACTTTGAACTAGGACTTGTTTTGTTTGTTTGAAAAGCTTAAGTCCTCGTTCGTATTTGAAACGACTATTACACCCTCTTTATCCGAAAAGAGTTTTTTATGATCGCGTATGAGCGATAAAAGAATTTGAGTGAGTTGAATTGTTTTTTTATGTGGGTGAAAAGTACCGAACCATAAGTCTAGCATCCTATGATTCAAATACTAGAAACAAGATGAACTCAATGCCCATCGAGTCGTCTATCATCCCAAAAGTTTTTTCTTTTATGAAAGAGTGAAGTGAAACAAGGTTCACGTTATTAAGAATCTTTAAGTAGTTAGTCTAGCATCCAACGACTTAAAGATTAGAAGTTCATTTTTTTTGTGCAAGTGTTTAAACAACTAGTCTAGCATTCAATGACTTAAACACTTGAGTTTTCTTTATGAAAGAATTTAGAAAAATGCACTCGACGTTGGATCGAGGTTTGTAATTTAATTACGAAAGTGTTTTTTTGGAAATGCGGGTTATAATTACTTAAGCCTATTGTCCTAAAGTGTGATAATAGAAAAGAATAATTAATTACATACAAGCATTCAATAAAGCGGTAAATGAATTAAAAGCCCATACAAGGTGGCTGGCATAAATAAACGACTTATCTCGTGTAGGTGCATGCGCGAAATAAATTTAATCGACTAATTAAACAAAGTTTAATCAAGTAATTAGTTTAATAAAATTAATCAGGTAAACTAATTAATTTTAAATAACCTAATTAGATAATTAAATAATGTTTAACTAATTAATTAAGGTTTCATTGTAAGCCCAAGAAAGCGTGTTGTGTGCAAAAGGTGTGGCCGTTGGGGCTTCAAAGCTTTGTCCACTCGGGGTAGTCAAAAATGGCTCGCACAGTATCGGTTTGAAAATATTTTGGTTTGTGCTTTGTGAATAATAAATAAATAATGCGATAAAATTATCTACTAATTATTACAACAAATTGGGGAATGGGGTACAAATTACAAATGGGGATGTATAGAAAATAAAATGCTAGAAAATTCCTAATAATTAAGAAAAATAAAGTCTAACTACACTAATATAATTATTTTGGCAATTTGGAGTATATATAAATGTTTTATAAGTTAGAATATAAAATTTATTACCAAGAACAATAGCAAATAATAATGACCATAGTTATTAATAGTTTAAAAATAATAAAAAAGAAAATAATAGTAGTAATGATAATAATACTTGTATTAGTGTAATAACAATAATAATAGTAATAATAATATGATAGTAATAAAGAATGGTACTAATACAGTTTTTTAAAAAAAATTAATAATAGTTATAATTTAAGTAACATAATAATGTAATAATAATAATGATAATGATAGTGTTAATAACAATACTATAATAATAATAGTAGTTATATAATAATAGTAATAATTATAAATAAGAATATTAATAATAATTATGTTAGTAATAATAATAACTAAAAATAAAATTAGCAATTAGTAGTAATAATATTTATTTAACTCTAACTAATCCTAATAATAAAAAGAAAAGGAAAAATGGAAACCAAAAGTTCTCTCACGATCCTCTCTCACCACGATCCTAATCTCAGATCTCTCTTCCTCTCGCGACGCTCATCGTTCTCGTTCTCGATCTTGTCCCAAAATGGAACCCTACCTTCTTCTTTCTCACCTCGGTCGCTTTTCCTCTCGTTCACACAGAAACCTCATCGGTTTCCTTGACACCACCGATTTGCCTCTCTGTTACCTTTCTCACACGCGCGATCTGTCTCTCATTATAAATCTCTCTCGAACTATTGTTGCATGTTGGTTCTGCTTGTCTTGTGATTGATGATGTTCGTTTTACGTGATTTGTAGGTACCCACCGATTTTGGCGGGAAAATAACGGACCTTGACCCGAATCTGGGTGAGATCGCTCTAACTTCTTTTCCTCTCTCTCTCTGTCGAATGAAACTTTTACGAAAAACACAACTCTGAAAGGCTAGTTTTAGGGAAATGATGATAGATATTTAGGGTTTGGTTACTGTTTGGCTTTTGGTACCTTTGTGTTGGGTGTTTGGAACAGATTGCTCTTTCTGGTTTTTTTGGATTGTATCAGTAGAACACGATGCTCATTTGTCTTTTGTTTTCTGGTCTGGAAATGGTTTTTTAACTGGGTTTTGAAAGATATTAGAACAGATGCTACCAATTTTTTCCTGGTGTTTTAAAATGTTGAGAACTCTCTTTTTTTTAAACTGATAGCTCCCTCTTCCCTTTTTTTAACTGATGGAATAGATACTACACTCCTTTCTCTCAGAACAGACCTGCTATTCCTTTTTCTTATGCCCTGAGCTGCTGCCTTTGTTTTCTATCTCTTTCCAAGGCTGATAGAGCAAGTAATCCTCTTCTTGTCTTTGTGGCTGCCCCAAAACAGATATCAAAATGCTGCTCTTTGATATTCTACTTCCAAAATGATGTCTCCTTTCTATTTTCCCTTTTTCACTTTTGGGTGAAAATTATACTTTGACAGCACTCTTTCCTCTTCTATGTTACTGCTGTGTTAATTACTTGTATGACCCAATTTGCTTCTTCTGCTACTGCTGGCTGTGTTGGCTTATGCTGATAACCATATACCTTGTCTTTTTCTGCTATGTTACACTTGCTGCTTATGTTGACTTGCTTTTGAGTACCCACTGGTTTTTTTTTGAATTGCCAAATTATAGGGCTGTTGGGCTGATGGGCTGATGGGCTGATGGGCTGACTATGGAAAAAATGATGTTTCCTTATCGACCTGCACCTCCTTTGTGAACCAACAACGGAAGTTGTTGTGGTTTGCAAAGGAGGTATGATAATGGCCGATGAAAGAACTTTGGTTACGAGGCGATCTGAAACAATTAACCTTCACCCCTGATTCCTGAAATTAGCCTTAATGATGAGTTTTTTTTTTAAAACATACTTCCTTTGAATTTAATCTGACATACAGTTACTAATTACTTTCTTGTTTCAGGTAACGTGGAGAAACGGCAACGGTGTCAGAGGAAACGCTAAAGCAGCGTAACGGAACAGACTAGAGGAGTGAATACCCGAACATCCTTTGTAGCAAACTTGTAGGATTTGTAGATCTTTTAGAATTGTAAATTCTGTTGTAACAAGTTTGTAACTTCCATGATAAAAGCTTGTAAACACTTTGTAATTTTTGTAATTTAAATTTGGTCAAGTTAATAACACAAACTTGTTTCTTCACATTTCAAGCTTAATTCTTCAAATTCCCCGCAAAAATGCATCGTAACCTGTAGAATCTCAAGACAAAAGTAAAAACTTGAATAGAATCCGTAGCATTTTACCGTAGCATTTTACTGTACCCAAAAGGTTAATTGACCGACATTTGTTTAATGAACTTGCATCGCTCCCTAGTGAATTTAGATTTTAAGGACAAACAAATCCTTTAAAACTTAAAACTCTGAGGACAATATAAAAACTCATCTAGAATGCCAACTCCCAAAAGCAAACGGAATCCTTTTCGAAATTCGAATTGGACCGAATGAATGACAAAATTGACGATTCCCTTGAAATCCAGTGTAATGAAAACTTCGTCCGTAGAATTTTGAAACCAGCATGATAGAACATCTACGATACAAACAAATCACCAAGGTGAAACAAAGGAGGAAATTTTTGGGGTGCGACACATGAATTTGTCGAATCTCCTATTCCACTGTCGAGGAGATTGTTTCAGCCCATATAAAGATCTATTTAACTTGCACACATAATCTTCCTTTCCCTTTTCGACATACCCTTTAGGTTGCCTCATCAGGATTGTTTAATCTAGATCACCATACAAGAACACAATCTTTACATCTATTTGTTCCATTTCAAGATCGAATTGTGCCACCATGGCAAGCAACATTCGAATGGACCTATGCTTCACAACAGGAGAAAATACATCATTGAATTCTACGCCTTCTTTCTGAGTGAAACCCCTTGCAACCAACCTTGCCTTGTATCTTTTCGACATCACTCCTTCGATTCCTTCCTTAACTTTGAAAATCCATTTACAGCTGACTAACCTGGCTCCAGCAGGTTTCTTGATCAATTCCCAAGTGTTGTTATCATGAAGAGAGTTCATCTCATCATCCATGGCCTTCATCCATTCAGTCTTATTTCGAATCCTTATAACTTCCTTATGGTCTCTTGGTTCTTCGTCTAGAACCTCACTTGCAGAGATTAAGGCATAAGTTATAAGATCTTCATACCCAACTCTTTGAGGTGGTTTGATGAATCTTCGTATCCTATCTATTTCCAATAGATAGTCATTGATAGTTTCCTCAACTTCATCAGCATCCTCTGCTTCTTCGACTTTATCTGGGATATGCAATTCAACATCAACATGCTCCACCTCAACAGGAATCTCTACCTGTTCCAGCTATTCGTCAGATACTTCTGCACTTCGACCAACATCATTCGTTTTCTTGAAAGCCATTTCAACTTCATTGAAAACAATATCTCGACTAGTGATAATCCTTCTGTGACCTGACTCTAGGAACCATAGCCTATAAGCTTTGACTCCTTCAAGGTATCACATGAGCATGCATTTAAAAGCTCTAGGTTCGACCTTGTCTTGCCTAATGTGAGCATAGGCTACGCAGCCAAATACTCTCAGTTTTTGGAGATTTGGTAGATGTCCCGACCAAACTTCTTCAGGTGTCTTCATATTTAACATAGTCGAAGGACATCTGTTTATCAGATATATTATTGTCGAAACAGCCTCAACCCAAAACACCTTCTTTAACCCAACACTAGTCAACATGCATCTAACTCTTTCTAAGATGGTTCGATTAAACCTTTTAGCCAAACCATTTTGTTGTGGAGTGCCTACGGTAGTTCTGTGCCTTGCAATACGAGAGGCAACACAAAAGCTGTCGAATGCCTCATTGCAAAATTCAAGACCATTGTTTGTTCTCAACCTCTTGACCTTTCTGCCAGTTTGATTTTCGGCCAGAGTCTTCCAACCTTTGAAATTCTCAAAAGTTTCATCCTTAGTCTTCTGAATGAATACTCATAACTTTCTAGAATAGTCATCTACTATGGATAGAAAATACCTTGCTCTTGAATGTGATGAACACCTTGCAGGCCCCCAAAGATCATCATGGATGTAATCAAGGGATCCATGTGTTCTTTGTTTGTCTTTATTGAACTTCACTTTACAAGATTTTCCAAGTACACAGGGTTCACAAAACTTCAGCTTTTCTACTTTTTCTCCACCAAGCAAATTTTGTTTCCCCAATTCGACCAGACCCCTTTCACTAACATGGCCTAATCTCATGTGCCAAATTTCTGTCTTCGACAAAGGTTTCGTGGATGCAACATTTGTCGAACCACTTCAAGACCTCAAGGTGTATGAGCCTTATTTCTTCACGCCTCCCAAGACTTCCTTCGACCCCTTCATGACTTTTAGGATACTTTTCTCTCCTTGAAAAACATATCCTTTCTTGTTGAATTCACCAAGAGAAATAAAATTTCTCTTCAAATCAGGTGCATACCTGACTTCAGTCAATAACCTTATTGACTCATCATGGAGTTTGAATCTCACAGATCCAACACCTACAATCTTGTAAGCTTTGTTGTTTCCCATAAATACAGATCCACCATCTTGATCAAATAATTCCTCGAACAAGTCTTTGTTTGGAGTCATGTGTCAAGTGCACCCAAAATCCATAATCCACTCCTTCGAATGGTTGTTGCTCGAAACCACAAGAACATCAGATGAGTCGAAATCATCTTGAACAATAGCTACATTTTCATTATCCTTTCCTCCAGAATTTTTCATCTTGAACATATCCTTTTCTTGTGTGACCCTCCTTCTTACAATGATAACATCGAATACCAGATGCTTCACCACTGTGAAACTTCTGTTGAGTTTTACCTTTCTTCTTGTCGAACTTATTATACTTTTGCAAGAATTTTCCTTTAACGGACAAACCTTCACCAACCGTCAAAGGTTTATGCTCCTTTTGTTCGTTTAAGTCCTTCAAATACAAGGCTGATTGAACTTCTTCAAAGGTCAAGGACTCCCTTCCATACAAGAGAGTTTCTTTGAAGTGAGCATGTGATCTGGGCAACACGCACAACAACAACAGCGCTTGATCTTCATCATCGATCTTCACATTAATATTTTCAAGATCAAGAATCAGCTTGTTGAACATATCCAACTGCTCAGCCAACACTTTGTCTTCAATCATTTTGAATGAATACAAAGTTTGCTTCAGGTAGAGTCAATTCACGAACGATTTGGTCATGTACAAACTTTCAAGTTTCACCCATAACCCCGTCGTCGTCGTCGTCTCCTTTGATACCTGTCGAAGAACCATCACCAAGGCTCAACAAAATTGCGATGTGGGTCTTCTCTATCATTTTCGTCTTCTCAGCTGCCGTTAACGCTTCGTTCATGGTTGATTCTCCCTTCAACGCTTCTAAACAACCCTGTTGAACTAGTAGGGCTTTCATTTTCAAGCGCCACATACCAAAATCGTTCACTCCGATGAACTTTTCAATCTCATACTTTGTCGAAGGCATCTTCTCCACGCTCACCGCACCAATTTGTTGTGAATCGGATGTCTTGGAACAAAATATAAACTAGTTGCTTAATGATCGAGAAACAATTAGGGTAAGAAAAAGAATGAAGAACACGATGAACACAAGGATTGATTATTAACTGCTATTTTTTCCTTACTCTTGAAATAAGATTACAAGTATACAAGAATAACAAATAACTCTCTCACCCTAAAATAGGATTTGCAGTATGCAATAATGAGAGACTAGTATGCTATTTATAATAAACCTAACATACTTAACTAATGGACTTTTATCACAAATATCAATTACAAGCTAACTTGGGGTACAAGCTAACTTAACTCATTGGACATAACAACCGGACCCAATTCGATGCTTACAATCCTAACATCCTTCGACATTACAAGCTAGAACACACTTCGACTATAGCATGCGAGCAAATTACAACAACATGTGAGCAAACTTCGACTGCATGTTAAACTCTGTCGAACCGTCGAACCAAAATACTACTTTCGACTCAATAGAGTTCGATCCAATATCTCACATATATCGATGCATAAGAAATAATTTAACAATAAATCATATATAAACTATACATATAAAATGCACTATTGATATTTTTTATTTAAAATTATAATATATTTTTTTCAATGAAAAATTTAAGTGAATTGGAGTCTAAGAATTATCAAAATTAGAAGAAATCTCAAAATTTAATGAACACTTAAATAATTACAAATTATCTATCAAATAGTCATCAAATTGAACTCACAACTCAACATAACTTCTTCTTAATTTATTTGTAAATATATGAAAAGTATAAAATGATACGATAAAAGAGATGAATCAACAACTTTACCAAAAATAAATGATAAAAGAGAAGGAAGAAATTTTCAAAAGCTAAATTTGAGTTTTAGAGATCATTGGATACTTTGAGGACTTATGTATAAAGTACCCTAATGTAAATGTCAACCTTTGTAAATATTTTAAAAGTCAATTGCTTTTCTAAGGCATTATCTTTATATTCACTTTTTATCTCTCCTCTTGGATCCTTATGAGTAAAGGGAAAAAGAGGTGGGAAACACTCTCAATTGTTTAAAAAAGAGAAGAAGGTTGGTGCTTGGTGGATCTCTGCCACAAAGTTTTGGATATATATTGGATTTCATGGTTCACATACATATCCTAGCTAGCACCTAAAACTTATTCAACACTTAATCTTAATTAAAAAGCATTTAGATTCTACATGGGACACACTAGTGTTCTTTAAGCCATTACTAATGATTAAACTCTTCCTTTATCACTAAAAATACGTACAAGTAGCTCATGAAAAATGCTAAACTAATATTTTTGTCGTGCATGCTTAGACGAGACGATTATCTCACAAGCTAGCATGGATATATTATAACTAAGTGACTTCACGATGACGAAAATCTAGATTTGAGATTCATTATAACATTGAATATATGTTGTCCATGTAAAAGTAGAGATGTGTCTATAATATGTTTGAATTATTGAAAACGTTAGTGTACAATAATGAAATAATCGGTCATTCTATTAATGCTAAAAAATTCTCTTGTTAAAAAGTTTCATTATGTTATTTGGTTTTTGTTGGAAGGTTGGTATATTCTCTTTAAATTATGGGTATATAACTAAAGGCCAATGCAAAGCTAATAAAACAAGTAATGATTTTTCAAGGAGTAGGCTAGTATCATAAGGACTAATGTTTAGCTTTAGGTTTTCTTCATTTGTAAGTTGGATTTAGTCTCTTTCATATATCTATATGTATGGAAAATTGAGTTCATGGGGAAATATAACATACTCCCTCCGTTCCTTATAGTCTTAGAGGAATGATTGATTATGTTGTTGAAGACTGGAAAAACAAGTTTTACTAATAAATGGATTCGATGAGCAATTATAGATTTGAGTCAAATTTGTAAAGGTTTCAAATTAATAGATGTATAGTTTTAGTATTATATGGATTGATTAATGATGAAATGATTCTGTTAATTTTGACTAGGAAGGTGAAAAAAATAATTAAATGACTATGGAAAAATATTCAATAACGGTTGGGAAGAATAAAAAATCATACATGACATTGTTATATAGCGTGTGATGACATTGTTATATAGCGTGTGATTGTATATGTATTATTTATAACTATGATCCAATGGTTATTGTAGAAAATTGAAAAGCTCGCGTCTTATCACAATAATTGAGCTAAATCACGTTGTGATATACATAAAGGTCTTAAGTCCGATTTTCAACAATTTGCGTTTTTATATCGTTAATAATAATAATAATAATAATAATAATAATAATAATAATAATAATAATAATAATAATAATTGTATCGTAATAACAATAAAAATTGGATTAAGAACCAAAAATTGTATTTTACTTCAAAACCAAAATATCACAAAACAACCTATAATTTACGCATTACATAACATCACATAATGGTATCTTGGTGTTTTGATTTCTTGTCTCTAACTAGATGTCATGTCTCTTGGTGTTTTGTCTTTTGGTGTCTTGACATATAAATACCTATAATTTCAAATACTCATACCTGCATTAGTAAAAATACGTAGAAATTATAACATACAATTAATATATTATGAACTAAGAATAAAATACTTGTTAATTTTCTCGTATGTCTTCTTCATTCTTCATGATCGATTTGAATAGCATGCACAACATCTCCATCAACTTCATCATATGAGGTAGGAACTTGTGTTGTGTAAGAAGGAGTGGCAAAAATATCACGACTTTCATCACTAAGAGGAATGTGTTTTCCTTGGAGAACGATTGACCATTTTCCTGATGTCCGAATAGTCGGTCACATAGAAAACTTATTTTGCTTGAGAAGACATGATAAATAGTTTGGTCATAAAAGATGTCTTGCCAAGGTCAACCTGTGTGAATCATAAGTCATCGATGTGTACACCATTACTATTATTGGAAACTCACTTGCATTTAAATAAAGGCACTTTGAAAATAACATAATTAATCTCTTAAATCTCCTCAATGACATCATAAAATATGGAAGTTGCTAATATAAGATTCTAGTCTTTCGAACTAGAGAAATACATCAATTCGGCTTCAACCATAATCCCACTATTTTGCATTGTACTACAATCATCTTTTGATTTTGTATAAAAGGTATAATGACCAATATCGTATCCGCTCCAAGTTATAACATTAAATTTTGGATCATACGACAGCCACTTACGTATCTCGGAGGCACTACGATCATTAGACACCCTTTTATTAAACCAATCTATGATCTCTTGTTATGCTCTATCCGCAATGACTTGTCACTCATTCGAGGATATTTTTTCTTCAAAAGTTTTTTGTGAGTATCTACGTAAGACTAAACTTCATCAATATTATTCAATATATAGAAATGTGCTTGCATAACTGCATCATAAGCCATTGACATAACATTTAGACCTTGAATACCTCTTTCATTTGTGTAATCAACATGACGAGAATTCAGAATGCCTATAGAATTTGCTTCCGACAAATAGTTTATACAAAACTTAACAACTTCTTCAGTGATGTACCTTTCAACAATAAAAGGTTCCAGTCGGTGATGATTCTTCGTATATCCTTTTAAGATCTTCATGTATCGCTCTATTGGATGCATCCACCTTAAATAAACCGGACCACAAAATCTCATTTCTCTGACTAGATGAACAAGTAAATAAACTATAATATCAATAATAATGGAGGAAAATACATCTCCAATTAACACAAGATTACGGCATCCCCATCTTCTAATTCATCTAATTTTTTGAAGTAAAAAACTTTATTACATATAACATTAAAGAATAAGCACAATATGGTTATATTTACTCTCATATTTTTTAGTAGATCCCACGGATAGCCATTAGTAGGAGTTGTTGCACCAATACATGATAACCATGAGATTTTAAACCAATTAATTTGAGATCTTTCATTGATACAAGTTTCTTAATGTTTGATGAGTAACCATGGGAAACTTTGATACCATGCAAACACTCGCTACAAATTTTCTTTTTCTTTTTAGTTAGAGTGTGACATGTTGGAGATAGATAAGTTATATTTCCTTTATCTATTTGAGCAAACTATTTTTGTATATCCATCGCCTCCATATCGAGACAGAAAGTCTTACTATCTTTAGTCTTGCCTGGAATATTTAGAAGTGTTCCAATCAAATTATCACACACATTTTTCTCCACGTGCATCACATCAAGACAATGTCTAACATCAAGATTTGACCAATATGGAATATCAAAGAACACATGCCTCTTTTTCCATATATTTTTTCACAATTGGCCCTTTTTCTCTTTCTCACTTTCTAAAGACAACACTAATGTGTTCCCGTCATTGATAAAGTTCATTATCGGTTAAAGGTTCATGAGCCATAACAAACTCTTGCTCTCCATTAAAATCCTTATGCCGTTTACGGCAAGAATGATCGGGTTTTAGAAATTTTCAATGCCCAAGGTAAACAGTCTTTTTTCTAAACTCAAGTTGGTGATAACAAATATCAGATTCACATATAGGATACACTTTATGTCATTTGACATCATAGCCAGCCAAATTACCATAAACAGGAAAATTGTTGATTGTGCAAAATAATATTGCACACATCTTAAACTTCGCCCATAATATACATCATCAACTTCAACGCCTTTATCCCATAAAAGTGATAAATATTCAATTAATGGAGCAAGATAAACATATATGTCATTACCAGGTTTCCGTGGTCCAAAAATCGTTATACTTAACAAAATATACTTACGCTTCATGCACAACCAAGGAGATAGGTTTTAAATTGTGAGAATAACATTCCACGAAGATTGATTAATTATAATATTACCAAAGGATTTCATTCCATCAGTGGCAGGTCCAAGCCTAGGGTTTCTTGCGTAAATTCCAAAATTCGGAAACAATGAATCAAGTTTCTTCCATTGCAAAGAATTAGCTACATCGCGAATATTTCCATCAATTTTCCTTTCATCTGCATGCCATGTCATATTCTTTGCATATTTTGAATTAACAAAAAGTCTCTTAAATCGTGAAATTATTGGCAAGTACTATAACACTTTAACATGAGGATGTTTCCTACTAACATTGCCAGAGTCATTATCACCACCATTGATGGCATTCAACTTGTAATGTGACTCACCATATTTCAGACATTAATTAAAGTATTCATACCATTTCTTGTATAATATGCAATCATTGGGGCATGCATGTATTTTATATACTTCAAACCCATTAGTGACAATTTCTTATTGGCCTCATAATAACGATCCGACAAATTGTTATCTTCTGATAACATTTGCTTTAGCATATCAAGTAATTTCGTAAAACTTTTAATCAACCATCCTTTTTTTTTACCTTCGGACACTACTACAAAATGCGCATATAATAATGCCAAAGTCATCACGATTTTCCCAAACACCGTGGTGACATGTCTAAATTCTTGTGTTAATATTTTTTATTTTTAAAATTTTATGGGTATAATAACGGTTATTGTTTGGTGATACAATGAATCTTTCATGGATTCGAACCTCATCACTCTCAACTAGTTTATTACTTTGACATTAATGCGCGTCTTTTCATTTTTATTTATATGTAACTAAAAAATAATAGGGATATCACTACGGTTGTTTTTTAAAATCGTTGTTACAGATGGACGCTACTTTATATATTTTAAACACTAAGTATCCATTTTTCCACAAAAAAATAAACAAGACGAAACAACCCTAACGCCAACGTCGTTGTCATCGTCGGGAAGGAATACAACAACACCGACACGATATTCTCCTTTACGATACGTAAAATATTTTCGAAATTGTTGTTGTTTAGTTTTGTTTCCATGTCACATTTGAAGACAAATCCAATCAAAGGTATTTCTATGTGTTCTTATTCTGTAAAATCTTGATCTAGAAATTTTTGTGGTTGTGACGGTCGTATGATTTTGTACCAATGCAAGAAGAGACAAAATAAAGAAGACTTTTTTGGAGATGTTCATTTTGGAGGAGTGATGAGACATGTAATTTGTTCATATGGGATGAAGACATGAGAGAAAAAATATAGAAATGAAGATGAGAGCATTAAGAATTTAGAGTTGGATATGTCTATTTTGAAGGTTATGTACGAAGATTCAAAGAAGTACAAAAATTTGAAGAACAAACTGAAATCAGAGAGATTTTATAGAAATTTGAAGATGTTATGTTTTCTTGACTCATTTATATTTATTGTTTACTTTGTTATGAAATGTAATAGTTTAAGTTTCAATTAGTTATTTGTTTGTTAGTATATTAGTTGAATTTAATTGTTGATGTTGAAACTGCAAATGCATTGAACTTGACAGAAATACAACTAAAAAACGAGTTCTTACGAGTAAGTTCATTGAAAATTGTTGAATATTCAATTAGTTATCTATTTGTTAGTATATTAGTTGATAGATTTAAGTTGATAATCTTTCTTACATATAAACTTTCATTACATAAACTTAATCAAATTTAAATCCTCTGACTGAGAAGAAGTTTGACCAATCATAGTTATAGATAGACAGACAGACAAATAGACAGACATATACACACACACACACACACACAGAGAGAGAGAGAGAGAGAGTTTATAAATATCACATATGTGTCATGTCTTTCCCTTAATACTTTGTATATTATTTCTTTTCTCATCTCATTTTGTTGTATATAAAACGAATATTCTTTTTATATAATGTAATGAATAAAGAGAAGAAAACAATATTTAAAAAGGACAAACATGGAAATCTAACTTAGAGAATCATATATCATTATTTGGTTTAGCTTAGGTCCTCTTATTGGCTTGAGAGAACAATTGTGCTAAAGGTCATAATTATATCATTTTATTTTCTATGTATATTGATGCATGTGAGAGACTATTTATTTGATAAATAAGCCAGGGAGACCAAATTATTTACAAACTCCCTCAAAATAAATATTAAGTTCAAGCTTTATAATATTTACACTCAACAAAACTAACATCGATTAACATAGGCTTCTCCCACCGTGAGGTACATGTTGTTTATTAGTAAGGTGTGATGGAACTAATTGCTAATATTTAGGTTTAAATTAACTAAACTGATTATAATACGAGTATATGTATTTAGAATCAAGAGTTAATAACAATATATATAATATATTTAAATAAGGAGTTATTCACCCAATTGATAAAAATTGAGAGTTTTATTAGATACAACTAGAATGAATTTCTACCTAAATAACTAAGTTTGTGTAGTTAGCTAAATGCTAACTTAAAACAAAGTAGAAATTAGATTATGAATCTCATACCACTAGAAAATCTTTAATTTTCTAAATCAAATGTTGAAGGTTTTTTGGTTTGAGTAAAATAGTGGGAATATATTTGATTAAATTCATAATTGAATATATTTTAATGATAGTTATATCTTCACATTTTTAAATGTAGATTACCATGTCAACAAACACTTCAAATAAAATTTTGCGATCAATCTTTGACAATGTTAAATTGCTGGGACAATTTTTTTTATTGACACGGAAACATGAGGATTATCCTCGAACATGAGAAAAAGTTGTATGACTTAGAGAAACATGTTCTTGAAGAGGAGTCATATAGTTATGCTAATAAAGTTGAAAGAGATTCTTATAAGAAAACATGTTGATGTTGACTTAGAAACTACCTATCTCATGCTGCCTACTAGGGGTGGACAAACGGTCGGATAGGGTTGGATTCGGGCCCAAAAGTTCAATCCATCCCAAACCTCGAATGTAATACAATAGCCCAATTTCGACCATTCAAAAATCGATTTGACCAAGTTACAATTAGTCGGATTACCGATTTTACGGTTCGGTTAGGCCGGATTACATGATTGTCAAATAATTGTATTCTATGACCAAAATTTAAAAAAAAAATCATATATAAAAAATGATATAGCAGAAAAATTTAGAAATTACAATAAATATTCTAATTATAATTATATCAAAATAAGACATTCAGTTTTGGACATAAAGTCTACAAGATTGTTTTTGTAGATGCCAACATTAAAAGAAAGCTTAAAATACACTGTGAATACTTAAATTACATTCATACTTCATATATAAATTAACATTAAAATCCAACATGATGACACAACCAACACTAATTATAATTTTTGTCCACCATCATATTTCAAAAAGTCGAGTCATTCACGACTCCAAAAAAGTGGTTGCACATAACAATATAAAAAAGATTCAGTTTATGGCTTAGAAAATAGTTAGTATATAACTTTTAATTTTTTCATACCTAAAATTTAATTAAATCGGGCCAGCCTGCCCAGGAGCATCTGCTCCAACAACACAAGCAACTTGGAATTCTACAACAATATCAGAAAATTGTAATGAGATGATGCTTAACTTTATCAAATAGTTTTTAAAAAGGAAAAAAATGATTTACTATGTACCTGAAACTATTGAATCAGTTATGTCATATTCTTCAAGTAAATCAAGGACTTTTGGGTCGTTCTTGTCCGAAGGCATCAACCAATTTTGAGAGCAAATAAGCGCCTCAACCATTGTCGGACTCAAAGAGCTCCTATACATGTCTAAAATCCTTCCACCCGTGCTAAAAGCACTTTCAGATGCTACACTTGAAACAGGTGTTGCCAAAACATCCCTAACCAAAGTAGCTAATATAGGATAACAAGTTGAATTCTCCTTCCACCATTTAAGAATGTTAAAATTTTCAGCATCTCCCCAACATGGATCACCTAAGTACTTCTCTAGTTCATTTTTATTATCAACAATGACTTTATCCTTAAAGTGTTGTTTAAATGCATCAACCCTTGTAAAAAGTGTAGTTTTCTAGCTTGGGTACTTGTTTCTCCAAGAGAAGTGCTCCCGGATGGTGCATCTAAGAGGGCAGCCCCAACATTCTTATTGTGCTCAGATTTATACCAATTTTATGGTTTAAATAGACTTTTTTTACACACTCAATACTTTTCTTAGCAACTGGACTACCAGCCCCATGCATATCATTGAAAGACCACTCAACATAACCGAACTTAAACCTAGGGTCAAATACCACTCCAAAAAATAAGAAATGATTCACTTTTTCAACATCCCCCAATATTTATCAAATTTGGTCTTCATATTTGAAACCATTGGAGCCACATAAGTATTCATGTTCAAGGAAGCTTCTTGAAGCTTACACAAACTTTCAGACAAGTTATGAAAGGCAGAATGTAACGACACTTCTTATGAAGATGAAAACAATTTGGTTGCATCATTGAATGTTTTCAAAAAAATCACAAAAGCCCTAGATTTTTCCCAATCAATATAACAAGGTGGACCCGAGAGGTAAAAAAACTCCATGTACCCAGGATCCTCATCCTCTAACTTCTCAAATGATGCCTGAAACTTCTCAGCAGCATCCAACATCAAATAAGTGGAATTCCATCGTGTGGAAACATCAAGGCCAAGTTTTCTTTTACAAGTTATCCCTACAATTTCAATACACTCCTTCAACTTTAAAGCTCTTTGTGGTGAGGACCTCACAAACCTAACAGCTTCGCAAATACTTTCAATAGCCAATTCATGATCTTTTTGCCCATTTTCACTACTAAGTTTAAGATATGGACAACACACCTCATATGAAAAAAAAATCCCATCACCAACTAAAGCATTCTTGCTTTTAAGTCTTTTTCCCAAATAAGAAATAGCCACATCATTGCATGTTGCATTATCAAGGGTAATTGTTGACACTTTTCTAAGCCCCCATTCCTTCAAAACATCCTCCACTTTCTTACCAATGGTGTCACCCTTGTGATTTGGAACTAAACTAAAACTGATAATCTTTTTATGATAGTTCCATTCATTGTCAATGAAGTGTGCAGTTATGACCATGTAACTAAGATTTTGAATCGAAGTCCAACAATCAGTGGTTAGTGTAACCCTAGGACAATCAAATTTAAAGAAGGCTTTAAGTTTCAACTTTTCGGCTAGATAAAGCTGAAAACAATCCCTAGCAACCGTCCTCCTTGAAGGGATGGTCATTTGTGGTTGTAATTGTTTGCATAGTCTCTTAAAACCTTCACCCTCAACCACTCTAAAGGAATGTTCATCAAGAAGTACAAATGAAGTAATAGCCTTCCTACATGCTTGAGCATTGAACCTTTGGCTTGTTGAACCTAAAAAACCACCTTCACCACTTACAAGGTTTCTTTGAATGAGATCTTTCAGTAAAAGGTTAGGGTTTTTGTATCACACTTTGGAGTGGGCTAACATGTTGGATGTTCCATGTGTTTTAGGGTCGCATCGATATCTTTTGTGACAATGTTTACACGCGGCTATTGGTTCAGGTTCATCTGGTAAAATATTAAAGTCTAACCAAACAGAGGAAGTTTTTCTAGTTCCATTAACATTAACTAGTCTTTTTTCCTAGCTGGAAGCGGAGGAAGTGCATCAAATGTTTGTGTAGGCTCATCATGGGAAACAAGATGTTCTGGAACTGCAAATATTTCACAAAACTAAATTAAAAAAAATCCTAAACACTTAAACAAAATCTAAACAATCAACATTCAAACATTAAGAACGAAATATGTTAAACACATAGAACCAAATATGTGAAACACACAATCAACAAGAAAACTAAATTAAAAGCTTAATTAAAGTTATTAATAGCTAATATCAAAGTTATTAATGTTCCAAAAATAAATCTTGTATACATATTTAAAAATTATACTCATGTATCTGTGAAATTCATTCTCGGTTTAATACGTACCAGACACTAAGAACCAACCATACATGTTTAACATTCATAAACAAACACCATTATTTAACTCATAAATTCATTATTGGTTTTAATACTTAACTAGTAACAAACCCATGCTATCGCACGGGTCTCGTCTGGATTCACATTACATTTATAGATTATTAAATTATTAAGTATGTTACCATGTTTTCAGTTGAGTATATGTCTCATGTAAATCATGTTGGCATTTAACTCCATATTTGTAGCAAGCGTCGGTCCTATCAACAAATCACGTCTGCATGAACAAATAGGAAAAATTATATACTTCTTGAAATACATGGAAAATGTACATACTATATATTTTAATTCAAAATAGATTTTTAATTTGAATCGTAAAGTATAAGATATAAAGTTTACCAACTATCAAAGTGCTTGAAAGACTTCCTTGTACACAACATTAGTAGTAGTAGAACACGGTACATTCTCCTTGTCATGAATTAGGATTTTTAGCCCACTTTTGCTCTTAACTCTTGAAATTGCAACATATAATTGACCATGACTAAACACAAGAGTAGGCAAATACAATCCAACACTATCAAGAGATTGACCTTGTGACTTATTAATTGTCATTGCATAGGAGACAATAATCGGAAATTGTCTCCTAATCAACTTGAATGGCCAAGGTGAATCAGAAGGTGACATAGACATTCGTGGAATGTAAAAAATGTTACCTATGTTCTTTCAGACATGATTTTGCCTCAATGACATGATTTGCAAATCTTGTAACAATTAATCTTGTTCGTTGCCTGACCCATCGGCTTGGTCCAAATTTCTCATTAGCATAATAGGTGTACCAACCTTCAATTTGATCCTATGATTGGGAAGCCCCGACGTTCTTAATTTACTGAGAAATTCAGGAGTTAGAACTTCATATGCTTCAGTATAACTTGAATCTGTTCTATCAATGGAATCAAAACTCAAATACTTTTCTCTTCTCCTAAAAAAGTTTAAAAGCAAAACATAAATAAATTAGTAAAACTATGTTCTTAAATATATATATATATATATATATATATATATATATATATATATATATATATATATATATATATATATATATATATATATATATATATATATATATATAATGTAATAATACAATAAATATAAGCGACATGTACACGGTATCAAGTCTAATACATAATGATTGATTTTGTCCACAACTTCAATGGTTGAAGCAAGAATAGCCTTTCCTTGTAAGAATTCAACATCTTGATATTTTTCCAAATAATTGGGATATGTGTTTTCAACAATTGCTCTTATAGGATCATCAAAATTTGATATTAATAGCTCTTGAGGAATTTCAATATCAACCAAACCATCATTGGGTTCACAAATCTTACCATCACCCACATTTAAAATCCATTTTGAAAATTCCGCTAGTTCATTAGAACTTGTGTTGTCTCTTCCCTCTTGAAGTCTCATATTTTTTGATAGTGTTAAAACCTGGCAATAATCCCATACATAAGATGAACTAATTGATGCATGAACAATATCAGAACGCCCAGCTCTTGGAACAACAGGAAGAATCTGTCTAAAATCTCCTCCAAATACAACAACTTTTCCACCAAAAATAGTATTCTCAACACCCTTTTTGATCATTACATCTTTAAGGGTTTTATCCAATGCTTCGAAGTAGTTCTTGTGAGACATAGGTGCCTCATCCCATATTATCACATTCGTTGCTTCAAATAATTGAGAATGTTCGGTGTCTTTGTCGATGTTGCAAGTTGAGTTGTCAAACGTTGGCACAGGTATTTTGAACTTTGAGTGTGTTGTTCTTCCACCCGGCAATAATAACAAAGCTATCCCACTTGAAGCAACAGTAAGAACAATATTTTTTTTGAGAACGAAGTGCACTTGATAGTGTTCTCCACATGAAAGTTTTACGAGTCCCTCCGTAACCATGCAAGAAAAATACCCTCCTCTGTTTGTTATGACATCCATGATTTTCTCAAATATCAAACGTTGTTCATCTATAAAATACAAACCAAAATTATAAGTGCAAGTACAATAAAATCATTTTTGTAATTCATAGTATAAAGAAAATAAATCACCTGTAAGGGCATGAAAAAGTTCTTGGAATTTCTGTTTCTCGGTATCGGCATCGTAATTAAGTTCGTCATAAATAAGCCTATTGCCAACATGTTTTGTGATGTATGAATCTGGATACGGCATACATTTAAATTCATGCAAACTTCTTCGATTCGATTGCATCATGTTCTCAATCTCAATTAGTGTGAGATTCTTTAACTCATTGTCCGATAGCTGCAATTCTGTTAAAAAATTATCATTAGTTTTCTATATAATTACATATGTATGATGCAACTGCTGTCGTGATGTTGAAATACATTGAACATAAATCAAACAGTTGATGTTGCGGCTGCGTGAAATTAAATGGAACCAAAGACACTGTTGCAGCTGCAAGTTAAGAAAATAACTTACATACATGACAAATGACAAATATGAAAATGTTTCTTACGTAAATGGACATACCTTATGAAACATATTAAATAAGGGACATATGGATGAAGAATAATTATATTTTAAAGTAAGTTCATATCATTATATTTTGTAATAAAAAAAGATACAGCTTGCATTCGGAAAATAATATTTGTTGACTTAAAAAAGTTTAATAAAGTGTTCATACCTCTTCTATTTGTTTTTTACCTTTGTTGGTAGAGGATACCATCAGCTAACGTCCTCCAAGTTTTTCCCAAACATGTCGTGGTCTATTGACAGTACCGGATAGTAACATAATGACAAATAACTTTCGTAAAAAATGCCCGGAACCCCAATTCTTTGCTTCGTCGATGGCTGCAACATATTCCTTGTCATCGTTAAGAAAGCCCATTTCGAAGCATGCATCCCTAAAAGAATCTGAACTTTTCCACCCACAAATTTTATATCCTCATAGCAAGTTGGACCTTTGACTTGTTAGCATCATTCTCAAGAAATATAACTCACCGTACTTGGAGGGACCCAAATAAGTCGCCAATTGTATTTCCTCTTTTACGGTCTCCATCGACGGTATCTTTTATCATAAACAAATTTGGAAAGAAATTGTGAGTACAAATTCTTTGCCTCGGGTATGATTTGTTTGCTTCCACCCATGTCGTAAACATAGATTCTTTCACGTTGGTTTGTCAAGCACCTCATCTATCAATTCATAATCGGTATAATAAAGAGTTGTCTCCTTCAAGATGAAAGAACAACCTTTCAACTGCGGGTGATCTACCATGAATAGGAAATGAAAAAGTCTCCAACATGCCTCACTTGGTGAGATATATCGCAATCAAGATATTGCTTGATTTCGTCAACCATTCGACCGAGGAGATCCATCACCGTCGGTTTGGACAACAGAGATAATTATCATACCCTTGTTAATATACTTAAATAAGTATTTAAGCGAAGTACTTTGATTACACCACTCCATATTGATGTGTGCTTGGAATTTCTTCAAAAATATGGATTGTAAGGAACTACATATCATTATCAAGTTGAGCGTGTTTTTCAAGATTTGTATTACGGTTTCTCTTCTTGATTACGGATATCCATCACGATCAACAATGGTTTCGGTTTGATATTTCTTTGGAAAGTATTTTGAGCACTTTCCATTTTTCATGCAAGTTGAATTCGCATTTGCTAAACCACATGGGCCATGAATCATATGTGTCTTGACCAAATGGTAGAGTTGCCTATCATCTTCTTCCGTTGGTATCTCTTACGAAATGATCTTGTTTATATCATCCGAGTCGGATACTTGCTTGAAGGATGCAAGAATAATAGTATATGGGGTGTGGTAAACCCCTTTTGGAATTCAATGGTGTATATATCTGAAATTAAGTAAGTTTAAACTTAGTAAAACGATGCATATTACATATTTAATAAGATTAATGTCAAAAAATATAACTCGACTGAAAGGGTATTAAATTGACTTACATGCAATCACTCTCCCTAACACGTGCTTTTTTGTTAGATCACACAACAACTCATCGAACTTAATTTTGAAGACTCTTGAGATGATATCGGACGGTCTTGAGAATTCAAGTTAATTTTGCTAAGCAACCTTTGGATTTCGTGCCGGTTGGGATTGCAAGTAAATGTGATAAAAGATAAAATCCAACTTGGCTACAAATTGCCATTCCATCAAAATAGAGTTGTTCCATAAACCTCCGACTTCCAACATAAGTTGAAGGTAAAACCACTCTTTTACCTTTGTTTGATCCTTGAGTGTTTGCATTACATTCGGATGAGCTCAAATTGCAATTTTAGAAACATGACTTTTTCGATGTTTTCGAATATAATTCAATCTTTGTGACTCCATCATAGTAAATCCATCAACCAAAATTGTTGAAACAACCTTCTTGACCGCAATATAGTTTGTGCCTCGTTATGCGCATTGAATCCTAAAAGCAAGCCATTCTCTAATGGTAAGCTTATTCCTCTTCATTTTTTTTGGTATTAGTTTCTCTAAGAAGAACTCCAAGTCTAAAACCATCTTCCCATAAGGAAACAAAAGTGGATATTGATATGCCGATAACTTGAATGAAACTCACTTATTCTTTTTAGCCTTCGCTCTTTCTTTCAAGAAGAATATCCCTCTTAGAACCCGTATCGACATCACCAACTATTAGGCGGCTACCTCAAAGCAGTGGGTTGGTTATAAATCCTTCCATCTGTTGATCTATCGGATATTAGCTTAAGCTTGAGATCGAGCAAAGGACAATCCTTTAATCTATCTGCCATCCTAAAAGATTTGGCATGTGTGTTGAACTCATCTAACATGTCATTCAATCTACTAGCTTTTCGGAATAATATTGGGGTTGTTCCTGCATATAAAAGGAAATACTATGATGCAAGAATGAAAAATATTTAATATGTTGTAAAGAAAACAAAGTTTGGTAAAATTACCCAATTCCTTTAGTTCTATGTTGAATCTCATTGTTTGTCGTAAACATACAGTTGAGCAAATTTTGGAGATTGTCGATTAAAGGTAACATGCTCCCAATTCGATGGCAAGTCATCCATGAATTCTTATGTTAGGTGGTCCACTTCCCTAAAAATCATTGTCGAATTTCATTCCGGAGCGTAAAGCAAACATCATGTTGTACATTCTACAAAATTGTTGATAATTTATTATCTATCTCACTATTATCAAACAAAAGACGTTGTAGTAATAGTGGTGGTGTTTTCGAAGTGGCAACACAACTTTCCCTTTCCACAACATAGTTGAAACTTAGGAAGCACTATGTTTTCGGTTTTTCTTGATACCACATAAGTGCCCCACATTGTGTGCATTCAACTATAGGATCACCAATATCAGAATAACCTATTTAAATGAAACGTAGTTGAGCAATTGGTTTATATTAAATAATAAAATTATAACTAAAATCGTTCATATTAAATAATAAAATTATAACTAAAATCCACATTAAATCATAGCAGGTATCAAAGTGCAACATGTAATGGACAACGTCAAATTGATATGTATAATGAATTTAAAGAAGAAATAAAGTTGGTTTTAATGATAAATACCAATATTTAAAGAATCAAATGATGTAGAATTGGAGTCATAGACATCTTCGTCATCATATTGGAACTTGAGTCATAATTTGCATCTCTGACATTGAATTCACATGAGCTATCAGAGAGAATCATCATTACCGTCTCATCACGGAGTTATCACTCTCAATGTTAACATCGGAGTTGAAGTGAATGTTGTGGGTTCTTGTATAGGAATATTGCTTATGGATGAAAAAGCGATTATGATTCTCATTTCAAAATAATTGAAGAGTTTGACCGTCATGGATTGAATAACACCTACATTCAATTGTTTTTTGATTTATGAACATAACTACTTGGATGTTCATGAGGTTCCATATTTCTTTGATTAGAAAATGAGGAAGTTATATCGAGAAAGAGGTGTGATCAACTGTTTTTTGATTTTTGAATAGAACAACTTGGCGGTGCATGAGGTTTTTGTTTCTTTGGTTAGAACATGAGGAAGCTATATCGGAAAATGGTGTTTTGAAATGCGAAAAGGATAGAGAATTTATCTGAAAGGACCCTATTATTGCTAAGGTTGTTATGAAGTTTGTAAGATTGGGGCATCTTACCTTCCATAATACTTTTCCTCATTGTCGTCTTTGACGATTGATTTGTAGAAACAATATTGAAACTCTTCATTGTACTTGAGTTGCTTGATGCGGATCTTTGGTGAAGGTGAACTCATATTTCTTTCATTAAAGATTGATGAAGTTAAATCGGATAGTGGTGTTCGATATTAACCATGGTTGGAACATAATACCTTTGAGAGTTTTCAATGGGATTGATTGTGTTTTCATCGTTCTTCCTTTTTCAATCTTTTATCTTTAAGAATCGCTTTCTTTTACGTCTTGCCATTCTTTAACTTGTGGTTCCATAGTGTTGGTTAGGTGATGCAAAATGAATGGGTAGAAAATCACTTTGATTGTATGGTTGTCATTCAATTTTTGTTAACCACATAAAATGATTGTAGACATAAAATGAATAAAGTTTTTGGTTATATGATAATAAATATAATTGTTAATACAACATTCACGGTTCCAAGATTTTGAAGTAAAATACTGAAGTCAACAGAATACCAAGTGATTATTTTTGTGAACCATTTTAATTATTAATAATAATAATTAATAATAATAATAGCGTTAAATAGTGTTAAGTGTTATTTCAAATAATGGAGAATGAAGAAGATTGAGGAGTGATATCTTGGAATATTAAAATAATCCATTCTATATGGGAAGTTGTGATATCTTGGAATATCAAAATAATTCATTCTAATTCCAATAATATACATTTAATCTTGTAGTGTAATGATAAATAGTGGGTATTTTTAAATCATGCAATGAATAATATTCCATTTAATTATAATAGATCTAATTTGGCCATTCCAATTCTTTCCTCATTAACCGTGAGTCAAACATTAGAATTCAAATTAATAAATCAAATAAATAAAAAATAGTGTAAAATTATGATAGATTGACATGTCAGCAAAATTAAATGCCAAATGAATATGGTAACAGCATAGTGTTGATTAGTCTATTATACCCTTGTAATAAGAAAAGTTATAACATTTAATCAAAAGGTTAGACTTGGAATTTCCAGGTACTTTACTTTTAATAGATTGATAATAGATACACTAAGAAGCACTGTTTTAATACTACTAAGAACCAACATTACGTATTTAAATTCATAAACAAACATTATTTTAATACTTCATAAACAAACACTGTTAATATTTAATACTTAAAAAACTTTAATTTTTAAACACATAAGCAAACAATAAGAAACAAAGAAATAAAAGAAATATCAGAAAAACACCAGTATAGAAACAAAGAAATATAATTGCATAAGATGAATATTTTTTCTCCTGCATAAAATTGAAAAAGTTTTAATGTACCATTATACATATAAGCAAAACACAAATGGCACAAATAAATTAGCAATGATACTAGTCTATAACTGAGACAGAAGCTGACCACTATTTATAACAATGAATCTGCTGAGGTTTCTACAAAATTATAGCATAAAATTTTTTCATGATTTTTCTACACAATTTTAACATACATTTTTACCTACAACCCATAACACAAATTTTCTGATACGCCCTGGTTTTATCAGTACACTTCAACATATCAGAAAGTTTTAGCAATACACAAATTTTATCTATACACACAAATGTACCTATATCAACACTTCCAACTCCTTGTAAACTAGGACTTCCAATTCCTTGCAAGCTCCATTCTCCAACTCCTTGCAAATTCCCATGTCCATCTCCTTGCAATCTCCCATGTCCAGCACCATGCATACTCCCTTCTCCATGTTCCATCTTACAATAAAACAAAACATAACAAAATTAACATAGCAAACAAGATTAGTTTGTGTTCGTGGTGGATATTCGTGATGAGAATTGAGAGAAGTAGATACTGAGAGAAAGATAATGACAATGAAAGAGAGAAAATGAGATAGAGAAAGAAGAGGAAATTACATCATTGAATTTTCGTCAATGACCAAATGGCTTCGTGATGGATTTCTTGAAACCCTAGCGCCGCTGAGAGTTTGGAACGGTGAAAAGTGAGACAATGAAACCCTAGTGACTAACAAACATATTTGTCTTAAATATTTGGGTCGGGTAAATGTATCCTAAGCCCATAAAAATGTAGTTCAAGTAACACAGCATAATCCTCCATGGTCGGTTGTGGGTTCCGATGGGTTGTAATGTTAAATCCTAAACCGACCTTAGAAATCCATATGAGACCATTTTAATACAAATCAGTTATCCGAAAACCCGCTACACCCGACCCGAGTGCTTTTGGACCCTTTGGATAGGTCGGTTTGGGCCGGGTTGGAAATATTTGTCTATCCCTACTGCCTACCATGAATTCTATATTTGAAAAGAAACATAAGGAGAACATGATAACTACATCATTGTTATTAAAGTGGCATATGCATGAGTTTGGTTGTACTTCACATAAACTAAATTGTGTAGTTTTTTATGTTTTAACTTGCTTCTCTTTTTGGAATGAATCTATATTATAATTTTAAAATAAGATAATTAATTTCAAATCTCACAAGCTCCAATATAACTATATAAAAAAACTATTAAGTTAAACTTAATTGCTCAAAAGTACTCCAATTACACTCACATCCTACTGAGATGTGTGTTAGGCTTAACACTTTTACTGTGATTTCTTAATAACGAGGACAATGGTTTCCATACCTGGTTTTCCACTCATCTATAAATTGTAATGAAATAACTAATTAACATTTAGCGTGTTATTCTAAGTTAGCAAAAGAACAAACTTTAACTTACCAAAAGACATGTCTTCCCCCATTCTAATTGCATAAGGTATGTCAAATGTGTATTATGCCTTGCTATACATAATAATATTATATAAAACTTTATCATTATCTATTTCATCTATTGAAAGCCTCTCAATGCGGTCAAAAACTTTATCTCTCACATTACTGTCTTTGGAAATGTTTAAATCATTGTAAAAGTGTCGTGGGTTAAGAAATTGCCCAAATGCATGCAATGGACAGTGAAGATGACACTCTCATCCACTATCTATAATTTCAAAAATATTAGTTAACCTACAATCATTTTAATTGTTGACTTTTACAGTATCATTTTACTCTTAAAATTGTCACCAACACCCCCATTGCCTCGAGAAAGTATATAATAACATTCCAACATGATGTCATGAGAACTATAACACACACCCTTTTTCCTTACACTTTCTCGACCTTTGTGTATTCAACCATGCTCATGATGCAAACACCCCCTCTAAGATTTTTTAAATTTAATCTTTGAAGCACAAGGAATATTGTTGCAAATCTTGTAACTCTACTCATATTCTGACTCATTCCTTTCACACCTTCATTATTTTAAGGGTTGAGGTTTGATTTTAGATGAAGCCAACACGAAAATATCTCTTGGTGTGTCCTAATTAACATTAGGCAACTTTCATATGTCTTATAACCTTAAATCCAAACACGAGGAATATTGTTGCTAATCTTGTAACTCTACTCATATTCAATCCTAATCATTCCTTGCACACCCTTATTATTTTAAGGTTTGATTTTAGATGAACCCAACACGAAAATATTCTCTTGGTATGACCTCATTAACAATAAGCAACTTTCATATGTATTATAACCTTAAATCCAAGCAATGTGGAGCACATGAAGTCCAATAAACTTTATGCTATTTATCATTTAAATATTTTCCAAATATCAAAACAAATGATTTAGTAGAAAGTGTAAAGGTATAACTTTCTTACGTGTTAAGACATAATTGTTACCATTGTCACAAATAGTCTATACGGTATTTTCTTCTTTAACCTTTTTAACCCATAAGTCATATAGCTCAAATATCTTCAACTCAATCATCATGTAACTTGAACCACCAATAATCCTTACAAACTAGCTCCCATGTGGAGTATTTACCATAAAAACATTCGATGTTGTAAAGGAAGAAACAACTATTCCAAAAGAAGTGTTAGAGATCCTTGAGAATTACAAGGAGTTGGTTGTAGGAGAATTACCAAATGATTTGCCTCCCATGAGAGATATTCAACATCAGATTGACCTTATCTCGGAGTTTAGCTTGCCAAACTTCCTCACCATTGTATGAGCCCAGGGGAGAAGGGAGCATATTGAAGATTTGTTATATAATATATTTATTCGTGAGAGCATGAGTCCATGTGTTGTACCAATCCTTTTAGTTCGTAAGAAAGGAAATCAATGGTGAGTGTGTGTTGACAGTCAAGCCATTAATAAGATAACTATCAAGTATCAATTCCCAATTCCCTATTAGGAAGACATGCTTAACGAGTTGGCCGATTTAAAGGTGTTCTCGAAGATAAATTGTATAGTGGATATCATTTGATTAGAATCAGACATGGAGATGAATGGAATACAACTTCAAAGAGAAATGAAGGATTGTATATGAGTGGTTGGTGATGCCATTTATTTTATTAAACACCCATAGCACCTCCACGCGGTTGATGAATCAGGTTTCACGCCAGTTTATTGGTTATTTCATAGTGGTTTATTTTGATAAAATTTTGATTTACAATAAGACCAAGACAAAGTATTTGCATCATGTGAGGCAAGTGTTGTAAGTCTTACAGGAGAACCACCTGTACATTAATATGAAAAATATACATTCGGCACCAACAAGTTACTTTTCATAGACTTTGTTGTTGGTGAAGAAATGATCCAGGTTGATGAAGATAAGGTGAGTGCTATAAGGGAGTGGCCTACACCTAGATCTATGACCGAGGTTTGTAGATTTCATGGTCTGTGCACCTTATATAGGAGGTTTTTCAAAGATTTTAGTACCATCATTGTGCGTATCATTGAATGTTTAAAAAAATAGAAGTGGAATTCAGAGTTTAATGTTGTTTTGCATTGGTTAAGGAAAAGTTATATAATGCACCAATATTAACACTTTCCGATTTTGACAAGGTGTTCCAAGTTGAATGTGATGCTAGTGGAATGGGTATATGAGCAATGTTGTCTCAAGAAAAGAAACATGTAGCCTTTTTCAGCAAAAAAATAAGTGATACTCGCAAGAAATGAAGTACTTATGATCAGAAATTCTATGCAATATTTAGAGCTTTACGCAAGTGGAAACATTATTTGGTTCATAAGGAGTTCATTTCATTCACTAGTCATGAAGCTTTAAAGTTTCTTTATAGCCAGAAGGTGATAAACAAGATGCATGATTGGTTGGTGATTTCTCTGCATAATTTTCCTTTTATTATTCAGCATAAGTCAAGGGATCTTAACAAGGTAGCATGCACATTAGGAGGGCTTCCTTGCTAATTACTTTATCGCATGAGATATTAGGTTTTGAGTGCCTAAAAAACATCACTGTGCAAGTTTTCATATTCGAGATGACTATCTTTTAAAAGGGGATCGACTATTTATTCTTTGCTCGCCTTTAAGAGAGAAGCTAATTCGAGACCTACATAATGGTGGTCTTAGTGGCCATATGGTTAGAGATAAGACCATTTCTATCATAGAGGAGAGATATTATTGGCCATACTTGAGGATGAACGTTGATACTATAGTCATAAGATGTTATACTTGTCAGGTTTCTAGGAGCCAGTCTCAAAATACGGATCTCATGTAATTATCATATGAGTCATGTTAACATGTGTCTTTAGGACACATATTAAAAATATTATAATTAAAAAACTGGAAATATAATTAAATATAATATAGTCAAATTTATAGTTTCCAAACATTAAAAGCATGCATACCAAGAGAATATTCTTACAAATAATTTATTAATTTGTGTTCTTGTAGCACATATTAGTTTTTTTCCTTATTATATATATTAAAAATATTAATTTATAAATATAAACAATACAAAATCATTAAAAAAATGTTACAAGGATATTTTTTTTACAAAATGTTACAAGGAATTTAACTATATAGGATATGTCATTTTTATTACAATATGCATGAGGCCCATTTTAAGTCGAAATGGATACTTTGTTAAAAAAAGGTTAATCATCAATATTCAATTACCTTTAACATGAAAAGGGAATATCTCACAATTTTATTTTTAAATCAAAAGATGAATGATAATATCAATAACAATATATACTTACATGCAAACATGATGGAGTATTTAAACTTTCAAAAATCAAAATCATCTCAATAGCAAAAAATCACAAGGCACAATTATTATCAACACATAAAAAACAAATAACTTAAAAAGGTGAAACTAAACAAGAGCTACCAAATATTTGTCCTTAGTACTCCATATTAACTCATCATCATATATCATAAACAATGATCCATACATGTACTTACCATACACCATACACCATCCACCATCCACCATCCACCCATGCATACATAACAATGCATCACACATCCAACAACAAATCAAAAGTTGAAATTCAAAAAGCATGATTTCATGAAGAGAGAGAAAGATATATAGAGTCTGCACTTTGCACAGTACTGTTAGTATTCCTAGCTGACCGCTGTGTATCCTTTTCCTGCACACACATACACATGAGAGAGAAAGAAACAGACAAGAGAGAGAAACACAAAGTTATGTTTGTTTACTAAACAAAACACGAAATTAACCATTCGTTAAAAACTCTTATCTTCTCTTGTCCTTTCATATCTTTTTTCTTTTCCTATATTTATTACACTACTATTGTATTTTCTTTTTATTTATTTATTTATTTATATTCAAAGACAAAATACCTATAAAACCACACACAACGTTTTCAACTTTGTTTCACTGTTATTGTTTCATCTTTTTCTGCTAAAACCTTCTCTCTCTTTCTCTCACTTTCTTCTCTCAACTATTATACCATTTTTTCACCACTTCTTCATCTTCCATCTTCTATGAACGATAGTGGAGGCTCTCTTGACGAAGAGAGCCAACACAGTGAAGAACAAGAACCATTTCAACAACGTTCTTAGTTTTTTTTCATTCTGCCAACTTTGTTTTTTTCTTCTTTCATTTATCTGAGTGATGATGGCACTTTCTATGCATAAAGACGCTAACAACCAAATGGATGCTGGTAAGTATGTGAGGTACACTCCTGAACAAGTTGAAGCTTTGGAGAGAGTTTACACAGAATGTCCTAAGCCTAGCTCTCTGAGAAGACAGCAGCTTATTAGGGAGTGTCCTATTCTCTCCAACATTGAACCTAAACAGATCAAAGTTTGGTTTCAGAATAGAAGGTAGAAACTTCAGAAATGTTGTAAAGTTTTTTTTTTGTTTTGTTTTGATGAAGCTTTGTTAAAAAATGTTTTCACTTTTGGATGCATTTTTGTTTGTCATTATGAAAGAAAGGAACTTTGAAAGAAAATAACTTGTGGGGTTTGGTTTAGTCTTTTTTGTTCATTCTTTCTTATTTTGTGAAAACATTTATAGTCTTTTCTTTGTCATTATGAAAGAAAGAAACTTGAATGAAAATTACTTGTGGGGTGTTTATTTTGTGTTTTTAGTATTTTTTGGTTCAGTCCTTCAACATTTTGCAACATTTGAAGAGAATATCTTATAGGGTTTGTATTTTTTGTTTTAAGACTTAAAAATGTGTTTTTCTCCAAATCATTGTTTTGTTTGTTTCTTGCGAAGTTGTTGACCACTTTTGCATTTTGTTTTGGCTTTCATGATCTATAGTTTTGAATGTAGCTTTCTGCATTAAATGGTGAATTTTTTTGATTAACACTTTCAATGATTTTTTATTTTCTTGTTAGTTATTGATTACAATGTGCTTGATTAATTGGTTGTGTAGGTGTCGTGAAAAGCAAAGAAAGGAAGCTTCTCGTTTGCAGACAGTGAATAGAAAACTGTCTGCAATGAACAAGCTATTAATGGAAGAGAATGACCGTCTGCAGAAGCAAGTTTCTCATCTGGTTTATGAAAATGGATACATGAAGCAACAGATTCACACAGTGAGTGTAAGAAATTGTTCCTTTCTTGTTTATTGAAGTTCTCATTAGTTGCATAAGCAAATGTTTAGAAACTTTTGAGTAATTTATTATTAATTATTCACATGCAATCGTTGCTATGTTGTTTAACAGGCTTCTGCTGCAACTACCACAGACAATAGCTGTGATTCTGTGGTAATGAGTGGTCAAAATCAACAGCAAAACCCAAATCAGCGTCCTCAAAGGGATGCCAACAACCCAGCTGGGTTAGTAACACCTTGTTTTTTTGAGCATATACTGATGTTAGGTTGGTTATGTTATTGATTATTTGCTAACAAGATTTATTGTTTCTTTTGATCAATTAGTCTCCTCGCCGTGGCGCAGGAGACCCTGGCAGAGTTCCTTTCTAAGGCTACTGGAACTGCTGTCGACTGGGTCCAGATGATTGGGATGAAGGTAACATAAGAAACCAATTCAACAATTTTGTTTATTATTTAATTTGCATGTTTCTGTTGACTTATTTTGTGATGTATACTTATGTAGCCTGGTCCGGATTCTATTGGTATTGTTGCTGTTTCCCGCAATTGTAGTGGGATAGCAGCACGTGCCTGCGGCCTTGTGAGTCTAGAACCCACTAAGGTAATTTTCTGCTCTTGTTATGGTGATTCGTCTCTTGTTCTGAGCTATGAAGATGTGTTACTTACCATTTTCATTGACCAACTTTTCTGTGACTATTTTGTTATAGGTTGCCGAGATTCTTAAAGATCGACTGTCATGGTATCGTGACTGCCGATGTGTTGATGTTTTGAATATTGTCCCCACAGGAGGTGGTGGTACGATAGAGCTTTTATATATGCAGGTATTATATTCTAACAGATAACAGAAGTTTTAATGCAGTTTCAGTTTAATTATATTATTTAGTGGTTTTGTTGCTGACAATTTTTTTATGTGTGTCAGACATATGCGCCTACAACTTTGGCTGCAGCTCGAGATTTTTGGACACTAAGATACACTACTAGTTTGGAAGATGGAAGTCTTGTGGTACGAGTTAGAATCTACTATGTTATTGCTAAATAATTTTCTACTTATGAGATTTTATAACATTTAATCTTAACTGACAATCATGAATATTCTTTCAGATATGCGAGAGGTCGTTGAATGTTTCAACTGGTGGTCCAACAGGGCCTGCTCCGACGAATTTTGTGAGGGCTGAGATGCTTCCAAGTGGTTTTCTAATTAGACCATGCGAGGGTGGTGGATCTATTATTCATATTGTTGATCATGTTGACTTGGATGTAAGGATCATACAAAATTCAACTTGGTTTTGAAACTTGCATGTGTTTGAACCTTTTGTTCTCAGTTTGTAACAGTGTTTTTGCGTTTAGGTTTGGAGTGTACCTGAAGTACTGAGACCCCTCTATGAATCGTCAAAAATCTTGGCTCAAAAATTGACTATTGCAGTAAGACTAGTTAAATGTTTAAATTTAACGTAACTCTTGATGTAACTCTTTGTTACTTATCAATTTTAAACTCTTGATAACAGGCATTGCAACATGTAAGACAGATTGCACAGGAGTCCAGTGGTGAAATTCAGTATGGTGGCGGGCGCCAACCTGCTGTATTGAGAACATTTAGTCAGAGACTCTGCAGGTAACCCCTAAGTAAAGTTTGGCATATGAATTACTCGCTTGGTTTCTCACACTTGATTCAATTTACTAGCTGTAATATTTTTGTCATAAATTTTCAGAGGGTTTAATGATGCTGTGAATGGATTTGTTGATGATGGTTGGTCTTTGCTGGGAAATGACGGCGTTGAAGATGTGACAATTTCTGTGAACTCTTCTCCAAACAAGTTTTTAGGTTCTAATTACAATTCATCAATGTTCCCAGCATTTGGAGGCGGTGTCTTGTGTGCCAAGGCTTCAATGCTGCTGCAGGTAATTCAAAATCAAGCAATTTCTAGAATAATATGGCTTACGACTCTCCTCCTTATATTCCCCCAATATCCAAATGTGAAGTACCTGCTGATTTTTTGACCGGTCTCTATTATAATATTGATCCACAGAATGTTCCTCCTGCTTTGCTTGTTCGATTTTTGCGGGAGCATCGATCTGAATGGGCTGATTATGGTGTTGATGCATACTCTGCTGCTTGTCTCAAGTCTAGCCCCTATGCAGTTCCATGTGCAAGACCTGGTGGCTTCCCCAGCAGCCAGGTCATTTTACCTCTTGCTCCTACAGTCGAGCATGAAGAGGTATTTATCTCAACTTTTTTTTCCCCATCTATATCATGTCTTCACTTAATATATGCTCATTTATGATCTTTTACACTGGTGTAGTTCCTTGAGGTAGTTCGTATAGAGGGTCATGCATTTACCCCAGAAGATGTTGCACTAGCACGTGACATGTATCTTTTACAGGTAAAGTTGTGGAAATTTCTGCTTCATATTTATCTTTTATAGTAGTCACAAGGAATTGTTAGTTCTGTAAATTTTGATTTACTTACCTTGTGTGCATTAAACTTGTTGCAGCTGTGTAGTGGAATTGATGAAAATTCAATTGGAGCATGTGCTCAACTTGTGTTTGCACCAATAGATGAATCCTTTGCTGATGATGCTCTTTTGCTTCCTTCCGGTTTTCGTGTTATTCCCTTGGATCCTAAAGCAGTAAGTATCGTCGTTCAATCACTACTCGTATGAATTTTAACAATATCTTAATTGAATGTTGATGTATTAAATTGCTGTGCATCTCAGGATGGTCCGGCTACATCAAGGACATTGGATTTGGCTTCAACACTTGAAGTAGGATCAAGTAATGCTCGAGCAACTGGTGAAGGCGGTGATGCATACAACCTTAGATCTGTCCTTACTATTGCATTTCAGTTTACCTTTGAGAATCATTTGCGTGACAATGTTGCTGCCATGGCTCGTCAATATGTACGAAGTGTTGTTGGATCCGTTCAGAGGGTTGCCATGGCGATTGCTCCTTCTCGCCAAGGTCCCCAGCTTGGTCCAAAATCACTTCCTGGTTCACCGGAAGCTCATGCTCTAGCACGATGGGTCTGTAGAAGCTACAGGTTTGTTTCCATACCATTGAAATTTTAGTGTTCTCAACTTTGTTGAGGTCTAATTGTTTATGATGTCTGTCAGGATGCACACTGGTGCCGAGCTTTTCCGTGTCGAGTCTACAGCTAGTGATGCAATCTTGAAGCAACTTTGGCACCATTCTGATGCAATCATGTGCTGTTCTGTGAAAGCAACTGTAATCACTATTCTCTTCTAACTTTTTATTCATTCAACTCTCCATATATGCCATGTAATTCTCCAATGAGTATTCTTCTAACTTTTATGAATATTGTTGCAGGCTTCCCCAATATTCACCTTTGCAAACCAAGCTGGACTAGACATGCTTGAAACAACTCTAGTTGCACTTCAGGATATAATGCTGGATAAAGTACTTGATGAAGCTGGCAGAAAGATTCTTTGCTCTGAATTCTCCAAGATAATGCAACAGGTAAAACCAAAGATTCTTTGTAACTTTTCAAATGACTAATGCATTACTCATTGCAATTCTTTTTTGTTAACCTAAATTATTTTAATTTTCATATATTTCAGGGTTATGCTTATCTGCCAGCAGGAATATGTGTATCAAGCATGAATAGGCCAGTTTCTTATGAGCAAGCCATTGCATGGAAAGTTCTTAATGATGATGATGCCAATCACTGTCTAGCATTCATGTTCATCAACTGGTCCTTTGTCTGAACTTTATATTATATATTAAGTTAATGTAATGTAAGCACTTTAAAGTACCAGATGCTATCTCTGACAGTTGCACTAATTTTCAGCTTTGTTTAATGTGTCTATGTAAACTATGCTAATGTTCCTCTATGCCTATAAAAATATTTGAACTAGAGTATTTTGGTTTTATATTTATTTGTGCAATTTGATAATGTGGCCATATCTAGGAGTTCTACTTTTTAGAACTCCACAAACATGGAATATCATCATGGTGTTTTGCTTGATTCTAAAGCAAAAGTATTAAAAAAAATTAGCATAGTTTCAATTTTTGTTTACAGCCAATAAGGTCTTGATGGTTGTGTGTTTGAACCTTGCCTAGTATTGTGAAATAGTATGATCTATGATAGTGTCTTGTTAAATTTCAATCTTTCAAGACAAGTAACTTTTTCTAGTTGGAAACCAAAGTTGAAGGAAGAATCATAAGTTAAAGTATGGTCAAGGAGCTAGTTTATTAAGCCTAGCTCTTGGATTAGTTTGAGTATAAGAATACTCTACCACATAGAACCAAGTTGCAGAAAAAATGGCGCATAAAGGTTGATGAAGAGTAATACTTTTTTTTCTTTTTAAGTGTCATTTTAGCATAAAATTCTCCAATCAAGTTATAGTTATTTTTTTTGTTATACCCTCATTTATTTTCTCAATAAGGATATAATTGACAAATTATGACATTAAATTATAAAATGACACTTAAATAAAAACAAAAAAATTCTTCTAAAATGATAATTAAAAAGGAATGTAGTTAGTAATATATAGAGTTTAGTTTGTATCAGAATTAAATATTATGAAGATGATGTGTGATACTTTTGTAAAAGGAGGAAGAACTCCTTAGATGTATAAATAACCTTAACACCAAGGAAGATCTCCTTAGATGTATAAATAACCTTAACACCAAGAAAATAAGGATTTATTTCTAGAATAAGAGAAATAAATGAGAAATTGATTTATCTGTATAGTCCTTTACCTATTTTCCTGACATGGTATCATAAGGTTTCGATCAAACTAGTGAATCCCTTTTGGCTGAACTGTGACACTCACTGGGTCGCTCTCGGCATCGAGTTCCTCGTTCCCCTTTGTCTCGAAATTGTTTCTTTTATCAATGAGAGTTATTGATTGTCATCTCGTGATTTCGTCATTGTTGGTTCTCCTTTGTCTTGAAATCGTTTCTTTTATCAATGAGAGTTCTTGATTGTCGTCTCGTGATTTCGTCATTGTTGTTGCGGTGTTTATCACAATTGATTCTTGTTTGCTTGCAATTGAATTTTTCGGTGGTGATTATTCATTGTTTCGGTATTCTCAGCGATTCATTTTCGCTATTCTCAAGCGATCTTGTTCTGGCATCTTTGGCGACTCTGTTTTGTTCTCGGTGAAGGTTTGTGTTCAATTGCTCGTGATTTTTATTCTGCATCAAAATTTCAATTCAAGATGTATATTTAAAGGAAAGAGTTTATGGAGTCATCTATATGATGTTTCTAAGGTATCGACAAATAAAATTGCTTTAGATGCGTGGGAAACTAAAGATGCTCAAATTATCACTTGGATTCTCAATAGTATTGATCCTCAGATGATCAATAATTTGCGCTCTTTTTCAACTACTCAAGAAATGTGGAATTATTTGAAGCCATTTACAACCAGGACAGTTCGATAAAACATTTTCAATTTTAGCTAGACATGGCTAACTACAAACCAGGTGATTTGTCTATTCAAGAATACTATTCTGGTTTTTTAAATCTCCGGACAAAACACTCTGCTATTATACATGCTAAGGTTCCCAAAACCTCTCTCCCGGATGTTCAACAGGTTTACAACACCAGTGGACGAGATCAATTTCTCATGAAACTTCGTTCAGAATTTGAGGTTGTTAGAGGTGCTTTGCTTAATAGGAATCCCGTTCCTTCTTTGGATACTTGTGTTGGTGAACTTCTCAGGGAAGAACAACATCTCCTTACTCAAGGAACCATGTCTCATGATGCTGTCACTTCCAAACCCGTGGCAATTGCATATGTTGCTCAGAGTAAAGGAAATGGTCGTGATATGCGACAAGTCCAATTTTTTTGCACAAACAATTTGGACATTTTTCTCATTGCGAAGAATTTTTACAACTATTCAAAGCAGAGGTTATATCATCTCATTGTCCTCACATCCCAACCAGACAACATCCATGAGCATTCCATGCCACTACCAACTCTACAGTTGGCCCTCTCATTATTGGTGCATCTAATGGTAGTGTTCTTCAACCTGAAATGATTCAACAAATGGTACTTCATGCTCTTTCAGCCTTGGGAATTCAAGGTGAGTCTTCTAATGTTTCTCAACCGGAGTTTCTTGATTCTGGTGCATCCAATCACATGACGGGCTTCTCTGAATACTTGCACAATTTACATTCTTATAATGGCAATCAGCAAATTCAAATTGCCGATGGTAATAAACTCGCTATCTCTGATGTTGGTGACATAAACTCTAACTTTTGTGACGTGCCTTTATCACCCGGACTTGCTTCCAACTTATTGTCAGTTGGTCAATTGGTGGATAACAATTATAATGTTAATTTTTCTGGTGTTGGTTGTCTTGTGCGAGGCGGTGTCGGGAAGGTGATTGCGAATGGGCCTAAATTGGGAAGGCTTTCCGCCGTTTAGCTCTAGTCATTTATCGTTTGCTAGTAATAGTGTTTTGAACTCCTATGAGGATTGACATAGAAAATTGGGCCATCTAAATTACATTTTCGGAAATAAACATGTTTGTCCTTCTATTTCATATTACATTTTCAAATTGGCTAAAAGTATAACAGTTCCTTTTCCGTCAGGTGCTCATCGTGCCTCCTATGAGGATTGACATAGAAAATTGGGCCATCTAAATTCTGTTGTTGGGAAATAAATATGTTTGTCCTTCTTATTTCATGTTACATTTTCAAATTGGCTAAAGAATAACACTTCCTTTTACATCGGTGCTCATCGTGCCTCCACTTGTTTTGAGTTGATTTATAGTGATGTGTAGGGAATGTCTCATGCAACATATCATGCTCACTATAAATATTTTGTAACATTTATTGATGACCACAGTCGTTTTACTTGGATATCTTTTCTTCGATCTAAGTCTGAAGTGTTTTCTATGTTTCAGAAGTTTTTGACATATGTTGAAACTCATTTCCAGCCAGTGGGAAAATTTTTCGATCTGACTATAGAGGTGAGTATATGTCTCATGAGTTTCGAGTACCTTGACAAAAGGGATCTTGTCTCAACGATCTTGTCCCAATACCCCAACAAAAGCGGGATAGCGAGCGAAAGAATCGTCATTTGCTTGATGTAGCGTACCTTACTTCTTCAACATCATGCCATCCGATTTTGGGTAGAGGCTCTTTCCATAGTCGTATTCTTGATCAATTGCCTTCCTTCTACGGTTATTGATTTTGATTCTCCTTCTTTCGTCTTTTTAAAACTCAATCTGATTATAATAATTAACATACTTTTGGATGTGTGTGTTTTGTTCACTTACCCCAGTTTGAACGAAATAACCTTGGAGCATAGTCTGTTCAATATGCATTTATGGGGTATAGCAACTCTCATAAGGGTTTTGTGTGTTATGATGTTTCTAATCACCCGCTTTTGTGTTTCAGGAATGTTACATTTTTTGATAAGCAATTTATGTTTTATTCTTTTTCTCATGCCACACATGAAATTGCTATTCTTCCTAATTTTTCTGTTATGCCTAGATCTATAGAACGTTACAAACCAGGAATCACATATGCCAGCCAACGCAGAAAACAGGTTCCAACTACCCCTCTTGACACCTGATCCTGAACCGGTCGAACAACGACGTTCTAGTCGAATATCTAAAGCACTAGGTATATATTCATTAGACAGGTATAGTTCCCCCACGTACTTCTCTGACTACCTCATTGTCTAGCATATTTATTCCTACTTGTTATGCACAGGTTGTTAAAGACATGCGTTGGATAAAAACAATGCATGAGAAACTTCAGGGTCTTCAAGAGAATTTTACATGGGATATTGTCTCTTGTCCCACTGATATCAAACCATAGGCTGCAAATGGGTGTATTCGGTGAAATTGAATTCTGATGGGTGTTTACGGTGATTTCTCATAAATAACCGCTAGTCTTCCAATTACCGGTTACTTACAGGATTGACTAGATTGATCCTAGGACATGTGTCATAATTCAGTTTCATGTTTATATCCATTGTTTTACAGATTTGCATCTTTTAATATACAACATAGAAATCTTAAAGTTATTCTCTGAATTTATCTGATAAGGAAATGTACTGACTAAATAATGTCTAGGCTAACAATTGACTTCGATCTAAACTAGAAGTTTGAAAATTAAACGTAAAACTATGTAACGTGAAATGGATAAAATGTAAAAGACTTTGACAAGAAAAGTAAATACTTTTGGAAAAATAAAGTGTTTGAATGAAATGAACAATAAAGTAAAGTTTCTAGAAAAATAAAGTGTTTGAACGAAATGTAAAGGAAAACAAAAAGATTTAGAAGAAAGGAAACTGTAAATACGAAGTAAATGTAAAATAACTTGAATTTAAATTGCAAAAAAGCATAATAATGATGTTCTGTACGTACATGGTATCTGCAACTCTTTTCCCTAAATCACGATAATTTGAGTATAAGAGATTTTCTAGTACAAAATGAACACCTGAATTCTGACATTAGAACACCTATTTATAGTATTTAGACCCTAACGGCCCTATTCTAAAATCACGCCACGTTTGAAGCATGCATGCTCTCTTCGTTCACTGACTTCCACACGTCTTCTACAAATGGCGCCTTTTATTTGAATTTCGAATCTTGCAACGGGCTCAGTGGATTTCCCTCTTTTGATTTGAATCATAAATAAACCTTCGCTGACTGCTTCAGCCCTTTAATTCGAATTCTTATGATTAAAACATAATATTCGAAATCGAAGTCTTTAATGGCCAGATCTCACTCGAAATCGAAAGGCTTTAAAGTAACAATTCTGATTCTTCAACCAACCGTCCTTTAACTCGAAACTTTCTGCTTATTCAGCCAATTTATTCAACTTTGGACCTCATCCAAATAAATATTCCTTTGACATTAAGCATTTCCTTATCAAAGTGATCCTATCGAAATTACCAGCTAACAAATTGCCCCTTGAAAATGTGTATTTCGAGATATAAAGAAATACTCATTTTTGAATTATTCATGTAATTTCGATGTTACCAACTCAATGATGACTACACTGTATACGATATCACAGCCATCAACTACCTTTCTGTAAAATGTCTACTCACCATACTTTTCTAAACGTGGAAGTATAGCAGTTATAGCTAATTATTAGCAAAACGTCACTTCCCCAAGAATTTCAAAAACCACCTCTCTTTCTCTCAAATAGCGAAGCTACACGTATCCTACTTTCTCCAAAGGTCAAAATCTTCGTAAACCAGCAAAGGCCTCTATAAAAGCGTTTCAGCTTCTAAAATCTGAACTTTTACTTTCTTCAAATCTCATCAATCTTCAAGCAAACCCATTTCTCCTTTTCTCAGAAAAAACTTCAAAAATCTTTTCTACAATGTTTTCTCCTTCTCCTTCTCCTTTTCTCATAACAACTCCAAAGCTTACTCAGGAACAGAAAGACATTTATGCCTCTCAGGTAATCATCCCTACATTTGTTCTTGATAAAACCCTAGGGTTATGGGACCTTTAATTTCTACTGAGCGTTTGGAGAAAACCAAAGGATTCTTTTCTGTTTACTTTGAAACCAAACCCATTATTAATAACTCTATTCCTTTGAAAAATAAAGAAAATGAATCTGTAGTTAAAACCTCAAAAACTACAAAAGACAAGTCTTGTGAGGAAGAAACTTCTAAACCCAGGAGAGAAACTTTTAACATGGATTACGTCACTGGAAATTTCAAACCATTTCGTTCATGCCCTTCATCAGACCAATTATACCAGGATTGGTTAGCAAAAGTAGAAAATAAGAAATCCCAGGAATGGGAGAACTTAGGTATTTTGAATCTTATTCGAATGTCTAAATTAGGGTTTAGCTATAGCCAACCTATTAGCGTCTCTATATTTTTGGGATCACACTTACAATACCTTTCATCTTCCCTGTGGAATGATAACACCTACTTTCTTCGATATTGCTGCTATAATTGGACTTTCCCCCATTGGGGAAATGTTCGATCCAAATGAAGATGCATATAATCTCATAGATTTCAATGTCAAACAAGCTAGCTTCTCAAAATATATCAACTTCTACCATTCTGCTGAAGAAGAAGTTTCTGACGTCGAACACATAGCATTTCTAGCGTGATGGCTATCGAAGTACGTTTTCTGGAGCAAATCTTTACAGGTTGCTAGCAGATTTATCACTCTTGCAAATCAAATTCATCATGGTAGAAGGGTATGCATAAGTGAATTGTTGTTAGCGAGTCTATATGAAAGTATAGGCTCTGCAGTATCAAAGTTAAAAACTTATGAAACTGGCACCAATTTACTTCTTGCTGGTTTTTTCTGGCTACTTCAACTCTGGTTGAATGCCACGTTCGAATCGTCTCTCTCTCTACTTTTGGGGTAATTAACGAAGAACACCCCGATGTTGTCAATCGAAGTATTGAGGGCACCAGGCTGCTAAAATTGACTCCAAATGATGACACAGAAAATTTGAAAACGTGCTTCACCAACTACATGATGATCTTTTTGAAAAGACATAAGTTTGACCCTTCGATGGCTCCTTTTGCTACTCGAAGCTGTGTCCAAACTGGTTCACCATGCCTCTTGAAAAATCTATTAAGGAAGAAATAATCAAAGACATATGGTGTGCCTTCTAGAATCCTAGACTTATAGTCTCTAGAATTACGCATGTGAAGAGTCAAGTTTGTATCCTTGCTTACCAACCCAACTTCGTAGCCCATCAATTCGGACTATGTCAGATTTTACCTGAGCCTCTTTTTAATAAGAAAAGGGAAATATGTATTGTAGGAGTACCTTATACCTTCAAAGAAGTTGCAACTCTCCAGGAACGTTATGCTGGCTTTGTTGACTTTACACTGATCTCCTTCGAACCCTCCTTTTATATGACCAAAGATTTTTACAATTGGTGGATGGCTCATTATTCAAAAAAATATGTTTAGCACCCTCCAAATTCAACAACCTCTGATGGAAGCTTTTTCTCTTGTGCAGGAACACGTCAAAAAAGGTAGATTTACTCATATCAAAGAAATTCAAGCATTCCAGAAATACTTCGAAACTGTCTATAATCCCACAAACCTGCATCGAACCGTTTTCGAAGCAACACAAACTTTGGAGGAAAATTTTAAAAAACATCTTTCAAAAATTAAATTTCCCCGTTATGTAAAACTTGAAAATAGGTATAGGTGGGCTTTTAAAAATCAACCACCAAAATTTCCCAACTTGCGTACTTCAGAGCTGGCTATAGCCTTTTTACCTCCATATCCATCGTGGTTCGTTTGTGGAAACACTTTTCATCAATATGAAAATGATGCCAAAAAACCTGCCCAGAGGGTAGTGTGGGCTAAGTCTGATTTGGACAGTTTCAAAGGGCACCTTCGCTATGACTTATCAGCTATGTCACTTATATCTCAACACCGCGAAGGTATGGAACTAAAGAAATTCGAAATTCCTTTATCTCCTCTTATTTTACGTTTAGTCTTGACTACTTCATAATTTTTTTCAGCTGTTGATATAAAAACTTTGAAGAAAGACAAAGTTGTCCCAAAGACAAGCTCAACCACCACTTCGAAACAGCCAACTGCAACTACTGAAATTCTACTCATAATCAAGATGATACCCCAAAAAAGAAGAAAACGAAAAAGGTACTCCTTTATTTTTCTTTTTGTCGTTTCGAAGGTTGTTTCGATTTTTACTAACTATCTTTTCTTGTCTGTCCAGACAAATGGGCTTCCTCCTAAGTCTCCCAAAAAACGAAGACGCGAGGATGATGCTTCTGATGATGAGTTAGGGAAGAGTGAAGACATTTCCCCTCTCAAATCAATAAAGAAAAATAAAAAGGCCAAGAAATCCGGTGAAAGTTCCCAGCCTACCAGTCTACCTGGTAGTGAAATAAAAACAAATGCTCTCAAACTTAAATCCAAATTAACTCAAAAACCACAAACTTTGAAGAATGTGATCTCAGAACATATTGGCCGCAATGTTTCCTCTGACAATCCAAAGGTGAATTCACCTACCAACTTCGAAATTATGCCTATATGAATTTTCTTCATGCTAACTATTTATTTCAGATGTAGAGTTTCCATGTTATTTCCTCTGATCTCTCTGCCCCTCAGGGCCAAATCCCAAATCCCACCACTTCTTCACTACAAGGAGACTTAAGTGGGACTGCTTTAAATAAAGGTTCTTCTACTGCTGCACCTCCCGCTGGGACTATCGAAGTTCCAGATCAACAAGAAACCTCTCCTCCTTCGAAAGAAATTCCTACAGCTGGCGAAAAAAGTGATGAACTCGAAACTCCTATTGTTGAGATTCTTAGTGACTCTTCTCCCAGAAGAGTTCGCTTTGATAATCAATCAGAAGAAGAAAGTGAAACACATATTGTAAGCCAGTATTTTGCAGAAGGTGATGAGGACAAAGAAGTGGTGTAGGAAGAAACAGAGAGATTAGTAGAGATTCCTACGCCTGCTGGAATCTTCCAAGCAAGAAACCAAGATTCCTCATTCTTAACTGAGGAACAGGAACAGGAATTAAAAAAGAACCAATCCTTTGAGGTATGTCAAGTTAATGCTAGCACAAAGGGATCCTTCTTCTAGAAGAAGTCAGTTTGAGGGTTCGAGTCAGACGAAAGATAATGCTTCTCTCAACTCTTATGATCAACTTCTTCAACAAGTCAATAGGACTATATTCGAAGCTGACATTTTCACCCTCCTGAAAGATGATGTCACAACTTATTACTCCATGAAGAAGCTGCTTACTCAAATTGATCTCAGCATCTGCCCTCCTGAAGTGAGCTAGACTCTCTATGATCTACAAATTTTGCTCAACGAAGTTATTAGCGAATGTAATAGGGCAAGCGATGTTGATGCCAGGATTTGAGCTAAGCAAGAGGCTTTATCTGCTGCTTATGATCAAACATCAAAGTTTTCTGAAGAAGCTGAAGCTTTGGAGCGTACACAGATTCAGACTAGGGATAAACATGATGTTCTTGCTCGATCAATCTTGCTATGGGAATCCCAAATCAGGGAACTCAAAAAGAAAATTGAAGGCGCTCAAAGTGAACAAGCCGCCCTGAAGGCTATTGATGAGAAAGAGCTTGAAATTCTTGTTTCAAAAAGCCTTCAGCCACTATGCTAAACAAGGGATTAGACAACGTTTTATTAGGCCTTTAACAGCGTTTAAAAGCGCTGCCAAAACCACCGTTGCTAAAGTATAGACATCGCTTAGGTTACTGTAAAAGCACTGTTATATGTACCCTCTTTAGCAGCGCTTTTTCCTGAAAAGCGCTGCTATAGGTACTCCCTTTAGCAACGCTTTTGAAAGAATTTAATGTGGAGCTTTAGACAACGCTTGGTAAAAGCGCTGCTATAGATACCCTCTTTAGCAGCACTTTACTTTATACAACGCTTTTTTATGTACCCTTTAGCAGCGCTTTTCTATTGCCCCCTATAGCATCGCTTTTTCAACCACTTTAGACAACGTTTCTCATTAAAAGCGTTGTCTATTCCCCCCTTTAGCAGCGCTTTCCCTAATTATTTTTTTATATAATTTTTTTTCATTTAAAACAAAACGTTGCCTATCAAATTTAATTTCACCATTTCTGCACCAAATTTTTACCATAATTTGTAGCTTCAATATAACATTTTAAACAATAACAACATCAATGTACAACAATGAAACAATAGTATAACAACATCAATATACGTCAATATACATCAATATAAATCTTCAATTCTTTTTTGCACAATATATACAATAACAACATTAATATATACAACAATGAAACAAAATCAACAATGAATTACAAAATAACTCTATCTTCTACATCGATCTACACCTCTATATAACCTGAAACAAAATCAAAAAATCGAAATTCATACAAGTTACCAAATAACAACAACAAAAACAATAATATTGTAACACAACTATAACGACATATATTATATTCTCAAAACTCAAAGTTATACCTTATAATAAAATTCTCAACTCCACAACAAATTGGCACCAATCCTTCATAAGTTCATCCAATTGATCTTTTGAGTAATAAGCATACTTGAATTCATCAAAGTACTACATAATTATATAACATAGTATGATTTACTTAAAACACAAAGTCATTTTATGAGAATATTAAAATAATTCCTAAGTTAGAAATTCATACCGTGGATGGAATCTCTAATCGGTCCTAAAAAAGAGTTTCTTTCATAAACCTCAACATATAATAATCGCAATCTACACAATTGCGCTGACGAGGACACTACACATGAAAAGAAAATACAGATATACATCAAGATATACACCTTAACTTGTTTTATCAAGTATCATCGCTATATAATCAAAGTTGTAAAAATATATACCTCCACTTTGATCCAAGAAATATTGTTGACTCTACTCCTTGGTACTTAAATATCTCTTTGTGCTCGAAAACTTTGTAGAATGCTATAATAAGATAATAACGAATATTTAGAACTATCACACATAAATAATTAAATATACACATGAATATTTTAGAATAATCTCACTTACGTGTCAATCGTCTTCTTCATATCTGGGTATGTTGTCCAATCATTGCCCAATGAATCTAGATAATATACAATTTCTCTCACATGATTAATTGCAACCAATAACCAGTGTCCATTGTAATATTAAACAAAGGTTAGATGGGAACTTTCTACACAACGTTAAAAAAAGAAAAAAATATAATATAGGAAATTTAGAATGAAAATCTTACTTGTGGTCAGTATTATATGGTAAAAAGAACAATTTTTCTGTATCTTTGCTGACCATAAATAAACAGAGTACAAACCCTATTACTTCATCTGGTTTTGAGATGATTGACCCTGCGTGGACAAAGTTGGGATTTATGAAAGCGAATCTGGATTCCAATCCACGCGGGCGAATCAAATTGTCATACAAAAATCTTAAATAAAAACATCATTAACATTAATTATTCATTGAAATGAGTAAATAAATTCTTCAATTAATTAAACAAAGTTGATTGGAGTATACCTGATGTATGTATTGATAACAGCGACGCCTAATGTCAAGTGTCCAAAAACTTGTTCCAAATCCTCCTTACCAATTGCTGTTATGCCTTCAGAACCATAAATCCCTTCATCCAGGGGTATAAGACTAGTACCACCTTGCGCAATAGTTGTGAATCTTATATATGTCTGAAGGCACGACCTATACTGTGAAGTAGTTTTCTTTCTAGCCCCGGTCTTCTTAGCAACACTCTTTATTTCTGTGGGAATGTTGCTAATTACAAGCTTCTTACTCCTACTGACAACTTCAATCTCTTTAGTAGGAATAATCCAAATATCATAAAATTAGAGTGGTCAAGTATAGGATGACAAATTAACATTATCTAAGCATAAATATCAATAATTGTATTGTACCTATTTTTTTGATGCTACTGACTCGATTGGCCGTGTAATCCCCTTATCTTTTGGTTTGGGTTTTGTAGGAGTCTAACATTACCATGCAAAAAAAATGTAAGTAAAATGAACGTAAAAAATTTGCGTACTCAAAGGTTCATAATGGTTTTAAGTATACCTCATCATCTATGCGAATGAGTCTTGACGGCCATGCAACATACGCTCCTATTGCCTCTCCCACCAATGTTGCATCCGAAACTTCGTTTGGGATTGGTAATAACGCACCCTCCTCTAAAGCAATATCAATTGACACTTTCAAATATCCAGAAGAGAGCGGTTTATGATAAAGTACTTCTCCCAGAGTGTTATGGACTTTTCCCTTGCCAACCATGCGATAAGTTGGTGTCTCTAAAAAGAGTTGACAAAGTGAAATGCCCTAAAATTAATAATAAATATGACATCGTTAATGTGTATATATGTCAGTTATATAAATTACACTAATTTAATTTCATAATAATATATGTAATTACCTCGGGAATACTCGGTTGAACTGCCCAATAGAGACTAGCTATGTCACTAGTTTCTTTAACACCCGAAGCTTCCCTTTCTGATTGGTGTCTTGTTTTTTCCTTTCTCAATTCAAGAACTTCAGCTTCTAATGCATCCAACCTTGCCTGCAGTTCTTTATTGCTAGCAGATTTTGTCTTTGGATTGTTCTTTTTCAAGGATGTTGGAGTAACCCCATGTCCTTTACCCCTCACCCGACCAGAATACTCACAAATATCTAATGCTCGACTAAGTATGCTCCTGCAATCATCTGGTGGAGATGTAGACTGAGATAAAATCTCCTGAAATTCATATGAATATCGAAAAAACATGAATATTATATGTTAATAAAATTTCGATTTAATTAGAATCAATGTTATACTTACGCATTTTTCAAAAATTTGTTGTACATCTTCTTAAGAACTACATTCTTACCAACACGGGCAACCTTCCACAAAACATGTTCCAGAAGAGATGTTTTAGAACTATTCTCCTCTTTTAACTACACATTAACACAAAAAATAAGATCAGTTATAACTCTTGATGAACAAGTATATCATTGCAATTTGTAAATACTTATAATTTTTTGTTCTAATCGTGCATATCCCAAACGTCCTTTTTTGTATGGATATGCGGGAGATGGTGCTCTTTGGCGATTTACGTCACTTACACTCTGAAATTTTGGGATTTTTCGTTTGGCTTTAAAAATATCTCATTCTTTAAGTGAAATCACATCTGCATATTCTGTTGGACGCTCTGCATCAACAAATTTTTTTTCGACATCTTTAAGATATTTTCTGTTTAAATATGTTCTAAACCCTCTTATTATTTTGCCGGCCAATCCAAGACAATAATATTTTCTTGTGTCATCAATGTTGAAAGACCTCTACAAAAAACATACACAAAGTGCGTTAGTATAAGTAATTTAAATACATAATCGTAATTTAAAGACATAATTTAAAGTACCTGTATCTCACTCCAGATTTTGTTTTTAGCGTCATCCAACGTATCATATCTCCACTCATCACAAGTTATTGGAATTTCTCTCCTTACAACTGTACCAATGTAACTTGTCAATTTAGAACCGTTAGGCTCAATTAATTGGTCACTTGGACTCCAATGCACATCGTATTTTATGCCTCTATCTCTATCACGAATGATATTCTTTATAATAGTTTTTCTTCGTTTAATTTCTTTTTCCACTCCCTTATCGGATTTGCCTCCATCATTGTCTCCATCATTAATAGAATCATCGTGTGGGTGCTCCTCGTTACTAGCCATCTAACCTGTAATAAAGAAAAACATTAGTATCTAATGACAAATATTTAATTCCAAATATATAATTCCAAATATCTAATTCCATAATCAATTGAGTATATAAAATGACAAATATATCATTTATTAGAAGTTTGCTAAGTGTTAGCTATCAGAAGTTTGCTAAGTGCTAGCTATCAGAATTTTGCTAAGCGCTAGCTATCAAAAGTTTGCTAAGTGCTATCTATCAGAAGTTTGATAAGTACTAGCTATTAGAAGTTTGCACTTAGCAAACTTCTGATAGCTAACACTTATCAAACTTCTGATAGATAACACTTAGCTATCAAAAGTTTGCTAAGTGCTAGCTATCAGAAGTTTGCTAAGTACTAGCACTTAGCAAACTTCTGATAGCTAACACTTAGCAAATTCTAACAACTATCAGTAATGTATGCACATATATGCTAGTTCCTAACAATCAAGTACTACAAAAGTTGAGAATAAGCTATGGCAGAAATAGTGGCAGAATCTACGATGACCGAAAAAGACATTCTTTTGACAAAGTTTCAATCGCGTCGTATCGATTCCATCTTCACAGATAGGACACACTTTTTCACCTTTAATGCTATACCCGAATACATTTCCATATGCTGGAAAATCATTAATTGTGCCAAATAACATCGCCCTCAAATTGAAACTTTCTTTCCTATATCCATCATAAACCTCCACATTGTTCTCCCACAAAATCTTCAAATATTCGATTAAAGGTTTCAAGTATACATCTATGTCATTCCCTGATTGTTTAGGCCTAGAAATTAACATAGATAACATCATGTACTTGCGCTTGATACATAGCCATGGAGGTAGGTTATAAATCATAAGAATCACATGCCATGTGGAATGTGAGATAATTTGAAGACCATGCGGGTTCATTCAATCCGTAGATAATGCCAAGCGAAGATTTCTTGTTTCTCCTCCAAAATTAGGATAATCATTATCAATTTTCTTCCACTGTGGCGCATCTATCGAATTTCGAAACTTTCCATCGATAATTCTTTCATCTGCATGCCAAGTCAAGTGTCTAACATCGGTTTCACTATGAAACATGCGTCTAAATCTCGGAATAATAGGAAAATACCATAAGACTTACGCCGGAGATAATTTTTTCTTATATCGAGATAAACCGCACTTAGGGCACTCATTCAACGATGCATATTCGTTTCGAAACAAAATGCAATCATTTAGACATGCATGTATCTTATCATAGCTCATGCCAATAGAGCACAACATTTTTTTGGCCTCGTAGGTTCGATTAGGAAGAACATTATCCTCAGGAAGCATATCTCTCAAAAGGGCTAGTAACTATGTGAAACTTTTATCCGACCATCCATTGCGCGCCTTTAAGTTGTAAAATTTTAATACTGCAGACAATCTTTTGAATTTGGGGAAAACTTTATACAACGGTTTCTCCGCATCACTTACCAACCTCTCAAACATTTTGGGACAATCCTGAAGATCTTCTTCAAGTGCTTCTGCAATCTCTTCGACTCGATCACAATCGTATGTATCCGTGGCATTGTCGTATGAAACATAGGTCGCATTACTTTTAACCCCCGGTTCAACATTCTTGCTGCTTTTCTCACCGTGAAATATCCAACACGTATAACTTCGATCAATTCCACGCATCAGTAAATGCGATTTCAATCCATCTGCGTCAACCCGACCCACATGACAACAACCCAAGCAAGGACATTTCATTCTATTCGGGTCTTCAGCGTGTTCAACAGCAAACTTAACGAACTCTAATGCCCTATTCTCGTACTCTTTTGACAATAGATCGACACACATCCATTTTTTATCCATGGTTTTACTACTAATTAAGTAAGCTAAACAAAAATAATAATTAGGGCACAACGGTATAATGATTTTCAGTCAAAATGTAAAGTATACACAAAATGGATCCAGAGCAAGCAAACACAAATACAATAGTACACATTAGACTAGGCAAGTTCTTAATATTTTTTAAGAAGTACATTCTTAAATTAATTAAAGAATAAAAAGTACATTCTTAAATTAATTAACACCCCTCTCTACAACAAAGGATCTCTATAGAATAAAGAGTTTGTCACATTGCCTACTGGTCTTCCAATGTTATCTAGCATTCACCCAATCCCTTGTTTGATCCTGTTCACATTCTGCCAACAAACGGACCCTCCTTATACCCCAAACTCCAACCGCCCCTTCCTCACCATAACAATGGGCTAAAAAACCAATACCAAAAACTTCACCTCTCCTTCAATTAATTCAGATATGTAATACTGGAATGCGGTTCTCATCAATCATTGGTACTCTTATCATTCCTAAATAGAAATACCTATGGGACAATATTTTCTTCCTTGAAAAAGAATTAATTAAAAAGAAAGTGCCGCTCTAACATAATCGGAACTGGATTTTACTCTCTAATTTATATCATTCACTCTCGCATTCCCGACATAATTTGCTTTAAAGTAACAAACCCCTTTTTAGAAATTAGATACTTTCACTTAAATGAAAAGTAATTTTGATTGGAAAATTATACTTTAAAGGGTTCTCGACTTTTACTCGAATAACTTGATCTTAAAGTTATAAACGGGTCCGAAAATAGTTTTAAAATCACTTTCTAAAAATATCAAACTTTCTTAATTAATGAATAAAGTGTTTTCTCGGTGTTTATTAATAAAAAACTTAACAATGTAATATTTAGTACCAGACGACTTTCGATCTTACCCGATGTGTTTATGGTTCCACTTTTGTAGTAACCAAATCAAAATCAATAACTAAAATTGAAATAAAACAAAAACAGTCCCAAAAGTATTTCTAAAGGATTAACATACAGAGTATCCTTGAATCAGCGGTCCTCACATTTCAACTTTATAAATTTAGCTTGACATATTCATGATAAACATTAAAGCATGTAATGAAAATTAGAGATTAAACATATTAGGCCTCGCAACTAAGATTAAAAACATGCAATTGATATATTGAATTTGGTAATTAAAGTAAGAACAAGAACAAAAATATAACAATGCAATTTAGAAAGTAAAGCATAAAGAAACTAGTTGAAGGATGATCTTACCGATTGTGTTTCACCAAGTTTTTCTTTTCTCTTTCTTTTCTACTTGGGCTTTTCACAAATAAAAGAAACCTCCTAGAAAAATGTGAAACAACACAAAAACACAACAAAATAAGAATCATATGGGCTTATTTTACATAATATATTTCCATGTGTATTGAGCTGCTGTACAAATATGATTCTAGCTGTGTGTAATGTAACATATATACCTTTCAAGAGAAAGTTCAATATTTCATAGAAGTTAAAAGCCAAGGCCAGTATGAGAGGATGAGTGGCAGTGGAAGTTTCCTACAAAAGTCTCTGTGTTAGAAGTATAATCAACTGACATATATGTTTCCTACGAAGAATCGACATTCAAGAAAAATAAATAATGGTCACTGGAAGCAGAATAGAAAACTAGAACAACATCCCTATGTTGACTATGAACACACTTTTTCCATATACAGACCAGTAAAATGCAAGGTTAAAGGAAAGAGGTAAAAGTAAAATGCACCTTATCGTGAGCAGGCTGGTAGTGATGCGCAAGGTTGTCAAAAGGAAGTTGGAACTGATGCGCAAGGTTTTCAAAAGCAGAAAAGCAGGGATTCTATTAATCTGTGAGCGAGAGAGAGGAAGACACGGTGCTTTAGATGTCGTCGTCGCCGTGAAAGGGGTTCTGTTTGAGAAGAAGTCATCGTCGCCGCCGTGAGAGCGGTTATGTTGGAGAAGAAGAACAGTAATGGAGGGTTTCAGATAATCTGTGAGCGAGAGAGAGGAAGACAGGGCGTGCTGATAATTGAGGGTTTAGGGTTTGTGGAAGAAGAACAGGAGCGATATCAGTTTGTTAGGGAAGAAGAACAAGAGCGATAATATACACGAGCAAGGTTTCTGATTATTAATTTAGGGATTTTGAAATTTTTTAATCACCTAAGCAGCGCTTTTAGAGTAATGCCTTTAGCAGCGCTTCTGGAAAGCGCTGTCTAACGTATAACCATTAGAAGTGCTTTAGGCTTTAGCATCGCTTTCAAGAATAACTCCTTTAGCAGCGCTTTTAGTAAGCGTTGTCTAAAGTATAACCTTTAGCAGCGCTTATTCTAATTTTTTAATTTTTAATTTTTCTGAACACCTATTAGTAGCGCTTAGGGAAAAAGTGTTGTCTATGACAAGGCCTATAGCAGCGCTTATAAGAAGCGTTGTCTAAAGTATACCTTTAGCAGAGCTTCTGCTTTAATTTTTAATTTTTAATTTTTCTGAAAACCTATAGCAGCGCTTTGGGCATAAGTGCTGTCTATGTGGCGCTGTCTAAAGTCAATTTTGGCATAGTGAGCAAATGGAAGTGGCTGAGCGAATCAATGAGGAAATTAGAGCGCTCGAAGGTATTAGGAATGCTAATCAATGTAAGATTAATTTGTGCAAGAGCAAATTTGCTAAATTGAAGCGAAATTCTCCTTTTTGATTTCTGGAGTGTATTCCCTTAGTATTCATTATTGTAAGGAATTTCTTTATTATATACTTCTGTAATTCGAACAAAGTCATTTTGGCTATTTACTTATTGTAGTATCATATTGGCTTTACTATTTGTCTTACTTTTATCATTTTGTGACGATTCAAATTTTCTGCAGGCATGGTTTATACTTTTTTTAGTATTTTCCATTTACTTTCAAAATCCTTCTATCTTCAGCTAACTCCTCTATCTCATAAGCGTTATTTGAAAATGTTTTCAAAACACGAAAGGGTCCCTCCCAGTGGGGTGACCATTTCCCTAACAACTTATTCTTTTTATCCATGGATAATATAACTTTCCAAACCAAGTCATTAGTTGAAAATAACTTACTTTTAACTCTTTTGTTGTATGCTCTAACTACTCTTTCTTTTTGCCTTCTCAGAACTTCTAAAGCGTGTAGCCTGGTTTCATCTATATCTACTAATTCATTCATCATCATTTCCCAATAGTGTTAAGAAGGGATTTCGTTTTGTCTTTGGATCCTTACTGATTGCAAATGTATTTCGACTGGCAAAACTGCATCATGTCCAAATATGAGTCGAAATGGGGTAGTATTTATTGCTTCTTTAGGAGACGTTCGATATGCCTATAAAACTTGATCCAAAGTTTTGTGTCAATTCTTTGGCTTTCGTCTCATATGTTTCTTTATCAAACCTATTATTATTTTATTGACTGCTTCTACTTGACCATTTGCTTGAGCGTAATACGATGTAGATGTGAGCAACTTAAAACCCATTTCTTGCGCAAATTTTTGCATCTTTCGACCTGTGAAAACTGAACCTTGGTGGGGCATCTGAGTCTGATCTTCTTGTTTTGTTTGCATCCATTATCCTTGAAAAAATATGACAAACGATATTAGTGTATGTGTAAGGAAAGAATTCAGAGATGTATTTTCAAACACCAGAAAAAAAACACCTCAGAGATATATTTCTGAAAAAAATTTCATTTTTTCATTTCCATTGCAAAAACATTTATGACATTTCCTTAACCATCCAAAACTCATCAAAATCACCCAAATCATAGAAATAGATCCTACCCATAATTTATTTCAAATGCTAATGATATCTATTAATGCATTAAAATTAACATATTTGAACTAATACATTAATCAAAACTCAAAATAAACTAAATGAGAAACTTACTAAATATGTGTTGATGAAGATGTAAACTATTGAATGCACTTGTTAGAGGGAGTTTAGAATGATAAAATACAAGTAAAGAATATGAAGTTACTTCAAAACTTGAGATTGAGTGTGATCTGAGATGGATAGAGGAAGGTAGAGACAAAGTGTTTGTTTTCTGAAAATGAAGAAGGAGAAAATAAGGAGAGTGTGACGCGTGTTTAAATGTCTTCACCTAGTTCGTAGACGCATCTGCGAACATATTCTAAAATTCTTTTGCATATGATTCTCTAAATTATCCTTTTAGCAAAATAACGCTAATCTAACAGTGAAAATTTTATTTTATAATATAAATATTAAATCACATTTAAACCTTGAACTTTGTTATACATTTTTTACTAAAATTTAATAAAAATGACTAAATAAATTAATGAAAATGAATTTTATTGATTAACTTATAAATGTTTAAAAAACTAAAACGAAATATTAAATTAAATTAAGGGAAGTGGAGATTATGATGAGTACATAACAACATAATTTTCTTAAACTTAACATAATATTTGCTGGCTGGTTTGAGTCTATGAAGGTGTGTTTGTGGTTGGGGGAATTCAATTGGGGAATAGAGATTTGTGGGTCCCACAGAATCTCCCTTAAGAGTAAATATATATGGTCAAGAAGTGACGACATAGTTTCTGTTTGGTTCATCACAAGACTGTATATCTGTCATATTCTGACCTTATCCAATGGATCCTGTCCCTCTCTGCTCTCTCTGCATGCTTTCCTGCCACTTTTTTTCATCTATAGTTACCACTAACGCAAAATACCAATGTCATTTATAATCACTTATGTATATACTCATATAGTACTATTATTATTATTAACTTTATTAAAGTTTATTACTAAACATTAGGTTTTTTAATTTTTAAATACTTGCTAAAATATTTTTAAAAAATTACTATGACACATCCATTACTTGAGTTATCATCAAGAATTAGGTATGGTTCAGGCCCCACACGTGTTACCATTTTCTGTTCATTGATGTTTGATGATATGACGTTTTGTATAGTTGCCATTTTCTAATTCAAGCTGCTCATGTCGTGCTGTAAATGTCTATCAAATGTCTCTCATGTTCTTCTATACTTGGATTGCTTTTCGGAAATGTAAGTTGAAAATTAAAAATATTTCATTTCAAACTTAAATTTGATATACTATGTACAAAAACACACTTACTTTATATTTTTATTTTATAAAATATGTGCAATTTATTTCTTAATTATAATGAACTTTAAAAATAAACAACTGTTAGATTTTATTAAACAATAAAAATGATAAAGAGTTATTTTAATATTTCCACAATACATTAATCTTGGTTTAATATTTGAACTTAATTGAAATATACTTAGGGTATAATTTTTTTTTACAACATCTGTTAATTACAATTATTAATTTATAAAAAATATATTTAAATTTTTTTTACAGGATTATAATTGAATGGTTGTCGTATATTGATAGTGTTAAAAATTTCTCCAACTTCTTGCCATATTTTTTAACACTTGCCAGCATCATTTTTAAAGATTCGAAGCTCAACATTGATCCTTATCATGGGAGATTTTCATAGGCCCCTAGAACAAGAAAATCACACAAGCCAATTGGAAGAAAGGTGAGTTATGCCTGAACTGGTCACAAGGGCATATATTAGCAGTTTTGGCCAGAATTTAGTAACATTTTGTTTGCTTACTACATAGAGTTGTTGTCACACTCCATGCAAGCACTAGTCCTCTCATTTCTTTTTCTAATGAAGCCAAACCAAGTACATATCTCATGCACTCTCATTTTCTCACTTTTTCCATATTTGGCTATTTTGCATCATAGTATATTTTTCCCACCCATGTGCACTTGAAGCCAGCTCACCACTCATGCGTATCATACTCTTTTTCTGTTATCTATTCACTCCACAAAACGACCACAGGGAGCTTAGCATTGCAAGCGAAACGCATCCCTCCATCACACTTGCCAATTTTTTCAGAAATGTCAAAAGGGTCGTCCAACGACTCTATGCTTCAAATACCATTATGACTTCACTCTATCCACTATATATAAAAAGCTATTCACCTTCATTTACTTTCGCTAGAATAAATAATGTCTTTACTATAATATCCCTAATCATGGTGGCGTTTAGGGTGGTCAAATAACATTTTGACCATCATGGAGAAGTTAAGTTTTAAGTCGTTGATATAATATTATTTATATTCAACGACTATGATCGATGACCTGCAACTTGTTAGTGACTTAATTGTTGTAGTTTTTTTTCATAAAAAAAATATAATATTATATTTAATATTTGATTTTGTTGGGCTTGTAATGGGCATTTTCAATTTGTTACTTTGCAATGGTTTCATTTTTGTAATTTAAGAGATCTAATATGAATCTTGGATTTTCATTTTTGTTTGCAGAAACTTCAACTTCTTCTTCCATGTTTTAACAGAAATTCGAAATTCATACTTATAAGAATTGAAATCGTTAATCTTCACCCATCTGTGGCATTGTTATGAAGATTAAAGGTGGTCAAGGTTAGATGTATTGGACTTCAATTTGTGTAGTTAAATTTGTTTCTCTATAATAAATAGATTAAATTTTCTGTTCCAATTTTGCAGTTTTGGAACTCAATATTTTAGTGTTTGCAGATAGTTAAAATTCTTCTTAGATGGTTGGAGATACATTGGGTAGTTATTTTATTTTTTCTCCAGAAAATAAATAACGAAATTGCTCTGGTGGAATGAATATCAGTCTTGGAGCATAGATGTATGGATTCCGGACAACCAATTTCATCAAGATTTTTTTATTAAGTGTAATTTCTATTGTTGTATTGAGCTTGAATCCATAGAAAAGTACTACTAGTATTGTTGTGTTAAAATTACAATTAAAGTGTAAAATTACAAGTTGAACAAGTTGCAGGTATTTTCTCTATTGTTCTTGGTTCAAACCCAACTAGTTCCAATATACTGTATAATGTTTCTTGCGAACTGATTTATAAATGCTGGTGTGATTTGTATGTGGAAGAATTTCAGTGTAGAATAATTATTATCATCAAAAATCCAGTATATTTTATAAAGTTGAATGTGGATGTTCATTTAAAATTCAACAAGTCGATTCTCAATCATCCAAAAACATTTAAAATGAAATAAAAAGATAAATTGTAAATTTCATACCAACAATATGACATGAAAATTATAAGATTGTACACAACTTTATTAATGACAAATGAGAAATAGATGTGATGATGATACAACTATGAACCGTGAAGCAGATGCCACACTAGATATTGATCGGTACATAAGACAACACATAGAATTATGATTCGGAAAATATAGTTGTCAAAATAAGTTATCCTAATTCTAACGTCTTCAGTTAGATGGAAGAAATCCCTGAGAGTTTCTCACCCATGAAACAACACTGGAGCTAAGACGTCTCCGTTAAAATGCATGACATGGTTATGGCCGTCATGATCATAAACATTTCATCTCACTGGTAGACTGTGGATGAATTCTTGCACGAATACAGGATCAACTTCACCGATCAACTGAAATAAATGAATATATGAAAATTTTATTTTAATCTAAGATGCCACAATATAAATATAGTATTAATAGTGAAAATAAGTAAAAAATATGCAAAATTAGTTGTCAAATAATATTTTTAAAATATTACCTCGCATGTAGTGTGTATCGTTGTGAAAGAACCAAGACTCGTCAGTTTTTCACAACTAATATAAAATATGTTCTTTCCTTTATACTCAAAATAAACTTTATTCATTATGTCAAGTCCAAGTCCCAGATAGTGTACAACGTTTCCCCAAGAGGTATTTGATAAAGAAGGTGTTGTGATGCTTTGGTCGCAATGTAATAATAAATGGTTTCCACAAGGATCGTAGGCGTGCCAGTAATTTTTCCGATTCGGCCGAAAATTGGTGCAAGAATTGGGGAGAGACTTTGGGTGTTGTCTTACGAAATTATTATTAAACAAATTTAAAAATAGTTATAATCAGGTTATATTAAAGTCGAACCCCCAAATTATTTTAGCAAGTAAGTAACCTCTGTAAATATGTGAATGTGACTCCATGTGATTATTGTTGGTTGTATGAGAATATCACGTATAGATAGAGACATGGTTGATTGTTAAAGACGGAGAGTATATATATATATATATATATATATATATATATATATATATATATATATATATATATATATATGGTTAATTGTTGAGTCCCTACGTACCAGTATGATTTAAATCAAACGGTGGTGCGCATTTATTAACAAGTATACGAAAAAAGTATTTTCCATTATCACATATTAGGAACATCTTTTTCCCATGACCTTTCAATCAAACGTCAGATCAGTAATAAATGCATTGAAGATCAAATCTCGAGCGGTCAGATCAGTATCGGTTCATCCCTTTTCATTGGGTGTGTGGCGTTGCAAATCTGTAGCGATCAAATCAACATCGATTCTCACATTTTTCAAACTGTGGATTAGGTTAACTGCCAACTGTAGATGGACAAAGAGAAAATTACAAAGTGGTGCTTTGCATGGGGTAGATATTTAAAAAATATATTATTTTTTATTTTAGAATTGATTTTGTAATTAAAATATGAGAATTTTTACAACGATTCCCTTTAAAAATTGTTATTTGTAGAATAAAAAATTGAATTTCCACTCTACTTTAAATTGTACTAGTACTGATACATACATCTGACACATTAGTATTTTATTAACAGTTCCTTTTAATAGGGTCCCACAAATAAATGTGGAGTTCAAGGATAATAGTATGTTGTTCACTTCGACAACTAAAAAATATAGTTTTCACAGTTGGTGGTGCTCATTTCTTTTTATGTAGGAGCAACACAAGATTTTACTTATTGCGGTAGTTTTTGCTTATGGTCCTCTAGAACAGAAAAATATTATCTGTTAGATTCGTTGAAAATTTGATGTCTCTAAAATTTCATGTATTTTTTATGTGGTAGTGTAGATAGATTGATTATTTAACGAATCTAAAAAATAATATTTTTTCGTTGTTAATGAACAAAACTCGCTTAAAGGGGGATTAGTTGTATTAGGTTGAAAAATATTATGTTTGGAAATTTGTTGTTCAGTTTTGGAACATGTGTGTTTGCTTATAAACTTTTACTTTTAAAATAGTTATAAAATTTATGAATATATATATATATATATATATATATATATATATATATATATATATATATATATATATATATAATCATGTTTATTCAAAATAATTATAATATTAATTATAGTTAATATTATAGTTAAATGTTTATTTATATTTTAATAAAAAGACAATGATTGTATAAATGTCCAGTATGAAATATTATCGGTATTATCGTAGTTGGATGTACGAAAGAATATATTCAGGAAGACGGGCACTTAAACCCAATTTTATAGAAGGAGTTGATAGGTTTATCAAGTGGGTGTTTGCTCATGAATGTTGTCGAAGCGAAGGAGGAGTTAGGTTTCCTTGTCTTAAATGTGAATGTAGACCAATAATTAGTGACTCAGGGGAAGTAACACGACATTTGCATAGAAGAGGTTTCATTGAAAATTATTGGGTTTGGACGTATAATGGTGAAGAACTACCGAGTAACGTACTAGAGACTAGAAACACGCATGCTTCAAGTAGTCGACCGCCTATGTAACACGAGGAGAACTTTAATCTTATAGGTGAGATGGTTGATGATGCTTTTGGTGTGAACGTGACATATGATGAACTTGAGTATTTTGACGGGGAAAAGTTGCCGAATGAGGAAGCGCAGAGATTTTATCAGTTGTTGAATGAATGAATACGTCGTTGTTTGAGGGATTGTCGGACTCAAAGCTATCAATGTGTATGATATTATTTGCTGCCAAGTCAAATTAGAATGTTCCTAATTAGTGTCTGGAACATTTTGCAAAAATGATCTTGTACTCTACTACAATGAAAGACAACTTGCCTACAAGTTTTATGATGCAAAGAAGTGGGTGTCGAAGTTGGGTTTAAAAGTAAGAAAGATTGATAGTTGGATTAATGGTTGCATGTTGTTTTATGACAATGAGTTTGATACTCAAGATGGATTGTTGGAGGAGTGTAAGTTTTGTAATAGTCTAAGATATCAAGTTCGCAGTAGAGCTGTTAACAGCAAGCAAAAGCGTGTAGCAGTAAAATCCATGTTTTATCTTCCGATAATACCAAGGTTAAAAAGAATGTTTGCTCCAATGCACGGTGCAAGTCAAATGACATGGCATCGTATAAAACATACAAGTTCATGCACTATGCATCATCCATCTGATGGCGGGGCATGAAATCACTTTGATCAGACACATCCTAATTTTGCTGCAAAACCTAGAAATGTCAGGCTTGGATTATGCTCTGAAGGTTTTGCCTCATATGTGCAAGCATCGGGAAGTGTATATTCTTGTTGTTCAGTTATTGTAACCCCTTATAACCTCCCTCCTGATATGTGCATGACAAAACCATACATGTTTTTGACGTGCGTCATTCCAGGCTCAGTCAGTTCAAAAGCCGAAATTGATGTGTACTTACAACCTTTAATTAATGATTTCAAGAGGTTGTGGACTAGAGAATGGACTTAGGATATATCCCGTAAACATAACTTTACATTGTAAGTTGCCTTCATGTGGACCATTAACGACTTTCTAGCATATGGTATGTTGTCTGGTTGGTGTACGCATGGAAAAATAGGTTGTCCACATTGCATGGCAAACACCAAAGAGTTTACGTCGGATAAAAGGGGGAAAAGCTCGTGGTTTGACTGTCACCGCAAATTCCTACTAACAAATTATCCCTATAGAAGAAACAAGACAAAATTTAAAAAAGATGAACGAGTGACAAATTTTCCTCCACCTCGATTGCGGTGCAAGTTTTGCAAAGCATGTAGAATTGTAGGGACTGGGACAAAAAGAAGTACATTTTGGGACCTGTCGTATTGGAAAGATAGTTTGTTGCGCCATAATCTTGATGTTATGCATATTGAGAAGAATTTTTTTGATAATGTATTTAACACAGTGATGGATGTTACATGCAAAACATAAGATAATGAGAAGGCTAGACAAGACATGGAATATTGGTGTAACCGAAAAGAGTTAGAATTAAAGCCTCAACCGAATGGAAAGTTATTAAAACCCAGGTTTGTTTCAGTCTGACTTCTCAAGAAGCGAAAGCGGTTTTTCAATGGTTAAAATATTTGAGAATGCCCGATGGGTATAACACTGGGAAGTTGCACGGTATGAAAAGTCACGATTGCCACATTTTTATGGAACAATTGCTACCAATTTCATTTGGATCACTGCCAGCTTTAAGAGTGAAATTAGTCAATTTTTTAGAGATATTTGTGCGCCAGCTTTAAGAGTGGATGACATCATTAAGTTGGACCAAAACATTGCACTCATTCTTTGTAAGTTGGACAAAGTATTTCCGCCTGGTTTCTTTGACTCCATGGAACATTTACCTGTGCATCTTGCATATGAAACTTATCTTGGTGGACCTGTTCAATATAGGTGGATGTACCCGTTTGAAAGGTTCATGAGTGATTCAAAGCGATCAGTGAAATATAAAGCTAGAGTTGAAGGATCTATATGTGCACATTACTTGCATCGGGAAACATCATATTTTTGCAGTCACTATTTTAATCACTTGATGTTAACTCCTATAATCATATGGTGTGTGTTTTGTAGGGAATTTAACAATCCCTATTTTCTTAGTACTGGTGTACAATCAACATCTGATGTCATTCATGCTCAATTTCCCCCATGGTTCAAGGAAATATTATTTACCATTGTTCCACCGACTCCAGAAATACTCCACTTTAGAAACTTGTCAAAAGGCCCTATCCAAAGCGCAAATGAATTGCAGACATACTTCGTGAACGGATATAAATTTCACACTGAGCCATGGACCGATGGGAAAAAAACCCATAAACAGTGGTGTATTCGTAAAAGAAGTTATAGATGGCGGTGAAGATGACTTCTATGACTTTGTTAAACATATCTACGAGTTGGTATACAATTACTTGGACTCGGAAAATAAAGTTATCTTGTTTTATTGTGAATGGTATGATCTAACTAGAGGCGCAAAAATAAACAAGTCATATAGTACTATTAAGATTCAAATGAATCGGAGATACAAAGAGTACGACCCTTTCATAATGTCACATATTGTTAGGCAAGGTTATTATATTCCTTATCCTTCATTTGTATCACGTAAACGAGGATGGTGTGTTGCAATAAAAACAAAATCCCTATGTCATATTGAAACTGGAGATCTAGTGGAAGATGCTGCCTACCAAGTTGATGACGTTGAACAAATTAATGATGTGATTGCAGATGAACAGATTACAAGTTTGTCTGATACAATGGTTGATGGACATCAAGTTGATGCGTCTATATTGTTGGTTGATAATAATGTGGATGAAGAGAATGATGAAGAGTTTGGATCCGAGGACAATATTACATCAGATAATGAGAATGATATGGATAACGAGCATGAAGATTTAGAATAACTAAACAATTTATTGAATGTAACATTAATGAATATGTATTGAATGTGTTAATGAATATCTATTGATGTTAATGAATTTATTATTTTTATTGATGAATATATATGTATAGGTAAAATGCCACCTAAGAGTAAGGATAGTGGTAAGAAGTCCCAATGTCCGAGGGTAGTAACATGTGAGGCACCTCACTCGGCCATGTGTCCTCCCCTCGAGTCAGGTTGATCTTATGTCCATTGCCAGTAATCAGGCTTTTGTGCCATTACTCTCCTCTCAGACATTCCTGCTGGGGTACCTGCATCTTTGTACGGCCTTTGGTTTTCCTTTCCCACGACCGGATGCCTCATCCTTCCAGCAGACTGGAGGACCTGGTTTTCCTTTCCCACAGACCCAGATGACCTCATCCTTCTAGCAGACTAGATGACCTAGTTTTCCTTTTCCACAGACTCAAATGCCCTCATCCTTCCAGCAGACTAGAGGACCCAATTTTTCATATCCCACATAGAAGTTCTAATCCTTCCGGCAAACTGGAGGATCACGTAGCCCACGGCCCACACAGGCTGAAGGATCCCGCAGCCCACGTCCCACACATGCTAGAGGAACTCACACCCCACATCCCAAACAGACTGGAGGATCCCGCACCCCACGTCCCACACATGTACCTGCATGTGAGGATGATGGTTATGTGGATGAGGCAGATGATGAGATAGATGAAGCTGATCTTCGAGGGAGTGATGATCCGGGTGAGATTCATGTCATTGACGGGAGACTTTGGATTTGGCCCACAGGAAGCTCGTAAGTTTCTTATCTATAAACGTTTATTTAAGTGTGTATACATTTTCATTTTTAATATAAATTTATATTTAATATTGTTAATTCAAAATGTTGTTGTTTAGTTTTGCGCTGAGTCGGACTGCTGTCAATGTTATAAATTTTATAATTAAGTAGATGTATAAACAATTTTGGAAGAACTTTGGCGAGGTTACAAATAAAGAAGCATGATTTAACAAATTTAAAGTATTGTTATTTATTAAAGTTATAAATCTAATTTATTTATTTAGTTATTTTTATTTAAATGACATTTTCATTATAATTACTTAACTATTTATTTTAATGTCATACAATATTACAGACAAAATGTGTGTGGCATCCGTTGAACGACAAAGTGATTGAAAAAAATTATTATGGCAGAACCTCGAGACGACTTTCTGATATACTTCGGCGTGTTAGAGAGAATTTTGAACTTAATGGTATCCGTCCTAATTGGATAGGCGTAGAGATTTTTGACGAACTTCTAAAATATTGGAAGTCCCCAGAATTTAAGGCAAAATCGGAACATTCTAAGAAGATGAGGGCATCTGAAAAAGGAGGTTGCGTTAATACTGTTAGAAGTATAAGTACTGCGGAACATGTTCAACGCATGATAAATATTACCACTTTTAAGTTATATTTATATTCATAATATATTTTATTAATTTAATTTTATTATTTAGGCTAATAATTTAGGGAGACCACCACTAATTATAAAGTTGGTTAAAAAGACTCGGACAAAAAAATTTGGGAATTTTGTTGACGAACGAACGCTGAAAGCTTATGTAAGTTATTTAATTTATGTTGCTTATATATATATTTTTTAATTTTTTAATTTTAGCTTATTAATTTTATTCTATTAATTTTATTCTATTAAATTTATTATATTAAATTTATTTATATAAAATTTTATTAAATTTATAAATTATAAAAGAAAAGCGTTTCAGTAATAAATTTAAAAAAAACAAAAAATAATAGTAGCGACGTGGAAGACATGTCACAACGTTGTGACATGAATTTCACGTCGCAACACTTAATTCATATATTTTCTGACCACATGATTTTAAATAAATTCAAGAATGGGATAATAAAATAAAATTCATTAGGACGTGATTTTCACTTCGCAATTTAGTGATGTGAAAATCACATGACAAATAAAGTTATTGTAATCTTGTCACGCCTGCTCCCACTGCAAAGTGTGTGTGTATATATATATATATATATATATATATATATATATATATATAAAAGAACTCAGATATGAGTTCTTCACTAGCTAGCTTATTTCAAAGTTTGAGGTCTTGTTGATGTGCTGTTCGCCGGTCAGGCTTTATGCTTGATGTATAATTGAGGTTCGATTTGAGCTTCATCCATGTTTGTATGCTTCTGAATTTTTTGTGCAAAAATGATTTATCAGAAATTTCGTGTCATGATTTCTCTTAGATCTTGCCATGTTTTTGAATTCTACAAGTTGTGAGATGTTGTGGATTGATTGATCTTGCTATTGTGCATTGAATCATGCCAAGTGGTTGAGTTACGAAAGAGAATTTTGGATCTGAAGATTGCATAAAAAAATGTTCTAAATGTGTTCATATTTTTGTGATTTCAATGATTTTCGCGCCACTATTTTTCTTTGATTCGTGCATCATTTTGGAAAATTATTGATTCTATGATGATCTACTCTATGTGATCTTGATTTTTGCCTTTTATTACACTTGATTTGGATGGGAATCGAGAGATAAATCGTGGTCTGAACTATCTATTACACTTGTATTAGTTTTATTTTATTTGAATTTTCATTTCATTTTTAATTGATTTCTTTAATTTTGTTTTAATATTTTCTTTAATTCAAAAACTATCACAAAATTAGTCTGAACTCCATTTTTAGTCTATTTTCATTTTATGAATTTTATTTCATATTTTTATCATTTTTGCATGATTAATTAATTCATTTAGTTTACTTATGACTTTAATCATCTTTTAAGATTCAGAATTTTTTTCTTCTGATTTTCATTAACTTAAAAAATTTATAAAATATATTATGTGTTTTCATTTGAGTCTACTCCATGTAAATATTTTTTTTTATTTTACAAAATTCGTGGCACTCAATTTAAATTATTTTATTTGGATATATCATATTTTCTTTTATTTTTGTCATATTTTGCAATAATTTTCATTTTTATTTTCCTCTTACGATAAAATTCTATAAAAATATGTTTGATGATACTTAGATATAAGGTTAATTTTAAATGAATTTACCATGAGGTTTTCTTATTTTTATAAATTATGTAATTAATTGTTGTTTTTTTTGTTCATTCTTCTTGTTTAGGCCTAAAGACACAGATAAACCTTTAATCTCCCTCACTTCTAAAAATCAAGAAAAATAATGTTGAGGTTCTTGAATGACTTATGGTCACTAAAACTATTTTTGTTGAATTTTTACTTCTGACTTTACATTTTTTACAAATAATTTTGTTAAACCTCTCTAGTTTGATCCTTTTGTTAAAACTAGTCTTGATGATTTCAATTCAATTTCACTCTTTCAAGTCAATCCAAAAACTTCAAATGATGTTTTTGACTTTTATAAGTATTTAGTAAGTTAGGATTTAATTGTAATTAATTTACAAGTCTTTTTTCTATTTTTAACTTAATTTTGACTTAGGAACATGCATATGAACTTGCCTTGACTAAAATTCTTTTGTGTTTGACACCTTGTGCACATAGTTTTAGGATAATATTTTGTATAGGATATACTACTTACCTGTTATTAAAGTGATCCATTTTTCCCATTTTTCGCATGCCTCTAACCCCCTTTTGCTTTGATCAATAATTGTGTGCCTCTTAGGGTCCCTCTCTTGTGTGTTTGGTGCATGATGTGACACCTCAAAATAATTCGGTAATTAAATAATTATGATTTTTAATTATTAAATTAATTGAGGACATAATTTATTTAATATATTGGATTATTAAGATTAATGATGGAATTAATTGGAGAATGAGAAATAATACTTATTTTATTTATATTAAAAGGAATAAAAAGGAATAAAATAAGGAAAGAAGGAAATAGAATCATTTTTGGAGAAAACAAGATACGTGAAGTGAGAAGAGGAGAAAAGAAGGAAGAAAACCTAGAAGTGTCAGATTCGAAGAACCCACAAGGTAAGGGGTGATTTCGATTGATTAGTTTATTATAGGTTTTGATTTTAATATTATAGATCATAGCATGTTAGGAAATCTTAGTTTTGGGATTTCTAGGTTTCCATGGGTGCGTACCTAATGGTGTCAGATTGTGTCAGAATGTATAGATTCATTGATTTGTATGATATAGGATCATTACTGACGAATAAAACATGTTATATTGTATGTTATTGATGATGAATGAGTGAATTTATGGTGTCGGAATATGTGTACGTTTTGGAATGAAGAGAAAATGGTTTTGGGAAATGATCTTGTCAAAATTTTGGGTCGAAGGTCGTGGGAACCGGTTCCCAGTGGAGAACCCGGTTCCACTTTTAAAATGGTGAAAATGGCATTTTGAACTCGGGAACCGGTTCTGTGGAGGAACCGGTTCCACGTGAATTTTCCAAAAATGGGATTTTATTTGGGAACCGGTTCCCTACCGGAGGAACCGGTTCCCATACATTTTCAGGCTGTTTTTCGAATGTGGGAACGGTTACTCCTGTGGAGGAACCGGTTCTCTGAAATATTTTTAAAATTTTCAAAACTTCAAAAATTCATAACTTTCAAACCGTAAGTCCGTTTTGAGCGTCGTTTTGGACGTTATTTCCTAAATTTTATGCTCTACCTTATAAAATGAAAATATTTTAGAAAACCTAAAATTATTTTGGAAAGGGGTTGAATTTTGAATTAAATGATTATTAACTGACACATGATGATGTATGTGTAGTAGAGGACTTTTGGTGATGAGAATACTGGTAATGTGTAGATGTAATAGCATGTTTATGCTGATGTTAGATGTATGCATGATTGGTTGATATATCATGTTGATTGGTTTGCATGTTTATGCTGATGTTAGATGTATGCATGATTAGTTGATATATCATGTTGATTGTTGTGATTCAGTTATGTTAAATGAATGTATACATAGACTGATTGATGTTGCATGCTAGTGATGTGCGTGCATTTGCATTGTTTGGTGAAGTTAATTCCCATTGTGCGGAATTTGACTTGGATTGCCGATAACCGATAAGTGAGGATGGGTGGTTAAATGGATTCGTGTCCGAGTGGTTATGGACGAATCGATGGTCTGATCCGGTTGATGATGGATCGGTGTTGGGTGACTTAGTCACGAGTCGGTACCGCATGCATTGAGTCGCATTGTATTTGTATGAAGTGGTAACATGTTAGGATGTCTTCCAGTGTTACTCTTCTTGGATTGTTATGATTATGCATGATGAATATGGTTGTGTGTGTGAATCTGAATTTATGTTAAGTGGGTGAAATAATATGTTTGTGATATATTATTAATTGAAAGACTTATAATATGCTTTAATTATGAGAAGTCTCACCCTTACTTTACCATTTCAGATTAAGGTTAGCAGCTGAAGAGTCGGTGAGGATGGCTCTAGAGCTTATCGTTTAGTCCGCGTGTCAGTGTCATGCTCTGATTAGATTGTAACACTGGGGAACGTTAGATGAGGAATTAGACATTGGTTTATTATTATTTAAAACTTTGTTGGGAATAATAATGATTGAATTATTCCGTTTTTGGTTATGATGTTTTCCGCTGTGTAAGACATGGTCTTAACTTGATTGAATTATCTGAAAATGTTGATCCTCAGTGTAGCATGGCTACTGTTTGAATGAAGGTTTATTCTATTTTATTAATTGTAACATCCCTCATTATACCGTGTTAACTCTGATTAAAGATGATTTAGAGATTAATTTAATTGATATATTCGGGGTATTTAGATGGGGTGTTACACATGATCTTCTTGCATTTTGTGTTGAGGTTTGATTATTTGCTTTTGTATGATTTGTGATATTAACTTGAATGTCAATATTTTATCTTATCGCGCTCTCTCCTTATCTATAACGTCCAATATTTAATTAATTATTTAATTATATAAATTCGAATTATTTATTGGAGTTGCGATTGTTGTGAATTGTTGGCATAAGTTGTAGTATTATTAATTGATTAACTAGTCGATTATCATTATTAATATTATTAGTATTAATATTAGAATAATTATTATGGACTTATTTTAAATGGTTAGAATTAGTAAGAGTGGGAGGTGTAGAAATCAGGTACAATAGAATTAGTAGAGTAATAGAATAATAGTAATTTTATTGGGTTAATGAGAAATAAAAAGAAAATTAGAAGTAGCAGTAAGAGAAAAATAATAGGTTTTTATTAGATGAATAAGGGTTTTGGAATTTTGTGGAGAACGTGGAAGTGCAAAGTTGCAGAAGAGAGGCAAAAGCTAGGATTCGATCGGAGATTAGAGCGACCTTCAATCCAAGGTAAGGGTGAGGTTCTTACTCTATACTGAGAATTATGATGAATAGTATGTGAGATTTGGATCGCGTAACATTATTGCGGTGTATAATTCTGTTTTGGAATATATCGAATGTATGTTGTTTTTCCTATCTGATTGATACCATGCGGTGAAATTGTTGTTTATGGAAATTAGCTTATGTTGATATAAATATTATGTTGTTGTGATATCCCATGTCGTTATGATAATTGTTGTTTGTCGATGTAAAATTAGTTGTGTTCGTAACAGATAGAAAAAAAATTGTGTGGAAGTTGGAAAACACACTATATCAAGGGGCATAGGTTTGGTTCCGAGCGGCACGATTATTTCGTGTGCTTTCCAAGCTTCCTAGTCAATGTTCAACTAATTCATTATCATGGCAAGTTTTCATGTGTTTCAATACGCTTTGAATGGCAGAGAAAACCAAGTGTTTCAGTTGATTTAAGTTAGTTCGGATCAAGGACAACAATTTTGTTGATTTAAGCTAAAAATTTTGCAACTTTCGACTAGAATAATGTTTTTAAGTGGTTCTTCACGCATGGAACCATCTTGGTATTTTCTTCATTCATATGTTCGGACTAAAAGCCAATTAGGTGAGGAAGTCTTCGGATCACGCATTTTCCCTGAAATAGAATTCAATTTAATTACTGGTTATTTGCTTCTTGGATGTTCAGAAATTCGTAACTTTCATCCGGTTTGGTATTTTTGATGGATTTTTTGAGCACTAAGATTGTATTGATATTATCTTCATTTCTCGTGTTCGGATCAGAGACTAATTTTGTGAAGAAGGTCTCCGAAAATTGGTGTGTAACAAATTATTTTCACGCTTCGACACAAATAATTTCTAACACAAAAGAATTACAATTTAACAAAATCATGTAATTCTACTTTTTTTTTTTTTTTTTTTATATGGAAAAACTATCTGTCTATACCAAACCCTATATTGAAACCGATATTGGCATATATCGTCACTTTTGAATCACTTCACCTTTATAATCCGACACACACATAGTTGTCATGTCTCTCGCCTAACAACTTTGCCTTTACATGCCTTATATTTGAGGGAGTGTGGACAATTATATCGTGCCTTAACCACTTTTTCCTTTACATGTCTTGTGCTTGAAAATTTGTGGAACATCATATCTTTCCTTAACCAAGTATTTGAGGAACTGTAGACTGTTATATATAATGTCTTAAGAAAATGAGGACTGTTATAAAATGTTTGAGAAAATGTGGATTCTTATACGGTAAGTTAAGTCCAATAAATATTAGAGGTTATGATTTATTAGATCCTCGACTAGTAAATTGGACAATAATATTTTACAAAAGTAGGGTGAACATAAGGGGCAAACACTTGGGTGAGCTCGCTACGCCCCCAACTATATAGTGATGTGTTAAGAAATATTCTAAGCTTACTAATATGATTATTTTAGGAGAATTTTTCTTTACTTATTCAATTTGAATTTAAATATATTTATTTATTTAATTTTTTCAATCCACTTTTACATTAATTTATGAAACATAAAATACGCTACATTTGTATTTATATTCAATTGCCACTCTTAAATACTCCTTCAATTTCAAAATGGTTTAAGATTTTTGCATAGAATTTGATTATAACAATGTTGTCACAAGATATTACATTTTTATTAAATTAATTTTATAAATATAGTAAAAATAATGTAAAGTTGAATAATTAAATAATATAATTAGAAAATGACAATCTTTTCTACATTGAAAAATAAATAATGACATTTATTTTAAAATATTTTTTTTTAAATCACACTCATTTCAAAACGGAGGGAGTATAATCAAATTTCATAATTGGAGAAAAATAGTACTCTAATTCTGTTTAAATCAAACATATTTTTTATTCAACTAGTATACCTTAAGAAATGAAATTAAAAAAAAAAAACCTAAATTTATTAATTTAATTTAAAAGAATCCAATTTGTTGTAAACGACATTAATGTAAGTTGTAACCTCAACCGGCAAATCCGCTGCATGGATACAGAAGAGCAACCAAAATCATGATAACCCCCCAATGTATATGGATGCATGCATGTATATACATACATGAGGATGTTGATACATAGCATTTCAATTTAATATAATAGTTTTATTTATTTTGTCTCGTTCAAAATATCCTTTTCACCGTTTCAAATTCGAGGCCTTTTAAGTTTGAGTGAGAAAGGAACCGAGTTTTTGAGCCTCGTGCCCTATTCTCGCTCTCCCTCTCTAAAAACGATAATTACACATACCATAATTAACAATCAACTAATCAAAACCATTACTCTTAATTATGCTAGATTAGACTCAACATTAACACCTAACACATGTAGTAGTACTAGTAGTATTAATCAAAACCTAAAAAAACACACAATGTTCGTAGGTAAGGGGTCAACAATGTTGTTGTTGTTGTGTTATGTTATGGCGAGTGAATGCAGTGTTAGAGCAGAGCAGAAAGATAAAAAGAGAGTGTGTTAATCTGTGTTCCCTCAAAGAGACCTTTCAAATTCCCACTTTTGTGTTATCATGTGTGTTGTGTTTGTGTTGTGTGGTCACACATTTCACATGCGCGCGCACAAATAATCACTTTTTCTCTCTCTCTCTCTACCGTATATAGAAACAGTTGTGTTTGAATTAAAGATGATTCTGAGTAAGCGTGGTTTCAAGGCCCTGTTTGGTTTGGTTCCTTAGCAAACATTGTTAAAAAGTGATAAAGATTTTGAGCTTTTCAAAATCCAAGGAAAGTGAGTCCTACAACTACCTATGTTATGTTATGTCACATACTAGCTAGTGTGGGGGTATAGTATCTTGTGAGAAGGGTTCAAAAAATAACATATCTTTCTGTTGCAGCCTTGCAGGGATTAAATTTAAGTTAAGCAGAGGAAAAATTAAATTGTGTAGGGGGTGTATCTATAGCTATATATCTATAGGTTATGATGACCTGTTACATTATTTAGTGTGTTAATTTGAGAAAGTTGTTGACTGAGACTTGAATTTGTTTTTTTCTTTCTTTTGTCAATTGGGTTTTAGGGGTAGGGGCCAGGCTTTAGGCCTTTACCGATTTGGTTCAAGATTCAAATAAGGATAGTGAAAGATAAGACAAATAGTTCATTTTTATAAATTAAATTTAAAGTAGTAAAACACAAATTACATTTACTAAAATATAGTTGCCGTTGATATTTAATAAATCAATTATTCATAAAAGATGAAAAATAGATTATTTTTATAAGTGAAATATCAACTAGATTAATTATTTGAAATTATTTTTCAAAAAATAAAATTGATTCTGCCTCTAAAATTTGTTATACTTAAAATTATAATTTATAATTTTAAATTTAAACACGATTATTTTACGAAATTTTATTTTATATAAATATATCTAAATATAAAATATTAAATTTAATTCTGTTAAAATTAATTCTATTAAAATCAATTTTATCAATGATTATCATTCTCAACCCTTAATAATTCTTCTATTAGATTAAAATCTAAACTTAGTTGGTTTAAAACCTACTAATTTGACTCAATTATGACCTTGTTTTTTCTTTTTTCAATGAAATCATTTCATTCACTCAGTTTATAAGAAAAGATGATTAAATCCTAGAAATAGTTAAAAATCATTGCGGGTGATCTTTTAGGTTAGATCCTCCATTTTGTTCATTCATTTCGAAATGAGAACATGTAGATATCTTATTTATTTATGGAAATAGTCATGGCAAGGATTACTTATGTTGTGATACTTTCAGAAAGAAAATTGATTATATAGTTTTTTTTATCATTAAATTAATATGGATTTTATTGTGTGCATTAATTTACCTTGGAGGCATTCTTGTGTTGCACTAAAGAACTAGAAAATTAATGAATTCTCCAACTAGCATTAGTTGAATTTATGGCATTGGATTGTACAGTGAGCAGTGCCTTTATAATTTGCATATTTTTCATGTTATAGCAACACTTTATCTGCACATTGCCAGCTACTATTACTAAATGGTGCTTAACAGACTTAATTAATGACAAAATTGTTAAAGAGTGCAGATAATAGAAACAAACCAATTCATTACACTGCATTTTGTTCCTGTTTTGATTGACAAATGCTTAGTTCTCAAAAATATTTTTCCACAACAAAAGGTTATGTTTGAATGTGATATGTTTTTGGTTTGGTTTGTTAGATTCGCCAAACTCTGCGTGTGGGGGGGGCAGGTTCGCCAAACCCCAACCTCAATTATAATTGATAGTGGAACTTCATGCAGGATTGGGTAGCAAAACAATTGGGCCTCCCACCCAACCCTTCAAGTACTTAAGGAAATTTCTTAACATATCATATATTTTTCTAGTGCACCGTGTCAAAATACATAAATCTCTAGGTATTAGAAGATTCGTAAATGTATTTTCGATTTGTGTTAACACAAATATGCGCTATCTCTTCCCCTTCTCCATTTCAGAAAGTGTTTTTGAATTCAAACACAAAACGTTCTCAAACTCCTATTATATGAAAATCATCTTATTGTGCGAAAATCTCATCATAAATCAATAAGCAACAGATAAACATCATTGTTCAAACTTCAACAACCAACAAAAATCAGAAATTGTAAGTTATTTTTGAGCTTTTTTGAGTTAATGTAATTTCACCTAGAAATTGTGTTTTAGGTTAGAAGTTCAAGTATTTCTAGTGTTTGCAAGCTTAAAACTAGGAATAAACGTTTCGATATTGCTATCAATGACCTTTTTTTAGATCTTTGTGGCTGAGCTTCGCCATTGACGAAGCAAAAAAGTTACAGGTCATACTGGAGATACATATCCGGTTTTGTTCAACGTTTACATGTAAAATCGGAAATGTATCTCCGATTTTAGTCTGTCTGCATTATTTTCCACATTATTTCCACTTTTCTAACATGAGACTTTTGGGTAACGTTTGTTTCGTACTTCTACTCAATTTATGACAAAAAGACCATATAGATTGAGACGCGGTAGGCTTGCACATCATGCTTTGGTTCAGAGGGAAAGAAGTCAGGCATCTTAGGCTCCTTCTACCTCTGGACAGGTTCTGGCGAATGCAACTACAGGTTCTAGTGTTCGCATTTCTCTTCCTACTTCATCTTCCTCCCACAGCAGACGAGGTTTTTCAAGTCATCCATCTCCTCCTCCATCTTCCCATAGACGCACTACTTCACCTATGAAATTTGAGGCAAGAGAGACATCACACTCCTAACCGACACCTGATGCATCCCAACCTTAGTCCTAACCACCTGATGCATCTTAGTCTCAACCAAAGACGGAACCTGAAGTGGCACCTGAAACCCAGGAAAATGAGGATGAACCTGAGGCCTAGGCAGATGAGGCGGAACTTGAGGCCCAGGCAGATGAGGTTGCACCTACAGCTCAGGTAGATGAGGCCGCACCTGTGGAACCTCAGGGTTTTGGAGGAGAGTCTTCCGATTTATCATTGTTTCCTCTATACCCGGATCATGTTGCTAGAAAAATTCGAGACAGCGAGGAAAATACACTAGTTAATTAGGGGTGTTGTGAAGAGATGTTGGATATGATGTCCCAACATCAATCAGATTGTGGTTATTACCTCTTGTTAAAAGCCTTTGTCATATTCTGGCTAAAAGGGGAAGAGTATATGCATGTCTGTCCTATGCACTGAACATTAATTGCTAGCTTCTATTGAGGAGAGAAGTTTACAATTCTCTATAGCAGGTTTTAAGGGAGAGATTATTACACCTGTGATATGTAAATTAGTTTTAGCCAAAATAAGCCAAAATGGGAGATTATTAATTGTATGATTTTATGATTGGCATTATGTTTGGTAAAACTAATATGGTTGGAACATGTTGAATAGGAAGTTGCATATGTTGTTTTATAATGATTGAAGAATATGTCGGACAACATGTCCTATGAAGAGTCATCTAACATCATGCTCTGCACATCATGAACTTTGGACTAGTTTATGATTTTAATTATGAAGGATACTCTAGGAATATTATACTATCACAGGTGGAGCTAATGTTGTGAGATAATGTTGTGAAAGAAGCCTTGTCATGCTGCTAAGAAATAGATTGCAACTAATGTTAAGAAAGACGTTCTAACATCTTTCTGAACTGATATTGAACAAGAAGTCAAAACTATTGTCATGACAGATCTGCTGTTATGCTTCTGCAATGAAGATGTCGTGACATCCTGGTGTGTGAACTGTAGGTTATACATGTTGTGTTGAACTTATTCAACATCTGGAACATCATGTCAAAACAGATGTCATATGAAGGAGCATTCGACATCACGCCTTCTGAACTAAATAATGAGATTTGGTTCTGATTTAATGATGCAGAATATTTAGAGAATATTGTGCATGATATATAGAGCATATTTACAGGCATATTAAAAGGTCTAAAAGATTCAAGGAGACTCAATCTGAAATCAAGGATAACATTTAGGAAACTAAATGTTGAAGACCTTTATTGTAGCAGAATTTTTCTGCAGTTTTATTACAGCTGACATGATGTTGCTTGAAGGCTCAAATTCAGTTGGGTATAGGTTATAAAATAAGGACTTGTAACCTAGTTTAGTTAGCTAGCCAAAAATAGAAAAGATGTAATCATTAGGGCTAAATATAGTGAACCACCCATTTTGTGGGATGGTCAACATGCTCCTCGAAACTCGTAGGTGAGAGGCAACATGTATTATTCTTGGAGGAAGTTGTGAATCAACTCTAAGGTGTGTCCTAAGTTAGAAGCAAATTGCTTTAAAACTTAGTTAGGATGTATTAGAAGTGTGTCTTCTATATTTTATTATTGTTTTACCACGATGAGTGATTGAGGGGGTGAGAGGGGTTTCTCATATCCAAGATGTTATTAGGTAGAAAGTTCATTGGGTAGTGATTACGTGAGGAGTTGTAAACATGCGAGTTTAGCTCTAAATTGATACTGCTGATAGTGGATTTTATCCCTGACTTGGAAGCCTCCAGATGTAGGTGTGTTACACCGAACTGGATAAATAATTTATTGGTGTTATTATGTTTCCTGCAATGTAATGTACCTTGCATGTATACTTATGTCAGATCAGATGTCTCGACATCTTTATAAGACATCTGAGTCTATTATACCAGAATTTCACAATCCAATTAATGAGAAGATTGTGTTAAGTTGAGATATTGTAATTGATGAAAATTTTGTATGGGATTGCAATTCTAATGATGCATTTAATAAGCCATTGAAGAGCTATGAATTCGACGAAGAAATTGATGAAGTCGACGTCGAAGAAATTACTAATATTCTAGTCGAAGTAGTTGCTGACATTCCAGACAATGTTGAAGTCCAAAAGGGTGTGGCTAGCACGAGTCGAAGACCTCAACGAACTAGAGTTCTTCCAGTAAGACTTCAGGATTATGAAGTGGATGGTGATGATGAAGTAAAACTAGATGGATAATTAGTTCATTTTGCTTTACTTGCAGGTGTTAAACCAATCAACTATAGTGAAGCTTTAAAGATTAACTAGTGGAAGTTAGCTATGGTCAAAGATTTACATTCAATCGAAAGAAACAACACATGGGAGTTAGTCTAATTGCCAAGACATACAAAACTATCAAAGTAAAGTGGGTGTTCAAGTTGAAACACTATGTTGATGGATCGATCACAAGACATAAAGCAAGATTAGTAGCTCGAGGTTTTATTCAAAGATCATGACTTGTATACTCTGAAGTATTTTCTCTAATAGCAAGATTAGAGACTGTTCAACTAGTAGTAGCATTAGTATGCAACCAAGGATGATCGATATTTCATTTAGATGTGAAATCAACATTTATAAATGGTCCTTTAGATGAATAGGTATATGTCACACAACCTCTAGGGTTTGTTATTCAGAAGGAAGCGGGTAAAGTATATTAGTTTCACAAAGCGCTTTATGGTCTCAAACAGACATCTAGGGCATGGAACAAGAAGATCGACTCATACTAAGTCGAATTGGGATTTGTCAAATGCAAATAAAGCATGGCGTCTATGTTCAATTTGTAGCACAAGATATAATAATCATATTCTTATATGTCGATGATTTTATAGTAACTAGAAATAGCTTGGAGAACTTTTCGAAGGTCAAAGAGCTGATGATGAAGGAATTTGAAATGTCAGAGATGGAAAATTGACTTATTTCATAGGCATGGAATTTCAAATGTCAGAGCAAGGTATGGTGCTACATCAAATGAAGTATATCAAAGAGATACTAAAGAGATCCAAAATGGATGATTCGAATCATACACCCTCACTTGTCAAACCAAATGTGAAGTTGGAGAAGAATTGAGAGGAAGACAAAATTGATGTATCTTTGTTCAAGAAAATTATGGGATCTCTGAGGTATGTGTGCAACAGTCAACCTGATATAGTTTTTGTAGTTGGATTAGTGAGCAGATATATGAGTAAACCAAGGGTGTCTCACATGAAGTATGCAAGAAGAATTATAGGATATTATAAACTATGGAATACTATTTTGACGAGACTCTGAAAGAAAAGAAACAACAATTATTTGTTTTTCAGATGTTGATTGGTGTGTAGATAAGGAAGATCAAAGAAGTACAATTGACTATTTCTTTTAAGTATTTGGTGCTCTAATATCACAGTGCTTGAAAAAGAAACATGCGGTGGAATTATCATTGTGTGAAGCTGAATATATAGCAGGATCATATGTTGTATGTCAAGCAATTTGGATCAGATCGGTACTTGAAGAAACGGAGGTCGAGTTGAAGAAATATCTATTTATATATTTAGGTTAGCTAATGCCCGAAATTATAAATTCCCAAAACTATCTATTTTAGATCTAAATCAAATCTATCTAAATCTTAAATCAAATTTGTGTACAACCGATACACAAGCTCTTCGACTGGGCAATAACTTCCTTCGAGCAACCTTCTTCGACTACCTCTAACCATTCGACACACACATAGTTTCGACACTAGGAATTGTAATTTAACACACCACCTAATTCATGTTGTCTAAATTATCTATATTCCTCATAGCTCTTTGTCTTCTAAATAATTTGACCTGCACTCCCTTCGTCATGACGTCTGCAATCTGATTCTCAGGTCTACAGTGTTCCAAGTTCATCTTTCTATCTGCTACCTACTCTCAAAGATAGTGTAACCTCATTTTGATGTGCTTGCTTCGACCGTGTGCTATCGGGTTCTTTGCCAGGTAGATAGTTGACATGTTTTCAATCTTCATGGTAATTGCTCCATGATCTTTACCTGTAATCTCTTCGACAAAGTTCACCACCATCTATGTTGCTTGAAAATCACAAAGAGAAGCAACTATGTATTTTGCTTCGCATGATGGTAATGCCACAACTGGTTTCTTTCTCGAACTCCAAGCAACTAGTGCACCACCTAACGTAAACACATATCCTATTGTGGATTTTTGATCCTCGACATCACTACACCAACTCGAATCTATGCACCCCATTAACTTGCATTCCTTTCCTTTATCAACTGCTGGAAATAAGGTTCCATAGTCGAGAGTTCCTTTTAGATACCTCGATATCCTCTTTGCCGCTGCTAGGTGTGATACCTTTGGCTTCTGCGTGAATCTATTTACCATACCTACACTATATGCTAAGTCTGGCCTCATGTGACAAAGGTACCTTAGTGACCCAATAAGTCTTATGTATTGGGTAAGTTTGACATCATCTTCTTCTAAATCTTTCGACAGTTGCAGTTTTACTTTTGCAGGTGTCGAAGTCGAGTTGCATCCTTCCATCTCAAATCTCTTGAGAATTTTTCCTGCATGTCTTCTTTGATGCATCATCAACTTCTACTAGTCTTGTAGAATTCGATTCCAAGGAAATATGAAATATCACCCAGATCAGACATTTCGATTTCCTTGTTAAGATCACCTTTGAAGTCTTCAATCTCCTTCTTGCAGCTACCTGTTATCAACAAGTCATCGACATAGAGACATAGTATAAGCAATTCACTATTGTTTATTTTTACATATACTCCATGTTTATTCGTGCACTTCACAAATTCATTCTCCATTAGAAAACTATCAATCTTCTTATTCCAAGCTCTTGCAGCTTGTTTCAATCAATAGGGCTTTATGAAGCCTGTACACCTTTCTCTCTTGGCCATGTTTCACAAATCCAACTGGTTGTTTAACATAAACTTCTTCGTCTAAGGGTCAATTCAAGAATGCATACTTTATATCCATCTGACATATGTGTCAATTGTTTATTTGTGTTATACCAACAACTAACCTGACTTTTTTGATTTTGGCCATAGGTGCAAAAACCTCATCAAAGTTAATTCCTTCCTTATGTAGAAATCGTTTCTCCATGAGCCTTGCTTTGTGTCGAGTTACTTCCCCTTCGGGATTCATTTTCACTTTGTATATCCACTTGGCATCAATTTCCTTATTGTCTTGAGGCAATTCGACAAGTGATCAAGTGTTGTTATCTTCGATGGACTTCACTTCTTTGTTCATTACTTTCACCCACTTTGAATCCTCCAATGCTTCAAATTCATTTACATGTTTGATATCTGCATAGAAAGCACAGTGTACAAGTTCACCTTGATTATCAATCACATCATCTGATGTAACCATAAAATCTTGCAATCTTGCATGCATGCATCTTGTTCTCTGAGGTCCGCTTGTACACGTACTTGGTTGATCTATAACTGCTAGTTCCTCTTGTCGAACTTCTCTTTTGATTTGAGTTTTTGGTTCTTTGAGTAAAATTATCACTGAATCTTTCTTAACATTTTGATTCCAACCTCATTCTTTAAGCTCATCTATGATCATGTCCCTGCTGATCATAATTTGCTTGTTTACTGGGTCAAACAACTTGTAACCTCCAACTAGAATCATTTGACTCGACTTGTCATTAAGTTTTCTTCTCATCCGATCTGGCCCATGTCTATGTGTAATAGATCTAAATACCTTCAAATAACTCAAACTAGGTTTTACAACAGACCAACATTCTTTTAGAGTAATTTGTTCTAGCTTCTTTGCTGGACATCTGTTCAAAATGTATGTTGCAGTAGACACAGCTTCACCCAAAAACTCTTTAGGTAAATTCTTGTCTTTTAACATACTTCGAACCCTATTCGTGATGGTTTGATTCATCCTTTCTGCAGTCCCAAGTTGCTGTCAATTGTAGGGTGGAACCACCTCATGCACAATCCTTTTTTTTTCATATAACTTGTCGAAGTCTTTCGACACATACTCTCCACCACCATCAGTTCTCAAAATTTTGAGCTTTCGACTACTTTTTCTTTTGACCATAGATTTAAACTTGGAAAATACCTCGATCACTTCACTTTTCTTCTTGATCAGGTAAGTCCATAATTTTCCACTTATATCATCTATGAATGTGACAAATTATTTATTACCTCCAAACGAGTATGTGACTTCGAGAATAACCTTTGACTTGATTCATGCACCCTTGCTGAAGCTATTCTTGTGTTGCTTCGCTTGTACACATTCTTTTCCCACTTCATTTGGAATGTCAATTTTTGGAAATCCTGAAATCATATTTTTTCTCTTTAAATCTCTGATGTCATTAAAGTTGAGATGGCCTACAGACGAAAGGTACTAATGCTCCATCACATTAAGTGTGATCTTCAAGGTTCTATTCTAGGACATAAGGGCCTTCAAGATTAATCTTTCATTCGCATCGATGACTCTCATAATTTCTTCTTCGATAGTCACTTTGTAATTCTTTTCGAACAACTGCCACATACTAAGCAAGTTGCTCTTCATGCATGGAATGTATAACACATTTGAAATTACTGACATTTTCCATATTTCCTCATAATCAAAACATCTCCAATACATTAAGTTGCTAGAGTATTGTCATTTGTAAATTTCACCATGTTCTTTATTGAGAGCTTTTGGTTAACAAACCATTCTTTTCTTTCAAACATGTGTGATGAGTGTCTTGAATCCAAGTACCATTGATCCTTTATTTCTACTTCATCTTTTGTTATGACCATCAACAACATCTCTTCTTCTTTATACTTTGCAGACTTTGCATCACTTTCTTGATTCTTTCGCTTCTCTGGACAATCACTTGACTTGTGACCATACTTCTAACAATTGTAACATTGTATGTGACTTTTGTCAGGTTTTCGACCACCACCTTTTCCTCTACTTCCAGTACCACCTCTTTGGCTACTTTGGTATTATGGTCTTCTTTGATTTCACACATTTTCTTCGTTTTGTTTTCCTCTACTAGTCGAATTGTTCTATCCACCTCTACCTTTATTGTCTAACCACTTTCCTTTGACTTTCTTGTCTTTTGCTGATTGAACCGGAAATGCCACATCACTCTTCGATTTGCATGCAGCTCTTTCAGCCATTATCTATTCATTAGATTCAAGCGTCCCTTGAAGCTCTTCCTTAATAAGAGTTGACATATGCTTCAATTCTTCTATGGAAACTACCACATAATAGAACTTTGGAGCCAGATATCTCAAGATCTTCGAAAAAACTGCTCTTGTTGTTAACGTCTCTCCACATGTCTTGATTTGATTCACTAGCTTTGTAAACCTAGTGATGAAATCAGATATGCTTTCATTGTCTTCCATTTGAAGCACTTCATAGATTCTTTTGTGAGTTTGTAACCTCACTTCCTTCACCATCTCAGCGCCTCCAAATGATTTCTTTAGAATCTCTCAAGCTTCTTTTGTAGATTATACATCACTAACCTTTTTGAAATTGTTTGGGCCGACACTTTAATGAATTATTAAGAGAGATTTATATTTCTTCTTCTTCTTCAATTCTTTGTATTTCCCTTCTCCAGCTTTTGAAGCTCTTTTGTCAAGTGGTTCTACTCCATATTTTACAAGATCCCAAAGATCTTGAAAATCAAATATAACCTTCATCTGTTTGCACCAATTCTCGTAGTTATCTCCTTTAAGAATTGGGATACTTGCTATAAAATTTCCATTAGCATAATTCATCGCCATCATGATCTTCTTCTCCCTCCACGACCTTTCTTGATCGTTCTTCCCTTGAATCACTCAACCAGAGCTCTGATATGTTGGAAATCCACCAAAAACCTATGATGAATTTCTACCAATCTTGTAGAACAAGATTGATATCACCACGCAATGACAATGAAAAATATAAAAGAAAGAAAGAAGAACAATAATTTTCTGAAGAGTAACTCTCTACCCACAAACTGTGGAAAACTTTATTATTCACCTTGCAACTACAAAATACTGTGAATGAATAGATTACAAAAAATAGGGGTTACTCCCTCTATTTGTAGATTTATGTTAGCTAATGCCAAAAACTAACTATTTTGGAGCTAAATCTATTCTATTTTAGATCTAAATCAAATATATATAAATCTAAAATCAAATTTGTGTGTAGTTTATTTCGATACACAAGCTCCTCGACTGAACAATAGCTTCTTTTGAGCAACCTGCTTTGACTACCTCTAACCCTTCGACACATATTTTTGACACTAAGAAATACAATTTAACAATAATGAACAATATAGTTTTAATACAAGTCATACACTTTCTTTTAATATCCAAATTAGATTAATAAAACAATTATTTTATTTTATTTTATTTTGTGATAACTAATGTAAAAAAAATTATTTAATTTGTATTAAATATAATTAATTACAAATATTTTTATAAACGAGAATAAGTTATAAATATTTTTATAAATGAAAAAAAAATTGACATTTGATACAATTATATTTATAAACAAAAAATAAGTTACAAATATTTTTATAAATAGAAAAAATCTACTGTTTATAATATATTTGTATAAACGGTTACAAATACTTTTATAAACAAAAAAAGTATGTGGTTACTACAATTATATTTATAAACTGGAATAAATTCTAAATATTTTTATAAACAGAAAAAATCATTTATTGATACAATTATATTTATTAATGGCAATTACAAATATTTTTATAAATGAAAAAGTCTATAGTTGATATAATTATATTTATAACTGAAATAAATTGTAAATATTTTTATATACGGAGAAAAAAGAAATATATCATTCTATAGAATATAGTGAGTAATGCAGTCCAAGTAAATATATTTATTCGTGACCTTTAAGTCAATCTATTTTACAATTTTCTTAAACAATCTCATCAAAATCTTGATGAAATTTTGAAATAGGCAAACAAGAATACACAAAATATGATCGAAAGGAATTGGATAAAAATTGATATTATAATAACCTTGTTTTGATGAAATTCAGAAATTCTAAATAACCTTAGAGTGTGTTTGGATAAATCAATTTGAAATTTAAGAAATTTTAAAATTTTATGGAATTCAAAATGCTTCATTTGAATTCCCTTCATTTTCTAAATTTATTGATTGGATGGAGTATTTGAATTGATTCATTTTCAAAATATAAGGACTATTTTGTAAGTTTTGAAAAATTATTAATAAACAATATACCTTTTAAATTATGGAGCAATCTCAAATTCTTTACTTTTTTATGGCATTTAAAATTTCTTAAATTTGGCTGAAATAAAATGCTTCATAAAATTTACATCATTTTAACGATTCTCCATTTTTTTATCCAAACAATTGATTTTGACCAAATTATTTTAAATTTCATCAAAAAATTACTTTCCATTATTCAAATTCTTCATCCAAACACACTCTAAGGTTAATTTAACCAACCATGTAATTCTAATATTGTCTCTAACAGTGATGACAAAATAGATGAATTAGATGAATATAAATTTGATAGATAAAAATAATCTATTAATCTATTAATTCATTAATGGTCCGCTATTTTTTTAAAAAAAAAACAATCCAATCTACTTATTAATTAATTTTTTTTATCTAATTCATCCATTAACATATTTTAAATTGATGGATATTCATCGATCTGTAAAATTAATTTTAAATATTTTAATTTTATAATAATTATTTTAACTTTTAATTTATTTTAATTTTCAGTTTTTTCAAAAACATGTCTTAAATAATTTATTCTAGTGCATAATTTTTGACAATAAATTGGCGTATTTTTAAATTTCTTGTTGCAATGCAATCCACTTGTTTTGAATGAAAGAAAAATAGAATAACCTGAACATTTTTATTTTGACGTGAGAATTAACCTGTAAATATATATTTTCAATTTTTTTAACGGTAACTTTTCTTAATCATTATTAATTAATCTGTTTTAGTGGTACAATAAGGAAACAAGTAATATACGCTTAGAGTTGAAAAATATTACATATTAAGTACACTCATTAAAAAGTTTGAAATAAATTAGTAAACAATTAATTATATTAAAATTTAAAAATGGCGTTAGCCACAACATTTACAATTTAATTGAAAAATTCAAAATTCTACAAAGATGTGGTTATTAAAAGTCTACCAAATTGTATAAACTTGTTACTATAACCACGGTAGACACACAATACTCTTAATTAATTAGGTTAAATCAATTTTTAAAATTAAATATATTGTTTTAGTCAAATAAAAATGGTTATTGTTGGTCAAAATTTAGAAATTTTAACCATGATTCAGGTGTGTATTTTAAAATGGAAAATATTATTAATAAGAAAAAGTAAAAACAACAAATAAAAGAATAAATCCCAACAATTTCTTATCACAACCACCTCCATGATGTCTATTAAAAAGAAAATTTAATTTGTAATAAATTAAAAATTATCTACTAAATTATTAATGCATCCATGTCTTTCTTATTCAAAATTATAGCATTACTCTTTTAAAATACATAAAAGTAGTTCATATTTTCAATTTCGTAATCTTTTACGGAAATAAAAATTCTTAAATATAAATTTTAACCAAAATCTATGCTAGATTAATAAAATCTGATCAATAAAATCACATCAGTAACAACACAACACCAACAAAATAATGAATATGTATAATTATAAATTAATATAATAAATTTAAAATATATAATTAAAATGATCAATTGGATATTCAAAATATGTTGGATGGATTGATCCATATACATAAATGAATGGATTGAATTCAATCAATTAACTAACTTTTTATGTAATTGATAGATTTGATGAATTTTTTAATAGAAGGATTGGATGAATTTTGACTTAATGGATTTAATTGACACACCTAATCTCTAATTCCTAAAAATTATTCCTCTTTCCCTAATGCTTAGTTTAGCCTAAATAATAAATAAAATTGGACTTTAAGAGCATCGACCCGAAAAATAAAAGTTGTCACAAAACTAACTAATTTATTTTCATTAAGTCTTAAATTAAAACAAATCATTCGACCCTTCTGCACTCCGAATTAACTTCTTACTACAACATGAAACTTGTAGCTTATTCTTTAATCTTTCCAAAGCATATTAGAATTCCTGAAACAACATCTCGTGCTTAAGTTATGACCTCTACAGGGAGAAGATATCAAACTATAGTTTATTCCGAAAATAAGCAACAAAAATAAAATCAAAGCAAATTTAAACTTAACTTCAAAAACATATTAAAAGCAATAAAAATAATACAAGAAGTCATAGAATTATCTTAACGCAAAGTAAAATATGGTGTATTAAAAGACATTGATCATCTTCATCTCACCTCAAAGTTTCCCTCATCAGTCATCATCGTGCTTGCTGCATATTATGGATGCTTCAAGTTATGAGTCAATCTTCTTCCTCGGTTCACCATTCCTTAAGTATTTTTTATAAGATGTTCGGAACATTATTTATTGTTTCCACAGATGATGTCAATGTTCCTTATGGTAAATAAGCTTCTTCTCAAAATGACTTGGTATTATCTACTTGGAAGAGATAAACTTGATTTATCTTTAAGGTGATGACAATACGTGTGTTGGTAGAGAAACTCGCACACACTCCGACATCCAAGTCAGTGATCGTCTTAGATCAGAGATATAAGTTTATAAAGTGATTTTATGTGTACCTCATTTGACATTATGCAACCCCTCATTATAGGAATTCTCCTAGAGTTTCTCACCTTTCGATCTTTATTTTTGACATTTTTTTCGCCAAGATATAAATCATTTTGTTATCTAACATTCTTTTTTTCCTCCCTTGTTGAAATTAGACTCTTTTTTAAATGCAAATCCAAACTCGTTTATTCGGCCCCGAACCTTCTATTCAATAATGAATATATTTATTTCTTAATCTCACGTCATCTGAAGCACAAATATCTTTATTCTAGACTCTTTTGATTTTTGGATCATTATTTTTCATCGAACCATCATTTAAAATTGAAATCAAATATGATCTTTATTTGTCAGCCTATCTTCTGAGATTTGATAATGTATGAACACTTAGCATCAATATATTTCTATATTGTTTATAATGTATTAGTGTAATAAATACTTTTAATTAAAAACAATCTTAAAAATTTAATACTCTAAAATAGAGAAAAGAAAATAGAAAGACACGTTGTAATACTTTTAATTCAAAACAATCTTAAAAAATTAATACTCTAAAATAGAGAAAAGAAAATAGAAAGACACGTTGTATATATTTATTAAGGGTGTGTTTAGAAATGCATTACTTACTTGCCTATAGAATAATGCATATTACTTTCTGAAAATTTATCTTGCCACCCCGATTTTCTACATGTCATCCACATGTTTCATTATTCTCAAAATATCTCTTTTACTGTTTACTCTAATCTTTTAATTTAGGTGAGTTGTATTAAATGATGTGTCTCTAAAGCTTCTCTCTCCTCACAACAAACTCTTCCATCGTTCTTTACCCTTCATCTCCCTAATATCTAAATTTCTTGTTTCAATCATGTAACTAAGATTTTTGATGGTGTGATGAGGTCTCTCCTCTGCACCACCTTTTAACCCTTGGACTGTTCGTTGTGATTGCTTCGGTGTTTTTTGGTGACGGTTGGTCTTCTGAGATTGGCTGGTTTGGTTCTTTTCTACTCCGGCTTGGTTCCGATGACCTTATCTCCAGGAGGATGGTTGACGGCTTTGACGATTGTGGAAACTCCTTCTCCAATGAGTCTTTAGCAGATTTGTGTTTTTTAGCGCTGAGTTGGTATCCTAAACTTTTGATTCTCTGATGGTTTCAGATCTGTTGAGATCTGCAGGTTTCAAATTTTTACGTTTGTCTCTCCGTACTGGCACTTACCTTTTATCTGCATCAGTCTTAGGAATTTATGCCAGATTGATTTCATATTCGTGTCATTCAATTTGATACGAGATTGATTTCAGATTTTTGGTTCGCGGTGTTTTTGCATCCTCCCGGAGATTTGGGGTTTTTTTATTTTCCTCAATCCTACGTGATTGAACATGACATATTGGCTAGAAATAGCCTTAATCTTGTTGTTGTTATTGCAGTGAATTGTTGGTTTATGATTTTGTTACTGTGTTGATGGTTGATTTCATTATCTATCTTCTAATATCTGAGTCTTTGTTCAAGCAATATTCACTCCTTTTTTTTTTTGCAATTCGATTTCGATCCCCTACGTGGGTTCGCTGGATTGTGCAAGTGTTGTGAGATTGTTTGTTTTGAATTCAGATTTTGTTTCCTTCTATCTTTTAATGGTTGTTTATTTTCACCCTTTGGGTTGTTGTGTATTTTCTGTTGCACTGGGTTTTGGTTCATGTCTCCTCAGTGGTTGTACTTCTCTTTGTATTTTAATCTATATTTGCTTATTAAAAAATAATTTGTTTTGTAGCTTTTGTGAAAAAATATTTACTGTTGGTCAAAATCATAAAAAACGAAATTTTCGGTACTCAAAGCAAATTTTCAGTACCTATTTTTGTCGCATACTGGAAATTATGTTGATTTTACAAATTTCCGGTACTCATTTATCAGAATTTTTGAAATTTTCGGTTGCAATTTACCCGAAATTTAAAAAATTTGGTAAATTTTACAAAATTCATTACACGTACCAGAAATTTGCAAATTTTCGATAGAAAATCTTTATCGAAAATTTCAAATTTCTGGTGTACCCGGAAATTTCTGTTATACTTGAAATTCCCAGTATGGCTACAGATGAAGTTTTATATCGTTGCGGTCTAGAATCGGCAGTTTCAGTTTCTTCTACGAATTCATGTACTGATCTTACGTAGTACTTCATCACAGATACGATATGTTTACTTGAAATTTACACAATTTTTATTTATTTTTGTTTATAAATTGTTGAAGTTTTCTAATTATATGTTATTGTAATTGTGAGATTTTTGAATTACGAGATAAAGTTCTAGAAAGGTAATAGTCAACTGGAAAAAATTATGGTATTATTGTTGTTACAATCCGGTCCGATTCTATTAATGGACTGTGAGGGATGAAGGATAAATTGATTATGGATTTTGACAGGGGAGGAAATTACAACCACAAAAAATGAATTTGCGAAACCATCAACACGCAGACTTGTTTTCTAAGTTGTTCTATGACACTGTCTTTGTTGTTAGGAACATGTTACAAGTAAAACACTTAGGTGTCCAGTGTAAGGAGAAATAGATGTCGATTCTTGATATGTGTTACCTTATTGCTTCTAGATATAGTGTTGTATTTGTTTTCCTTTCTATGAGACTTAACATAACATTTTTCTCACTTCTCATATCTCCACCATCGTACAAGAGTCGTCATACAATCATTGTTGTTAGTTTTGTCGACGATAATCATTGGGTTCATATAAAATTTAAACTCGATTGTCCATTACCTCCCGTCACTAAACATTGGAGGGAGAATTGTTCTAATGATGTAAAAGGATAAAAATCAGCATATGCGGGTCGTTTCAGACATTAGGAAGAATTATATAGGAAGTGATTGTAGTTTTTTTGTAATGCATCTATGTATGACATTTATTCTATTTATATTTTAAATCGGTTTATTATTTCACATTGTATTTTATTCAAGTAAAGGTAAAAAAAATTAACTTCCAGTATTATCGAAAATTTGAAATTTCGGTATTTTCATACACCGAAAATTTTAAATTTCCGTTATTTTTCATACACCGAAAATTTCAAATTTCTGATAACTAATGCAACACACCGAAAATTTAAAATATCCGATGCCAAAAATTTTAAATTTCCATTGTGTTGCATCAGACACGGTAAAAAGTTAGAAATTTAACGAAATTTTCATTATTTACATGAAGTTCTGGGTGCGGAATCAAAAATTTTAAAAAATCCGATATATTATAAAAATACCATACTTAAGAGGTGACATGTATAAAATTGGAGGTGGAAAGATAATTTCTCTTACTTTCTTGATCCATCTTTATTCTTATCTGCAGTGTTTTAAAAACCGGACCGGACTGGCCGGTCGGACCGGTCGAACCGGGAACCGGCCAGGTAACCGACCTGGTTCAATAGTTGGATCGGGAATGTCGTTGAACCGGTAAGAACCGACAAGAACCGGTGAAAACCGGAAAAACCGGCGGTTTTCTAAAACCGGTGGTTCAACTGTATTTTTTAATTTTTTAAATTTTTTAAAAAATATGCAATTTAAAATTTTTATTTATTTGTATTATTTTATTAAAATATTATATTTAAATAAAAAATAAAATTAATTAATTATATTATTGACAAAGAAAATGTTGTTGATGCGGTTGATTTTGTAGATAATTTTGATATTGAAGAAGGATATCTTAATATTAAAATAATCTTTACTCCTTGAAACTAAATAGTAGATAATAAAATTATTTTGTTATAAATTATTCAATTATACTATGTTGCAATTATACTTTGTAATTTTGTACTATTTTATTATATATGATACTTATATTTAAAATTTAAATTTAAATTATCAAATTGTAAATTTATTTATAATATAATATTTTTAAAATATTTAAAATATTTAAAATTTAAATTTAAATTATCAAATTGTGAATTTATTTATGAAATGATATTTAAAAAAAAAATTAATTCTAATTATATTTTGTAGAGATTAAGTCATATTTTATACCTATATCGTTTTGTTATAAAGGCCGGTTTAATCAACTGAGTTATCCGGTTTAATCCGGTTTAGTCATGCGGTTCGACCAGTGACCCAATGGTTCAACCAATAAACCAGTGACCCAGTACCTTCACCGGTTTGATCTCCGGTCCGGTTTTTAAAACACTGCTTATTTGGTTAGAAAAACATGTAGGCTGTGTTTGTTTGTTGAGAAAGAGAAGCGAGAGAAATTGGAAAGAGAGAGGATGAACAGAAGTGTCTTTTTAATGTTGTTTGATGAGAAGAGAAATGCTAAAGAGAGATTAATAAAAAGCTGGATCTCTCCACTTATGCGAAGAAATGAGAAAAAACATTATGATTTTGATTCTATTCCTAATATAACCTTACTAATAACTAATATATGAATAATAAAGTGTCATTTTATTTTTGTTAAGTTTATCTGATTCTATTCCTAATATAACCTTACTATCACTTTATCTGATTCTGACTAAGTTTTAAAATTTTATCACTTTATGAAAATATTGTCATAATTTAATCTTTATAAAATTAATAAAGTTAATAAAATCAAGTAATCGTACCAAAAAACTTATGTTGTTATTCTTAATTTAAGATTAGTAATTAATTAATTTGACTAAAATATTTTAATTATTTATTAAACGAGAAAATTAAATTTTTATATAGAAATAATTAATTTAATTTATGAAATCAAACAAAAATAAAAAAATAAAAAATTTATATATAAAATTAAATTATTATAATAACAAAATTACATGATTATAAAATATAAGGACATTCAAAATCAAATACACTTTTTTCTCTTCTATTATTTTTTTCTTCTCTTGTTTCAATCAATAAATCGAATTTACTATTTTTCTCATTTATTTCTCTTTTTAAACACTCTTTCTCACCTCTTTCACTCTTCTTATTTTCTTACAACCAAACACACCCCTAAGCTCCACCATTTTTTCTCTCTAGTTTGTCGTTTTCTCTTCCGTACAAATAAGCGACACCTTTTCTTTTCTTATCTAATCTTTTCTTTTCTTTTCTTTTCTCTACGAATCTTATGTACCTAACAACAAGTACACCAAGTGGTGGACCTTTTATGACTTATCTATACAAGAAAAAGTGTTGAAATAATGTATTTTAAAAAATAGGATATCCTTTTTCTCTTGTAAAAACTAAAAGAGAAGAAGAAGAAAAAAAAACTAACAACTCATTAATCATATGATCTTCCAATATTTAGAAAATTATTATAAAATATCTTAAACAAAAGAAGAAAAAGTACATAATCTTGAAGACAATATCTTAGCACATAAACAGACATCGTGTCACATGGATATGCTTTAAAAATATGATATCCATATCATAAACATAAAGTGGCATTAAAGTGGTTAATACATGTGTTTGGCCAAGTGGTACAAAAATTAAAATGCATCTTAATACTAAATAGTAAACAAAATAGATTATTAACTTATATGAAAAAACTCGTGTGACCAAAAAGGTAATAAAGTTGAAGATTACACAGAATGATAAGATTGAGATCATATAAATCAATAAAAGAAAGGATAAAAATGATTTGTTACAGCACTAAATCTTATCACTAGAATATTATTAAAGGTAATGATAACTCAAGTTGAGCAAGTTAATATTGGTAGCCATATATATATATATATATATATGCATGTGTTATCACTCATAAAAATTAACAAAAAGAATGAGAATTGTGGTGAGTGTTTACTTTATACTATGTTTTGCCTCTTCCATTTTCATTGTAATGGCTTTGCTACAAGGAACACATCATATGTTTGGAAGTGATGAATACCATGTTCGCGTGATTAATGGATTCACTGATAACTCTTCTGTTCCTTTAGTTATTTGGTGTTCATCTGAGGAAATGGATCTTGGTGGTCGTGCTTTGCAACAACATGATGAGTTTAGCTGGATTATGAGGCCCAATTTTTGGAGTAGCAACTATATGAAGTGTACAATGAAATGGGATAGCACAAGGAAGAGTTTTGATGCATTTGAGGCTTCTAGAGACACACAACGCTGTGGATTACATAGGTTGTGTTCTTGGAGGGTTACACAAGATGGGTTTTATTTTAGTAATGATGAAGTGAATTGGAGAAAAGATTTCATATGGTGAGTCAGAGTGTATGTATGTGTGATATGAGATGCCAAGGTTTTGTTCTAGCTTGGATTCACCAAACCATGCATGTAGACTAGCTTTAACAATATGTTTTGAGATGTGAGGATTTAGTTTTGCATAATTATAAGAGAGTCTGCTTTGTATGATCATAAAACCTATTATGTGTTGAATCATAAATAATACTCCCTCCGTTCTTTTTTAAGTGTCGTTTTAGAAGAATATTTTTGTTTATATTTAAGTGTTGTTTTATAATTTAATGTCATAACTTATCAATTATACCCTTACTTTCTCAATAAATGAGAGAGAGTGTAGGAGTGAATTTATTAGGAAAGAGAAAATAGATGAGGGTATAATAGAAAAATTAACTCTAACATACCACTATCTTGGTTGAAGAGCTTTATGCTAAAATGACACTTAAAAAGGGACGGAGGGAGTATAATCTAAGATGTTTTACGCTAAACAACCTAGTTCGATGCTTATTAGATAAATGTTTTTGTGTAGGTGATTATATATGAGTGATTATTATCATTAAATAAATTAAGGAAAATGTTTGGCTTTGTGGGAGTGATAAAAGTTCAGGCAAGGGAAGCGTTTGGCTTTGTGGGAGTGATAAAAGTCCAGGGTCCGACAGTTTTAATTTGGGATTCTTTAAAAATTGTTGGAAAATCTTTAAAGAGGATGCGTATGTTTTTTGGAGGGAGTTACATGCCAATACTAAATTCTCCCAGACAATTATTTAAGGATGTCAATTTGTATTTATTAGTGGAGATCTTCGCGGAGATTCTCTATTTGGGACTCTAAAGGTGAAGAATATTCTCCAGTGAAGACGGGGATGTGGAATAGAGTTCTCCAAAGACACTTTATAGCGTTCCATAGAGTCTTCATCTCTCACTAAACTTCTATAATATCGTTAATTCATATATAATTTAAAATTTTTATGTAAGTTTATATATTATTTCAAATAACTTGTTCTATAAATAAATTTAAAACACATATAATATTAGTAAAAGAGGAGATCTAAATGACAATATTTTTTTTAAGTTTGAAAATTTTGTGTTCATGAATCATAAGATTAAATATTGTTAAAACAATATATTTATCGTAGATGATTAGTTTATTAATTTTTTGTAGTTAGTTTTTGAATTTTTTCTATTAATTTAATTAAAAATAATAAATAAAAATTTATGGCTATAGATATTCGCAGAAATCGTGGGGATCTGCGGAGATCCGTGGGATAAGAAAATCCCTCAGTAGCGGGGACTCAATACAGGGATGGAGAGTAAATTCAAGGACGAGGATTGAGATGAGAATGTATCCTCCGCCCCACCCCGCCCCCATTGACATCTCTACAATTATTGAATATTTCATCACTTTGATACTTAAGTCATATAAGCATGAAGAAGTGGCGGGTTTTAGACATATTTGACTCATAAGTTCATTGCTCAAAATTGTTTCCAAGATGTTAACTTCTAGATGGAAGAAAATTATGGGATCTTTGATTTCCTCAAATCAATCATCATTCATACCTAACAGGTATATCCTAAATAAAGTTTTATCTATTACCGTTGTTGTTTGATCGATCACCATTTTTACTATGTTTTTGTCACTCATACAACAATAATTTAAGTAATTTGCAGCACTTTATTTCGTATTTTGTTACCGTTTGAGTCAATTTAATTTATTTCCGCGTTTTATTATTTTAAGTTTTATTTCAAGTTTTCCATATTTTATGCTTTGGTTGGTTGTTTTTTATTGTCTTCAGGTCCAATTAAAAGATCCAAAGACTCGGTGCGAAAAAGTGGAGAAATTCGAAATTTCGAGAAAGAATTGGTCATGTTACAGAAGACCTACTACAACCACCCGTGTTACCTGACACGGGTCGTAGTAAGAAAGGATCTTAGACAAGAGTGCAAGGAAGCCAAGATGCCTATGGAGAAACACAGGTGCCCATATCACCTGACACGGGCCGTATCACAAGGGCTGAGACGTTAAGAGAAAAATGGGAAAGTCAGAGGTGCAACATGGGTCGTGTCACAAGGTTTGGGACATTAAAATAAAAGTGGAAAATTCAGAGGTGCAACACGACCACCTGTGTTACCTTACATGGGCAGTGTCAGGCAGTGACGATGATTCTTTTGCTTTTCTGATTTTTGCCTAAGTAATGGCATGCGAGGGTGTTTTAGGTATTTTCAACTGGATTGAGTGGATCACTTGTGTCTGAAGAGTTTTTACTATAAGAGAGGGTTTTCACGATAAAGGAATAGACTTGTTGGTCGTAGGAAGAATTACATGATTGAAGATTGAAGCATATGAGGGCCTCTTTGTTTTGGCTTTTTTTTAAAATGATTTTTATAGTGTAATATTATTTTGTGAAAAAAAATTTCAAAGAAACTTTTTATAAAAGCCCCAAATAAAAAATTTGTTTGAATAGTTATTCTTAAAATGTTATTTTAGATGACTCATCATTTTAGCGGAAAAAAATTTGACATCAAAATTTTTTTAAAAAAAAATCACTTAATTTTGAAGATATTTTAAATAGCTTTTTAAAAAAATCATTTTCTAAATACAACTTTTTGAAAAAATTGTGATTTTGACTATGTTATGATCTTCAATAATGTATGTTTATGTTATAGAATGTCAAAATTAGTCTCACAATTTTGAAAAAACAACTATAAAAAAACTTGTAATATTTTTAAAACGGTTTCATAAAATCCATTTTTAAAAATACTAAGAAAAATCTATTTTTTTTAAATTGAAACAAACTGGCTCTCAATGTTATGTTATTGTAATTAATTTGAACAATATGAGTAACTACCCCCACCCCCAATATTTTTAAAACGGTTTCATAAAATCCATTTTTAAAAATACTAAGAAAAATCCTTTTTTTTTTTAAATTGAAACAAACTGGCTCTCAATGTTATGTTAGTAATATTTTTTTTTTCATATTTAGTTTATTCGTACAATGTTTCTAATGCTTTCTCGGTTGGACCAAGAGGGAATGAATTACGGTTAACAGTTAGGTTGGACCGTCGTTGTTAAGGATTTTTCACCAAGACTTTGGGGAAAATAATATAAAGATCTGGTGATTGAGTATTTAGAACTTGTTGAAGAAATAAGGATTCAAGGTTGTTACAGGGGAAATCATACACTTTACCCTAGCATTTCATCATATTTGTCAAAAACCCAATTTAATATTCTATTTATTTTTACTCATTGTTAATTGATAATTTCCAAAAATAACCCCAATTGAGTTTTTGTTTAATTAAACCACGAATTGAACTTGATACTTATATGCATTCCATGATACCGACATTCGAGGAATTTCTCTATTATCACTACAAAAAGCAAAATAGTACACTTGCTATAACTCTGATCATTGTTCCTTTGATTGGTTGTTTTAGGCAAAATAACATGGACAACAAGATGTATACTGTGAAGAGGTGTCATGTGGCACAACATGTTACAACTTGTGTGCCAAGGTTTGTAGGCCAAGGTTTGTGAGTAAATATGTGCGTTTTCAAGGAGATTTGTTGTTGTATCTTTTAGCAGTATGGTATATAGTAAATTTTGTTAAAAATATTTAGTAAGAAAAAATCAAATTAAATAATACTTAATTTACAAAATAATTAAATGTCATCAAATATCTTTGTGGAAAGTAAATTAAATCAGCATCAAAATCAGACCTGATTGTTTTCAAATCAGTAGACCATTGGAGAAAAGTGCAACAAATGATTTGCTAGTTAAGAAGACTCATTTTTAACTTTGAAGACACGAAGCAAAAGTTGAATATCTAGTGTGTTAGAGTTTGTTCTTTGAGTCTTTATTTATGTTGATAATTGTACACCACTATATAGCCTAAGTTCCAAATCGAATGCATAAAGATTGATGTGTTAGTTGAATTGTAATTCAACAATCATTGATATTTTTTTATATATTGGTCACTAAGGTTAGTGATTGAGAGAAAGTGAAAAGGGTTCTCATATTTAGGAGGAGTCATAAATAGAGAGTCACATGTAGTATTATGAAGGTAAGCATTGAACATTAGTTGTTCATCTAAGACTATTTGTACTAATACTATTGAGAGTGTATTTCTTTTCTTGGATTGGAAGCCCCCCAAATGTAGGTGGCGTTGCACCAAAATCGATTAACAATCCTTTGTGTTCTATATTGATTTATGATTTAATTCATGTAATATGTTATAAGAAAGTTGTACACATTGTCTTAGACAATGTATCCAACATTTTTCATGCGAAGAATAAAATTTCAATTGGCATTAGAGCAGACATAATATTCTATTTGGGTGAGCTCTAGGGTAAGTATTTATGTTCAAATTGACAATAATAAGGAAGGAGGATGAGTTAACAGACCACCTGTCTTGGATGACACCAACTATGATTATTGGAATGCTATAGTATTTTCTTTCTTTAAATCCATGGACAACAGAACATGGAAGGCTACAAGAACTGCTCGACATATATACCCTTAATACATAGGCTACAAGAGTTCTTGAAGATGTAATTAATATGGAAGATATTGCCATATAAATCCCTACTTATATAAACTAGGTGGATATCCTCAAGCCTATAGTTAACCAAGGCTCATCAGAAAAACAAGTGAGAACATTTAAGTAAGGAAAGTGTGGAGACCCAAAAAAAATGACCACAAGTCTCATTGCTCATTCATCTTTTAGAGTTTCCTCAAGAGAAGATTGGTATTTTGATAGAAGATGCTCCAGGAACATGACTGGAGAAAAGAAATATCTAGAAGAGTTAAAACCCTGCTCCAATAATTAATTACTTTTGGTGATGTAACTAGAGGAAAAATCAAGGGTATATGCAAATTGATATATCTAGGTTCCCCCTCCCTTGATGATATGCAACTGATAGAAAGACTAATTGCTAACTTAATCAGTATCAGTCAACAATGTGATTAAGGTAGGAGTGTGAACTTCGACATCAAGAAATTCTCACCTCACAGATGAACTAAGTAGACAGACATAGAAAGCTCAGAATCTGATCTCCACAGTTTAGAATGTACTCCTGTGACGATCCAATGGTTCAAATATGTGTTAGCTCTGATCTCGTGGGACTGATTTATGTTGAAATGGGGCTGCAGAATTTTGACTCTTTTCTCTACTTTTCCTTTTCTATTTTTCACATAATGAATAATTGAACTAATTCTCTTAATTGAATAATAACAAAGATTTACACATACATGAACTATTAATAAGATCTTTTGTCAATGTGTCATTCTCTTTACTTCAATATATTAAAATGAAATTTTGATATTTTGTATTAGGAAATGACTTACGTTTGGAAAGACCGAAGATCCTATGAAAGAACTATCGAAGCAAATTTATTTTTTAATAATTACAACTAAAATATTACATTAATAATATTTGAATTTTAAAAAAAACTATGCTTTTTAAAATGAAAAATTATTTATTAAATTATCATACTTAATTTTGTTTAATATTTATTTTTCATTGATAATAAAAAAAATTAATCTTATTGAGACATAACTAAAATTAAATTAATTTTAATTTCGATACAATTAATTAAAAATAAATATAATTTTAATTATTATTTAAAACTTATTATATTGTTAGATCATAGTTTTTTATTAGAATTGGATCATAGTTTTCAATGATACTTGCGATATCAAATTTTTGTATTAATTAATTATTATTTAAACTTAGATATAAAATAAAAAACATTAAAAAAATTTATTAAAAAAATAAAACAAATTTTATAATACAAAAAAGTCAAAGATATAATTAAAACTTAGATATGATGAAAGTTCAAATAGTAATAAATTAATAAAAATAATTTGATATTATAGATATCACTAAAAACTATGATCTAATTCTAATAAAAACAACAATGTAATAGGAATTTTTATATAATACTTAAAAATATATTATTTTTTAATTAATTATTAAAATTAAAATTAATAAAATTTTAATTATGTCTCAATAAGATGAATCTATTATTTTTACAATCATGTAAAATAAATATTAAGCAAAATTAATTATAATAATTTAACAAATAATTTTTTATTTTATGAAGCATAACTTTTCTGATTTGCCGTGGCCTCTGGACTTGTTCAGAATCTCCTTCTGGTTCTGGAACATTATCTTCTTATGAACTTTCTTCAGAAGTTCGACTACCACAAAAAATCCACCTTTGTTAGCTTCTAGACCTCATCCAGAACCACAACCTTTAGAAGAAACACCTTCAAAACCATGATCATCTTCAAAAGCTTTGTCCTCCAGAGCCTACATCTTCAGATTTTTCCCTTCTAGAGTCATCTTCAGTATTCTTCTTATTCTGACTCAACTTCAGAATCAGAGTTGACTTCGAATTCCGATTCATCTTCAGAGTCTCCATAATCATCTTTTGATTTTGACTCATATTCAAACACTCATTTAGAATAAAAAACATCAATTACATAGGTTCCTCATTAGATTCATAAGCCAACAATAGCACAGGTTCATCATGTGAATATCCTCTAGATATTTTTGCTTCTTATTTGTTTGACCATGAATCTTTAACAAAGTGGCTAAACATATTCAACAGTAACACTGAATCATTCTCTTAAGAGTAGAAGGCTTCTAACTTTTGGGAACTACCACGTCTTTTTTTATTCTAGTCGTTCTTGACAAAAGAAGCTTTCAGAGTCTGTCAACCTCTCTTTCAGAAGTTCTCTCAATCAGACGCAACTCTTGCGCCTCTAGTCTACTTTATAGCTCTTCAACTCTTATGGTGTCCAAATCTTTAGAATGTTTAATTGCTACAAGAATGTAATCAAATTGTGGAGTGAGAGACCTCAATATCTTCTCAATTATTACTTGTTCATAAATGGTTTCTCCACACGATTTCAACTCATTTGTGATCAAAATCACTTTAGAGATATAATATGGCACCTTCTCATTGTTCTTCATGTTGAGATTTTGATACTGCTTACGTAGAGATTCAAGCTTCACCTTGTTCACGTACGCATCATTGTCGTATCATTGTGTCAGTATATCCCACGTAGTCTTCATCATCGTCGAATCATCAATTTTCTCAAACACATTCACATCCACACATTGATGGATGTAGAACCACGCATATTGGTCGTTCTTCCTCATATCTCTCTGTGTAGTCCTCTGTTCCTCTGTCGTATCCACTGCAACTGGAACATAACCTTCAGTGACAATACCAAACACATCTTAAGCACCAAACAACACACACATTTGAATCTTCAACTGATTACAATTCTTTCCACCAAACACCGGAAGTTTAGTATTCAAACTGCTTTTGTCGCTCAACTTCGTTTATATGCACTAAAACCACGCATATCTCAAATATCACCAAACACTCGTGTTTCTCGACCCCGCAAAATCAAGAAATACAATTCTGCTACGATTTCGCTCGTGAATTCAACGCGAATTCAAAATTCAATGAAATCAACTAGATGCGCCTCACGTACACTTGTGTTTCCATGTGAATCTAACCGAAACTCTACATACCAATTGTTGGTGCACAAAGGTTGAATATGAAGGATGAAAAGGAGAGAGAGAGAGAGAGAGAGAGAGAGAGAGAGGGGGAAATGATTGTAGACGAAGATTACTCTCGTTCATGTATTGCATTCTTGTAGTGGCGAAAATCGGAGATCAAAATAAAATCCTAAGTATATATGCAATACAAGAAGTAAAACTAAAAACAATGCAATAAAGAGATCGAAAGTACTGAGATTGGTTACAAAGGAAAGATGTTAGCACTCAATACATTTGCGGTATTCCGCAAGAACCTCTTATTATATTTGTGTTGTGACTAAGACTGCCTGTTTGAAAATATATTAGGGAGATGAAAGAGATTCGATGGGATAATTAAAACTATGTACAAGAAAATTATTTTTGATATTTTTTTATTAATTAAACTAATTAAATAAAATACAATTTTTTAATAACTTTTAACAAACAAGATTAACCAACTAAAAATCAAAATAATCTTAAAAGACTAATTAAATAGTAAAATCTAATAAAATTAAATGAACATGTTTCTTCGGATTTTTTCTAAATTCTTTTTATAATAATAAAATAACAAAAAAGCATAAATAGTATGAGATAAATAAATAAATAGAAAGCTAAAGAAATATAAGACCATGAATAGAAAGATGAAAATAATCTCACTTCTTCACTTATCTCTCTCACTATAACAACAACAACAACCACTATGGCTCTTTCAAATGACAATTTCATACTCTCTCAAATAACCAACACAAACATATCATGATTTCATAAAATGTAATCAAAAGAGTAACATACCAGAGCTGCCAGATGTTGATAATTTATTGAAGTGGCGGAAAGCTGAAGGAAAATTATTGTGGTTTTATATTGGGACTAAAAAATAGGTGCTGGTTGTATGAGTTGGTTGATAAAGGGTAAAGTTTGGAAGAACTTGTTAATTTTTGCAGAATTTTTTATTTCTTATTTTTTTCCCCTTTTTGTGTTTTGAGATATCTATTATATAGTGCTGAAACTGGAATTTTGAGAGGGAAATTTTGTTGAATTTGAACAAATATGTTAATCTCTTGTAATGCTTTTTGGATGCAGTTTATGTGTATTCATTTTCGTGCAAATATTGGCACCTTATGAGACTGTTTTATTTTTGCAGGTTTGGACTATTATGCAGTCTGGTTTTGTTGTGTTGTGGACAGAAAAAAAAAAGGAATCAAACTGCAATGTTATTGTTAATTAGTGCACACAATGAACTTGCTAATAATAACTAGATGTTGGATTTATGAAGCTGTTTTCATTAGGTGCCGTGTAGTTTAGACATTTTTTTGTTAATGGAAAACAAATCGATAGTGATATGAAATGAAATAAAAGTTGATGGATTTGATGTATGGTGAAATATAAATATTAGTTAATGTAGGTTATAATAGTTGAAAAGGTATGATAATGTAGCGAAAGTGTAATGGTAAGATGTGAAAGTGTTTTTGAAAAAAATATGTTGCTCATTTTCTACATCATATTAATTTAGACAACTATGCACTTCAATTTAGTTTAATTGGCCGAGGAAAACAAATGGAAGCAGTAATCAATTTCAAAAAAGAAATAAAAATGTATCAAGTGTGCAATGTATAAGAAAATGTGTGATTAAATTTTTTTAAGGAAAGACTCCTAACCCAGCCGTGCGTCTGCTAGGGTTTGTAAATGGGACGCGCCTTTTGATCGTGTGAAATTAAACTATTGAACCGCAATAAAATTGAAAAAGTATGTGTTATAATAGAAGAAATAATATAAAAAGAAAGCATATTTAGAAGAATAATGGTAGTGTCATATTTAGAATAAATTGGTATTATAAAAATATTAACAAAGTGAAATATTATAATTTTTATATAGTAAAGAGAGAATAGTAAATGTAGTAATAAAAGATGAGTTATAAAAGAATTGTGTAATTATTTACATTAAATAGTATGAATAATAATAATTCAAGAGAGTATTGAAAGTTATAGGGATGAACATAAGGAGTAAAGTAGGCTTGAGGGGAGGTGTGTGTAGTAGAAGTTAGGCCCATGGGCCACTAATCCAGCAAGGGTTTGGGTCTGTATTTCACCAGCGTAAAGTAATGGAGGAGTGGTCTTCTATGCTGACGTAAAGAGGTATTCACGACCGTGAGGCTAGGGCAAAAGGCGCAGACGATGGATTGTGTGGACGGTAGGAGTAGAGCACGGAGGTAAGGTTATCGGAGTTATGGAATTGCATGTTATAGTTCTGATATTGTCGCTACTAAAGAGTCTGTTTCGTTGTTTCTTTGATTGTAATAGGCCGCGATTGAGTGTCAATTCTCCGGATTACGAATGGCAACTCGCGATTGCGTTGTTGGAGTCGAAGTTGGAGAACCGTAGGTTGGAGTCGCAATGGGAGAGAAGAAGGAAATCGGCCATTGCGAAGAGGTGCATCCTCTATCTATCCGAGTAGATTTATGCATCTCTAAACTTTAATGGTCCTATTTTAGTTATGTAGGATGGCTATTTTCATATGATCCGCTCGAGACCTCGTCAAATGAAGGTTTTATTTATACTTACCTTCCAAGTTCCAACTTCATTGCTTGTTTTGAGAGAAAGGTTTACTATAAGCAAATATCGTAAGCAAAAGGCTATGTAAACCATTTTCTCAGTTTTGCTTACAAGGATTTATGTATCTATTTATTTTTATTACTTTTACCATTAACATTTGGTTGTTTCTAGGAATATCTATGATGCATAGACTGTAAGACCCATGTAATGTGGTTGATAGAAATAAGTGATATTTCCCTCGGCAAAGAGTAATGTTGCAGTAAGTAATCTGATTTGACACAATTTATTTTGCGAATATGAGCTGTGTTTTTTGTCTATAATCTGCTGTGATCTGATTTTTCCTGTTTTAACCGGTTGTCCATAATGTTGCAGATACTTCTTCGACGTGTTATACAGACCGGGTGTCCAATTGGAGTAGCTCTAACAGATTTGTTCGACATTCACGGAGTTGTTTTGTATTGCCGTGAAGTCCACACCGTGAAGTGAGGACATCGATTGAGCGCTTGCTAGGCAACTTATGGACCGAGTCAATAATAGAGTACTAAGGAAAGGAGACAAATACTTCGATTCGAAGAAGGATTCTCCGGTAGCGGTATCACCACCGTCTGCTGAGTTATGGGCGATGAGTCGCACCGTGGAGAAGCATAGAAGATCGTGTCGAAGTGTTGGTGTTCATTGAGTTGTAGGCTGTAGTCTAAAATAGATTAGTGATTTGGATGTTAGTCGTTGTAGATTTTATTGACGTTTGTTATGGATATTTGAAGGCCTAAGTGCCCTCATTGTGTTATCCTTAGTTTGAATGTAATTGTGTTTGAGTTGGTGCAATTGTGCCACCTCTTTGAGTTTAATAAATTGGATTTTGCTGTGTGCATGAATAGCATATTAAATATATCGTATGATGTCGTAATTTGCCGCCTTGTTGATGTTTAATAGAAATGGCCAGAATATTAATAATTATTTTTGATTAAGCATTGTTTGTTGGAAGAGAAGACCTAAGGTTTGAGGCTGGTGCAAGTAATGTTTGTTTGTTAGCCGTGTGGACTGTAGTGGTATGCAGATAATAGTATAATAAGTGAGGTAAAAGAGTAATTTTATGTGGAACACCAAAAGTATACTAATATTTTGGAATTTTGTTAAAAGTCATTTGGACCCAATACTCCACGCGTGGAAAAGAGTACAGGGACTTGCATGTGAATGCTGTCCCACAGTTTGTCTTTTGTGGTAAGGGGAATATTTGGATGTCCTAAGAAACTGTATCCATGTGCAAAAAGGTAACTATGGTTAGATGGGTTGTTCGGAATTGACATAGCCCCTGCAGATGTGGTTGAACAAAGTAGGTTGTTCAAGTGTTGAGGAAGAGGTTTGCCATAACATTAGTTTCATGGCTGCTATCTGTCTTGGATTCCTAATAACATTAGTTTCATGGCTGCTATCTGTATTGGATTCCTAATAAAATTCCGAGCTCTAGCTGGCAGATAAATAAGGTATGTCAACTGTAAATCCTATCTTCATTTTAACTACCTTTTCCGGTGGTACTTTCTTGTATTGAAATGTGAAGTAGTAGTTACTAATAAATGTAGAGATTATACTACGAAGTTGCATATCAATATATAATGATTTATTGTATGGGATCACATATTTCCGTGTTACTCTAACCCAAAAAACAGCTGGTTGTGTAGGAAATACCTCCACGGCAATGTAAATTGGATTGTACAGGACACCGTTATGGTTGGCTGGAAAACAGGTATGTATATTCCATCAATGACATTGTTGATTGTCGGAGATGGAACACAGTATTATGAATACTTTTCACAACAACAGAAAATACAAAAATTTTCTGGTCTGGAGGTGGTGACCATAATAACTTTCTAGAAATTCTATAGCAAACGCGGCGAGTGTAAATATCACGTCCCGATATGTTGTAGAGCGTCTAGCTGCACAAATAATAAACTTTAATAGGCAATGTAAAATTAACGGATAGTCATGGCCGTAATGTAATAAAATGGAAGAAGAAATAGTCATGCGTACCACTTAAATGTTGTTGAAAACCTCTTTGTAGACGACATTACATGTTGTAGAGTTGGGGATTTTGTTTTCATCATGTATCAAAATCTTGATACCCCTTTTGCTTGTAACCCTTGAAAGGGCAACATAGATCTGACCATGAGTGAAAACATGCCGAGGGATGTAAAGTCCCACCCAATCCAAAGACTGTCCTTGTGATTTGTTAATGGTCATGGCATATGAAACAATAATTGGAAATTGACGTCATGATAGCTTAAAAGGCCATGGAGATTCCGAAGGAGACATATCCATTCGGGGAATATATATGACCTTTCCATCAGCGTTAGCACCCATAAATTTCGCCTCAAGGACATGATTTGCCAATTTAGTTACAATCAGCCGGGTACCATTACACAAGCCTTCAGATTGGTCAATGTTTCGCATTAGCATGATAGGTGTACCTACCTTGACTTGATGTGGTGGTTAGGTAGGCGGAAGATCTTAAAGAGCTAAGGAATTCGCTAAGTACCTCGATTATGTTGTTGTCATTTATTTCCGATCTGTCGTAATTTGTGTAGTAGTCTCTGAGTTCGCCTAAAAAATAATATTTAGATTTGGCATATCATTTGTAACTAAGAAAAGTAGAAAATGTGTTATATATTTACCTGGCATCAACCCAAGGACATGGTCATTGATGTTGTCGACAACGTCTAGTGTGGAAGCTAGGATAGCGCGTTTTTTGAGGTATTCATAAGACTGGTAACTATTTAAGAAATCAGGATATGTGTTGTTGACAATTGCAACTATAGGATCGGCGAAGTTAGTAATTAAAAGTTCGGGAGGTATGTCAATGTCGGCATAACCGTCATTTGGTTCCGAGAGTCTTCCCTCACCTATCTTTAAAAGCCAATCCGAGAATTCAGCACTTTCCTTCCTATCTTTTTCACTCGGTCCGCTCATGAGACGCATGTTTTTGGTTAAATTCAAGACCTTCACGGAATGCCATATATAGGAAGCGTTTATTGTTGAATGGACAATATCAGAACGACTTCCCCTTGGCACGACAGGTAATATCTGTCTAAAGTCGCCACCGAATACCACAACCTTGCCACCAAACACAAATTTAGAGTTACTATGGTTACTCATGACATCCTTCAAAGTTTTGTCAAGTGCTTCAAAACAAAATTTGTGCGCCATCGGAGCCTCGTCCCATATAATTAGCTTTGTTTGCCTCAGAAGACCTGCCACATCGTCTCTGTAGTCAACGTTGCAAGTTGAGTTTTCTTTACATGGGACCGGTAACTTGAATTTAGAATGAGCCGTCCGACCTCCTGGCAACAATAGAGATGCTATCCCACTCGTTGCAACAGTTAGGCATATCTCATGCTTAGATCTCAAAGCACTCGCAAGTGTTCGCCACATATAAGTCTTACCGGTACCCCCATAGCCATGTAGGAAGAAGACACCACCCATTTGACTGTTGACGGCATCCATGATTTGTTCAAAGATGTTCCTCTGTTCATCTGATATAAATGGTAGTTGGACATCAATCATATGTTAGTGGATGGTGGAGACGGTGATAATGTAAAGCCAGAATTCTAAGCCGGAAGCATTGTAGATATGAAGACAAACACAAAATTACCTGTAAGAGCTCTGGACAAAGTTGCGAATTCCTCTTTCATGGCTTGGATATTATATTGCCTTTCATCGTAAATAAGTCTATTTCCCAATTGTTGAACGACATATCCATTTGGATAAGGAATGGGTTCGTAATCATGTAGAGTCTGACGGTTAGACTGGAGCAATTTTTCAATCTCGATCAACGTCAGATTTTGTATCTCTGTTTCGGCTAATGTTAAATCTGAAATTCATGGAATATAAATCAGATTTTGTGAAATTTGATGTATATGTAACGTATATACCGTAGCCGTTAAAAAGTAATAGGAAGGGGTGTGAATGATTATGTACCTGGATTGCTGGCAATGATCTGTTGTTCGTGCAATATACCATCAGATAATAGAATCCATGATTCCTTCCAAACATGAGCAGGACGGTTTATAGCACCAGACAAAAGCATAACAACAAACAACTTCCTAAGAAAATGGCCTGACCCCCAACTACTTGCCTCCCTTATGGCACCAATGTATTCTCAATCGTCATCTAAAAAGCCCATCGCAAAACATGCCTCCCGGAAAATATTATATTGAGTGCCACCGACTTTTCGTATTTCGTCATAAGTAGTAGGTCCCTTTGCTACGGTCAACATCATCCGTAAATATAAAAGTTCACCAGTTGTGGGTGGGACCCAGACTAAACGGCCGATGGTAAACCCTCGCTTTCGCGGCTTCCACATTCTATTTTTCTTCACATAAACAAACTTTGTAACAAATTCACCGTATGTTATTTATCGGGCTTCCTCATATTGGCCGTTTGCGATCAGCCAGGAGGTGAACATAGACTCGGTGACACTTACATTTTCCAAAACATTCTCCATTCGGTCAAAATCTTTGTACTAGACAGCGTTCTCACCTATTAGATGGTAGAACATACGTTCAACAGAAGGCTTCCTTCCATGTACCTTGTAAGCAAAAATTCGCCAGCACGCCTCACTAGGGGATACGTACCTGCAATCGAGATATTGTTTGATCTCATCTACGGTTTCGTTGCGGTGACGTGGGTTTGAGTTAGAAGCAGTTACAGTTGCGCCGATTCTGTCATACCCCTTGTGAATGTATTTGAAAAGATACTTGATAGAAGTGCACTGATTACACCATTCCATGTTGATATGCGCCTGATATTTCAATAACAACCGAGTGTTATAGGGGACAACATGCCTATTATCCAACTGTATTCTGTTTTTTAGAATGTAGTGTGTGTTTGATCGTCTTCGGTATAAAGGATAACCATCGACATTAACTACCGTGTCCTCAATGAATTTTTTCGGATAGTATTTTGAACATTGTCGGTTCCTCATACACAGGGATGTTGGACGTGAATTACCACACGGACCATGGATCATATGTGATTTGACCAAGGCGTACAAAGTAGGATGAGATATAGGATTCGGGATTTCAGCGGAAATGATGTTATCAATGTCGGACGGTGTCGGATACTTGCTTTGAGGGTGCAAGAAGATCAATATGTGGGCATGGGGTAGACCTCTTTTCTGAAACTCAATTGTGTACATGTCTGCAAATTTAGCGTATTATAGAGGTCAAATTATGCTTTATAATAATCAGGTAACAGTAAGAAAAAAAATGGTACGTGTGTCTTTGTGCCAAGACTCTTCCAAGAATATGTCGTTTGGTTAAGTCACCCATAAGTTCCTTGAATTTGATGTTGAAAACTTTGGAGATGACGTCCGCCGATCATGTGGTTTCAAGTTTTTCTTGGACAAGAACGCATAATTTCGGCCAATTTGGGTTGCATGTAAATGTGACAAACAAATCGGGAAGCCCAATTTGCTTGAGATTGCCATACCGTCGAAATAAAGTTGATCCATATATTTTTGCTCCTACAAACGAAGAAGGCAAGACAACTCGCCGACCTTGTTTCCCATTCGTGTTATCGCTCCATTTTGCGGTTGTGGTCGCAAATTCTTGTATTTTCCGACCCTCAACTTAGACTGGTTATTTCTCAACCAATTGAGACGTTCGGATTCCATCATAGCGTAACCGTCAACCAAGAATTGTTGGAAAAGTTTTCTTGAATACAGGAGTGTTTTTGGTTCATTATTGCGCTCCTGCAAACGAAAACATAGCCAATCCTTGATGGTTTGCCGGTTTTTCCGCGTAACAGTCACGTCATCGTTATATTTGTGAAGGACATTTTTCCTATATCCATCTTCACCATAGCAAAATATCAAAGGGTACTGGTATGCTAGGTAGCTTGGATTGAACTCATCAATTCTTTGCAATTGACATTGCGGATCGACAATAATGTCTCTTTGTTCAGCCGTGTCAATATCCCCAACAATAAGGGCTGCAACTTCAGAGACAGTTGGCATATTATATATACGGCCGTCGTGATGTCTATCAGAAATTAGTTTCAACCTTAATTCTAAGTATGGGTTGGCCTTGAACATGTCCCTTGCCATTCTAAAAGCTTTGGCCAGAACATTAAATTCATCCACCATTATCTTCAACTTTGAGACGCGCTTTCAATGGATTTGTTGTCCCGTAAGAAGAAACAAACGGCATTGTAAAATTACTTTTGTTATTTGGCCTGAGTGTTTCTAATGTAAAAACCAGCCCTACCTGAAACATTCCATTCTGTTCTCGACCTCGTGGTCGATGTCATAAATATACACGGGCATATTTCGGGGTTGGCCTACGGCGGGATTAGACTTCTATTCTATGGCAAGTTTGACCGTGTAGTCGTAGTGTAGGAGGCCCTCCTCCACTTGAATTTTGTGAGTCAAATTTCATTCCAGGAGAAGTGAATGAAAACATAGCGTTGTAAGTTCGAATGTTGGCCTGGTAATTTCGGCATTCCGGATCAGTTTTGTGATGAAGCAGCCTTTCCAATAGAACAGGTGGCTGCTTCATGAAGGGAACTACAATTTTACCGCCCCTGCAACACAATTCAAACTTCGGCACGGTTGTGTGTTTTCGTCTGTTTTTCCGCTCTGCATACCACATGGATGCATGGCATAATTGACATTCCCAAATAGGGTCGCCGATGTCGGAATATGCTGTATTGTAAAAGCCATTGTAAATGAATCATATGGGCAGAAAAGTGACTAAAAACTTGGACTGATATGAGTAGTAGCACACTTACATTGCAGGTGCTGATCGTGAATGTCCTGCGCATGTAATGAATTATCTGAGTCAGAACTTTCAGCGTAAGAGCCATCATTTTCTGAATTTTCTGTAGCGTCATCTGAAAAGGTAGTTGTAAAAGATATATTATCGGTAGGTGTAGCGACATGGACGTAACGATTAAGCGTGGCGTGACGCCTTGTGCGGTTGCGGTGTTAGGTGCTTCACCCATATGGCCATATGTTTGTGAAGTTGCATTGTCGAAGCGAACATTTACCGAATGGCACCTACCCTTGACCTCTTATTGCTTTGCATTCGGGCATTATATGAGAAGGTATAGTATGGGAGACGTTAGATATGGCGTTGTTAGGGGTGTTGTGGTAGTTGTATGCGTCAGTCGGTGTTATTTCAGGGGCATTGGTAGTGGAAGGGTGATTTTCTTTGTTTGAATTGCCACCTAATGATTTCCTTTGGTTCAACATAAGCCTCCTTCTTTTCTAGCCAGAAATGCTGGTGTTTCGCTGCTCTGAGGCGGGCCGTTGTGCATTTTTTCCCAGAAGATTTAAAGGATGAAGGTGTTGTGTAAAGCGGAGGGCGGTAGTTTAGAGGTGTAAGGTGTTCACTAATTAGCTGAGGGCGGTAGTTTAGAGGTGTAAGGTGTATAGCAGACACAGTGATATTGTATATCTTGAATGAACTGTAAATTAGAGGGAAAAATGAAAGTGTTTATTGTATTTGAATATTAGGAGGGAGTGGTTACCATTGATTCCAAATTCTAAAAATATCCAAAAGTGATCTTACATAGGCTTGTTAATTAATTATTTAATTTGAGCTATCATAATTGTGACAGTGTGTGTGAAAAGAGAGTTATATATAAAAGCATGAATATTATATTAGCCTAATAGGAGTAGATTTGTATTTGAAAACAATATATTTGCATCAAAGCCCCATAGTGTACACATTTGGTATGATGAAAATATAGCTACTGCTGGGGTCAAATCATAGCAGAGTGTATGCCTACACCAATGCCCAAGACTATTTCCCACGGATGTGCCATATTTTGCTTTGTGGATATGTGCATGAAAGAGTATATATCAGTTGTGTTATTGTTAATATATTAGTTAGTGGTTCTCCTCCATATATAACCTAGTTATCAAGTTGTAAAAGGGTGACCCCATTGTAATTAGTAACAGATTGGGTATATTAGCAGTAGAGCAATATTAAGTTGAAAATGAATGGAAATCTGTTTGTACTCCTGTATAGTTTGTGGGAAGAAGTATTTTTACGCAAACATACCTCCACGTATAGACCTATTGTCGACTAAATGTGTAGTGTGATGAAAGTATAAAATGATGCGAAAATGGTTAACGTAATGACGCAGTTCTATGGCCACTCAACGTTGTGTCACACCTAATATTTTGCACAAGTTATAGCATATTGTTGGACAATATATGTTCCCACTCACTCTCATTAAACACTGCAATAATCCCTTTTTCACAAGAGTATGCCTACATTATATACCGCTACTGTTATAAGATTAACTCACATTGTTTATAGGAATAAATATTATTTACCGCACGGGTATAATTTTTGTAGCAGTCCAATATACTGTTATAGCTATTTTTATTGACAGTATATAAGAAAAATATATTAGTGTGACTGAGAATCATATTGAATAGACCATTTAGTAAATAATGCAAGATATATACCTGAAGAAAGTATTGCTACTGATAACATGAAAAATTTATGATGTTTATTTTTTGTTTGTTAAAAATCAATGGTGTACACTACTTATATAATTTATTTATATTATTAGAATTTGTTTGGTATATATTAATTGTATTCAATTATTGAGAAAACAAATTCGGTGTCAAAATGAAAAAGTAGAGAGAATTTTATTTGTTAGTTATAATCCTGATGAGTGTTAACTTACTGCATTGGATACACTAAAATAGTTTTATTATATGACAGAATTGAATTAGTTATAGAAAACAAATATTTCTCCATCTATAGCTCTAAGACATAGCTCATTAAAACAAATATAGATTCATGCCAATTTAAGTATCACAAAACACTTATGGTCCCGCCTTTTTGTGCCCGCAGAGGAATGTTTTTGGTACCTAAGGCCATGAAGTTGTAAAAAATATTTTATATGAATGTTTGTGGACATATGATTACTTAAGAGGAAGTTGAATTGAATATAAGTTAAGAGCAAGCCGAAATCCATATAAGCTGAGATGAATACAAAGTTTATGGTTATAAATTCCACACATCAGTAAACAGCCTTAAAGGCGCCGAATTGAAACACATGTTACAGCAATACGCGGCATTTTCTGATGTTGAAACCATTAATAAGGAAACAAACAAAAACGTAGAAGCAAAGTTAACCCAAAATTCAGTATCCAAAACATATGTCGTTTGCAACGAACATGTCACTTAGGCTCCACCTTTACTCCTTTCCTTCCCAATTTTGGCACTTTCTTAAGTTTTGTTGACGACAAATCACCTTCACAATCGCCGACAACGGTGGTTGATTCACTGGAGTTATGGGGGATTTGTCTTTTCGCAACAGGTGTTACCGGTTCAGCGTGTAGTTTTGAAGTTATTTCAAGGTCCTGTACAATCATTGTTCAGAGAAGTAGATTGAAATATAAGCATTGCAGTAGCATAATTGTATATAAGACAACACAGTTAGGATATAAAGACAACCGTAACAATGTCGCATTAAATCAGCAATCAACGCCTCCTTAATCTATCAAAGTAAAGTGAAAGCAAAGGAATGAGTACAAAAGCTGACAACAAAAACGGATAGTTTGAAGATGCATAACGGAAGTACGTATGTCATACCTGTGGCGCAGTTGTGCTGAGTGGCTGTGAGATGAGGGGAACTTCAGCATTCCAGTGGGACTTTAACTGAGCAATAACTGCTTTATCTGTATTTAGCATGACAACGGAGCAATTCGACCAACTGTTGCCATTTCACTTTGAATGCAATCTCCTCACCCAACATCTTGTCAAGTGCAAGGGGGAATTCAAGCGGATCATATATCCCACTCTAAAAAAAAGGAAATCATATTCAAATATGTCATGCAATTTATCAAGTTATGATAAGTGTAATTTGAATTTTAGTTCACACCTCAATCATTGTGTTACGCATGTCTGCAGCCGACACACCCAAAATTTCTTCACTCTCCTTGTCCCAAAAGACGAATTTGCTATTAGAACCACCATGTACGGCATCCACCTCAATTTTATACCTGTAATTACGTATTAAGTTATTAATGTACCCGAAGAGAAGCAGTTGGCCAATTTAGTTTGAATGCGTTGCCATAAAAATGTAGGGGGAATCACCTGAATATAGTAGTTTCTGTAGAATGGCCTTTTGAACAGAGGAATGGAGGGTTATCTCCTGTAACTTTATTAGGGCACTCATGGCATGCACAGTAGTACCACCATACTTGAGGCAAATAGTTTCTTAGGGGTAGCAAACGCACAAAATGTTGTCTTTGAATTACAAAGGAAAGTTAAAATATTGTAAGGAGAAGAGCGAGATATATATTTGGTTATAAACGACGACACGTCACATTGGTACACCATAGCGAAATACCTGTGTCAGTTTTGTAATTTCCTTAAGAGGAAGAGCTACAGCATTTGAAGTCAATTTTTGGTAAGGAGTCTGATGGGAACCCGAGTAGTTTTGAGACAGCCTTGAGTTTCGGCTATGATGGCTAGATAGTGGCTTTAATGTACCTTTGTGATCTGCATCCAAAAGATATAATATCAATGTGACGTGATATATTTACTTTGAAGGAAAATATGCAGGATATTATTAGAAAGGCACCTATTTGTAAACTTGGTGATCGGTTCGATATCTTCATTGATGGTAACTTTGGTTACGTTGTACGAGTTGGTCACCGATAGTGGATATTTGCCTAGCATTTGAAATACATGTAGGACATTTGTGAGATGCCATGATATAAGACGGTAAAACATATGTCGAGATTTTACCACTTTCTTCCTTGACTTTAGCAAATTGAATGAAAACGACAACCGGAATGGACGCATCAGTGTGTTGTTGGATAAAGTTGATGAATTGCATTGCGTAAGCCTCCCACAAAGTACAATTGATGGTGTTGTTGCTAGAAAAATTGCAATATTTTGTCAATAAGAAGGGGAGACAAGATGAGAGATAGCATAAAATTAGAACAGGTCTGTTGTGAATTAGTAAGAAAGATTACAGACCTCAAGTCCCGCATGACGGTTAACTCGTTGCTTACCACCACTTGCGTGTACCCCATTTCATCGACAAGTCCAATAACATCTGTAATATTAACAGAAATATGATATCAGTCTGGTGACGACACAATAGTATTAGTATATAAAACACATAGAAATACATAGTGTTACCTATAAGTCTATGTTTACTCCACTTCCCAGCGAGAATATCAAGGAATGGAGTAACTTTGCATTCCTTAGCACTAATTTCGTGCTTGTTTCTATCACCAACTTCGTACACCGTAAATTTGACAAGGTATTTGTGAGGTGAAGGCTTGAAAAGCAAATCATTAAGTTGAACTTGGAAGTTTGTAATTGTATATGTATCGTTGACAGCGAAAACTGAATCAAAGGTGTTGTTATACATAGGAGGCACAATAACATGGATCTCACAGCCCTGCAATGTATAGGTAAAGCAAACTGGTAAATGCTAAAAAACTAAGCAAATGCATAGACAATAATGACAAGTAGTGAACATTTCAAAGTCAGTTTGTTGGACAATAAGAAAAGATCGTTACGTGAATCAACAAAGATAGAAAAACTTAAAACATCACAACACTACTCATTTCTCTGATATACTTGTTAAAACATCCACACTACAGCAATGTACACAAAACCCAAATGATAAACGGTTAAGCATGACATCAATGGAATATATTAAGCCCCACACAAGAAAACAGAGCAAACTAACCTCTTTGTCATATACAACCATTTCAAAAGACTCTTTTTTGTTCGACAGAACACTCCATCTGTGGTGGATTTTAATCGCAACTTTCCACAACTCCTTGCCGTCGTTGATGTCACCAACTCGCTCCAGAGGTCTAGCCGTGGTTTACGGATGTGCAAGAACGAAACCTAACTTGAAACGGAGGGGAGGATTAGGGGACAGACGTTGCTTGTTTTTGAAATGAGGAATGGGTTATGAAGGAGAAGCTCATGGAGATGTGATAGGATGTAGGGAGACAGATGTAGAAGGGGCCGGTGTGATAGGACGTGGTAGGAAAAAGTGTGTTGGGAAAGATGAAGAGCTGCAGATTGGGGCTTGGTGCAAGACATGGTTCGGCCACCTTTCAGTCCAAAAGCAAGGAGAGGGGAACAGTAAAAGTATGTTGTATGTGTGTGAATGAAGACGAGATATTTATGCAGAACGTGGATGAAGTTAGGGAGAAAGAAATTATGGACATCAAATAACCCCAAGTGGATTAGGTGTCAAAATATAGAGCAGGGGCAAAGATGACTTTTCCAGGTACATTTGTTTTTTTATTTTATAGATAATAATATACTAGTATTAATAATATATAAAAAAATTGAAAAATTGTTAATAACATTAAAACAATAATAATAGAAACACTAAATAAAAAAGAAATTAACATAGAACTAAATTTAATATTATTAATTAATTTTATTTGGATTAAAATAAAATAAGAAATAAAAATGTAATTAAAAAAAACTTATATTCTAAAAAATGCAAATGAAAAGAATTTATTTTATTTTTTTTGAGATTTTTGACTAAAGATGATGGAAAAACATAAATCTAAAAAGAAATTAACAAAGACTAATTTTTTTTGATATTTTGAATAAAGAAATAAAAACTATAAAAATAATATGATGCTAAGTACATTTTTTTATTTTATTTTAATAGGACATAAATGATGAATAAAATATAATCAAAATCAAATTTTATCAAATTCACAAAACTTCTAATATTTTTATTTTTTCGTGGCTTTTCAAAGCATAATCAACTCTTGACTTGTAAAGAAAAGTTGTGGATGATGTCAAGGAGAATCATATGCAAGAAGAACCGCTCAAAAATATCAAAATTCGAAGAAGTTGGGAATTTTTGAAATCTGACTCGAAAATTGGCAAAGATAATTCAAACAACTTGTGAAAACTTGTTATGCAATGATGCATATAGAAGGTGTGATCTTAGGTAAAAAATTACGGTATGACAATTCTTAATAAAACCCTAGTTGCAATCTATACACAGAGTAAATTGCCATGTAGACATAAACAAACTTAAAGACTGAGGTAGCTTAATAGATAAGCTTACAAAACAACTAGAACTCCATAAGCTAAACACACTTATGGAATAGTCACCTAAGAAGCTTTTGTTTCTGACTAATATATATATATATATATATATATGCTTTTGAATATATCAAACTACTGTTTCTAGCTAAGCAGTCTTACAAACTTACATCTTCTAACTAACAACCTCAAAAGCTCTACTGCTTTTGAGTAACACTGCTTCTTAGTAAAGGCTACATAAGCTTCTAACTCTAACAACAACTTCTGAATATGAATAACTTCTAACAAACATACCGTCAAAGTGATGGCTAGCAGAGAATGAGTAAAATCATACTACTGTTGAATAACAGTTGTGTGGTTCAAAAGTCCATTATGAAATGTGCCATCAATTTGCTCAAACACCGCTTTGTAGGTTTTAAATGCAGGAACTAATGTAGCTTTCACATTAGTTTTAAGTGCTTCCTAAAAAGTACAAACAAAACCACAAGAAATTATTAAAGAAAGTTGTTGACAAGGGACCCAAATTTTTAGAATATCTTGTGTACGAGCCCACAAAGCATCGGTGTTAGCCTTGACTACCTTCTCAATGCTTCTACCCAACAAACCTTCTAATTATTTGTCTTCTTTAATAACTAGGGTTGAAACCATCAGAGATGTTATAGAAATTGACCTAAACCATCAGAGAAATTGAATCTAAACCTTCTAAATGCCTTGTGATTATGTGAATCATTGTTTTCCAACGAATCATCATCTAGAGTCGAAATCAAAGATATGGTATTTATTTATCTAACTATCTCTTGTGAGTTTGACTGAGTAAGCACACTCGGCATAACTATTTTTTAAATATTTTTTCATAATATATTAATGTAAATAACTTATTGATACTTATAAATCTACACCTTAAAAAATAATCCTCATATTAATATTTATAAACAATATCCTATAGAAAAAAATAAACTATAAAGAGAAGTTTTCTCTTCCGTACAAATGAAAAACCACATTTTATTTTCCTCTACGAATCTTTCGTACCTAACAACGAGTACCAATCGGTGGACCTTCTATCACTTGATATATACTAGAAAGAGAATTTCTTTCTACACCTAGTAGTGGTGGATTTCACCACTAAAAATCTAAAATATTATTCGCAAGTGCACTTGCGAATTCATCTTTCAGCATGTTCCACAAGTGCACTTGCGAAACCACTCTATTTTGTACGTTTTATTATTTTAAACTTTTGATTTTAAAATATTCAGGTGAATTCGCAAGTGCACTTGCGAAACATGCTAAAAGGTGAATTTGCAAGTGCACTTGCGAAACTTCCTTTTCCATATTAGAATGCTGCATGGTCACTTATTCATACTATTTCATTCATTTTCTTTTTCTCTAACAAAAAAACTCAAACTTCACTCAATCTCATTGAAATTTTCGTCTCCATATCAAGTTTCAACTATTTGAGATTAGAAAAGTGAGCATTGAAAGCTTTAATTTGAGGTAAACTTTCATCCTTTCACCATACATTTGTTGCATTTAAGTTGTTTTGCTGATGAAGAAAACAGCGTCACTTTGCAAATGCACTTGCGAAGTCCACCTGCAAAAATTCGCAAGTGCACTTGCGAAATAAAGACTGTTACAGAAACAAAATTCTATTTTAAGAGAATTCATGTTTTTTTTAATATTTTAGGTATGATGCACCCCGACAACATTGTCAAAGCTATTGTGAAGGTTCCGGTTCCGAACAAGGACAATATAGACGATAAGCTAATTATGATTAAAGACGTTGATAAAACGATTGATGTTGTGATAGATAATGGAAATCAATTTCCAAATGACAAAACTTTCACCACTCATCAACATATGCTTGATTAGGTTCGAATAGAAGCTAGCAAACTTAGTTTTGGTGTTGTGATTGAGAGGTTTGAGTATGAGACTAGTAATCGGCAACCATTTGTTGTTATGACATGCGAGAGAAGTGGAGCATAAGTTCCAAAAGATCGCAAGATAAAACACGATAACACGGGATCAAGGAAATATGGGTGTCCATTCAAATTGCGCAGTTATTGTAAGGGGGATAATTTATGGAGGTTTAATGTTATGTCTAGAACGCATAATCATGTGTTGGACACCAAGTTACACGGACATCCAATTGTATGTCGGCTTAATATGGTAGAGATTGAAATTTATTTTCAAATTGTCGTTGATCAAAGTTGCGCCGATAAACATACTTTTCAGTTTGAAACAGAATAGAGTGGAATGTGATTCAAATATCAAATTGCTTTACAATTATCGATATAAACATATTGCTCAAAGAGGTCCTAGGTCTGAAATGCAACATTTATTAAAATGTTTGGACGATAACCACTACGTTTCCAGGCACATAGTTTGTGAGGACAATGTAAGTATTCATGATATTTTTTGGACGCATCCGAAAACTATCAAGTTGTTCAACACATTTTCAACTGTTCTAATGATTGATTTGACGTACAAGACCAACAAGTATAGGTTTCCGCTTCTAGAAATTGTTGGTGTTACCTTTACGAACAAGACATTTTCAGTTGGTTTTGGTTTTTTGGAAAGTGAGAAGGAAGACAACGTCACTTGGGCGTTGGGTATTTGCAAGATTTTGTTGAAATATGCCTATGGTTATCGTCACCGAACGAGATAATGCCCTTATGAATGTGGTTGGCAATGTGTTTCCTTAGTCAACTGCATTACTTTGTCGGTATCACATAACAAAAAATGTGAGAGCACGGCTAAAACACGCGGCTGGCACCAAAGAGAATAAAGGTGAAGACGGAAAAGTGGTGAAATATGGGGTTGTAGTTGAGAAGATTATGAGTGTATCGACTGAAATTCTTAATTCTGCTACATAAGAGATGTATAGTGAGAATGTGGTCCACTTTAGGAACTTGTGTGTCGAATATCCCAATTTCTTGAAATACATTGAGTCCACTATTCTTGATCATGTGAAAGAGAAAGTTGTATGTGCATGGACGGGTCGTGTTAGACATTTGGGGAGCACAACAACTAATAGAGTGGAATCTGCACATGCGGCTTTGAAGAAGTGGTTGGGTGATAGTAAGGGAGACCTTTGTAGAGATTGGGACGTTGTGAACCAAATGCTCCTAAACCAACATAATGAAATTAAAGCAACATTTGGTAGGAGCAAAAATTGGAACATCGGTTCAAAGACAACACTCTTTATTCACAGTTGGTTCAAAACATATCCCTGGCGGGATTGAATTTCATTTTTTATGAAGCAAAACAAGCAGAAACCACAGACCCCGATAGTTTGAAATGTGGATGTATAATAAGGATGACTTACGGGCTTTCATGTGGTTGTATTATTTCAAAAAAAAAGAAGCTCAATTCCCCCATACAAATTGATGAGGTATGCACTCATTGGAAAAGGCTTCGGTTCGATGACTACGAGTCGAAACTGAAGGTAAATCCAACATAACCATCACAACCGAGTTGGAAGTCATAATGGATCATTTTTCAAAAGTGGACGGTGCTACAAAGTTGCACATTAAAGAACAATTGAGAAAAGTCACATTTCCGAAAACAATCGATTTGAAACCTCTGTCACAACTGGTGAAAACTAAAGGTGCGCCTTAAAAGGTGAAAACTTCACAAGCTCGCAGTACAACAAAGTGTACTCCTTCTTATCATGAAGTCTTCGATGAAATATTCTTGAATTCTCCAACCCCAAAATCCAAAACAAGTGTTAAAAAAGGAGCTCGGATTTCCAAACCACCTCGGACACCACCATCGATAATCTACATTGATGAGATGCCACTTTTTATGCACAAACACATTGAAAAAATCGTGGATGTGTGAAGTGATGGTAACTGCAAGTATTGGGCCATATCCAGTGTTCTTGGTCAAGGAGAGGAGAAACACACTCTTATGCGTCAAACACTTATTTCTGAGTCAATGGAGCATATGGAACTTTACACTTGCCTATATGTAATGACAGACAAGTTTAATAAAGGTCACCATGCTCTTACTTCAAGTGTTATCGTTCACACACTGGTTGAAAAGTGTACGAGCTTCCCCGAAATGGGTCATCTTATGGCAAGTGCATATGATATGGTGTGTATCGGCTTGGCGAGGTATGGTTTTTCGGAAACCTTTTTTCCTCTTCGGGTTTCCCCACCTAAAGATCCATCTGGATGCATCATGTGTATTGGGTATCTTAGGTCATGTCATTTGATTCAAGTTTATTTGAAATTGGGTTGTCCTATTATGGCCAAAACCGTGGAATGGACGGAACATCATGCAAAAGAAGCAGAAATTTGGTTGGATCATTTTTGGGATAGAATGATTGAGTTCACCAATTTGATGGAGCTTAAGAGAGAATCAAATAGGGAGAAATTGAAGAAAGATCCGATTTTAGATTTAAGCGGGGACAATTGTTTTGGTGCATTTTAGAATATAATCGAATCATTTTTTTGAATGTATTGTCGAAAATATTGTAAAATCTATACGTTTCAATACATATATAACATTTTATCTATATTTAGTTTTACAAGTATTTGTATTTTCCATGTCCCAAAAACTTAAAAACTACAATTAATTGTGCAAAAAATGGATTTGTTTCTGTTTTTGCAGAATCCGCAAGTACACTTGCGAATTATGCTTGGATTCTTTAAAAAACAACACGGGGCACAATTCGCAATTTGATCTGCGAATTCACCTCATATTTTTATTAAAAAACGTGGTGATTTTGCAAGTGCACATGCGAATTCCACTTATTTGTGTAATTCGCAAATATACTTGCGAAATTTGTCCTAATAAGATTTCCTTGGTCCATATTACTCCAAATTGACTATAAATTGAGTCTCCAAACAAAGACGGACCCAGACATTACATTATGGTGTGGCTTTATAAAAAATATATATAAATTATATTATATTAGAAATAAATAAAAGTATTATTTAATGCAATATATTATAGTAAAAATTGCATATCATTTTTTTGTTGTTGAAATTGAACTTAAATAACATCATTGTTAATTGTTTCAAGAACATCTCTCTCAATAAAAAGTACAAGACGGTCATTTAACCACTAATTAATCATTATATTACATAACTGATCATACAATTCACAATTCTTTTTTCTAATAATATTTGAAATTAATGTTTCATGTTAAATAATTTTTTGGTTAGGTTTAAATTTTTTTTAATTTAATTACTACACAAATTTTATGTTAAATGTTTTAAGTGAACTTTTAAATCCTTCACATGACCTTAAAATGTTATTGGTCTAATAATTCTTAATTTATTTATAATTTAGATAACTTAAAAATTATATAATTTAATTATTTGTATTAATTTATCTATAGTTTAAAATTTTCAAACAACTTGACCCTCTCTTCTCAATTCTTTGCACCGAAACATAAAACTAATTTCTTGAATGAGATAAATTAGGTAGCCAAAATTGTAATTAAATTTAGAGAATTTAATTATTAAAATAATTTTAGTAATTTAATTATTTGAAATTTATTATTTATCTAACTTTAAATAATTTTAAAGTCATATAAATTTAAATTAATAAATTATTATGAATTTAACAATTTAATTATTTAAACTTATAATTCATCTATAATTTAAATAATTTTAGATAATTTTAAAATAAATAATATTATTAGCAAAGTATCTGTATTCTTCAATATAATTTTATAATAATAATAATTAAATTATATATAATTTTAAAGTTATTTAAAATTATAGATAAATTAATAAAGTCTTGTCAATGATATTTCATTTTAAAATATTCACGTAAAATATATAGCATAAAAAATACATTTAACATGAAATATTAATCTAAAATATTACTCCCTCCGTCTCAAATTATAAGACGACAAAAAATTTGTCTCAATTTTAAGTTACTTTACAATTTCAATAGAACATTAATGATGTTTTTTTCAATATATCATTTATTATTTATTTCTCTTTCTTCTTTCAGTTCTTTTAATTTCTCTCTCATTTATAATTAATGAAGGACAATAGTATAAAAACATATATAATTTATCTTTCTCATACAACAATAATTATTTTTCTTTTTCTTAATACGTGTGAAATTGGTAATTGTGTGCTTCTTGATATAAATAAAGATGATTTATATTTGTAAATAATTGAGATTGATTTTAATTTTTAATTAAGTTTTTAATTCAATCTAATAATTAATTTGATGATAATTAAATGTGACGCAATTAAACTACTTAGAGGCATTTAAAAACAAATACTTTGGTGTGGCTATACCGATACCATGCCTCAACATACATGCGTCCATGTCTCCAAATTATTTAATTCTCCATCACAAACTAAAATTAGAAATGACAAAAATATATTCACACCTTGCTTTTGTCTACTTCAATGGTGTGTAGTCGCCACTTCAATTGAGATTCTCCCAGGACACGTCATACGTCGAGCTCATTACGATATTGCATTCTTTGTTGCAATATCCAGAGAATCGAAAGGTGGTCAAGCTTGAGTATCATTCACCTTCACTTGACACTGAAAAAAATGTAAAGTTCATCTTGTTTCAGCTGAAGAACGATGACGACTTAGATGTTATGTGGGATACCTTTCAATAATACCCTACAAAGGGTTCGATTGAGATGGATGTGACACTTCGTAGATCGGCAAAAGATGTTATCAAGATGTTGCGTTGTCCTCAACTTCTCGTTTATAATATGTAACTTTAATTTTCTGCATAACTATTTATGTAATTTCTTTGAATTATGTTGAATGAATGTTGTGAATTGTGTTGAATATTGTTGATTGATTCTGCCCATACATAAATTCGCAAGTGTACTTACGAAATTCCCTAATAAATGAATTCACAAGTGCACTTACGAAGTAAATCAAATAATTCACGTTGGTGGTGTTCACAAGTGCACTTGCGAATTCTAGAGATATTTTGAATTTTTCATCAGGGGTCTAGAAAAGACCACTAGGTGGAAAAAGAAATCCCCTACTAGAAAATATTTTTGAACAATGTATTTACAAAAAATGCGATATCATTATTTCTCAAGTAAACTACTCAAACTAAAGAAGGAAAAAATTGACAAAATATTCATTTTGGTCTCTTAAGTCTACCCTTGTGTTTACATTGGTCCCTTAATTTTTTTTGCGTCAATTTGGTCCCTTAACTTTCAAAATGTTTCATTTTAATCTTTTTGTCTAATTAGAGACGGAAAAACTTTAAAATCTGTCGCTAAATCCGTCGCTAATTAGACAAAAATGACAAAAATAAAAGGTTTTGAAAATTAAGGGATTAAAATGGCACGAAAAAGTTAAAGAATCAATGTGAACGTAAGGATATAATTAAGAGATCAAAAATGAGTATTTTTGTAAGAATATAAAAGTTTAATTACAGTTTTGGTCCCCCTATTTTCCCCAACTCACGATATTAGTCCCCCTATTTTATTTTTAAACAGTTTTGGTCCTCCATGTCCATTTTCTGCCAGAAGGTATATCATTTTTAATTACGGTTTTGGTCCCCCTATTTTTTTATTTTAAATAGTTTTGGTTCCCCTATTGTCTCCAACTCAGTGTTTTTTAACAGAAAATGGACATGAGAGATTAAAATTATTTAAAATAAACATAGATGAACTAATATCGTGAGTTTAAAAAAATAGAGAGACCAAAATTATAATTAAGTCAAAAATAAATTAACCACTCATTAATCATGATCTTCCAAGATTTTCATCAACAAAAAGAAGAAATAGTACAGAATCTTGAAAACAATATCTTAGCACATAAACGGACATCGTGTCACATGGATATGCTATAAAATATGATATTCATATCACAAACATCAAGCGGCAATAAAGTTGTTAATACATGTGTTACAAAACGGGTTACCAGACTCGTTTCGGGCCGGTCATTCGAACTTTTAATAGATTGAGTTTAAAAGTCTCGAATTTAAAAAGATTATAATTTAATTATTTAAATTTGGTCCTTCATGGACTACAATTATTCGGATTAGTCCGAATAATATTTAATATTAATTTTTATTAAAAAATTAATTTTTTAATAAATTAATTAATTAATAAACTATAAATTAAAAAATTAAAATATATATGATTATTGATCACTAAAATGTATAAATCAATAACATTCATAATATTTAAATAAAATATCATAAAAATAAATTATTTTAATTAAATAATCAAGACTCAAGTTGAGATATTAATAATATAATATATTATAAAATAGACATTAATTATATAATGTATTATAATTTTTTATTAAAATTGACATTAATAATAAATATATTATAAAATAAACATTTGTATTTTTTATTAAAAAATAATATGAACATTAATTGTATAATATATTATAGTTTTTATAAAATATTTAAAAAAAGTTAAATAAACGGCTTATCCGCTACTCGGTCGGGCTAGTTCGATTAACATCAGGATTTTAGCGAATTGGACTTAAAAGCTCGAATGATAAATAAATTCTAATTTTTTTTATTTAAATCCGAATTTTTTAACAGACTTTCGGATCAATCCGATTAATCTGTCCCGTTTTATCTGCTCTATGTATTTGGTGCAAGTGGTATAAAAAATTAAGGAGAATCTCATTCCACCGTTATGTGTTTTCTCACACCATTGTAAAAATTTCATAAATATCTTTAATATTGGAATACCTATTTTTCATCTGATTAATTTATATTGTAAAAAAATATATTTAATATTTTGAAGTTTTCAGAAATGTGTTGGGCATGAGAGCGTGGAATGATCATTCCCAAAAACTAATTAAAATGCATCTCATATGAAAAAAAAACCGTATGACCAATAATAGAGATTGATTAACCACTCCAAATTCTAGTTTATATGATATTTAAATAATTAAATAAAAAAGCAACAAAGTTAAAGATTACACAAAATGATAAGATTGAGATCATATTAATCAATAATTGAAAGGTTAAAAAAAGAATGAAATTAAACGGCAATTATAACTCAAGTTGAGCAAGTAACCAGCCAGTTTTGGAGCACCGATATGCTCTATGTATAAATATGATTATTGTATAAAACTTAACCAAAAAAATGAAAATTGTGGTGAGTGTTTACTTTATACTATGTTTTGCCTCTTCCATTTTCATTGTAATGGCTTTCGTACAAAGAACACGTCATGTGGTTGGAAGTGATGAATACCATGTTCGTATTATTAATGGATTCAATGATAATTCTTCCGTTCCTTTAGTCATTTGGTATTCATCTGAGGAAATGGATCTTGGTGGTCGTGCTTTGCAACAACATGATGAGTTTAGCTGGATTATGAGGCCCAATTTTTGGAGTAGCAACTATATGAAGTGTACAATGAAATGGGATAGCACAAGGAAGAGTTTTGATGCATTTGAGGCTTCTAGAGACACACAACGTTGTGGATTGCATAGGTTGTGTTCTTGGAGGGTTACACAAGATGGGTTTTATTTTAGTAATGATGAAGTGAATTGGAAAAAGGATTTCATATGGTGAGTGAGTGTACGTGTGTGAGATATGTGAGTGTATGAATAATATGTTTAAATGAGATGTGGCATCACTATAAGAGGGTGTAAAGCATACACCTATCACTTTAAGTTATTAGTTAACTATATGATATATATCTCACAAAGTGTGGTAATCATTAAAAAAATACTCAATATAAAAATGTTCCATCATATGGACCCCTTGTCTAAGTTTACAAATTATCACGATGGGTTCCAAATAAAATATCAAGATTCTTTTTTTAGAGACAGCAATTTTAGGATTTGAAAAACAAAGATGCGAGTAATTTGATTAAAAAATGTGCATAAGCTTTGAAAGGTGTCACTTTGATGTTGTCAAGCCTAACACAAGAAATAAAAATGAGATGGTGGATAAGACTGTAAGTGTCTTTATCTTGTGCCTCAGAGATAAAGAATTGAGAGAAGTCAAAGTGCAAAGAACACAACAAAAATGTGTGTCAAACTTGAATCATCATATATTACCAAGCCATTAGCTCATAGATTATGTCTAATAGTAACTTTAGTCATTTACGTAAAATTTTATGATGAGAACAAGAATCTAATCTTGTTGAGCTACTTATCTATATTTTTGAACATTTTAATTATGTCTTTTTTTATGGGAAGAAAGAAATTATCACTTTGGAAGAGGTTTAATTGACTATTAGAACCAAAGATTAATCAAGATGAAAGAGATGACGGTTGATGATAATGGAGAAGACTTGATTGTTTAAAGATGCACAAGTGATAGTAGGGGAAACCAAAAAGGGGGGAAATATAGGTCTAAGTATAAGTCCAGTGAATATGACAATTGGAAGTATAATCGATTCACTTGTCATAAAATGACAATTTCAAAAAGGATTGTCTTGAAAATGAGAGCAAGGGTGATTATGTTCAGACTAATGTTGCCTTAGATGATGGTGGTTATGAGAGTGTTGGTGTTATAGTGGTAACTAATTTTTAGATGGATAAGAGTTGGTAAGTGGACTCAGAATTCTCTTATCACATGCATCTAAGAAAAAAAGTATTCTCGACCGGGGGAGGGTGAATAGATCTTAGCCTTAAAAATAAATTTCAAGAGTTTTCTTCAAAACAAAGTTTATAAAAAATAATGTGGCAGTGTAATTTTGTTAAACATATCCAATTTATAAATATCACGAATTACACTATAATCGAACAATATAAAAAAATGAAAGATGAAGACGACAACTAATCAATGATTCAATCAAACAAGTTAAATTTATATGATATGTTAAAATTGAATCTTATTAATCAAATATTCAATCTAATATTATATGTTACAAACAATATAATCACTAGAAAGACGAATTTGATGATTGAATCTATTCTAGACCTAAGCTTACACATAAGTCTCTATAAGCAGATAAAACTTAGAAACATGTGATTTTGTGAAAAGCAATAAAATATAATAATGCAAAACTATAAAGAAAATTAAAGAAATGGATAAAGAAGAGTGCATCGGTGCTTACATTGGTTCAACGATTTTATTCTTTCTTTGAGCCTAATTCATTCTCTAATGGAGAACCGTTGAAAATTCGTAGTTTTTTGCTATTTTATAATTGTTTGTATTTTAATACAACCAAGGAATCATATAATGCTGAAAATTAAAAAATACAATTAAGTAGTGATACTATGAATTTTCCTCTTCGGATGTATTCAACTCATGAGGCTGAATTTAGTAAGAACTTCACTCAGTCTTGAATGTCCACCTTCCTATATCAAAAATCTACTTTAAGCCTCCATTTGAGGGGTATTCACTTAACCTTGTTGAAATTACTTTGTCCAAACCTTTGTTCTAATCTGAAGGAGCAAAAACTCTCAACTTTGTATGTACAATATTCACTTAATTCTATTGAAGTCTTCAGTGGAGAAGAACACCTTTCTTTTTCCTACTGGTGGATTGTCAATCAAAATTACACAACCAAAACATGATTCTTTTATATAAAACTCAAACTTCATAAAACAATAACAACTAATGAGCCCTCTCTAAAAAATCTCACACTCCCTCAAAGTTGAGAAGCACACTAGAGAATTGTGATTTTTTAGTGATAGAAGATGAATTGATTCATAAGCAATCTAAAGGTTATGAGAAAATGCTCTTTGAAAGTGTTTGAAAGGTTTTAAAAGCTAGGAGGTTATAGTGTATTATTGAGCTAGAGAGGGAAAATTTTATTTATATATGTGCTTGAATTATTGCACTAAAAAATATTTAAATGAACCTTCTCATTCAAGAAAAAAAAGAAAATATTATGACTAGAGTCAATTTAGAGAATTATTTGACTCAATAACTTTAAACTTGGGATTTGCACATTTGATTCAAGTTAAGAAAATCATTGATTCAAATTAAACAATTAGAAAGAAAATACAAAAATTAAATTTCACTCATGATTTGAATCAACTATATATGTGATTTGAATTAAACATCTAATTTAAACCAAGAAAGTTTGATTTGAATCACTGTTACAAAGGAAAATCTTGAATTTCTCATTTATATCATGATTCAAATCACCCTAAAATCTGATTCGTATCAAACTTCAAGAATTGACTTTTTTTAAATGAAAATGGAAGTATAAGATCGAATTCATAATTGGTTTGATTAGAGTTATGCATTCATGTGTTTCTTGTATTCAGGTTTTTGACATTGAGTTGACCTACTTTGTGTCGACTTCATACACAAGATTTTGAGTTATGCATATAAAATACGATTTGGCGAAAAACACTCAATTTTAAAAGATATGCAATTATCTTTCTGAGAGGAGAGTCAGTGACTAAAACAATAAAGTAAATCACAAACGATAACATGAGTAGTAGATGTAACACCCCCAGTACTAATATTATTTAATAACTTATTTGAAGTTTTAAAGTGTTTTTAATTAATTAATAGATGGGCATTTGGTTTATTAGGTGGTGGGGAGTTATTAGAAATTAAAGTAGTAATTTATTAGAATTAATATTATTCTAGATTAATTTAAATAATAGAGAATAATGAGGAATTGTGAGTTTTTGGTGAGAAATATAATTTTAATAAAATTAGAGTAGAGATGAGGAGTTAGGGAGAATGATGGGTGTTTTTTTTAATTCATTAAAATAAAATAGAATTAGGTTTTTATTTAAGTGGAATAAAAAGAGTGAGAATTGATCGTACTTGAAAGGTTAGAGAAGAACACCATAGCCAAAACTTTGATCTTTGTTGCACTTTTGAAGTAGATGAATTATTCGTTTATGGTGCTTATTGCATAAAGGGTAAAGAGGGGTCTTTATCCTCTTATTTTTCTCTATTCTTGTTCCTGCATTGATGAGGTTGGATTATGAGAAAATTGTGTTAACCTCTCAAGATGATTGTATTATGAATCTGTTATTATATTGCAATTGATTATTGAAATTCGTGTGCATTAACATTCCTAAATCTGAGCTTATTGTTGATGAATATGTGTTTGAGATTTTTTATGAATTTGATAATGAATTTGATAATGAATTTGTGGCTTAATTGATGAAATGCATGATTAATTTGTGTATTGTGACGTGTTAAAATGTGTAATTGATGTATGATGTTGAATTCATGGTGTGAAATGCTTGGGCATGTTAGAATATGATTGAATCTGGTTTGGGAGGGTGAAAGGTTGAAGAAGATGGGTTCAGAAGTGATATTTTTGATAAAATTTCAGGTGACAATTGATTGGTCCCATGTAGCAATCGATTGGTTCCCGACTTAGAGTGAAAAATATCGGATAAATGTTCAAAACAATCGATTGGTCCCCTGTAGTAATCAATTGGTTCATATGTTTTTGCAATAACTTGAGTTCCATAACTCTGATTGAGGCTTAATTTGAAGAATTGGAAAGCTGACGCGTAGGAATAACTAATGGTAATGTCCTAAGAGGTTAAATATTCACTTTAGAATGTAAATTTAATGTTTTACTTATTGTGTAATGTTATGCAATGGTTAATGATGATAAAAGAACTTTTAATTATTGTGATTGATTGAATTGATGAATTCTTCATGAGGGTGGATGTTGATGTTGATGATGTTGATGTTGATGATGTTGATGAGTATTATTGAGACAATTATTGTTTTTATTATTGTGTTGAGTTATGATGAGATATTAGGTTTAGAGAGGAACCATTATTGTGGCCTTGTATTGGAGACAATTATGTAGATTTTTTTGTCCAAAGAGGAACCTATGATGTGTGATGCTTGTGAAGGTTGAGATGAACCTTGTGTGATTTTGTATGAAATTTATGAATCATATATATCAGAGATAGGTAGGACTTCGATCCATTGACGAGTTGTCAAGTTCAGAGATGGAACCAATGACATGTCTCAGGTTCGAAGAGGATTCAATGATGAGTGGAATAATTAGTAAAATATCTCTGACATCCAAAAACCTTGGTACCACATGCATATGGAGTATAGGGGATATATGCATTACATAAGCATTGCATTTTTGAATTGATGATTAATGTGAATGACTTGTGTGATTGAATATATATGATATATGAACTATCATTTGATGTTTTATGAACCACTAACATTTATTACTGTATTCTCACCTCCTATTTGTTTCTTGCATTGTGATTTACGTCGATGGTGCAGATACTCAGGTAGAGAATAAGGAGCCTTAGATACTACTTGTGTGGAAGATGGCTAGTGGCCTTTTTTGTTATTTGATTTTGCGTTGTTTAGTTACATTTGTGTCACTCTAATAATGTAATACTTGAGTTGGGAACGTTTGCTTATTTTATTATGTGAGTTGCTAATTTTATCTAAACTAATGTTTCATTGAGTTAAAATAATTTATATTTTGATGAGACAATTAAGTTATGTTTTTAATTGGTTAATTTTCGCTGCTATTAAATATAATTTTGAGGAAGATGTTTATGCAGAGAAAATGTGACACCCTTTTTGAGTAAACTATTCAACATGTTTTATAAATTACGCGCTTGGGATTTAGAATGTTACAATAGAACCCTAAGTAGTTAACCCAAGAAGAGTAGAGCAACTTTAAGTATATTTTGTGACTTTGGAGCTGAAAGAATATGGAGTTCATTGACTCAAAAGTTGTGGCTTTATGTGTTAATCAAAGTTTGATAAGTGAATCAACCAGATCAACCATAATAAACTTCGCCAAAAAAAGACATGAATAAAAAAGTGTGAAATAAAATTTCTAATGACTAATTCAACAAAGATTAAACTCTATGAACATCATTAAAAAAACATACTTGGGTGTTAAAGTACGTATCTCGTTATAGGAAAATTGTGTTTTAACATCGGTCTTGATAATGACACTAATAGCGTCGGATTTGTGTTTCTCTTACGAACGCTAAAAGGTTAAATCATTTATTTAAATATTTGAATAAATCTTTAATGGCAATGCTAGTTAAGCCGACACTATTATTCTTATTGAAATACTAGCGTCTGGCTGGCCGCCACTACTGAAATTCTATTGAAGTACAAACCTTTTCCTCTACTATTTTTGTTTGAATCATTTTATTTTTTAATGTATTTTATTTTTTTATATTTCTTTACTACTGTCAGTCATAGTTGGCGCTAATGTAAATCTATTGGTCCGAAAAAATTTATTTTCCTCCTAATTTTGGTTCGCCTCCTTTTTATTTATCCTCTTATTTTTAGTTTGCATCGTTTTTATGCTAAATTAATAAAATATAATATAATAAATTGAATAAAACTAAATTATTTTATTAGAATCAAATAAAATCAAAACTATAAAATAATAAAATCAAATTCAAAACTACATTTATAAAGTAAAATCAAATAAATAAAAATCAAAACTAAATCTTTTTTAATTTTTCCAGATTTATATTTGTGTTTTCTCTTTTTAAAATATTTTCATTAAAATTTTAAGTTCCTTAAAAAAATTATATTTTAATTTCCTCTATATCTTTTAATTTAAATTTCTTATAAAAAATATTTTAAAAATAGAATATAACCTTGGAACTTTTAGATATAGAAATGTTAAAATAACTCCTCTTTATTTTGAAAGTCTGAAATAAAACTTCTCTTCCCTTAAACCCAAGTCCTGGCACCGCCCTACTTTTTCTTCTCTTCGTCGGCTTCTTCCTCTTAACAACAACAAACACGCATCAGATTGTGTACAACAATCACATTAGCAATTTAAAACGCAACAACAATCTAATATCCAGCTCCAAATAACAGGAGAAATTTATACCAAAGAAATTGGAGAAGAAAAGGAGAATGAAGCGGATAAAGATATTACATTACCTGAGACAAAAACCATCGTAATGGAACTAGAAATCGATGTGTTGTAACCGCCATTTTTGTTTAGGTAATCCTAGGCTTTTGTTTGTGATTGAGAGAGAGAGAGAGAGAGAGAGAGAGACGAATTAATGGTATTCTCACTCTTTTCGATGGTCGCTTATGGTGGGTAATCTGAGGCAGTGGTGGAGTTTACATCTTCATCAAGTATACATCTTTCAGATTTTGCACTAGATTATTATTTTTGTTTCAAAAAGTTCACATTATTATTTTGCAGCTCGTAGTATTCACCATACTGCTTCTTGTTAACTCTTTACCTTATTACTTCACTGTATGTTTTCCTCACACATTTTTAATATATTAATTAAGGTTGGACAATGGGCAACAAAGGAAAAGTTGCAGAGGATTCAGGTCCAAAAGGGTCACTCCAGAATTCGATATTCGAACATTGTCCTCTGATAATTATATGTTCTTTATTTATGGTCCTGAGACACTTGAGACAAAGTATCTTTTTTGTGGTCCTTCTTTATTTAAAACTTATATAAATATGCCTCTTATGTAGATGTAGTTATAAAAAATACCATAGGATGTCTCAATTTGGTATCTTAGATTTTTTTTGCTTCAATGGAGTGAGTCCTGATCTTGAATTTATAGTCACAAAGGGTATCTCTCTTGAAGTTCTGAAATTCAAATTGGATAATCTCTTACGTTAACCATACAGTCAAAGAGTGGTTAAGATCGAGTTTCGTTCACCCTCAATTGATAGTGAATGGAATGTGAAGTTCAATAACTTTGATTTAAAATCTGATGAAGATTTAAGATTTATGTGGAGTATATTTCACCGTTACAAAACAAATGGTCTAATCGAAGTGGATGTGACAATGGAGGGATCGATCGAGATGTTGAAATGTCCTTAACCATGTATGGATCATAAAATGTGATGTTAGCTAGATTTAGTGATAATAAATATTTATGTTAATTTGTGTTTTCTTCATCTCTTGTTTGAAATTGTTTCTAGTTTTATGATAATAGCGTATATTATGGATTTTAAAATACGTATTATTGTAGGGATGGATATGTGTTAGTGTTAGAAATTTAGTTCGATTTTCTAATAACAATGTATATTTAAGATTTTAAAATACAACTTTTTTACATTGACTTTAACATATTTCATAGAAATGTTGTGTATTTCATACGTGTTTAAATTTTAAAATCTAAAATTTAGAGATATGTTTAAAATTTTCACCAAGATACATGAATAATGTGTGGGATATAATGAGTAATACGCATGAAAAATTAGAATGACCCACCATAGGCCAATTTGTGCAATAATTTAAAGATTTATAAGATAAGTTATGCATGTCTTTCAATACACTAAGAATGAAACCTTATTCTCTCTCATTTCAATAAAATATGTGTTATTTTTTCTTACAATTGGATGAGAATTACACATTCAGTAGATTAATTTCCTGATAAAAAATGTTAACTTAATTATATACAACATTAAAATACGAAGAATATAAAGTAAAATGATTTTAGATATTCAAATAAGGTGGTGTTTAGGGTGGTCAAACAAAATTTTGACCACCATGATCAAGTTAGGTTTTAAGTCGTTGATATATTATTATTTAATTTGGATAATCACCATGATCAAGTTAGGTTTTAAGTCATTGATATATTATTATTTAATTTGGATGGCTATGATGAATGACTGATTATCTATAATCCTATATTTGTTCCAATTAATTCATCAAAAATAATTAATTAATTTTATTAATATTTAAATATATTTTTTTCTATACTTATGACATGCATATTATGATCTTGACACCTCTTGATACTTATTGTGCAAAAAGGTGACACTCGTTGTACACATTATTTCCAATAATTAACTTTGCAAGTGACATTTGTAGAGAGAGAAAAGTTAATAGTGTTCATTTTCATCTTCCTCCTCGGTGTGTTTTCTTTCTCAACTTTATCGGTCTTGCAAAAATACTCAATGCGTGCTATAAGTTTCAACATCGGGATTTAATCCTTTCTCTTGCTTCTCTTTGAATCTCTAGTGAGCTTCATCAACATCTCCATTCTTTCTGAGGTAGTTGTTCAAGTTGTTATATGAAATAACATCCAGAACATAATTACTATTCTCTAGTTCTTCAAAAAATTTAACAACACTGTTAACTCTTCTAGCTCTCCCATAACTAGAAATAAGAATATAGTATGTGAATATATCTAGTGGAGGGCATCACATTTCATTTTTTCATAAAGGTCATAGATATGCGATATTTTGCCAAGAGCAGTGAATTTCATGGTTTGTTCAGGGAAAGGAAATGAAGAAAAAATAGAACTTACAAAAAAGGGCTTTCAACACATAACCTGGGTGTTCGCAGTTTGGTTTGGATCGGTTTTAAGACAAAAATTTATTCGATCCAAAAATAAATTTACTTGCGGTTCGGTTCGATTTTAGATGATGTATTAAAAAATCTAATCTGATCCAATTTTATGCGGTTTATTTGAATCGGTTTTTGGATATCCAAATTATACATTATATTTTTATTAATATTATAAAACTACTAATAAATCATAGGTTTGATTTAGTATATAACATATAATATATTAAAAGTTAATATTACAAAATAAGAATGATCGATTATGATTGAAATAATAAAAATAAATAGATTATACCAAACTAATAAATATTATTAAAAAAATTATTATTATTTAATAATAAATTCATGTATCGTACTAATAAAAAGTAAATAAGTATAAAAATATATGTATGTGGTTCAGTTTGGTTTGGATCGGTTTTGAAAAATTAATCCGAAATTCGATCTGAATCGATTGGTTTTCACAAAATGACATCCAAATACATCTAATAAATTTTGATTTTTTACGATTTTCAGTTTTTTGGATCGATTTTGAGTTTTTTAATTAGATTGATTCGGATTTGGACACCCATATAACTTGCATTTATGATATAACAAGTTTTCCTACATTGATTTAAACAAAAATATTGTGCAGGTGCATGAGTAAAATGGTTTGTTGGAAGTTAAAAAACAGCATAAACAAAATAAGTTTTCCAAATAAATATATTAAAAAGCTAACGTGCATTTGACTCTCTTTAAAACCATTATTTTCAATATTTTGATGCTTCACGCCGATAAATTTAGGGAGAGAATTTTTTTTTAAGGAATTCAATGATGAAGTGATTGACTGATTTAATAGGACAAAATATTATGAATTTAAAGATTTTCAGTCAACAAAAATAAAAATAATAAAATATTTTTAATCGGTCATAAACTGTTATTACGGGTAAAATTAAAAATGACAACTTGATTATGGTGGTCAAAATGTTGTTGGATCAGGCTAAACGTCATCTCCAAATAATGTCAAGATGCAAAAGACTTTATCATGATACATTTTTTCAAAACAATACACAAAAATTATATGAATGACAAAGTGTAATATTCAACTTGAGTTGTAGATCGACTTTCTCTAACAATCATCAATAAACTTTTGTGAAACCAATATCTTTTTCGAAAGTAATTAAATCTATTTATAAATAACAGTCAATCTAAGCATTTCACATAAAAAAATATAATCAAAATGTTACCACAACAATGCAAAAAAAAAGATATTTAACTAAAGTTTCCCAATTAAAATTTATGTCATGTCAAAATTTTATCTATTTTCGAATCATTCAACCTTCATTTCAAATCAAATCGATATTCATAAAATCTAAAAAGAGCTTCAAAGTGGAGTTATATCATTTTGATGCATAATTAAATACCATGTAGAACTATCAAATAGGGCATTAATATTCTTAAACTGGAAATTTTACACCAAATATTTACACTAAATATAACATGGCATGTTAGAAAAAGTAAAAAAATTATTATTAAATATAATAAAGAAAAGTAAAATGTATTTTCATACCGTGTAGTTGTCACAATTCGTGTAAAAATATCATTCCTCCTCCCAAATAATAAGGTTCTTTAAAACTTGTCCACATCTTCCATATTTGAGGTCTAAATAATTCAATATTTAACTAGACCTTAATTAAATAAGCCCTCTAAACAAAACAAAAAATCAAATGTGAAAGTTGAGTTGTAGTATGTCCTAAGCTTTTCATCCAATTTTATTTTATTCTAGAATGACAAGTCTAACATGTAACACTCCATATTTTTAATTGCTTATAATTTAGAATTTTAAATTATTAAGTAATTAAATTGGATTTTTGGAGAATTATTGAAATTATTGGAAATTAAATAAATGTTAGAAATTAGAGAAAAGGAAATGGGCTTAAGTGTGACTAATAGAGAAAGGGAGGTGAAAATAAGAAAATTCACTAATCATATTTTTTTATTATTATTTAATATAAGGAATTAGAAAAGAAAAGGAAAATTGAAACAAAAGTGTGAGAAGAGAAGAACGTACAGGAGAAGAAGAGCAAAAGAGAAGAGGATTCAAGAACTCAAGAATTTGGCTAAGGTAAGGGGTGATTTCTCCGATTATTATACTTTATAGGTTTTGGGATAATAGGAATGGATTGAGTAGATTAGGAATCTCAATTTAGGATATTAAGGTTTAGGAATTTTAGACCCTAATGCATGATTTTGGTGAATTTGAGTCAAATTGATGTTATAGAGTTGTTATATGATGTTATACCATGATAAAAATGCATTATAATTATGTTTGTAGAGCTGTTTTGGTGCCACATAAGATTAGGGTCGAAATTGGAATGATTTGAGATAACTTGTTGCTGTCAAATATTGCATTTTTGCTACAACCGATTACCCTAGGGAGGTAACCGATTCCCACTGTGTTGCGTTCTGGAAAAATTGTATTTTTGGTTTGGGTAACCGGTTACCCTGGAGGGGTAACCGATTACCTCGCTACTAAAAGAAAAAATCACGTTTCTGGATTCGTGATAACCGGTTACCCTCCTGATGGTAACCGGTTACCACTGAAGCTTTTTGAAAAATACTATTTTAAAAAAATTCATAACTTCTAAATCGTAAGTCCGTTTTAATCGCCGTTTTGGACGTTGTGACTTAAATAAAATATTTTATTTTATGAAATGGAAAAGTTGACAGTAACTCGATTTATTTTTAAAAGTCCTGATTTTATCTAATTATGTTATTTTATACATTGAGTGCATACCGGTGAACATATGTGACAATGTGGTGTTTGTGGTGTGGTTATGAATATATGGTGTTGCTGAATTGTGTATGTTGTGATAGCATTACGAGTTGTGAATGTAATTGCTTGTATATGTCGTATATGATTGAAAGTTGTTTATGATATAAGTTGTTATCATATTCGGTGTTGATAATGCATGCTTTAAAGATGTGCATGCATACATATCATTGTTGTAGTAGCTAATGCCCATTGTGTGGAATTAGTGAAATTGCCATAACCGTGTCCGAGTTGGAATGGCGGTGAGGCGTATCTGTGTCCGGGTTGGAATGGAACGGAGGGTGATAATTGCGTCCGGGTTGAAATGGAACGGTGTAGTGAATTTAATTCACAATTGGTACCACATGTATAGAGTTGGTATCTCATTGCATTAATTGTATGTGTTATAACATGATTGGAAGAATTCCAGTGTTATAACATGATTGGAAATTTAATTCACAATTGGTACCACATGTATAGAGTTGGTATCTCATTGCATTAATTGTATGTGTTATAACATGATTGGAAGAATTCCAGTGTTATAACGTGATTGTTGTATGTTATTATGGATTGTTGGCTTATGTATTGTTCAGAAATAAAATGATAAATCTAAAATATGCTGAATAGGGTGAAATGATTTGCTTATGCTATTCTATTTATTTATGAGCTTATAACGTATAATAATTGTGATTTAGTTTCACCCTTACTATTGATCATTTTCAGATTGAAGTTAGCAACTTAGGCGCTTTCGTAAGGATAGCTCGTAGAGCTAGACTATTATGTTTTGTCGAGTCCGGTGTCATGATCTGATTTGTAACACCGAGGAACGGTCATTTGTTTAGAGTTATTATTAGAATTTTATTTTGATTTAATGCTTTAATTGGATAATAATTTTGTAGAACTAAGGTTGTGACCTTATTGTTGATGTTTTAAATTATCCAAGAACTATGAATACTTTCCGTTGTGTTAAACATGTTTACTTCAATTATTTAATTGGTTTATGTTTCTCAGGTAAGCATGACATGCGTAAATTTTATTATAATGAGTTGTAGCATCCTTGATGACATGTTACTCTAAAATAAATTTTATATTCCACGGGAGTTTTTAGAAGGGTGTTACATATTTGAGGTCTAAATAATTCAACATTTAACTAGACCTTAATTAAATAATCCCTCTAAACAAAACAAAAAATCAAATGTGAAATTTGAGTTGTAGTATGTCCTATGCTTTTCATCCAATTTTATTTTATTCTAGAATGACAGGTCTAACTCAAATTTGAGGGAATTCCTTTCCTCAGCCATCTCCAAGCTTTTAATGAATTATTTGTTTTGACTACATTTTTGGACATATTGTCCACACACACTCACACCCCTCTAATTCATTTAAGTCTGTGGTTTCATTTTTTAAATTGGGCCTCTTTGTATTTAATGAGAGAAATATATTTGTTACCTTCAAATTAGACAAGACACCCTACATACATGTTTTGATAATGTCAAAAATATTGTTTTTTTCTAACACAAATGCTTTTAAAATTTTCTTTCAAATACGAAAAATTCGGTATTATCAAGAAAAATCTTGCATGTGATTTTATCAGATTATTTTAAATATAAACCTACGAAATACAAATTTGGTGTGTGAAGTACAAATAATGATCGAATAAATAAACTTTACATTGGTCCACCATGGACAATGTGCTATATGCGATAATTTGGTATAGATCTCACCATCTAGGTTGATCAAGTCTATGAGATTATGAGATTATCGAAAAGAAGTGATATCACCAAATGGAATGTGAAAGAAAAATGTCTCTTTATGTCATCATTCAGCAAAAAGGGCAACAAATGAGCGTTAAGCATGGCTACTGAAGAAATCCACCAAAGACAACATGCCAACATCCCCAACGATTTCGCTTATCTCATTAGACATTTACATTATTGATAGTCTCTTTAACTTCGACCCATGAGTGGAGGCCTTTAATGGAGTGCGGTAATATGATAAATCAAGCATAAATTACAAGTTACATTCAATTAACCATTAATAAAAAAAACTTAAATTAAAAAAGTATACTTATCATTGTCATAATCTAAATGTCACATGATCAACATATCTAGTGAGCAAGGTAGGGTCACAGGGACCTCCATGGTACCCCTCATTTTGTGTCAGCCTAAATAGATGCCTTTGTATTAGCCTGAGTCGGCATCCCTGTATCATCCAAAACAAGAACCATGTATTAGTCTGAGCATGAACCTATCTAGCATCCTAAATTGTCACATCTACCTCAGCATCATCAGTAACAACAATATCTGACTCGGGATTATGATCTATGTCCCAACCAACCTTACCTCTTATACGCTGGAGAGTATGAGATCCACGAGACTGCTCAATCTTCCTATGGTGACAACCAATAATGATTAATCTATCTGCTATATTTTATAGATGATTGTCTCCATCATCTTTGCTACCTCTAGAGCTCTCTTCAATTTCTCTCTTGCTCAATGTACGAATGATCTTGCTATCTCTTTCTCTTCTCATCACTACACACAAAAAATTGACCCACTGAATTCTTTAAAAATATTTGGTCACACACTTACATATGCCAACTATTTTGAAACAATGTGTATAAATGTATGCATTTTTACAAAAAAAAATTATAAATATCTGGTATGAACGTGTGCATTTTGACTAGTTATTTCAAGATTGTTGGTAAAAAATGTGGGTCAATGTGCTTGTAGATATAGGAAATAAGTGATCCGAAATGGTGAAGCTTATGGATCACAAAGTTGCAATTCAACTAGTAGCTGGTTAGTTTTGTGATGACAACACTTGAAGTCAAGCAATTGCTGGAGATAGCTCAAGAGGTCAAAAATGAATAAGATGGTTGATGAAATTATCCTCCTGAAGCAAACTATGCTCTTAAAGACCAAGACATCTATTTTAAGTCAACATTTAGTCCAACGACTTTTAAGTGAAGGCTTAGGTTTCAAGGATCATATATTGTTTAATATCTAAAACTCATAAACGTATGGTAATCAAAATGAGGACATCTCAAGCCTCATCAAAAGGACTCAAGGTTCTTGTGTGATACAAAACTCAAAGATAATGATGCCATTAATTAAAGCTTCAAAGTGTGAAAGAGAAGAAGTGTGAAAGCTCGATTGATTGTGTTAGTCTAATTGACTGGTGTATTGTAACGACACATTGACATTTTAGAAATATTATGGATAAATCACACTCAGACACTAAAAACTCAGGAGAAGCCTCTCATGTTTTACTAAAATCACCAAAAAAAAAATGTTTTTAAGGTCTAACAAGTTAAGGGAGTGTTTAATTGATTATGAGATTTTTGTCACTATCTAATCAATTATATCTTTGTCTGAATCGATTAGATGATGCATAATTAAGTCTATAATTGATTTGGACAGTCCTATAATGATTAGTAATGTCTCAATATTAAAACTTATATTTTAGGCCACAACAATTGATTATTTGAGGTGCCTAATCACTTAGAGTATTTATTTTTCCCGTTGACTGTTTCCAAATTTATACCACTCTTTGACCTATAAATAGATAGCTTCCCTATCACTTTTTCACATCTAGAAAACGTGAAAACTCACTTTTCATTTCTCCCATCACCTCTCTAAGTCTCATACTTTCTCACATATTTTAGCCATAGTGCTTCGAGAGTGTTCTTGAGTCTAGTGAGGAATATTATTCTGGGTGAAGGTAAATTTGTAAATTTATCAAGAGAAAATTTTCTCTTGAGTGAGTAAGTCTTCTATAGGATGATGTTAATTTGGTTGTTAGTTAAACCATTTAAAAAATCTTGTTTGTATTGGGAAATTGTCCTATGAAGTCCCAGTTAGGTTGGTAAGTTTCTCCATTAAAGAAAAACTCTTTTTTTGTTCGTGAAGATCAACCAGTGAAAATATCAATAATGATTCTTGAGTTGGCTCGATTAAAAGCTATATTGGTTCGAGATCATTCTGGTTAGAATCTTCATTAGCTTCCAAGTCCAGTCAGCGTAAAAGCTTGTAGGTTCGATATCATTCCAGTAAAAATCTCAATTTGGTTCCTGGTCATCCTGTGAAAAAATCTCGATTTGGTTTGGAGGAATTTTTTAAAATGTCATTTCTCTTCCCTTATCTATTTTATTTTCATCAGTTTTCTTTACTTTTTGTTTTTGATGCATATTTACTCAAAAGTTTTTATAAAATGTTTTCAAACTTTGTGATTTATCAAATGATTCGTTTTAATTCAAAGTTTTTCAAACCACTGCTATTCACCCCCACCTTATTGTGTATGGGGTCACATGTCAAACAAATACACATCATGTTCGTACAAAATTTTTAGAAAAATTGATAAAATGCAACAAAATAGGGCATTATATCGGATATTTTTAAATTATTAGTATAAACCATAAATTTGGTACTGGGAATTTAAAAAACGGTTTAAAATGCATGTTGCCCTACACATTCAGTATTCTATCAAAATATTAAGTAATAATGCATAAAGTTAATTAAAAACAACACTTGTAAAAATCTGATATTTCTAGCTTTGGTAGAAAACATGTTTTTTTTTGTTGCAAAAATTCAAAAAAAAAAAAAGAAGAGATTTTGAATCTAAAAAATTGATTTTTTTTATAGCTTAAGGGTATAAGGGTCAAATGAAGGGTTATGTGTGAGTATCAAGTCCAACTTGGGAGACATATGACATTTGTAGGTGTGAGGTTATCAAAAATTGGTCACAACTCATCCACCTTCACGACTCCTTGCTTATATGACCATCTCATAACCTGAGGAAGTCCATAACTATCAATTGGTTTCTAATTCTCTCATTTTCCCAATAGTGGAAAAATACTCATGAATCCAACACTGGTATAAAATTAATACTATTGATAAAAAAATTAATAAATTAAAATAAACAAGTTAAATTAAATTAAAATAAATACATATAGCATAGTAGGATATCCATCGAGCTGCTTGCAAGCGAACGTGGAAGCATCTCCGAGATGGCTTTAGAGGGTGACCTATGTAGTTGTTATCCAATTGAATCTCCCACATCCCTCCAAGTCCTGGAATTGTAACAGATATCGAGCCTCCACAAACGTAAAAGTCTTGTCAACATAAATTATGAAATCCACCAATATCATCATATATGCTCTAGTCACATAGTCTTATCTACCAACTTAAAAGTAAGCACCTCTATAGAGTCAGACATGTAGGCTTGCCTCACTATATGGCACTTCTAATTAAATAACATTCTTTTCAATAATAACTTCTTTAGTGACTTCTCGAGGGGGTCCAGAACAGGCTCTTTATGGGCAGGTGAAGCAGACAAGAGACTTCATCTAGTGTAATAGTCATATTACCAAATGACACGCGAAATGAAGATGTTTGTGGATGCCCCCTCTCTAAAAAAATTGATATCATGTTTGTGACTATCTTTGTCAAATTGGTTCTCTAAAGTGAAGATAGACCAGCCATAGTCATCCAACTCTCTATCTCTAGTGGGAGAAAATAAGAAATCCTTCCTATAAGCTTGAGAGCACATCCAGCAACCTTCAGCTATTTCTTCGGACCTCTCTCCTGAAAAACACTTAAAAGTATACATATTATAAAACACAAAATTATAAATTAAATATGTATAACATAAGAGGCTATCATTTATTTACCCCATAGAACCATAAATGGCGAGCAATGTGACACTCGTACTTTACTAGAAGAGACATATCGTACGACCTTTCTGAAAACCAATCGACTGTGGTGAGGATGTAAATACACTAATATGCTCATATTCACCTACCAACCTCGACGGAGTGTCCCGTCCTAAACCACGTTGTCACACCCTAAATTTCACCCAGAATTTTTCATCTGATTCATTTGCATCACTTTACATTGTCTTATTCGCATCCCGCATTAGTAATTAATTTTTACATTTGGCTTCACATCTTTAGTTAATACTTACGTTAATCTCTTGCATTTTACTAGCATTTGCATTTTTATAATGTCTTTGAATTTTAGTTAGCATTTTGACTTTGCATTGTTAATTTGTAATTGAATATATTTTGCATCAAAGTAGTCTTAGTCATACTTGCATCATTTTGAATTTCGCACATTTGACTTTGCATTGTTTATTTTTATTTTTTCAAACGCTCATATGGCCGAACTTCGCTCTAACGGCGAACTTCGCTCCTAATGCCGAACTTCGCTTAACGGCGAACTTCCGCTCCTAACGGCCAGAACTTCTGTAATGTCAAATAATTGTTTTATATGTAGAATAATGTTTTTTATTTTTATTTTTATTTTTATTTTTATAACTTTTAATTTTTTTTTATATATATTTTTTTGTTAATATTGATTATTTAGTAATATTTTATTAAGTAATGTTTATTAATTAAATAATTAAATATTTTTTTAGTTATTATTGTACATATAAAACAACATCAGTACATACACAAGTTCTTCCCACTCTCATTCCACCCTCTCCACTACATCTTCATTCCACCAATTTTCTAGCTAATTATTGTACAAACTTGTCCTCCATCTTGTACCTTCATTCTTCCTCAGCAAGTTTTTGTTCTCTTGTCTTTATCCTTTCCCTCATTGCAATACCTGATCTGCCCTTAGTCTCATCCTCCTATAAAACCAACCTTTCATTATTTCATTTGACACCAACAATCTGATATTATTAACCACTCACAAACAATCACACTCATAAAACTATTATTCACTAATGTTTTCTCACTATTAAACCCCACAGAAACCGAAGAACATATCACCACCAAACCTTATAAACATTCTCATTGTTCTAACATATCTAAACCAAACCTCATACTCAGAAACAACCTTCCTCTCTTTCGTAAAAAACCAAAACTTTTCAACCTTCAAAATCATCCTCCAACAACCCTCTGCCTCTCACTCCCTTTATCCGAACAACCAAATCACCAACAATACAACTTCAAACTTCCTTCGGCCCATAACCAACTTCATACTATCACCCTCAACCGCAGAAAACCCAAATCTGAAGCAGAAGAAGAGAACAACAAAACGCAGAGCACAGTAGTTCCAAAACAAATCTGACACAGGGGCAGTAGTAGAACATATAACGCACCTGGGTTATGTCCCTCTTTTCCTCTCATTTTTGTTGTTGTTGCATGCTTGTAATTTCAATTTCTGCATTTTTATTCCTCGTGTAATCTGTAATAATCATCTGCATATTCATGATTTGGGGAATAGGGTTACGGATTGGGGTTATTTTGTGGGTGCCAAATTAAGGCCATGGAAGTAGAGAGGAACACGCGTGAGAAACTATCGAGAGAGTTGGGCAGACAACCTTTTTCTTTTCCTCTTTTATTTCAAAAATAATAATAATAATAATAATAATTAGAAAAAAAGAAACTTAATGCATGTCAACTAGAGGCTGCAGGTGGGGCCTCTTTCCCATGTTTAATCTAGGGTTTTCAAACCCTTTCCTCCTTGGAAATTTCGTGTGAGCTTTAGTGATTAGCCCAATAACCTTGTACTTTTCATACACCCTATTTTCGGTTCTTCCAACCCTTTTTTTAATTAGTTAATGTTTGTTTTTAACTATTTCGTTAATTAATTTTAATTAATGATCTCAGTTAACATTTAATAAATTTAGTTAAATACCAAATATCTTAGTTGATTAAAATAATTTCTTTTAAAAAACCTAAATTTCTTTTAATAAAATTCATAAATAAAAAGTTCAATCTCTCATTTTTGTTTGTTTGTTAGTTTAGACTTTATTTTTACTATCTCATTTGGTCTAGACTAATCGTTCAATTCATCCCCATTCAATCATATGTATCCCCATCCCATGAGATGTAATAGTTAACAAATAACTTTATCGCTTTATTTTATTATTCATCCACAATGCACAAACTAATACTCGATTGCGAGCCATTTTTTCATTACCTTGAGTTGACAAAGCTTAGAAGCGTCATAACAGCCACACATTTGTGCACACACCACGCTTGCTCTTGGGCTTACAATGAAGCTTTAGTTGATTAGTTAAATATTATTTAATTATTTAATTAGGTTATTTAAAATTGATTAGTCCGTCTAATTAATTTTACTAATGTAATTACTTGATTAAATTTCATTTAATTAATCGATTAAATTTATTTCGTGCATGCACTTACACAATTGTTAGTTGTTTTATCATTTTGGCTAGCCACCTTGTATGGGCTTTTATAGATTAATTATTCTCATCCACAAATTCTCGCCATTATCCATTTCATTTCCATTATCGCGCCTTGTTCCACATACCAAATTATCATTCAATAAGGGCCTCATGGTAGGGAGTAGACACTTGTATATTCTCTCAAGATTAATCAAGCTCTCTTGGTTAATCATAGCCCAAATCAAATCCCCTCCCATTATTCATTCACCACTTTCATAATAAATTCTCAAACCTCGATCCAACGTTGAGTTGCTTTCAAAAAAAACAAACTTGGATGGTATTTGTTTTAAGTTGTTGGATGATAGCCCAATGGTTTAAAACAAGTTCAAAGTCTTTAGGTTGTTGGATGATAGCCCAATAAGCTAAATACTCTCATCCATGCTAAATACCTAACAAGCGTGAACCTCGTTTCACTTCACCATTTTCATAATAAACTTTTTGGATGAGAGATGATTAGTTGAGCTCACTCACCAATTTCAAGTATTTGAATCATTAGATGATAGTCTAATGTTTTTGTACTTGTCATCCACAATTAAAATCAATTCAACTCATCAAACCTTGCCCGCGTGCAAGTCTTTTTTTTCAAACTCACATCGCTCACACGCGAGTTGCACTAGAGATGTCTTATCGTCCGCGTACGATTAAGCTCTTATTTTCATAAAATCAATCAACCAACAAAAGTTCTTGCAACCGAGAACTACGTAAGCTCTGACTTTTCCATCGCACTTGGGGAATACGTAGGCACGAGATTCTAACATCTTGGCGAGCACACTTTCAAAAAATTAAAACATGTTTCTCTTTTCATTTCTGTTTTCGCATAAATAATAAGATTGCAAATTCACTTTTAAAACACACAAGCACACTTAGAACTAAATGGGTCTCATCGAGTACGATGGATATGAGGGGTGCTAATACCTCCACCTTGCATAACTGACTCCCGAACCTACATCTCTTGGTCCCGAAGACCATTTCATTTCACATTTTCATTTCATGAGTTTTATCTACATTTTCTCTTTCCTCTTTAGGAATAAATAAAGTTAGATGGCGACTTTATCTTCATTGTATTTTGTATCGAAATTTTTCGATGGCGTCAACACACGCTTTGGAATTTGACCGTCTCTACCTCATGTTCGCGCCACTTCAAAATAAATAAAAAATAAAGAAAAAACTCGAACGAAAACACATGATGGAAGAGTTGCGGAACTCAAGCAAAAATTCAAACCGGAACACATGTTGAAGGAATTTCGGGGAGTGTTTCAACCAAACTGGAATATGTGTTGGAAGAGTTTCGGTGTGTAGTTATATACCGAAAAAGTTGTTTCATGAGTTCTGATGATACATTAAAACTGAAAGACTTACTGATCCAATTCCAATTTGCAAAGTGTATACTAGAAGACTTGTGAAAAGTGTTTCGGAGTACAATACAATTTTGATGGATCCAATACTTAAAATTGAGAGTGAAGAAAAGTAAAAATAAAAAATAAAAATAAACTATTTATATCAGAACATTTTAATTAAAAAAATTAAAATATATAAAATGGGAAAATAAATATAAATGTATGGAGTAAAGTTTTCGAGAATTAACATGTCACCCTCGCGGGTTATACATGTCACCCCCTCAAGGGTATGGTTTTAACATTATATCCTTGTGAATAATCACAAAATTTTAAATAAATAAAAAAGAGTTTTATAAAAAATTCTGGGGTATATCGGAAAAAAAATCGAAATTTTCTGACCAGTACCGGATACTTAAGTATATTTCAAAAAAAACTGAAAATTTTGAAAATAAACCGGATTTTTTTAAAAAAAAATTCCAAGAAAAAATACTGAAATTTTTGAAAAAAATATTAAAATTTTTGAAAAAAATACTGAATTTAAATAAAAAAATCTGATATTTTTTCAAAAAAAAATTCAATACTGAAATTATTTTTCTATAAATTTACCGAAAATTTCATTCTTTGTCACCTCTTGATTTGTTTATGGACATTTTTGACATTTAGAAAACTGGGGGTGGCATGTATAATTTATGGGTGTCAAATGTTAATTTCTCAAAAAGTTTTCCTTACTAGATTTCTTAAGTCATACAGGCCCATCAAAATTATCCGACCAACCCAAAGACTGAAAAGCAAAAATATTTACTCAACAAAATGATGAAAGGTAATGTTGAAGACTAAAAAGGAAAGAATTTACAGAAAAAAATGATGAAAGGTAATGTTGATTAAACTCATAATTAAAATGAGATTATGGGAGAATCCAATTCTCTAACTTGAGTCAATAGGAAAGCCAATGATTTTTTTATTAATCAAGTTATTCTTTACATCTTTTACACTTTAGGACATGGTACCACACAATAGGAACCATTATAATCTTTTACCACAGGATCCATATCCATAACCTTCTTTTTTTTCTTTTAAGATAAAACTTTTGTAGAATATGACTTGTCTTTTGTGTTAAGGAATCTGGTTTCTTTTTTTTTTCCTTCAATTTTTTCGTTTTATCAATTCAAAAGATGAAGCTTTTGGTGTTGCACAATCATTCCACTTTTGACAACCCAAAACAGTAATTAAAGTTAAACTTATGGGCACCTGGCATTTAACCTAGCCAAGGATTTTGTGACTCATAAAAAAAAGTATAGGTTTTTACTTCATATTTTAATATTAGTACTTACAATATTTTTATATAAATTAATAGTTCTCGCGATATTTTTTATCTTTAATTTTTGTTATTCTTGTGAGATTCTACTAGCGAAGACTAGCGTAGCATGTTACATGTTATATCACGTCAGTTAAAATCAATAAGTAATTTATATCTGCATATTTATTTTTAGTAGTGTGAACTTCTGTTTTTCTGCTTTATTTTTTGGGAGATATAATTCATATATTAGCCTAAACTACCTTATTATTATTAACGTTGCCTTTTGTTTCAAGTATTTTTCTATTGATTGCACAAACTTTCTTACCAGTTATTCATTAATTCAAGTATTTTGAGATAGTTTTAAACACACGGCCTTGAGAATCAGACAAATAATATTTTAATTTCCATGGCATAAAATTTGATTAGTTGCTTGTGAAAATTATTGTTTTTAAAGTTATTTAACGAGGATTAAAACCCCCGCAATCTATCTCTTCTTTTCTGTTGATTTTAACTAATGTGACGTACCACGTAAGCCTTTATTAGCGGATTAAAACGGAAGGCACCGAATAATTTAGTAGATATTATTTAACTTTTATTATTATTATTGTTCCGTTTTAAAATTAGAGATAGGTGAGATGTGCTAAAATATATTTCAAATGCGATAATTTAGCCTTCTAGTGCAGTACACAAGACACTAGACTTATAGTTCATTAGGGAAGGGAGAACCTACAAGGTTAACACTTAACGACAAAGTTGGTGAATGTGTAAAAGATGGGAAGTTATTTTATATAGTACTGACGGTTAAAATCGCATGTGTGTGATTCAGCGTCTTGTGTGGAATGTCGTTTGATTAGATCTAAGGGTGAGAGATGCGATGGGGGTGTGATTGTATGTTCTCGGCATGAGTGGTGGTCCTGGTCCACTTGTTATGTTCGCATTCTTTTTTGACACTCGTTATTGGGTCTTCTTCGTGGGCTTTGCGTGCGACCTAAACATGTTGTCTCAACGCCCTTGTTTCTACGTCGTAGATTGTAGAATGAGTGCTTTGTCATATTCGTCTTCGGTTCAAGCTCTGGTAGAAGGAAATAGAATAACCATGATGAAGCGTATATGTTATTGAGAAGAGGTGCGTTAAATGTCTCCCTCATGATTATAACGTTTTGCATATACATCTCAACATATGCCTCTACGTCTGACGGAAATGATTTCTTCTGGTACTAGAGCATTTGAATGTTTTTGAATAATTCGTGATGACATATCAACAGTTCGTGGTGCAGTTCACGATTCCCAATTTTGTTACCATGTTTCCATTTTTTTTTTGCCATTTTTGAATTTTTAAGAGCTCTTATCTCGCATCTACAACCTCTTTTGTCTTTGATAATCTTCTTTCATCAACCATTACTATTGACTTACTTGCGTTACCTCTTTTGGTGGAGCGTGCAGAATGTGGGTTACTAAGTTCATCTTTTTCAGGGTAACAAATGAACCTCAACCTTTCTTTCATTTTCATATGTGTTTTCTTTATTGGGGTTCTGGAGAGGAAGGTTATGAGTTTTTTGTTGAACAAGTGACTTTAAACACAAAAGGGAGTGTAAATTTTGATTTTTAGAATTCAAGACTAATCTTAAAATAATATTTTTCTTAAAAATTATTTGTTAGTTCAATAGTTAAACAAAGATAAAGTAGCAGAAAAATAGAGGAAAAATTAGAGAGGAAAGAAAATTAAATAACAAATAATATATAGATAATTTTACAGAGATTGCATCAAGATTTATACATATTTGAGATAATCACTTAGCTTACTCTTGTCCCCTAGAATTTCTTGTTAAGAGTTCCAATCATAAAATATTTTGAGCTTTTAAGGATATGTTCATGAACCTTTTTACAACAAATGAGAGATTTTTGTATGTTGATCCCGCAAACTAAATAGAGCTTTTAATAGTTTGAACTCATGCACAAAATAGAGATTTTAACTAACTAATCTCAAGAAACAAATAGAGATTTTACCAGAACAATCTCAAAAACCAAACTAAGATTTTACCAGAACAATCTCAAGAACCAAACAAAAAAATTAAACAATAGAATCACACTCTTGATGAATAGAAACTAAAAAATGATCACAATTACAATTCAACTCTCACAAGTATTTTTCACTCATAATACACAAAGACAACTTTATTGAAAGAATACAAATAAAAAAAGTAGTAAGTGAGAAAGAAGAGATTTAAACAAATTATGTATTTTGAAATGAGGATAAATCCTCTATTTATAGGAGAAAAAATGTCTTCGATAGAAGTAAAAAAATGATTCATGGATTTTTTTAATGCTTCTAATAGATTAAGTCATATAGTTAATCGATTAGATAAGCCAGATATAGAAGGTGTACACATTCTTTGTCACTAATTGATCATAAGTTTTTTTAAATGATTAGAAGGCGTTACAAAAGATTTAATTAGTAACCCTAATGTTCTAGTTGATTATCTAGAGTAAAAATTACTTAGGTACATGCATAAAACATTTTCAGGTGATTCTATAAAATGAGAGAGGCCTCAAAAACATTTGAATACGTGTGTGAGAGTTGCCTTAGTATCTCAGGAGTTACTATTATACTTTTATAATACATGGCAAATGTTGTTGAATGGATATGCATTGGGTGGTTGTGCATAATATTATTTTTTTGACCAATTGGCCAAGAATTAACATGCGAAATAGTGTTCTAAAAGACAAAAAAGTATTCTTTTTAATGTGACCCTTGATCCAATTTTTTTACAGCAACTCAAAACACTTCCATAACCACTCAAAAAACACTTGTTAACATTTATATATCATGTCTTACCCTCAATAATATGTAATGAATTCCCATGACAAAAGAGACATAGATTTATACATTTGATGATATGGGCTTGATATTCAAAAATACCAAAATTTGTCATTTCACGATTAGTAAAAAGTCCAACTTCCAACACTTGAAATATAGGACAAAGATAAAGCTTCAACCTAGAAATGTTTCACAAATTATTTATCAAAATTCTATTCATTTTGAGAGCAACCATGTGAAATTTGTTCCATTGAAGGCCCGAGATGACGAAGATATTAAAACAATGTTTGGTGAATCGTGAAATTTTGGGTTTGATTACATTGATTTATACATAAAATTTGAAAATTTTCAACAATCTTAGATGTCATAGATAATCAATGCACCAAAAGAAGAATCGCCTAATATAATTCCCAACGAAGACGTTGAAGAAGAAGATGATCCGGAAAATGAAGCACAAGCCGATCATTATTATACTTCTTTATTCGAAGAAGGCAACCATGTCGAATTAAAAGCAGTTGACGAAGATGAACACCACATTCTAGTTGCAAATGTATTTTTCCCACCTCATTATATTACAAACTTATATTTAAGTACATGTTAACCATCCTTTGAATGGCTATGCACTCCCCGTCTTCCGGTGGAGGGTGACTTAGTCGTGGGTAAACAATTTAAAAATAAATTTGTTTATATGTTTGCCATAAAGAAATATCACATGAAACATTGTGTTGACTATAATGTATATATTTCTAATAAGAAGAGATATATAATATGGTAGAAACGTTATGTGCAAGATTCATCTACTGGCGTCCTATAAAGAAGAAGTGACTTATGGGAGATAGGCATCATGAACCCCCAACATAGTTGTACAACAGCTATTCTTATGTAGGATCATCAAAAACTTAGTTCTCACCTGATGCGTGATAAGTGCCAAAATTTTGTTATTTTTTATATATAATTTATGGTACTTATTCGTCCTTTTGTTGATATTTAGTCGAATAGCCCAACTTTGTTTGTAAATACGTTTATTTTGTATATAATCGAATTTTTGATTCATTTGTGTATCGTTTGATAGTTTTAGTGTATTTTTGTAAGTATTTGTTGCACATTTGGAGCATCGAGTAATAAGGTGTCAAAGACACGGCTCCGGATGCGCGTTTTCGCAATAAAAGTTCATTTTTGGGAATTTTTGTTCATGTGAGCGTGTTAAGCGGGAATTCCAGCGCGCTACGAGTTTTTTTGACATTTTGGAAGAAGCTGTGTTGTTGAGGCTGCTGAGCAAGATCAGGCCGCTGAGCAGGACTAAGGCGGTTTAACGTGTTAATTAGAGGAGGTCGTTGAGCGGGATCACGCCGCTGAGCGCGGTCTGCTGAGATTTATTTTATAACTTCATTTTCAGTCATTTTAAGGTTATGGTTTTGGGGTGGTTTTTGATCCCCATTTCCATCAACCTTTATTTTTGATAGATTAACTTAGAAAGCAACTATGGATCTTGTATACGGATGATCCAGAGTGGATTTCTCTTCAATTGGAGTTGGCAAACTCAAAGATTTGCGGTTCATTTCTCTTCCTCTTTGTGTAATCTCTTTTAGTTGGATTTTGTATGTGTATTTACTCTTAACTCATGTATATTTGTCACCCATGGCGTTATATAAAGTTTGCTTTACAAATCTGTGTTGGTTGTTATCTTAGGTTTTTACCTTGTGTTCGGGATTTGAGTTGCTATAGACATATATTGCTTAGATTCTTACATAGGATGATTATCTGTTAGTTTTTGAACTCTAGACATAGATTTAGAACTGACATTCACTTAGGGTATCTGAGATTAATGTCTCTGTATCGGTTATGTCTGGTGAGGAATCGTCGATGCGAGCGACACAATTGACTTTTGTGTTGTTAAGGTGGGTGAGGGATCACTACCGAGGTGATGCAGTAGGTTTCTAAATTTGGATTAGAAATGACTTAGGTTGTGAGAGAAATGTGATGACATAAACAAGTATCATAGGTTGAGTATAACTGAACGATATGTTTAAGTCTGACGGGTAGTGTATATTCGTTCCAGACAAGTTGTCTATCCTTTTTATACTTTTTTTTTGCATTTAATTTTTGTTTATAACTTTTCTTTATAGCCCATTTAATCTCAAACTCATTAAGGAACGAATTACCGAATGACGAAGAATACCAATCCCTGTGGAGACGATAAAAGATACTTACTCAAGTTTTTTGCTTGAAGCCGCTACACGCAGATGTCAATAAAATGACGTCGTTGATGGGGATTGGTTTTATTAATTTTGCATCACGATAATTCCTTTGTTTTTGAGTTTTGTAATTAATGTATATGTTGTATAAACTTTGTATATGAATTTTTGTATTGTTACTTGTACATGTTGTGTGTTTACTTTCCATACTTGTGCATATTTGTGGTTTTCTTCGTTTTCACGTATTGTTGTGCTTTGTTCGGTATCGTAATATTTATTGTGTGAACGTTATGACACTTTCTTTAGGTTTGTGCGGTGTGACAATACCATGACATGACAAGAGGAGGTTACTAGATCGCATCATAAAAGCGTCGAGCTTACGACGTAAAACAAGTATATTTGTTTATGTTTGTTTATGTGTGTGGTGGCTTGTGTTTTAACAAGTTGAAATATGACTTGCTCTTAATTTCAAATCTTCACTTTTCAAATTGCTAATTCATTTTCACCAAGTTTTCGTATCGTTATTTGTGTTTGTTTTATTGTGTCAATTTGTTGTTTTCCACAAGTTTGTAGTGTTTTAGCTTGTGGAAATGTGTATGTTTTGTAAATAGTTTTTAGTTGTGTAAATGAGATTATGTAGGTGTGTAAGTGGAGCTTGCAAAGCAGCTGCATCATTTGCCCTATTTTTTTGCATATGGTGTAGCGCACTTAGCGTGCTCTGTGCCGCTTAACGTGTTCTACTATGCAGAGCCAGTGAACTCTTTTTAAATTTCACTTGGTTCGTCTTTTTCCCACTTTCACCAAGGCTTTTTGTATTAAATAAAATTAGTATTATTTTTTTAATTTTTTGTTGTTGTTTGGACTCAAATGTTGGTCTGGTAGTTTGAGGTTGCATTTTGTGATTTTTCGAGTTTGAGTGTTTCAACTTGCGGATGTAGGGTAATGATAGTTTCAGAGTTGGTACACGCCAGGTACTCGTTTATTGCTCTCTATAGCATAACATGTTTAGGAAATTTATCATTTGTATAATTACCATATCATTCATTTTTTTTACATTACTGGATTTTGATTGAATCACTTTAGTTCCTTTTTTACCCATAAATGTGAGGAAGCTTTTCATTGTTTACATATGCTAGAGGTTGCATTCTTGTTTTAACTAGATTTTATTCTGCTTAATATTTTGTTTTGTATTGATTGTATGTATGCATGAAAAGGATCAAGGCATTTTGTTTGATTTTGAGCACAACTACCTAACCAAATAATCAATTCACCTTGTGAGTGTGTGAACCTTTGTAACCTTCTTTGAGCCTTTTTGGTTAATGTTCGTGTTGTTTTTGAGCCTAATTCTTGTCTATGAGTGTCGAATTCTCCTTTTTTTGAATGGATGTTGATTATTTGTTTTCTTGAATCCGCAACTATAATTTTTAGTTGGATTTTTACCTTGCCTTAGATAGTAGGGAGTATTCATATTTTAATGTTGGTTGAATTCAAGTTGGGGAGATAATTGTTTATGTGCTTATGTTGTGATTGATATAAGGTTGAGAAAAAGAAAAAGAAACGAAAAAAATAAGTGAAAAAGAAAGATTAAAAAAAAAAAGAAAGAAACAAATTTGAAAAAACTTTGAAAAAGAAAAACAAAGAGAGTATGAATAATATTGTGTTAATAAGTGAGGTGTTTTGGTTTGACAATTTGCGATGAAGAAGAAAATTGATTGGAATTGTATTGTTTGAAACTTTGAGGAATTAATTGCTCCCTTAGGTTTAGGCAAGTTTTTGTTTCGATTAGCTTCAGGACTTATCACTTGTTTGTTAACCAAGCCACATTACAACCTTGAAAAGCCCTCGTGATTCTTGTCTTTGTATTTTCAATATTAGTTTTTGGATTAATGGATAATTTAGTCTATTGTTTTCAAGATTGTGGATGAGTGTCAAAAGTCCCTCACCTTTGTGTGTTTTTCATCTACTGATGAATTTTTGCCAGGTGTGATTCATGATTGAGCTTGTTTTGTTTTAGAATGTTTTGCATGATTTTTGTACTTAGGATTCATTTCGTTTATATGTTGTCGTTGTAGGATTGTGGTAAGTATGTACTTTGCGTGTCCATTTTTGCTTGAACCATACATTTATTTTATGTTTTAAAAACTTGGTTATTCATGATTCTTTGATTATCATTCTTTGTTTCTTAGAGTTTATTTGACTTTGTTTGAGAATAAACAATGTTTCAATTTGGGGAGAGTTGATAAGTGCCAAAATATTGTTATCTTTTATATATAATTTATGGCACTTATTCGTTCTTTTGTTGATATTTAGTTGAATAACACTGACTTTGTAAATACGTTTATTTTGCATATAATCGAGTTTTTGATTCATTTGTGTGTCTTTTGATAGTTTTAATAAATTTTTGTAGGTATTTGTTGCACATTTGGAGAATCGAGTAATAAGGTGTTAAAGACATAGCTCCGGATGCGCGTTTTTGCAATAAAAGTCCATTTTTGGGAATTTTGTTCAGGCGGGCGCGCTAAGCAGGAATTCTAGCACGCTACGAGTTTTTTTTTTACATTTTGGTAGAAGTTGTATTGTTGAGGCCGCCGAGCGGGATCAGGCCGTTGAGCGGGACTAAGGCGGTTTAACGTGTTAATTTAGAGGAGGCCGTTGAGCAGGATCACGCCGCTGAGCGCGATCTGCTGAGATTTGTTTTATAACTTCATTTTCAGTCATTTTTAGGTTATGGTTTTGGGATGGTTTTTTATCCCCATTTTCATCAATCTTTATTTTTGATAGATTAGCTTAGAAAACAACTATGGATCTTGCATACAGATGATCCAGGGTGGATTGCTCTTCAATTGGAGTTGACAAATTGAACGATTTGCGGTTCATTTCTCTTCCTCTTTATGTAATCTCTTTTAGTTGGGTTTTGTATGTACCTTTACTCTTAACTCATGTATATTTTTCGCCCATGGCGTTATATAAAGCTTGCTTTACAAATCTTTGTTGGTTGCTATCTTAGGTTTTTACCTTTTGTTAGGGTTTTGAGTTGTTATTGACATATACGACTTAGATTCTTACTTAGGATGATTATATGTTAGTTTCTAAACTCTAGACATAGATTTAGAGTTGAAATTCACTTAGGGTATATGAGATTAATGTCTCTGTGTTGGTTGTTTCAGGTGAGATCGTTGATGCGAGTGACACAGTTGACTTCTGTGTTGTTAAGGTGGGTGAGGGGTCACTACCAAGGTGATGCAGTAGGATTCTCAATTTGGATTAGAAATAACTTAGGTTGTGAGAGAAATGTGATGACATAGACGAGTATCGTAGGTTGAGTATAATTGAACGATAGGTTTAAGTTTGTGACGGACAATGTACATTCGTTCTAGACAAGTTGTCTATCCTTTTTATACTTTTGTTTGCATTTAATTTTTGTTATAACTTTTCTTTACAACCCATTTAATCCCAAACTCATTAAGGAACGAATTATCGAATGACGAAGAATACCAATCCCTGTGGAGACGATAAAAGATACTCAAATTTTTTGCTTGAAGCCGCTACATGTAGTTGTCAACAATGTGCCAATTTTTAATGTCTTATGTAGGTAATGATCCTTCAACCAAGATGAGAATTTGTATCAGTCAAACTTTTTTTGAATAAAAATTCACTTTGTCATGCAAAAAACATGGATTGCAAGGAATAAAGCAACTTAACAGGTATATGGTAATTGGGAGAATTTATACAATAAACTTCCAAATTACTTGTTAGCACTTAAAAATTTTGTTACTGGTACAATGGTAGAAATGGAAACACTACCCACGTAAGGTGAGACGCTGATGGTTTAGGGGTTCTTTCTATAGAACTAGATAGGGCATGTTGCTTCTCACATAGCCTATATTTGATTTCAAACAGGCATGCATCAATTGAAAGTGTGCATAATGATTGATAAGTGCAAAAATGTAGTTATTTTGTATATACTTTTTGTTGCACTTATCAACTCTTGTTTGTTAATAATCGATGAATAACCCTGATTTTTGTTATAAATATGTTTAATTGCGTTTTGTGTACATAATTGTACCGGTTGATTTGTTTTGTATTTATTTTGTAGGAATTTGAGCATTATTGGAGCATTAAGTAATAAAGTCCAAAAAGGTGCTCTAAGATGCATTTGACGCAATAAATGAACAAGGCAAAGAAAGGAAGCCAAAGAGATAAAGATGTTGAAAATTTCAGTTTTTGTCACCTACGTGCAGGCCAGGCCAGTGTCGAGCGGTGACAGGGTGCGCTGAGCATCAGGCCAGCGTCGAGCGGTGATAAGGCGCGTTGAGCGCCAATATGAGTGTCGGGTGTGGCAGTAGCGAAGCGAAATGTAAAAATTCTCATGCTTCTATCTTGACCTCGCGTGGGTAGCTCTGGGCGAGACTTGAGGCAGCAACAGGTGGTGGAAGATATTCTTTTCCAGATGCTGATGTGGCGCAGTCTGGGCCAAGTAATAAAGCCCAGCACTGGGCGGTGCTTTTAAGCGTCGGGTGGTGGCTGCGGATCAAAATTTTGTGTATATATTTTATTTTACATTTCTTTTGTTATGTTATGGTTTTGGGTGGTTTTTGTCTCCCAATTCCACCAACCTTATAGTTTTTGATATATTAGCTTAGAAAACAACACTAGGGCTTGCATACGGATGATCCGGAGTGGATTGCTCGTCGACCAGCTCTGACAAGCCGGAAGCTTTGTGGTTTATCTCTTGTCCTCTCTATGTATTTCTATATTTGTTGAGTTTTGTATGTATATTTACTCTGAACATATATATTTGTTGCCCACGACGTTATATAAAATTGGCTTTATAAATTTGTGTTGGTTATTGTCCTAAGTTTTTACTCTATGTTTGGTATTTGAGTAGTTATAGACACATACTGCTTAGGTTCTTATCTAGGATGATTATCTGTTAGTTTCTAAACTCTAGAGGTAGATTTAGAGCTAACAATATTTATGGGTGTCGAAGCTTAATGCTTTCGTGTTGGTTGTGTCGATTGAGAGATCGTCGATACGAGTAATATGGATGTATGATGTGTTGTTGAGGTTGGATGAGAGATCGTCGCCGAGATGATATAGTAGTTCTCTATACTTTGAGTTAGAAATAACTTAGGGAGTGAGCGATGCTAGATGACATATACGAGTATTGTAGGTTGAGTATAACTGGACGATAGGTTTAAGTTTGTGACGAGTGATGTACATTAAAGCCGAATAAGTTGTCTATCCTTTTTACTTATGTATACATTTATTTTTTGTTGATACTTTTTTACAACTCATTTAACCCCCAAACTCATTGACGATAGAATTGTTGAACGACGAATCAATAACCAATCTATATGGATACGATACGATATAACCTAAATATCACCCGGTAAAATAATAGCTTTAATTTTTGCTTGTCGCTCTACCGTTGCAACAATGATCCATATAATGGTTGGCAAAATCCGCCATATGAGCATGTCTAATGTATCAGACGCAGTACTCAAAATTTCATGAGATAAATCTAGGATAGAAACCTCTGAAAAAAAGTTATTAACATGGGAAAATATTTATTTGCTAACATTATATCTTAGTCAATAACAAATTATAACATTAACCCATTTTTTCGTAACATATAGGGTATGCTTTAAACCGACCAACATTTGACTATTACTGAAAAGAAATTATATTAGCTAATAGAGAGGGTTTAAGATGGTTGAAAAATATTCCAGTATAAAAATGGACGAGGGTATATGACTAGGGTCAGCGTTGGGGTCACATGACAACGAACCTCATCGAGTCAATGAACCCAGTCTTTAAAGCAATTGTAATTTGCCTATTACATCATTGGTAAGTGCAACCTATTATAGGATGAGATCACTATTTGCTTAAAGGGGTGCACAAGGAGTGCAATGTTGGAATCTGGGTAAACATTTATAAAAAATTGCATGAAGGTGATGAAAGAAAAAACAACAAAATTCAACGTGCATCATGTATCAATTTTTTACTACCAGCATACCAATTTTAGTATGAAGGAGACGATGGACCACGGTGAGGGGAAATCTATGAGACATTACAAGGTCGACCTAGTAAGTGGTTGGTTTTACTGTGGAAAGTTTCAAGCCTACAACGTTCCTTGTTCACATGTTATCGTTGCATGTTCTAGTGTACGCCAAAATGTCTACAAGAATGATATCAGCATACCAGACTTTCACAAAGCATTTCACTACAACATTAAAAAAAAACAGAACTGCTACACAGTTCAACTATTTAGGAATACAGAAAAACAGAACATAAACATTTCACTACAACTTAAACATTTCAATTCATCATGAACAAACCCATAATTGTTGCACCTAAACAAACAAAAATTATCCAACATTTTTTCAACTTCAAAATCTTATTCATCTCATTTTGAAGCTGGATATTCTCCTTCTTTGATTCTTCATTTATCGACCTAACTTTTTCAATCTCCATTATTGCATCATCCAATTTCTTTGATAACTTTTTCAATCTAGATATTATAATCTGCCATTTGTAATCTTGAGCTTCCTCGTAAAACCATTCAAACTACCCACACCCAAGTTGTCTTGTTCCCTGTATTTTACAATGTATTACTCAAACAATAACAATAAAGTTCAGACTCAATTTCCATGGAAGATTTAAACTCGTGAACATGATGCAGTTCAGACTTCCATGGCTTCCATGGAAGTCTTAAGGGATTTAATTATACTTTTTAAAAGTTAAGGGACCATAATGGACCATGAGGCAAAGTTAAGGGACGAAAAAAAGGTATTGTCCATATAGACAAATCTTTGATTGTAAAATTATTTTATTGATTATCTTACAATATATTAGATTGTAAGAGGTATTTGATATGAACAAAATTCAAAGAAATATTTAAAAAATTAAGTGCACACAAAGTGCTCGATAAATTGTTTCACATAGTTTAATCAATTGTTTCATTGGATATTGGTTGGTCTTATAATTGTAAGACAATTACTTGAGATTTTATTATATTGTGATCTTATTATCATCATTCAATTGAATATCAATTATACGCATATCCAATTTTTCAATAATCGGTCAGGTTTAGACGACTTTTGATTTAAAATACAACTTCTGTTTGTCATAATTTTGCTTAAATTTTTAAAATAAATTTTTAAGTGAAAAATTTATTTAAGGATCAATTTACCCCATTCTAGATAAGTCGTCGTCGCTTAACAATATTTGTTTTTATTTATATATCTAATTCAAATAAATATAAATTATAATTATATAAATGTTAACTAAATGAATAAATGAAGACAAACTTTATAAATGAAAGTGAAAAACATATAATATAAATACAGACGGAGTCCACGTGACATCACATATTTTCTTAAGTGAATGACATATTAAATACTATTTTTTTAAAAGTGATATAGTAGTAAATAATTCTTTATTTAATTAGAAGTGAGAAATAAAATAAAAAAGATTTTTTTTGAAAAAGAGCATTAGAAAAACGGCCATACTTCGTTTTTGCCGACCTCTAAGTTTGACTGAATTATTATGATTTATGAGATGCTTTCTTTACACAATAATAGGAGGGAAAAAATAGGAGAAATAAATTATGAAAAAAATAATCCATTACTATCCGTTTTCTTTTCCCCATCAACACAATTAAAATTAAAATATTATAAATTGTTGAATTTTCATCTCACCATTAAAAATAAATTTATTTTAAATAAATTTATATTTTTATTATTTTATTACTAATTACTAATATCGACAAGAAAATAAAACAAAACAAAAGAGTTCTCCTAGTTTGATATACTCCTACGTGGGTTGTTTTGTCCTCATCCTCCACTCCGTTTAATTAGTAACCTCGCCACTTCTCAAACAGAAAATCTCGGAACCAGTGCTTACTGTCCCCCACTACTAAATTCCCATTTCAATCACTTTTCCATTCACAATCTCAAAAAAGTTACCATTTTTCCTACTACACTCTTGCAAAAGCCACCATTTTTACCTTCCTTGTGAGTCATCACACACTCATCTTCTCCCACACATCTACAATGTCTTTTTTCCTGCAAAACCATTGACAAAAACGTGTGCTTCATTGTTTTTTTTATACTATATTCTATACCCTTTATGTTGTTGAATATAAAAATTGCTTTTTTATGTAATGGGGTTGAGTTTTAGTTTTCATCAACCCATTTCGTTGGATATGCTTTTCTTTTGCTTCTTTATTCATTTGCCTTAGATACCAAGTGGGGTATAACTCCAAAATTAAATCTTTATTATTTTATCTCTATTGGCTTTGTTGTGTTCTTACATATATATATGATGTCTTATTCTGAAGGTGAAACAAGAGGTGGGAAATTCAAAATGTTTGTTCATAAGTTGTGCTTTTTGTGGTTATGTTGTTGGTTGATGATGTTGAGTGGAGAAGCTCAAGTTGATGAGATGAAATACAAAGATCCAAAGCAACCAATTGCAACCAGGGTTAAGGACTTGTTGAGTAGAATGACTTTGGAGGAGAAGATTGGTCAAATGACTCAGATTGATAGGAGTGTTGCCAATGTTAATGTTATGAAAAACAGTTTCATTGGTGAGAAATTAAGAATTTCATTTTGCCTTCATAGTTACTATTGTCTTTTGAATTGAAACTGTTTATACTTTCGTAATCTGTAACAAATCTTATAGATATAGTTGTATGTGATGTTTCTTGAGTTTACATATTAGTTTCACTTGCTTATGTGCAGGGAGTGTATTGAGTGGTGGCGGTAGTGAGCCGCTTCCGAAGGCTAGTGCAACAGATTGGGTGAATATGATAAATGAGTTTCAGAAAGGAGCTTTGGCAAGTAGATTGGGGATTCCAATGATATATGGTATTGATGCGGTTCATGGACACAATAATGTCTACAATGCCACCATATTTCCCCATAATGTCGGGCTTGGATGTACCAGGCAAGTTGAGTTTTTTTGTTTATTATTTGTCTGTTTGTTATCGATTTGGATAGAAACATGGTCCTAGATAGAATATTATGGCAAAAGTTGATTGATCCATGTAGCCGATCCTACTTGATGGGATAAGGCTTGGTTGTTGTCGTATTTGTCTGTTTGGTATAGGGTTTAGGAACAACATTTGATGCCAAAATTTTAGTGCAATTTGATATCTGTTTATATTGTATGTATATTTATTGGATTGGATGCATCCGCTATTTGCTATGTTCTAATAATCTTCGACGAACAGGGATCCTTCCTTGGCACAAAGAATTGGTGCTGCGACTGCTCTTGAAGTCAGAGCGACAGGGATTCCTTATGTTTTTGCTCCATGCATTGCGGTAAATAAAATATGCTAATGATAAACTAAAAAAGATTGTTGGACGGGTTTGGGCATTTGAGGTTGTTGGATACGTACTACTTTTCGTTAAATTTTACTGATACTCTCGTAAAATATTAATTATAGGTTTGTAGAGATCCAAGATGGGGTCGGTGTTATGAAAGCTATAGCGAGGATCATAAAATCGTACAAGAAATGACAGAGATCATACCTGGTCTACAAGGAGATATCCCTCCCCATGTCAAGAAAGGATTTCCTTACGTCGCTGGCAAGTATGACATTATTCGTTGTAAAGCCTTTTTATAAATCATGAAAAAAAAAGACGGTTGCATGATTGGCTTGTATTTTCATAAATCGTGAATTTATTTTGTTTCAGGACAAAGGTAGCAGCTTGTGCTAAGCACTTTGTCGGAGACGGTGGTACGACCAAGGGAGTAAATGAGAACAATGCGATCGTTGACTGGCATGGATTGCTAGGCATTCACATGCCTGCATATTCTGATGCCATTATTAAGGGGGTCTCTACCGTTATGGTTTCATACTCCAGTTGGAACGGTGTAAAAATGCACGCAAATCGCGATCTAGTCACCGGCTTCCTCAAGAACACCCTTAAGTTTAAGGTGATTTGACTCTTACTTTCTTTTTTCTTACACGTAACTATGTAATAAATGTGGAGGTTTTTAGAACTATGAAGTTAAGTATTAAGTCTAACTACAATTGTTAATCAATTATTTGCCAGGGATTTGTCATCTCGGATTGGCAAGGAATCGACAAAATCACAACACCTCCCGGTTCAAACTACACATACTCAGTTCAGGCTTCCATTCAAGCCGGTGTTGATATGGTTAGTTTGTTCGTTATGCTGAAACAATGTAATGCTTATTGAAGAATAGTATTATAGAACTCAGTTTTTCTTTTTGCCGATTAATTATTTTAGGTGATGGTCCCAATGCTATTCGAAGATTTCATTCAGGACCTTACACTCTTGGTCAAGAATAATATCATTCCAATGGATCGTATTGATGATGCTGTGGGGAGAATTTTGCTTGTAAAGTTCACCATGGGTCTTTTTGAGAATCCTCTAGCCGATTTCAGTTTAGTCAATGAGCTTGGAAGCCAGGTGATGATTCATTCAAACCATCATCCCAACTATAAAATGGATGTTCAGAAACAAACTTGATTTTCTTTTTCGAATCAATCGGAACAACACAAAAATGACCATCCTTTTCATCGGATGAAAATAGTATATTCGAATTCAATGAAAATAAGTCTTGAAGCATACTTTTATTAAGAAACTAAACATTATTAATCGGCATTCTTTGTTAATATACCTATTTGTTTCATGTAATTTATAATATATCCTATCGCAATTAAGATATTGAGAGTTGAGATATTCGAATTTGATGTTTAATTAGGCACACAGAGATCTTGCAAGGGAAGCTGTGAGAAAATCTCTTGTGCTGCTTAAGAACGGGAAAAGTCAAAGTGCTCCACTTCTTCCTCTTCCAAAGAAAGTCCCGAAACTCTTAGTAGCTGGCACTCATGCTGATAATTTAGGTTACCAATGTGGTGGATGGACAATCAAATGGCAAGGATTCATCGGCAATACCGACACAAGCGGTAAGTCACTCTTTGCCAATGGAAGAATATACAACACGACAGTGTCTATCTTTCCGCTAGTAAACTATAATTGAATTGAAGACTTATGTTTTTCTGATGGACAGGAACTACTATTCTCAGTGCTATAAACTCAACAGTCGATCCAAGCACACAAGTTGTTTTTCGTGAAAACCCCGACGCCGATTTTGTTAAATCCAACAACTTTGAATTTGCCATTGTTGTTGTTGGCGAGCCTCCTTATGCCGAGACTGCTGGTGACAGCACATCACTTACAATGTTGGATCCTGGTCCAAATATCATCAACAACGTCTGCGGAGCTACCAAGTGCGTGGTTGTCACCATTACTGGCAGACCTATTGTAATCGAACCATATCTTTCATCCATAGACGCATTGGTTGCAGCATGGTTACCGGGCACCGAGGGACAAGGTGTGGCAGATGTTCTCTTCGGTGACTACGGTTTCAGTGGCAAACTTGCAAGAACATGGTTCAAATCTGTCGATCAACTCCCTATGAATGTCGGAGATCCACACTATGATCCACTTTTTCCATTTGGTTTCGGCCTAACATCCGAATCTGTCAGAGACCTAGTAACAAGGTAAATAAAAATATTCATCGACATCTCTTATACAACATTTCCTTGGTGGATAGTGTTTAAAACTGATGGAACTATGATATTATCAATTGTGCAGGTCAACTTCAACTGCTGAATTTGTAAGGGCTTGTATAGTAACCATTATGGCGACGCTATTGACGAGTTTATATTTAATTGGTATGTTTGTGATTGTTGCTTGAGTCACAAGTAAGTTTATTACATCAAAATAAGACTCTTATGTTTAATATGTCTCTACATATAATTTTGATAGGTTAAGCAATTTATGTTTATGGGAACTTATTGGAGCTGGAGGCTAGAGAACTAACTTGGGATACTTCCTATTTTAGTCGAATTCATTGTATTATGACATTATTATTCATGAATTAGGACATTTTTTTTCAGTACATATACAGATAATTTCTTTATTCGCCGGTATTTATTATACAAAACCTGATTCCTGATCTTGATTTCAGAAGAGATAGTCGTTTAAGTAAAGAATTGTTGCGAGTTGTAGTCGTTTAACGCAAAAAAAAACTCAATCTGGGATGTCATCCCAAGTTAACAATTCACAATATTGTGTTCAATAATATCGCATACATCACATAACTCCATAGTAGTGTTGTCAATATTAACACTTAATTTATCAAATTTCTCTAACAAAATATCTACTTTAGAAGCAATAAGACTAATGGTGTCAACATCATACTTGTCTTCAATAATGATTATATCATCTAAAAAAACATATATTTTGGTGCTAACTCTTGCCTGTGCTTCACAAATACATTCAAAATTAAAGTGAAAGGTAAGGGCTTAAAATTGAACCTTCTTGGAATCCTATTGTTATAGGAAAATTGTTTGTTCTTGTGTCTGCACACTAATGGAGACCCCCTCAAATGATTGGGTAGCTCGATTATAGACTATCATAACCTCTTTTTTTTCTAAGAATTTTTCTAATTTTTCTAAAACTCTATTCACGCGCCTTCTTCAAATCAATGCAAATTAAATATAAGTCTTATTGATTCATCTTATTGATTGATTGTGCTCTGCCACACATTGTAGTAAATAGCCGCTTCTACGATTCACCTCCCGAGCATAAAACAAAATTGATTGTTAATAATAGACTCACTTCAATCATTTTTTTCATAACTTCATGATATCAATCATTTTTTCCATAACTTCATGATATGACTCTATTGTTCATAATTTTGTATTTCCATAACTTCATGATATGACTCTATGGTTCATAATTTTGTATATTTCTATTGTTCTTATAAATTGGAATTAAAGTGCTTCTTCATTCATCAAACATTTCCTTTGGCCTCATAATTTTATTAAAATGTTTGGTGCTCAATGCCTCTATCTACAAGAGTTTCTACACTTCAATATGTAGTTGCCTTTATATCACCTATCATTTGCAATGCTTCTTTTCCCTCGTGTTTTTTAATACGAAAATAGTAATTATAATTTCGATTCTCTTCTCTAATGTTAAGTATATTAGAGTCTGGCGAGATATCATATTTTTCGTTAAATAAACTGTAAAAATATTTATTTCACTTATCCTTTATATTCTTTTCGTGGACCAAAAATTTGCTTTCTTCATCTTTAACACGCACATCATTTGATTTAAATCTCTTGTCTTTGTTTATTTTTCTTTAGCATGCATACACCTAGATTTTTCTCTCCTTAATTTCTATAGATTGGTATAATACTTCAAAAACTTGAATTCTTATTTTATTCACCGCCATCTTAATCGTTTACTTAAATTTCTTATACTTTCTCTCAATTTTGGCATTTTTACACATTCATTCCATCATTTATACACATACATTATTTTGTAAAACATTTTTTTCTCTAAATTTACTAAGAACACATTTGTTCCATCAGGATTCTTTATCCATAGGTTCATGTTCTCTTGATTCTCCCAACGTCTCTTGTGTTACTTTTTTAATCTCTTATGTGACTTCTTCTCTATGATATCCTCTTGGATCTCACATCAAATATCAATACGCTATGATGGGTAGTTAAACTCTCTCAAGATATAACTTAACCGTCTAAGCAAATCTTCATATTTGATTTTCTAAAAAGAAAAAATATATCTAAGAACATGTTACCCCACTATTATATATATATATATATAGAGAGAGAGAGAGAGAGAGAGATATCAAATTACACCCGAAGAGTTACACCATGAGTTACACTTGTTCAAAAATATCACTTCGGATTAATATTTTTTAAAATCAACCGCTGGATTGAAATATATCATCACATAGATCATACCTATAAAGTTTGAGATTAATCTATAAAATTTTACTATACAATCAAGATATCCAAAGATTAATGCTAAAATGGACATTCATATAACGTTAATTTTGATGTAGTTCAATGCCATAGTAAATCATTTTAGATTAATCTCAAACTTTATAGGTATGATCTATATGATGGTATGTTTCAATCCAACAATTGATTTTAAAAAATATTAATTAAATGATTTATTTTGATATATATATATATATATATATATATATATATATATATATATATATATATATATATATATATATATATATATATATATATGAGATAAGATCATCATCTCTTTTTTTTAATCATGTATTAGTTATATTAAGATTATTATCCTACAAAAAAAATCTACGATGAATTTACCCTATACCTTCATGTATGTACTCAACTTCATGAAATGCTTCATACATGTCCATTTAGATTTCTTAGTGAAAAAAATTTCTCTCCTTGAGTTATAAGATTAAATAAGCTTTCTGTTTCTTTTTAAGTGTTATTTTAGAAGAATATTTAGTGTCGTTTTATAATTTAATATCATAATTTATCAATTATACCCTTACTTTCTCAATAATGAGAGTGTATGAGTGAATTTATTAGGAAAGAGGAAATAAATGAGAGTATAATAAAAAAATTAATTCTAACAATTCACTATCTTAGTTGAAGAGCTTTATGTTAAAATGACATTTAAAAATTAACGGAGAAAATACTAATTAAGCCTAAGGTGTGTGAGTACTAATAACATTTTAAATATGTTTTGTTCCACCACAAATTTATGTGATCTCTTACTTTTTTCACCTTCTAAAATATTTTTCTTCCACTCCTCATCTTTAATAACAAAGTTTTGATTATGAATTGTCTAATCCTTTTTGCCTTTTCATTCAGTCATTTAGTTTTTTTTAGGCCCATATTTAATTGATTTTCCTTTTTGCCTTTTCATTCATGTCATTTAGTTTTTTTTAGGCCCATATTTAATTGATTTTCCTCCCAAATACAGTGTCTATTATTTCTATACATTAAATTGATTTTTCTCCTAAATATAGTGTCTACTATTTTTATAGATTGACACTACACTCAAGCCATACATCTTATTGCTTATGGACAACAACATATCATTCACATTATTACTATTTGATCTATGTCACATAAATCCGACAACATTTTATATTGGATGTCAGTTGAACACATTCCTCTCATTTTGTCCGAGCTAGTACGGACTATGCGTAACAAAATCAATATAGACAAAATTGCTCACAAACATTAATCCGTAAGAAAAAAAAAAAAAAAACTGCACTCAAAATAACTAACTAGAAGGCAGAGGTTCAATGCACTGTAGATGCATATAGTGACGATTATATTCAGAAATGAACAATATATAAACAAAAACTGTTCATTATTACCATGTTCTTTCCTTCATTTTCCCCTTTGGGTGGATCAGTAATAAGATCAAATAATGTAAGCTTCTTTCTAATAATACACTATTCGTATAGAAATAAAGTTTACAAAATTATATGTATAGTCGAGAACCAAGGGTTGAGGATATACTCAATTCATTAAAAAATGGGACAATTACATATGAACAAATAACCAATTAGATGATACTGCTTCAGTTGTTCAATTTCCCTTCTTGCCTTATCATATGCATCCACAAGGAGCAAACTTTATTGGATTTTTCATACAAAACTGAATACTCTTTTCTGCGGACTAACCAACATAGGACATTTAAACATCACGCGGAATTATATTCTACATTTGCATCTGATATTTAGCCCCTGTTCATAAGGACTGGTAATCCCTACATTTTTTCCCGAGAGTTGGGATGAGATGCTTGCACAAAAAAACTCCTGTCTTCATTTATTGTGTCCTTTCTCGGGCAAGGCAAGCATCTGAATTTTTTTCTAAAATGCCATTGAAACACTATTTCTCATAATGCCACAGCTGAAACGAAAATTTTAAAAATGGCACATCCCAAATATCTTGCGAAAGGGCCCATCAGATATTTTTCATATACGCTTTTCGTCATTTGAAATGGAGAAAGCTTTTTTTTTTTATTTTCTTTTTATTCTAACAAATAATTAAATGATTTTTAAATATATTTTTATTAAATAATTATAGTTAATATACTTTTAAATGATTAAAATTTTAGTAAAATATATTTTTAAATAATAACAATAGTTAATTAAACATATTTTTAAATAATAATAATAAATTAAAATTTAATTAAACATACATTTAAATAATAATAATAATTAATTAAAAATTAAGTAAACATTATTTTAAATAATAATAATTAAATATAATATAAAAATTATAATTAAAAATTTCATTCATTAACTAATAATTAAATTACAATAAAGGATAAAAAATACAAATTATTGTTGATGATGATGCAAACGAGAACCGGAATGACAGTGACGCGGTATTGAAACACGAAAACCAAAACCATACTGTTGTGTTGGGTCTCTTGTGTTGGATCTGGGGGCAGTGGATTTTCTTGTGCAAGAGCGTTATCTTGTGTTGGAGCCGCAAGTGGAAGATGAGCAAAAACCATTTCTTGAAATTCAAAATCACTAACATTAAGATCAGGGCCGAAATTGAGATTGGTTTGGGTGTATGAGATTGGTTGTGGGTGACAGATGGTAGGAATATAAGATGGCGTGGTTGTTCGATGTTAGAGGTTGATGGTTATGTTGGGAGTATAAGAAGTCAAAGTTTGGTGGATGAATAGGTGTGAAGTGCATGGTTGTATGTTTGAGGTAGTTGGGTTTCATATGAATAAATTGATTGGGAGTGAGATGGAGTGTTTTGTGTGTTTGATGTTTGTTGTTGAAAATAGTACGGGGTAGAAGTTTGTAGTGGGGGTTAGGAGATTGTTGTTGGGAATAGTGGGGGTTAGGAAATTGTTGTTGTAAAGAGGGGTGAGGGATTCATTGTTGGAAGGGTTGGGGATTAGGATGTTGTTGTTGGGGAAAGTTCCGCTCAGGATTTTATTGTTGGTTGGGTTATTGGGAAATGTTAGTATTAGGATTTTGACGATGATCAATGAGAAATGTTCGTACGATGCAAATCTATGTGGCAATTGTTTATACCATTGCATGTACTCATCTGAATGTTCAAGGTCTTCAATATTTTCAATAACTTGATCTTCATCCAATGTCCACAATTGGCGATTTATCCAACATAATTGCTCCTCGATGTAAAGTTGGGTCCATGGATAGCTACGTGATTTGTTTGTGTTCATTTTGTGGTTTGTGGTGTTCTGCGAGGCATCGAGGAATATCTTGGGGAATGCCAAATTGTAGCTTGACCCAATCTGTTTGATGCATTTCAACAAGATAAAAACATATTAGAAATGTTGTTGAACTCCAAATTGATCTATCATCTTCGCTTCGCAGTTCGAAACTAATATACGGCCTCCACAAGAACTAGTAATAAATAAGAGATTTGTAAGTGTCTTCCCAAAAAAAAATGTGAATTAGTTGAGCAACTAATAAAAACCTATGATGGTTGCATGTGGTTTATTCTAAAACGGTATCCTTGGAGATGGTGTCGCAGGTTATTTTTATAATCAAGATTCTTGATGCACCACCTAAAAAGTAATAGATGTAAAATAAAAATAAAAATTGTGATATAAAAAAAATAGAATATTTACTAAAAATATACTTACATTCTTGCATAAGGTTATGGTTTGAGAATTGGATCGACTGGAGATATAATAGGCATGCGTGTATAAGCTCAAGCTTGGAGTAATAAAAGACACCCCTATCTCTTTAACATTGTGTTTTACAACATTGCACATGTTCCTCAGCGTTTTCCCACCTATATGTGCCACATTGTTCCAGATCTACAAGAAATGGTGTCCATTTCTCGTGGACAGTATTACCTGTTTGTCCGGAAACAAAACTTGTCCAATGAGCAATAAAATATACATACGAGCATACTTTATTTTATATTCTTCGCTTTGATTCACTTGTTGGTGGATTTTGGTCGTACTTAGCCTTAAGCCATGTCAACTTCAAAGTCTTTCCCCTACCACTTTCTTCTGCTCCTCCCCTAAAATGGAACTCCATGCACCAATACCTATCTCAGTGGGCCCATTAACAATTTTGTCGACAAGACCCAATAACATAAAACATCTTCCAACGTTATTGTGCATTCACCAATTAAAAAGTGAAATGTATGAGTATCGGGTCTCCAACGTTCTAGCAATGCTACACATAAACTTGCATCAGTAGCACCGATTTTGGACACCTCTCCAAAAACCCCTTGTTTTACATAAAGGGAGTATGGCTTGATATGCGTTAATGGGTTTGTGATTTCTAGATCTAAACTCCTCATTAACAGCTTCATCCAGCTGTTATAAAATATAAAAAAACTCAACAACAATAAACGAAATAGAAAAACATCATATAGAGTTAAAATAAAAGGATATAAAAATTTACAAAGTTTAAAAATTAATTAAACATTATTTTAAATAATAATGTTTAAAAGGATATAACATTGTAAGTTTTTATATCCTTTTATTTTATCTCTATATCATGTTCTTCTATTTTATTGTTGTTGAGTTTTTTTATATTATATAACAGCTGGATGAAGCTATTAATGAGGAGTTTAGATCTAGAAATCAAAAACCCATTAAGGCATATCAAGCCATACTCCCTTTATGTAAAACAAACGGGTTTTGGAGAGGTGTCCAAAATCGGTGCTACGCATATTGATGCAAGGGCTACGCATATTGATGCAAGTTTATGTGTAGCATTGTTAGAACGTTGGAGACCCGAGACTCATACATTTCACTTTTCAACCGGTGAATGCACAATAACGTTGGAAGATGTTTGTATGTTATCGGGTCTTGTCATTGATGGTAAAGCTGTTAATGGTGCATGGAGTTCCATTTTAGGGGAGGAACCAGAAGAAAGTGGTAAGGAAAAGACTTTGAAGTTGACATGGCTTAAAGCTAAGTACGACCAAAATCCCCCAACAAGTGAACCAAGCGAAGAATAGAAAATAAAGTATATAGAAAATAAAGTATGCTCGTATGTATATTTTATTGCTCATTGGACAAGTTTTGTTTCTGATGTAAAACACAATGTTAAAGAGATATGGGGATGTGTTTTATTACTCAAGTTTGGGCTTTTACACGCATGCCTCAAACCATATCCTTATGCAAGAATGTAAGTCTATTTTTAGTAAATATTCTATTTTTTTATATTACAATTTTTATTTTTTATTTTAAATCTATTACTTTTTAGGTGGTGCATTAAGAATGTTGATTACAAAAATAACCCGCGACATCATCTCTAAGGATATCGTTTTATGATAAACCACATGCAACCATCACATCGAGGAGCAATTTTGTTGGATGAATCGCCAATTGTGGACATTGGATGAAGATCAAATTATTGAAAATATTGAAGACCTTAAACATTCAGATGAGTACATGCAATGGTATAAACAACTGCCACATAGATTTACATCGTACGAGCATTTTCTCATTGATCATCGTCAAAATCCTAATACTAACATTTCCCAACAACCCAGCCAACAACAAAATCCTGAGCAGAACTTTCCCCAACAACATCCTAATCCCAAATCCTTCCAACAACAAACCCATCACCCCTCTTCACAACAACAAGCCCCTAACCCCCACTATTCTCAAGAAAAATCTCTGAACCCCCATTATTCCCCACTACAAACTCCTACCCCATATTATTTTCAACAACAAACATCAAACACATAAAACACTCCATCTCACTCCCAATCAAACTATTCATATGAAACCCAACTACGTCAAACATACAACCATGCACTTCACACCTATTTATCCACCAAACTTTGACTCCCCCTACTCCCAACATAACCCATCAACCTCTGACATCGAACCAGCCACGTCATCTTATATTCCTACCATCTGTCACCCACAACCAATCCCATACACCCAAACCAATCTCTATTTTGGCCTGGATCTTAATGTTAGTGATTTTGAATTTCAAGAAATAATTTTTGCTCATCTTCCACCTGCGGCTCCAACACAAGATAACACTCTTGCACAAGAAAATCTACCGCCCCCAGATCCAACATAAGAGACCCAACCTATGGTTTTGGTTTTCATGTTCCAGTACCCGCGTCACTGTCATTCTGGTTCTCGTTTGCATCATCAACATCAACAATAATTTGTATTTTTTTATCCTTTATTATAAGTTAATTATTAGTTAATGAATGAAATTTTTAATTATAATTTTTATATTTAATTTTATATTATGTTTAATTAAATTTTGATTAATTATTAGTATTTAAAATAATGCTTAATTAATTTTTAATTAATTATTATTTAAAAGTATGTTTAATTAAATTTTATTTAATTATTATTATTATTTAAAATAATGTTTACTTAATTTTTAATTTATTATTATTATTATTTAAAAGTATGTTTAATTAAATTTTAATTAATTATTATTATTTAAAAATATGTTTAATTAAATTTTAATTAATTATTATTATTACTTAAAAATATATTTTAATTAAATTTTAATTTTTTAAAAGTATATTAACTATATTTAATTAATTATTTAATAAAAATATATTAAAAAATCATTTAATTATTTTTCAGAATAAAAAAAAAATAAAAAAAAGGCTTTCTCCATTTCAAATGGCGAAAGCGTATAGGAAAAAAATCTGATGGGCCCTTTCGCCAGTCCAAATGGCGAAAAGGTACTTGGGGTGTGCTATTTTTGAAATTTTCACATGGGGTGTGCTATTTTTGAAATTTTCACATGTGGCATTTTAGGGAAAAATTCCAAGCATCGATGAATTTGATGGAAAGGTGAATGATGATGCAGACCTGAAAAGAGTAAAGTGTGGCATTTTGCATAGTTTAATACCAAAACCTGGAATTCTAAATAATGAAAGACAACTGCAGTTACATCATTTTATGCGATTGTGAAATCGTGTCAGTCGTGACATGGGGATGCTACTAATATGACAACACAAATTATTTAAGCCACAAAAGCACATGACAACGCAGTGAAACTGACACATTCATTATTCATGAAGCCGCCATGATTTGGAATCAAGCACAATGAAATGCTAGAACCTATGCAGTCAACCCCTCCCAGTTTGACTGAGGCACTCAACCAAAGAGCAAATCCCTCTAATGATAACAGGATCATGCCACTGCTAAAGAATGTTGTGGCATTAACTGAAATATAATGAAACAATCGTCACTAATAGCATTATAGTGACAGATGTAGCTGTCATTCAAGTGAACCATCAACCAGCACGGTCTATAGCTATGAAATTACTAAACTGTAAGAATTAGAGCAAAACTTTGCTTTGGCTTCTGTTGATAAACCAAGAAATTACCAATCAAAAGAAATAACCAATCAAAGATGACCACTGCATGCACCAAATAAGCTTAAAACTGAAGCAGAAGTCCTTGTGTGTGAATTGTATAGCAGCAAGGTACTCTTGTGCATTTTAGTTGGGATTCCAAAGAGCACTAAAGTTTATGATAAACTTCTGAAAAACTTAGCCTTGCTCGTGATAATCTCCTCGGGGGAAATAGAAGTAAAGGTCAAGACCAACTCTCCTAAAAACTTCGCTATTAGGTGAAACCAAGTAAATAATCCAATCTCTATATCTCTAATACACTTCCTCACATGAAAGGCCCTCAGGTTTGTGATAGTATTCATGATGCACTTGGAGAACCCTCCCATAAAAGTTAACTATCAAGGTTAAGAACCATGCCATTTAATTACTCCACCAAGCATCCTATACCACTCGATGTGGGACTTGAGCACCCCACAATACCCAAGTTACTATTAGCTTGCAGCAAGCTAACTCTTTTTAGCCGAATGGTGGATGGCAAGGATCAAAATCTTTACCTCTTGGCCATAGAGGTACTAATATCAAGTCAAAGGCTAAGTCTCCTGAAAGCTTAAGCTATTAAGTAAAAGCACGTGAATGATTTTTATATTTGTAACAGTGACCATTCTTTTAAGACATTTTAATGACCACATCTCACGTTAGATGGAGAAATCACTTGAAGAGATGAAGGTAAGAGAACAAAAAAATCTTATTCAAAAAACACATAAAATGAAAAAGTATAAAAGGAAGTATTTATAATTAAGTGCACATTACGAACCCTTTTGTTACATCTGTGCTTCATTCATCCCTTCATCAGTTTCTTCCTCTTTGCTTGTGTGCCCATGGTCATCCTGGTTTGAGCCAGTTAGCAAATGTTGATTCCCTAAGACACTTTCATTGCTCTTTATTACGGAGAGATGGTCCATAGGAAGAGAATTCCTTTTGTAATTCCAAACAAGCATTGAAATGTAATCTTGAGGTGTAACAAGACCTTGTTCTCTGATGCCGCTCTGTTGCTCCTCCAAAGTTTTTGGATCTTCTAACTTTATGTATTCTAGCAACGACTTTTCATGGTCAGGCCTCCAATTACCTGGGAATGGGGTGTAATCTGTCTCAGGTACGAGAGACATCCTTGTATACTGGAGTCCATCGATTGATTCAGCAAGACCCATCTTAAGCAAATTTTGATACTCAGGAGACTGTCCTTTCTTCTCCTTCAGTGGACGGCTCAGGTTTCGGGCACCAACCTTATACACTTTTGCACGCGAGCGAAGCTTGTATTTAGCAGCGTAAAGCTTTGCAAGTGAACCTCTTATGATATAAGAACAGAAGTTCACAATTTTCTTCCTATTGTCTGCAAACCTATACCATTCAACCATGGTTGACAAAAACTTGTTCATTTGAGCATTGGTGTGAGCTTGAGTGGCATGAAACATCCTAAAACAAGGTTGGGGATCAGGATCCCTATCACCTTTTAGAAAACTCAACTTTCTGAATTGCCTAATACATTGCTTTAAGCTTGCTGTGACCGACAAAAGTGTTCCAACACCCTTTTCACTAATGATCTTACCACCGGTTGCAGTGTACCTAAGAGTTGGATAAACAACCCTCCTACAAAGCACGTGATCAAGAAACATTATACCTTTGGTTATATGTTCTATAGGAAGGCACTCGTTATCAAGCTTGACCATCAACTTCTGATCACAAAACTCAATCAACTGCTTCCTCAACGTAGCCGCGTCCGCCCTAGGACCCCGAACACCAATCAAGATATGACCTCCATATCTTATAAAATCCATCTTCCTAGTTTTATCAGGTCCACTAGTAGGCACAAACTCCGGCCAAGAAGTGTTTCCCTGTTCCGCTTCCCCTTCAGGACTATTCCATATAACATCACTCTTGGAAGGAACATAAATCTCCTTCATTTTCCCTTCCAACCAACGATCCAACTCATCCAAAACAATATTCGCCAAAAGAGGACTCAAAGCTCCACAATGACCCCAACTCGGAACCTTCTCAGCTTCCTCGGGCGCAAATCCAAAAAAAGTGTCTAACCAATAAGGATCAGGCTTAGGTTCATCCTCATTCAAAACCCTCTTCTTCTGATACTTCCTCTTGATCTTCTTCTTCTCCCTATCATCAACCTTACTCGTTACAACCGGCGTAACCAATGCGGATTTCAACAAATCAACAACCATCTTATCCCTAACATCTCTCATAACAGCATTAATCACTAACCCTACTTTCACCCCATCCAACAAAGTACTCAAATCACCTTTCAAATACCACAAATACCCAGCAAAATTCCTCCTAATAATTCTCAAAACAGTATGCGGCGTCCTCCCGGGTCGAAACGCAAAACTCTTGGACGAAAACCTAGGTTCATAAATAGGTTCAAGGATCATCAAAAGAACCTCCTGAACAATTTTATCCTGAAAAGGTGTGGGTTGAGTAGTAGTTAATATAATTTTGATTTTTCTTTTGGAAAGGGTTTCGTAATCGGTTTTATCAATCGGCGATTTGATATGAAACTTGAGACGCGAACCCCATTTGAAATTTCCATCGATGACAGCGTTACGAAGGGCGAGAAGGTCTTCGAGTTGAGGGCGTTGGATTGAACTGCGAGGGGTGTAGGAACCGGTTTCGTCGGTGGTGACTTTTTGGTAGGCGAGGAGCCAGAGTTCGAAGCGGCGGAGGAAGGAGGAGAGGTTGGTGATGATTTTGTCGGGGTGGCGGAAGTTGTCGATCCACATTTGGGAACAGAGGGAGAAGCCGTCTTCTTTGAGGAGGATTGAAGGGTCGTTTGGGTCTGGGGGTGGACGGCGGAAGGTGGTGGTAGAGAGGGGGCGGTGGTGAGGGTGTAGGGAGGTTAAGGTGGGGAGTGGGCGTAGGGGATTGATGGTGGTGAGGAGTTGGAGAGTGAAGAGAGTGAAACGGCGTCGATGCATTGTGCTGAATTCAGAGCATTGAGTTGAGTTGAAGGTGTTTGTTGAAATGAGTTTGGGAGAAATGGAGTGGAAGAGCAAAAACCCAACAAAAACCCCTGGAACCTGCCGCTGCTCCGGCAACCAATGCTTGCGTTTTGCACCTTTTATTTTTCTTGAGTGGTAGTCTTTCTTGTTATGGTAATTTTTTTTGAGAATTTCTTTTTTGACCTACTTGGTTGTTCTCCTTCCAGGTAAAAAAATCTATATTTTCTTACGTTTCGCAAGTGCATTTATGAATTTATTTTTGAGGTGGATTTCGCAAGTGTATTTGCGAATTCACTCATAATTTGTTTAAAATAACGTATCTTGTGAATTCACATGATTTTGTGTAATTCGTAAGTGCATTTGCAAAATCTATGTTTTGTTTTAATAAAACGTACAGAATAATCCCTCAACCATTTTATATCAAAATACCCATTTTTCAAACTCTCTACTTCAAACCCTAACATTTCTACTACTTCAAACTCACTCTATGCGGGCGGTCTTGAGGCGATTGTCGTGATGGAGACGATTGTCACTGAGGCATCTGGTGCATCGGAGTACCACAGGCAGAAGAAGGCGTAGTGGGTTAGGATTAGGCATACGTACAGAATAATCCCTCAACCTATTTTATATCAAAATACTTATTTTTCAAACTCTCTACTTCAAACCCTAACATTTCTACTACTTTAAACTCACTCTAAGCGGGCGGTCTTGAGGCGATTGTCGTGATGGAGAGGATTGTCACTGAGGCATCTGGGGCATCGGAGTACCACAGGCAAAAGAAGACGCAGTAGGTTAGGATTAGACATACGTAGTAGTGTTATGTTTTGTTCATTGATGTTGTTGTTGTAATAATTTAATTGTACTTACTTTCCGAATAATTTATATAATTTGATATTTATGACCCTTTTTTTCATCACATCCTAATATATTTGTTGGTTTGTGAAAATAGAATGCGAAATATTTGAATTTTTGAAAACAAATTTGTGAAAACAAATACAGTGAAAACTATGTAGTTTTAAACATCTTTTAACACATTCAAAGGTCGTAAGTGCACTTACGAATTCACCTTCCAGGATATTTCGCAAGTGCACTTGCGAATTCACCTGATTTTTTTAAAATTCAACATTAAAAATAATAAAATGTACAAAATCAGGTGAATTCGTAAGTGCACTTACGAATAGTATTTTGGAGTTTTAAGTGGTGTGGAAGAAACCCACTAGGTGGAAAAAAAAATCTCTTTTTTTAATGTAAATAGGACTGCCAATTAATCGAACTAACTCAAAATCCAACTTGTTTGCCTGTGTTGCCCATCCAACTTTCATCCCAACCATTCATCAATTCTTTTATCCTTTTCCAAAACAACCATTTTTCATTTATTTATATTTTACAAATTCTGAACCATTTGATGAAGAGCAAGAGAAACGGCAGAAGACAAAGGTAGCAGAAAATATGTTTCCCTCGAAAATAGTTTGAAATTTGGTTCGATAATTAATTCGTTGAATTTGATTTATGAGCCAAATGAACTGAATATGAGCTATAAACTAAGTTCGTTAACTAAATAAGTTAAACTTGAACTATACATAGTTAAACTCGTTAAGTTAATAAGTTGAATCGATTATATACGAGATGGATTATGTTGTTTTTAAGAGAAGGTTTAAAGATTTGCTCTCAATCTCAGCCTTATATTTTCCTTTAATCTAACCGTTTTAATTTATAATTTATATTTACAAGTGAGCAAAATATTTCTAAAAATAATTATACAAATAAATCATCATCGTATAAGTTTCAATCTTATGAATTTTATTTTATTTCTATATTTTTTATTTAAATGAATATTAATTTAAAATGTCACATATATAAAAGAATAGACTTTAAAAATATATTTTTTAACGAGCTAAAGCGAGTTCGACTCGACTCAACTCATTTCGACCCCTAGATGTAAGTTAATATGTTGATTTGTTTCAATGATGGTTTTATGGTAATTTTCCATAAAGAAAATAATTGGGTTGTTCTTTTCGAGTTCTAGCTCCTTATAGACACTAAAACACTTCATGAACGAGTCATTTTTATTTTGTAAAAATAATAGTACGAAAATTAACATGTGTGTTATAGAATGGTGAATCTATATATTAGAGTTCTGAGCTAATCTTTGGACATATTTTGAATTCATGATATTGAGTTTATTTCACAACTCAGTGAATATTATAAAAGTTAAGTTTTGTACTAACCCCGAGGATACTAAGTTTCCATCATGAATGTGGATAATTAGTTATCTTGTTATAATTTTACATTTTTTTAATAAACTTTATATTTTAAGTCATTTATGTAAAGTAAACATAATTGTTATTTGTAGTGTTGTATTTGCAAATAATCTTGCATAAGGCGACAACTTGGAATCATCTTAGGAAAAGGAGACGATGAAAGATCGCTTGAAGGGAGGTACCACATTGCTCATACATTTTTCTTGTCCTTAGGGAAAAGAAACGGGTCATAAGACGTGTCTTAGATAATGGTAAAGTTAAGATAGTTACATACTCATGTATCCCTTAAGAATAAGAATTCAATTGTCCACCTTTTGACTGGGTGGGCGGCAACCATTTCCAATAAAATCCTAGGGATCTAGAACTTCTATAAATACAATATCCCCATAGGAATATGGGAGGCCTGAAGTAACATATACACACACATTTGAACACCATTTTGAGAGCACACTTTTCCGAGTAGCCCTAAGCTTATCAAATAAGTAGTTATGACTAAATTTAAACCTAAGCATGCATGTTCTACGAAATTTAAATTCAATAGTAATTGATAGAGAGATTACACTAGTAATTATAGTGGTTCGACTTTTTCGTCCTCGTAAGAGTTTATGTCCACTTCTTCCTATAGTTTCCTTTTATTTTTGATAAATATCTCAATAGTATATATAATCCCCGATCCACAACAATGTTAAAGAAAAATAATAAATAAAATCTTCAATTTAGATCCTGACTTGTATATGGCTTATTGCTAAACTATTATGTAAAATCTTTACTCCATCAACGCTTCAAATATTCCAATATCACCAATCTACTCTAAGCCTTCGTGTGTAATAATCAACTCCTTGAATCTATCGATTCCTTAAGTGGTGAATTTTCTAAATATGTAAAAAGAACTTTGCTTTATTTATAGCCTTCCGCACAATCACTATTAAGGCGATTTTGGAAAGAAGACATTATTTTTTCACTGGAATTTGTCAGCACTAATGCAACAACCCCAAAATCTTGCAAGAACCTGAAAATCTTTTACCCAATCTACAAGAACGATTAGTTTCAAGACAACGTCTCCATAAATCAATTACAAATCTTTCGTCATCAACATATGAAATTAAAACTAAGGTTGGAGATGAAAGGATTTCTAATGCAAAAGTTTTAAAAAGGAAGACGGATTTTCACAAAATCACAAAAGTTCATGAGATTCACACAAACAATTATGAAATTGTATGAATTAAAAAGTGTTGACAAAAGGTGTTATATGTTCTTAATATTAAGCACAAGAAATACTGAAAAAGGTGGTTAAATTCAATCAAAGAAAGTTCAGTTTTGAGTCAAGTGAAGTGGAATAAATGAAAATCAGATTTTTGATCCATTTTTCAGTTAATTTGAATCAAACACAAAGTGTGATTCAAATCATAAATCCAGTGATTTGAATTATGCTCAAAAATTGATTCGAATCAAATCAAATAGACACAACTGGAAAATGCATAAAAAGTGTGTGATTCGAATCATGTTGTAAGTTTGATTCGGATTAAACTGAGCAAAAGGTTACATGAAGGGTGCAATTTGAATCATGTTCAAAAATTGATTTGAATCAAATAATTAAAAAGTTCATGATATGTTTTTGTCCAATTTGATTTAAATCATAAAATTTGTTTGATTCTCATTATTCGAATCAAACATGTAAAATCTCTATTTTCATGTTTTCAAAAGTAATTTGAGATTTTACGTTTCAATTACTTCAAATCAAAAACATGTATAGACTTGTTTCTTTATGATCAATAAACAAACAAGGTTGGAAAGGATAACTGAAGCAACTCGCTTTTCAAAAATCATTTAATTTTCAAAAAACAATGAAATCGCCACCTAATTTTATTTGTTCTAAAAGAAGAACGGGAAAATATAGATAAAACCCGCAGAAAAAAGGATAAGACGGTTTACGAAATTAAGAGATATAGGTTCGGGAGTTGGTTATGCAAGGGGAAGGTATTAGCACCCATCACATCCATCGTATTCGATGGTACCCATTTAGTTCAAAGTGTGTTTGTGTGTTAGTGTGAAATTTTACGATCTTCTAAGTTTTGTCGACTTACGGGTTTAAAATGATTTACAATTATTAGTTTAAAAATGACATTTTTTTGATTTTGTGTAAGTGACAGTTAAAATAAATGATAAAGTAAAGACAGTTAAATATTTATTACAAGATTTGGGAGAGGGATATATTTTTTTTGAATGGGGATTTAAACGGTAAAGTATAAAGCAGTAAATTAATTACAACGCAACAAGGGGATTGGGGTACAATTTTTCGAATGGGGATAAATTAGAATTAAAGAGAAACGATAAATTAATTATGCTAAAAGCACACAAATAGAAACTAAATGCAGTGAAACTTAAATATTAATTATTGTATTTTTATTTTATTAACTAGAATAGATTATATGAACTAATTCTAAGAAATTGGTATACGAAGAAAATTACTGAAATATAATTCAAACTTATTTACGAATGAATAGATAAAGTATAATAATAAAAGTAATATGTATATAGTATTTTTACATTTCTAAATATAAGAAATAAAAATAATATGTATAATTATATTTACAATACTAAATATAATAATAAAAGCATTATGTATAATTAAATTTACATAAAAAATAAAAGTACTGAGAACTTTAGATACACATTACTAAATATTAAATAATAACATAAATATAAATAACAGTATATATAAAAATGTGTATAGATGCAACAATATAAGAATGTATGCTTGAACCATCATCGAATATCTTCACGAATAACAAATTCGTTAGTAGCATAAGTGAGATATAAATAAATAAATAAATATATATATATATATATATATATATATATATATATATATATATATATATATATATATATATATATATATATATATATATATATATATATATATATATATATATATATATATATATATATATATATGAGAGAATAAATAAGGAAAATAAACAATTGGAGGTCTTCTTTTTTACGATCCATGTCCTCCTTAATTTCTATACATAGATATATAAATGTTTCATTCATTTATTAAAGAAGAACAATAATAAAAATATAAGATAAACAATAGAATGAAATGAGGAAAAGAAAATAATTGGAGTTATGTTTTTCTTTTATGATATATGTGACTCTATCTGATTTCTAATAACAAACAAATAACATTTCCAAGCTATTAAGATACGACACATGGCATGTAATATTAGTAAAAAAAATTAAACAAGGAAACGACCCAATTTGCAGAAACGTGATAAACACTATTTCTACTTCTATACTAAGAGGAAATATTAACAAAACATTAACTAATCTCTACATATTTAACAAAAAAAAAGAAAATTACTTAATCTTTATTCTCTAATTAAGAAATAAAATAGCTGTTAGAAGTCAAAGTATAGAGAAATTGAAATAAATTAAAATTATTAAATATCTCAATATATATATACAAGTAGCAGTAAATAGAAAGAAAAAGAAAATAGAAAAGTAATGGCTACCGTCTGGAGAAATGAAGGATAACGGTGGCAGAGTGATTTGACGGAAGCAGGTTGACGGCGGGGGTGCTGTAGGCAGTGAACGGAGAAGGTAGGCGGCGAGGAAGTAAAGGATGGCAGCGTGACAGTGGCGAGGTTACGGTGAATGAGAGGAAGCGAGTGTTTACAGAGGTTTGGACGGAGACAGCGATGGGTTTATGAAGGAAGGAAGATGGTCGCGGGAGTGAACGGGTTGGACGATGAAAGGTGGTGCATTTTTTTGTTTATAATTTTTTCCTTTTCGACCCGCCTCCGTCTTACTGTTTTTCTTCTCTGATCCTCCTTTGTAAGTTATAACATATCTTATATATACACTAACAATTAGGTTAAGGTAATTTTTATGAATGCCAAAAATGCCCTTTATAATTAAATGGGCCACAAAAATGGGTCAAGTAAAAATTAATAAGTCCAAAAGTATTTTGTTTGAGATAAAAATTGGACACCTAAAATTGTCAAAAAATGATAAAAGTTCGGACAATAAATTATCCGAAAAAATAAAATGAGCATATTAACATAAACTACGAGTCTCACAAATTAAAGAAAAATTATCTAAATGGTTAAAATCGAAATAAAATGATAATAAAGAATACCCGACTTTAAAACATTTACAATTAAAAAATGAGACTTCTATATGTACCGAAAAATTAGGGAGAACGCATTTTTATGATTTACACGATACGTAAATTTATAAAACAGTGAGTAAAAGATGAAAACTTGAAATATTTTCTCTGCTAATTTTTGCAGAGTTTTGAATCGCTTTTAACAGTCTGTTTATAAAATCGAAATATCGATATCATCGACATATAAATAATTTAAAACGCTGCAATAAACAGGTAGAAAGATAAAAATGAATGAAGTAAGATAACAGGTATTTTATAACTAAAAATGATGCAAATATCGATTTAGACTGACTTTTGATCAGTTTAAATACGACGAAATGATGCATATGCAATGAGTGAATGACTGTTTTTTTATATAAATACAATGCAAGTAGAAAAATAGCAAGGTAAAATTTGGGGTGCAACAGTAACAAAACAAGAAGAACACAAGAAATTGGTTATTAATTAATATTCTTTCATTTCTCTTAAATAAAGATTACAAGTATACAAGAATAACAAATAAGCATAATATTGTACCTACTTTGCCTTTTCCAACACAATTGTGTAGGTGTGTGTAGTTCCTGATATTATGGAGTGACTATTTGCATTCATTGTGAAACTAATCCGTTATCTATGACAAGATAAGTTTAAGGTGGATACATAATGTATGTACAAAGTTGGGAAACACTGTGACAGATAACAATATGAATGATCAATAGGCCAAAAAAATTAATAAACAACCAACTTATATACCATATGGTGGGTGTAAGTAAAGCATGATGAAACAATACACATGATATGATTTAATGAAAGTTCCATATATTAGAGTGTGTAATTCACAACATTGGAATCTAAGGGTTATGTCGAACACATAAAAGAAGTCTTAATAAGATAAAATAGGTTACTTGTAACAACCTCTAATTTCCCAACGCAAATATATTGCATAATCAGAGTAAATTAAGATGCATATCATAAGGGCATTACATATCTCTTCAAATTAAAACAACACATACAATGGTCATGCTCAAATAACACATATTTAAATTCATGTTTGTATATATTTAACAAGTATGTATGTCACAGCGGAATACTTGCATCTCTACATGATACAACACATGAATCTCAAAACAACATTATATGTAAATCATTAGACACTAAGGCCATCCATCTCAATTCTCCACATACAATGTCAAATATGAAATGATAATATTTGTATCATGTTTCTAATACATTATAGCATAAACAAATAACATAAAGTGTGCCAAATAACTCATATAAATCAAACATGAACCTAGCGATTCTCGTGCTACATAACCAGAGCAATGACTCACTATCAATAAATAACAGATAGGCTAACTAATCTTCTCAACTAGTCTCGTGCGAAGCACCTCTATCCTCAAAACCTGCACAATATCGCATAGAACATCACATACAATAAAAGGGTGAAAATTCACAATCATTATAAGGAAGTATGATAATAAGTAATGTACAACATACATATAATCAATGAATTTATCACACTTCATGTAATCATGTATTTGGCATAAACGATTCAACATACATATTTAACATATACAACATAGCTCATCAATTCATATTTCACATGGAATTGATCATAATTACCACAAATATACAATTAGTTAAATTATCACATTTAACACCCAAAAACACAACATTCACATCGACTCATGTGACTCCGATGCAACTCAATACTATGCAAATGCATGTGGTACCAAACTCGTTATCCTTTACTGATCCTGTTGGGTCCACTCAAGACAGATAACACTCCAAAAGCTCGATTCGACCTTAAGCTTTCAAAACCACTCCAGTTATGGGACAACTCAATAATTCCTACAAAATTACCAAACATTGCCTCTTGACACAAATGATGCAAGTGCAATATCGACTAAGCATATGCAAATTAAGACAAACTCTAAATCTTAATCATACAAGCATATTCTCCATAATTACACACATTTGAATTATCTTCACCAAATTGCACATATACATACATCATGCTATTCTTTGTAAGTTCAGAATGTGCCTAAGAGAGGGGGTGAATTAGGACTTTAAATTTTTTTTCGGTTTTATGAATACTTGTAATAATTTTCTAGTTTGATGTATGAAATTTTATGAGTGTTTCTTTCTTTTTTGGTTAAGATATGATGAAAGCGATAAATGCAGAAAAGTAAAGAACACAAGGATGTATCCTGGTTCCCCTCACAATTCGAGAGTACTCCAGTCCCCTTTTAACACGAAAGAGATTTTACTATAGTTAGAATAATTGTATAGCCTATTCACACCAATGGCGACACTTACTATCTAACATATAGGGAGATCAAAGGCTCTGAAAACCAAGATCAAAACACTAAGTGCAAGAAGAACAATCCTCTTCAATGCACACACTTGCTTCCAACAATCATGGACAACAAGGAAATACAAAACACACAATCTTAATTCCAACAATCCTGGAAAATTAAGATGTGACACAACAAGATTTTTTTACTAAGAAAATTTGTAGTATATAAATCCTATGAAGGACTTATTCTCTTTCAAATATGAAACTCGGGAACAATATACTCTCTTAAGTTCTCAATATACTTTTATGAATATGATATAAAAATATTAGTCAAAAGTATCACTATATGAAAATTTTGTTTGAGAAAATATGCAGAGAGTTTTTTATGATTGTTTGAAAGATGTGATTTTAAATTGAAAAATCAATATCAATTTATAGTAAATTAAAAAAAATCACATATCATGGCAATGGTTAGAAATATGAACAAGTTAAAGTGAAAAGATACAAGTGTTTTCATGAAGAGGTATTTCTCAAAAGGTGCATGAAAATACTGATATTTCAAAATCTGGCAGCATGTAATCGATTGCACTAAGGCTACAATCGATTGCATCTTTGCAACGTTTTAAAATTTTGAAAAAACGAACTGTGACAATCTATTGACATAAGGATGCAATTGATTGCATCAGTGCCATAATAGTTTTCTGCATATTTTTCAAAGGTTGCAATATATTGATGAAAATGTGCAATCGATTACATCAGTGCAAATTTTGAATATTTTATTATTTTATTATTTTATTATTTTGAGAAATATATCAATTTAATTTTTATCAAATTTCACTAGCATATTTGTCAAAGGTTAATAAAATATTTTCTTGAATATTTATGCATGAGAAAATATTTTTGAGCACTAAGATCATAAAAGTCAAGATTTTCATATACCTATGCAAAAGTTGAAATCATGAGCTTGACTAGAGATATTTTGCTTTGAAGTATCTTTGCTTGAATTTGAACATGATGTTTTGACTTTTACTTGAGACTTTTTCCATTCTTTTGCTATGATCATTTGCTTCTAAGTTTGTCTTCATCAAAACTAATATTTGGAGAGGCTTGATTTCACATTCTCCCCTTTTTTTTATGATGACAACCCATTGAAAGTTGAGATATTTTAATATTTAGAACAAATGAGAATATCTTATGTGAATTCTCCCCCTATATTTGATAACTCCCCCTTGATCAAAGTTCTCCCTTAATTTAAGATAATTTTACATGTTTGGGTCTGCAATAGTTAGAGACAATCATACACATACACATGTATATCTTCTCCCCCTTTGTCATTAGCAAAAAGGATGGGAAAAGACTTATAAAGTATATAGTAAAATTTTGAAAATAAAAACAATGTATACTTATGAGTTTTACCTCATGTGAGTGACTTCATCAAACATTCATCCTTGATGAACTTGAAGCCTTTGTCACAAAGTTGCCTTTCTAGAAGATTTTGCTTTAGTTCTTCAACATAAAGTATATCTTCAATATATGTCAAAGTTAGAGTGCTCCAACTTTGTCTATGGAAAGAATTATTCCTTTAAGGTATTTCCCATATGTGAAATATCCCTTGGACTTTAGAACTAGATTTGAAAGTTAGTCTATGTCTCCCATCAAAAAGCTTAGAACCACCACTAAACACCTTCGATTTTAAGTGGTCCTCAAGACAACCTACAAAATAAATTAAGTTTGATTTGGTACCCAATGTACTTTGGATCCATTATAGCTAGTTCCCTTTAACCCACATATAATAACGATTTGTCTAACATAGAAAGCATTAGGTGTATGGCCAACAATACCACAATAAAAACAAGTAGGTTTAAAATTACTTAAATATCTAGGAGGATGATATTTATTCTTAACAAATATTTTCTTTTTAGGATAATGATGAACTGTTTGTGCTTTATTCACTTTTTCCTTATTAGATTGGTCACTTGCCTTAACAAATATAGTTTTACTAGTACATGGTTTGTTAACTTTTGAATAACCAAAACCACTTTTATCATTTAAAAATCTTTGTTTTCTACGGACATTATCCAATCCAATTTGTTCCTTTTCATATCTTTCAAGAACTCTTTTTAATTGGACAATTTGGAAAGAAAATGATTTACGTTCTTTGCATGTAAGATTTTGTTTTTATTTTTCAAGAAAATTTTGTTTTTCAATTTGAAAATCTTTTTCCATGATGTCAATCTTTTCTTCAAGATATGATATAAGTTTCTTTTGAGTTGACACCTTTTTATACAAAATCTTACATTCATTAAGTAATTCATTAATAGCATTTAAATAATCATTATCATAAGAAAATATTTCATTACTAACCTCTTCTTCTTCGACATCGGAATGATGTGTTGCTATTAATGTAAGATTTACATGTTCTTTATCTGATGATGAACTTATTTCATTATCATCTCATGCTACATATGATTTCTTTGACATTTTGTCCTTCTTTCCTTTGAAGTGTTTAGTCTTCCTTTCAAGTGTAGGGCATTCACGTTTGACATGACTTTTTTCTCCACATTTAAAGCATTTAATTTTCCTTTGTGGTGCTTCCATTTTAAAGATATCTTTTTTTTTTCCTTAGGAATTTTTCAAACTTCTTTATAAGAGTGTCATCTTCACTACTAGTGGATTCATCCTCTTGATTGCTATCATGATTTTTGTATCCTTGTCTTTAAATCAATGTCTTTTGAATCTTTTACTTGGATTTCATGCTTTTCAAGTCTTGCAAGTTCTGTCTCATATTCTTGAAGTTTTCTGAACAAAGTTGTGGAAGTCATTGTGGATATACTCTTCTCCTTGGATATTGCCATTACTTTTGGTTGTCATTCCATAGTTAAAGATCTAAGCACTTTAATATTTAATTCATCGTTAGTTAAAATCTTACCGAGTGCTTTCAAATGATTTGTCAAATGCACGAATCTTTCCTGCAAGTCGAGGATTAATTCTCGGGGCTGCATTCGGAATAACTCGTACTCTTAACTCGACGCATTCAATCTAGATCTTTTAACTTCAGAGATTCCTTCATGAGTTTCAACCAATGTATCCCATATTTCCTTTGTCATTGTACATGCGGAGATACGAAAGAATTCATCCATGCTAAGTGCACCTTGAAGAAGATTAATTGCCTTCTTGTCATAGAGAACATTTTTCTTATCGTCGTCATCCCATGATGCTTTAGGCTTTGGTGTTCCGACACCATTAACAACACATGTTGGAGTAAATGGACCATTTTGGACAGCATTCCATATTTCTTCTCCTTGCGCTTCAAGATGAGTCTTCATGCGAATTTTCCAAAAATCAAAGTATTCACCACATAACAATGGAGGCTTGTTGTTACTACCACCATCTTTGAAAACCGGATTATGATTTGCGGAAGCCGTTATGGATCTATAGGAGCAGGTGTGATACGGTGAACTGACTTTGTAGGATTTTTGTATCCAAATGTGCGGATAGCAAGAGTCGCCACCGACTTTTATTTTTATCCAATTAAGGGAAGGTAAAAGTAACAGAAAAAGACCTTCGTTAGATTCGAGTTCGGAGAATGGTTATGAAAAGGGAAGGTATTAGCACCCCTTTCCATCCGCAGTTTATTCTACGGGCTCTTAGTTGCTCTAGATCACTTTTTAAAATTGCTTTCTGTGTGTTTGACAAAAATGTTTTGAAAAGGCATTTCGCTTTGACTTTGTAATGACTCATGTAGGAGTGTATACAAAGTGTTCGAAATGTTTCTTTGAAAAGAAATTGAACTTTGAAAAGAGTGGTGTGAAAAGCAATTGATGGAGCAAGCGACTAAAAGACTTATTTACCCACTCAGAATTGGTCGTTTTGTTGTACTTCTACATTCCTTTAGAATAGCGCTAGCCATACCATTAGTTAGTAGGTAGCTCCATTCGTTGGATGTAAGCGGGACATTCGAAGGGACATCGGATGGTCATCGAAAGCAACTTGTAGGAAGTATCCTAGCACATTCGAAGGACTATCATCATTTTTTGTAGGCGACAATCGAGGGTCAAGATCATGTATTCGGAAGCGACATCGTGGGTCTTATGATCTTTGTATCGAAGGGACTATGATGATTTGTTTGGAAGGCAACGGTGCTAGAATACCTCTACGTTCGAGGGACATGACCATTTTGAATCGAAAGGCATCGAGAGAGAATTACCCTAAGGGGTGCGTGTGTGAGAGAAGTGTGTCAAATTCAGATATTTTATCTTGAAGATTAGTGTGAGCTATGTCCAATTATTATCTTGCCATACACGCCTAGTTACTAGCAATTGATAAGGGTGCGGAAAGTAAAACGCGGAATGTAAAGTGCGGAAAGGTAAACCTACGCTATTACATGGCTTTGGGGCAGATACATAATTTAAAATGCGGAAAGTAAAATCCTAATTAAAGCTATTACAACCCATGAGCAATTACATTATTGGAAAAAATAAAACGATAAAAGAAAAACGTCCGAATCGGAGCAACCTGTGAAAGAATAAGACAATCGGGAAATATGATGAAATCGAAATAAGAGAAAATGTTAGGAAAAATGCAAATTTTAAATTGGAAAAAATATGACATGCTGGAAATAATGTAAATATACTAAGATAATTTTTTGGGATTTTTTAGATGCAATTTAATAATTTAAAATGAATTAAAAGTGATTTAAATGCAAAATTATGAATAAAAATAAATATGCATGCAAAAATATGTTTTTTAATTTATTAAATTAAATAAAGATTTTCTGAAAATAAATGCAAAAAGAAAATTATTTTTTGATGAGTTTTTAATGCAGAAATAAAATTGTGAAAAGAAATTAAATAACATGAAAATATTAAATAAAAATAGAAAATAGAAAATAATATGAAAAGTTTGAAGTTTGTAAAAGAAAACAAAACCAGGTCCTGATGAGGTTCGAACAGAGGACCTTTTGGAGCATCTTTCCATCCCAACGCCTTAACCACTGGGACAACGTGTCTTTGGTGTTTGGAAAGCTGGAAACATTTGAATATAAGCGCTCACGTGTCATGGATTGGTTTGAAAAACAAGCCAGCACGCGTGGGCCCCGGTTGACTGGATGGACGAATCAGAAGGCTCCATTGTGCCACGCTTGCCTCGCCGGAGTCCGAATCGGTCAACGACGCCGGAGCCCTAGCTCCGGTCGTCTTCTCCGATCACACAAATCTCCAAACCTGGATATCTTGGACGAGTCATCTAACTGCTCCACAACATTGTAATCACTCTTCTTGATGATCTTTGAATTTCCTCCATTTCTTATTGGAGGTGTCTTGAGAACTTCCTTTGGTACTTTGCGGGATGAGTGGTCCCTGTGGGGATATTGATTGGAATGCGAATGCGAGTCGCAGTGTCTTTCGGAGGAGAGATCTGGAGAGAATACCCTTTCCGCTTTCGGATCCGGTGATGTTGTCAATGTCGGAATAGAAACTTGTAGTAAGATCTTCAATAGTCGAGGTCTTGCTTGACGCCATGATAGTAAACATCACCCATAATTCCAAGGATAGCCTTGTCGAGGAATATGGAACGGCCTTGGAGAAGTGATAATGAGAGGTGCCACTCTAGGCAGGATCGCAGAGGAAATTCTTATTGTGTTAACATCGATAGTCTTGGAAATCGTCACCCCATCCGGTCGCCTTAACATCTTCAATAGGAATCTTGTAGCTCTCGGAGCGTACTTCACCATGTAATCATACTTTCCACTTGGCTGCCCCAAGGTATCCCACACGATGGTAGTTTCGTTCGCATTGTCAATCTTCAACTTAGACATCTCTTTTCCGCAGGTGGTTTCGAAATAGTATCTCACGGTTATCCATCATGCACCGAACACGTCTTCTCAACCAAGCACAACCATGATGGGCGGATTCTGGCAATTGACAATTCTTCTTCATGAGGGATGGTCAAGTCATCTATCTGAAAACATAAGTGTCGTCAACAAAGATTGGAACTCTTGTCATGGTTAGGCATAGGGCGTTGATCACATTCGAGTCTCAAGGAGGGTCAAACTCAATCGCTTAGCTTCAATCATATCTTGAATCTTGTTCTTGAGCCCAACAATTGTCGTGTCGTGTGTTGGAATGATAAGCACACTTAGCATTAGGATTGTACGGAGAGGAGGTATTGACATTCGAGGAGGATCCTCAAGGTTATCGACTGCTTTCAACATGTGTTGCAAGGCTTGCGACAATGGTTGATCTTAAATCGTGGCGTTGCGCGTTGCTTCGCCGAGGTTGTCTTGATGTAGGATTGGAGATCACAACGCATAGATTGAGCACGGTCGGTTTCGGTTTTGCTTTTTCTTAGCACCAGATTCTTTTTAGCACTAAAAGATCTTTTCGATACGGCATGGCCAATATTGAATCGGATGAAGAATTTCCAATCGGATGATTGAAGAATGGGCTGTCGGTGTCCCCATAAACATATCAACCAACTCCCTAGGGACAAGGGTCTTGCTGCTAGATCTCTCCACTCGAGCATACTCCTTGAACTTCTCACGACCCATGGACATGCTTTGTAGTTGCATGCGAGTGGGTGTCAATTTTGTACCATCAAGCATCACCCAAGTACGGATACGGTTTCTGATAGTACCATTCCAACTGGTTCGGACAAACTCTCTTGAAAATAGTGCATCCACAACTTTCGTCATCGGTGTGGGATTGATCTTCGGACATAGGACTTCAAAGCAAGACATGCCATCATATTTGGCAAAAGGAACTTTGAACTTGGGAGGAATCACAACACGAGAAGACTCGGATCATCAAAATTTAGACATCTTCGTTTTTCAGATTCGACGGTCTTCAAGTTGTTTGTACTTGTCATCTTCATCGAGTGTTGGCTATAATCGAATGGTCCTCTCCTTTCTCACGCTGCTCACCTTCATCACCCTTGATACTCGGTATGGACAATTCCTTGAGAGCTCAATACGGTGACCACCTTAGGACCCCTTTGAAACGTCTACCCATGTTGAGGAGACCAACAACCTTCTTCTTCTTGTTGATGAGCTTCTTCGGATCTTCTTGGCCTTGGACCAAGTTGGTGAACATCTCTTAAACCGAGCATTCGAGCCCGAGATCTTTGATCTGTTCAAGAGCCATTTCGCTAAAATAAATAGCGAGCAAATGAGAAAACCAATCTCCAATGTGTGATGCAATGTTATGCTATGATATGCAATGTTTATGCGAATGCAATGCAATGTTTTCAAGGACCTAAGAGACTTAAATTTGTTAAACAAGCAATGAACAAACATTTATTAGTACTTCTCATTATTCTTTTTCTTTTTAAGTACAAGAGATAGTTCAAATCAATAAAAGAAAACATAAACATCCTAAAGCTCTAAGTCTCCCATGGGCGCTTCCTCTTGGTGTCGATGTAGGCGTTGATGTTTCGCTCCTCATGAAGTAGCTTGGTCAACTCTAGAACTTTCTTCTCACTTGCATAACACTGAGCTTCAAAGGTATCCTCTTCTTTAAGTGAATCCGGATCTCTTCAAGTCTTCAAAATCGGAGGCATGTCGATGGAGAGAAGATAGGTACGTCACCTATAGCAACAGTTCCATAATTACCGTAAAACAGCGTGAATGGCATCATGAGGTTTTGAGCTCGAGCTCTCACCCATTTGAGGTAAGGTTCCCAAGGAATGGAGTTCGTGCCCCAAAGTCTTGGTATCGCTTTTTACCATGCCCCAAGCATGTATAAACCTTCGTCGGTAATTCTGGAGATCATGATTGTAGTCGAACACAATATCTTGGAGAAGCATATCATGTGGACCATCTTTTCGCGCAAAACCAAACTGACGTAAAGCTAGAGAAGGGTTGTAAGTAATACCTCCCCTAATACCAAGGAGTGGTACATTAGGGAATTCTCCACAACGCTCAATGAATGTGAAGTCATTTTGAGAGAAGAGATTCCAACGGATGTCGGAATGAGAGAGTGACATTAACCTTTGAGACCATCTCAACCTTTGTTCATTCTTCAAAACTGATGGAGGAAGGTGCGAAATAAACCACCTTGAAAGTAACGGTATACAACACATGAGAGTTCCTTGTCGCTTAGTAGTACGAGTGTGGAGAGAATGTAGGATGTCTCCAAGTAAAGTAGGCACTGGATTGCGGGTAAGGAACAACTTGATGGCATTGACATCGATGAACTGATCCGAGTTAGGAAATAGAACCAAACCATAAATTAGCAAGGCCACAATGTTTTCAAATGCATAGAAACTCATAACTTTGAGGAATTCTCGGGCTTTCTTGATTAAGAACTTGGAAAGTAAACCCTTAACTCCACTCCTAGTTTCCCAATTGGCTTCAATGTCTGAACGCTTAAGGTGTAAGGCGGATGCAATGTCTTCGAATTTAGGAACCTTTTCTAAACCGGTGAGTGGCATTTGGTCAAGAATAGGTACCCCAAGTAGCTTAGAGAACTCCTCTAAGGTAGGAACCAACTGATAATCTGGAAATGTAAAGCAATGGTGTTTCGGTCAAGAACGGAATAGGACATGCATCATATCTTCTTCAAACCGAGATAACCAAATCAAGTAGATAACCATGTCTTTTGATGAACCGAGCATGGTCGGAATTTTCAAACCAATTCTTTGAGTTGAGAAGGATACCCATGAAGTTGATTCGGATAGTCTTTCTAGAAGCCATAATCCCTACAAACAGCAAAGATAAATCCCTAGATCCTTGAAATAGTTAGAAATGATATGCAATGCAAATGATGTCATGATGTCATGTTTAGCACACACAAACAATTCACACAATGAGCCTAGGGTTAAGGCTTGCATGAGGTATAGGTGATTACCCCACCAAAAGTTTGAGTTGGTTCATCCCGTCCTATAATAGTAACCGGTTCTAGGAATCTCACATCATCGATCTTTCTCAGGCGCTTATTTCAATACGACGGCCAAGTGGTCGATCGAAAATGTCCCAAAAGTCGATCTCAATGAGCGTAGCATCGAGTATCAACCAACCTTGGTCTACACCAAAGCCGCCATCTCACTACCTTCTAATGGCCAAGATGGGTCAATTAAGGTTCTAAAAGTTTAATTAGCGCTGATGACACCACGAAGCCAAATACTATCTTCAACTTGGGAATGAAGAGTATCGGACAACCAAAGTGTCACGCTAACGTAGCCATCATGTTGACCGCGTAGTTATACGCCTAACGTCGCGATGATCTAATGCCACTTACCTAAAAGGAAACCCGGATCCGTGTAGGATCCCCAACAATGTAATACCCAAGCAACCCTTAAAGATAAAGCATACAAGTCAAACAAAAGCAATAAAAGTTATCTAGAAATCCCTAAGGCAATTCTCTTTTAGGTTCTTTCCCCAGAGTCGCCATCCGTGATACGGTGAACCGACTTTGTAGGATTTTGTATCCAAATGTGCGGATAGCAAGAGTCGCCACCGACTTTTATTTTTATCCAATTAAGGGAAGGTAAAAGTAATGTAAAAAGACCTTCGTTAGATTTCGAGTTCGGAGAATGGTTATGAAAAGGGAAGGTATTAGCACCCTTTCCATCCGCAGCTTATTCTACGGCTCTTAGTTGCTCTAGATCACTTTTAAAATTGCTTTACGTGTGTTTGACAAAATGTTTTGAAAAGGCATTTCGCTTTGACTTTGTAATGACTCATGTAGGAGTGTATACAAAGTGTTCGGAAATGTTTCGTTTTGAAAAGAAATTGAACTTTGAAAAAGAGTGTGTGGTGTGAAAAGCAATTGATGGAGCAAGCGACTAAAAGACTTATTTACCCACTCAGAATTGGTCGTTTTGTTGTACTTCTACATTCCTTTAGAATAGCGCTAGCCATACCATTAGTTAGTAGGTAGCTCCATTCGTTGGATGTAAGCGGGACATTCGAAGGGACATCGGATGGTCATCGAAAGCAACTTGTAGGAAGTATCCTAGCACATTCGAAAGGGACTATCATCATTTTCGAGGCGACAATCGAGGGTCAAGATCATGTATTCGGGCGACATCGTGGGTCTTATGATCTTTGTATCGAAGGGACTATGATGATTTGTTTGGAAGGCAACGGTGCTAGAATACCTCTACGCTCGAGGGACATGACCATTTTGAATCGAAGGCATCGAGAGAATTACCCTGCGTGTGTGAGAGAAGTGTGTCAAATTCAGATATTTTATCTTGAAGATTAGTGTGAGCTATGTCCAATTATTATCTTGCCATACACGCCTAGTTACTAGCAATTGATAAGTGCGGAAAGTAAACGCGAATGTAGTGCGAAAGGTAAACCTACGCTATTACATGGCTTTGGGCATACATAATTTAAAATGCGGAAAGTAAAATCCTAATTAAAGCTATTACAACCCATGAGCAATTACATTATTGGAAAAAATAAAACGATAAAAGAAAAACGTCCGAATCCGAGCAACCGTGAAAGAATAAGACAATCGGAAATATGATGAAATCGAAATAAGAGAAAATGTTAGGAAAATGCAAATTTTAAATTGGAAAAATATGACATGGAAATAATGTAAATATACTAAGATAATTTTTGGGATTTTTTAGATGCAATTTAATAATTTAAAATGAATTAAAAGTGATTTAAATGCAAAATTATGAATAAAAATAAATATGCATGCAAAAATATGTTTTTTAATTTATTAAATTAAATAAAGATTTTCTGAAAATAAATGCAAAAGAAAATTATTTTTGATGAGTTTTAATGCGAAATAAAATTGTGAAAAGAAATTAAATAACATGAAAATATTAAATAAAAATAGAAAATAGAAAATAATATGAAAAGTTTGAAGTTTGTAAAAGAAAACAAAACCAGGTCCTGATGAGGTTCGAACAGAGGACCTTTTGGAGCATCTTTCCATCCCAACGCCTTAACCACTGGGACAACGTGTCTTTGGTGTTTGGAAAGTGAAACATTTGAATATAAGCGCCACGTGTCATGGATTGGTTTGAAAAACAAGCCAGCACGCGTGGGCCCCGGTTGACTGGATGGACGAATCAGAAGGCTCCATTGTGCCACGCTTGCCTCGCCGGAGTCCGAATCGGTCAACGACGCCGAGCCCTAGCTCCGGCCGCTTCTCCGATCACAAATCTCCAACCCGAAAAATACAAGAGATAAAAGGAAAGAGTACCTACCCCTAAATCGAGGGTGCGAACACGATGGTGGTATTAGTTCCAACTGAAAAGGCCTGTATCAACCGGTTCGATGAAGACAGATCGAAAAACCCTAAACATGGCAACCTGTGATTTTTACGTGCAAGCTATGAAACGATGGCCCAGATCAGTCTTATAGAACCTCATGAACACAACAAAAGCATTAGAAACAATGGAAACACGCAGAATAGTAAAATGCAATTTCAAGAAAAATTCAAAGATGTATGAATGTGTATGGCACGATTTAGCTTGCTTTGATCAATACCAATGATGTACTCTTACTCATACTTACCCCCTGAGCACGTTTGGATGGCTGGAAGAGGTTGAGAAAGGCTGGAAAATGAAATTCGAATTTTCAAGTTTCTTGGAAAATTTTGGCAAAATAAGGATTTGTTCTTTGGCTAGGGTTTTGTCCTTTGTGCTGGCTGCATTGCTTGGTATTTATAGAAGAGATTTGGATGGCAAAAACAAGCAAAAAAGATTGGACATTGATTGTGCAAATATTTTCCAATAAAAACAAATCAAATTTTGAAGAAAATATGATTTTCTCATCAATGCCATGGCTTGCACGAATTTGGTAAATGGTGTGGGCTTTCTTGGACATTAAGAAAGATATAAATCCAACTTATTTGAAAAAGAAACTTAATTTTCATATTTTACATAATTTATTTTTGAATTAAATGTTGTAAAATTCAAATATAAATCATGAAAATAGAAAATTACCAATGCCAAGCTTTTATGGGTCAAAAATAACATCATGAACAAGTTTGGATCAAAAGATTATAGGCCCATTTGGAAAATTTTGCATTTTGACCAAAATGTCCTTTTGTGCAATTTCAAAATTGCCCAACTTCGAATGGTGTATCTTGCTCAATTTTCCACATTTTGAGTGTTCTTGGACTTTTTGGAAAGCTCTAAGAGTCCTCTAACCAATGTCTTTGGTCTCATCTCAATTGGAGTTACCATGCTCAAAATATCTTCAAAACAAAAGTTGACTTTTGTTGACTTTGAAAATGACCTGTAATGTTTTGAGCTATACCTCTCAAATGAAGCATTTTTGGACATTCTTGTGAGACATGAAGTTGTAGAGAATTGAATTTCCTTCAAAACAAGAGGTGGTGGAAAATTTCGAGAAAGTATGAGAAAGTTATGATCACCAAAGTTCAGTTGACTTTTCATCTAGAAACCCTAATTTAGAAAGTTTGACTTTTGGGCAAATCTTGAGTTTTCTTGATGAATCATGATCAACCCTTGATCAAATGATGAATGTAACTTCAAAATGAGGATGTTGACCAAAAATCGAAGTTTTGACTGTATGTTGACCACGTTGACTTTTGTCCAATACACCGATTTTCAACCATCCGAGCAATTGTCGAGGAAACTTGACTTGAGGCTTGAAACTTGACATGGAGAATCTTTGAAGCATATGAGGAGGCATGAAGGCCATTGGAGATGTTGGAAATCCATCTTGACTTGAGAGATACCAAACCCTAGTTTGGGTTGATTGTCTAGGAGAGAGTTTGTCTGATCAACTCTTGAGGAATCCTTGAGTATGGATGTATGAAATCTTTTGAGAAGATGGAGGGCAAATTTTGGGGTATGACAGCAGGTTACCTATAACCTGCTCTGATACCAATTGTAAGTTCAAAGTGCGTCTAAGAGTGAGGGTGAATTATGACTTTAAATTTTTTATCGGTTTTATGAATACTTGTAATAATTTTCTAGTTTGATGTATGAAGTTTTATGAGTGTTTCTTTCTTTTCTAGTTAAGATATGATGAAAGCGATAAATGCAGAAAAGTAAAGAACACAAGGACGTATCCTGGTTCCCCTCACAATTCGATAGTACTTTAGTCCCCTTTCAACATGAAAGAGATTTCACTATAGTTAGAATGATTGTACAGTCTATTCACACCAATGGTGATGCTTACTATCTAACCTATAAGGAGATCAAAGGCTTTTAAAACCTTTAAGATCAAAACACTAAGTGCAAGAAGAACAATCCTCTTCAATGCATACACTTGCTTCCAACAATCATGGACAACAAGGAAATACAAAACACACAATCTTAATTCCAACAATCCTGGAAAAATAAGATGTGACACAACAAGAATTTTTTACTAAATAAATTTGTAGTATATAAATCCTACGAAGGACTTCTTCTCTTTCAAATATGAAACTCGAGAATAATATACTCTCTTAAGTGCTCAATATACTTTTATGAATATGATGTGAAAATGTTAGTCAAAAGTATCACTGTATGAAAATTCTGTTTGAGAAAATATGCAGAGAGTTTTTTATGATTGTTTGAAAGATGTGATTTTAAATTAAAAAATCAATATCAATTTATAGTAAATTAATTTTTTTTCTTCATATATCATGGCAATGGTTAGAAATATGAACAAGTTAAAGTGAAAAGATACAAGTGTTGCCATGAAGAGATATTTCTCAAAAAGTGCATGAAAATACTGAATTTTCAAAATCTGGCAGAATGCAATCGATTGCACTAAGGTTACAATCGATTGCATATTTGCAATGTTTGAAAAATTTGAAAAAATGAACTATGACAATCTATTGACATAAGGATGCAATCGATTGTATCAGTGCCAGAATGGTTTTCTGCATAATTTTCAAAGGATGCAATCGATTGATGAAAAGGTGCAATCGATTGCATCAGTGCAAATTTTGAAAATTTTATTATTTTGAGAAACATATCAATTTAATTTTTATCAAATTTCACTAGCATCTTTGTCAAAGGTTAATAAAATATTTTCTTGAATATTTATGCATGAGAAAATATTTTTGAGCACTAAGATCATAAAAGTCAAGATTTTCAGATACCTATGCAAAAGTTGAAGTCATGAGCTTGACTAGAGATCTTTTACTTTGAAATATCTTTGCTTGAATTTGAACATGATACTTTGACTTTTACTTGAGACTTTTCCCATTCTTTTGCTATGGTCATTTGCTTCTAAATTTGTCTTTATCAAAACTAATATTTGGAGAGGCTTGATTTCACATTGTTCACAAATGACATATACTCCATGTATTAATCACATCAATACACCACACCAACATGTAGCAAATCAAGTCAAACAATGTCATTCACACCCAACATCAATCCACAAACCAAACAACATAATTACAAGTCATTTACATAATCACGTTATTATTAAATCACTTATTGCCAACAAGATCATTTTTATTGAAAAGAATATTGCGCTAACTTTTTAACGCTTCGAACGACACTCAAAACGGATTCACGGCTTGAAAGATATGAATTGTTAAAGTTTCAACGAAAAGTACACACCGACATCATACACTGACAACTCCAAACATGTCCGAATTACCCAAAAACAATTAAACTATGACTCTTAATAACTCAAAACGACTCTGATAATTTTATTGATAACTCTAACAATTCCATTAATAACTCTTCTGACAACTCTAACAGAATTGAGAATAATTTATATTAACTAAATTATAATATATATATATATATATATATATATATATATATATATTACTAATGTGGTGATCATTACAAGAAAAAGAGTATAGTATGACAAATGCTACTAGTCAAAATTATAAGTGCTATCTAGATTATTTTTTTAAAATGTAAGTAGTAGTATATATATATATATATATATATATATATATATATATATATATATATATATATATATATATATATCACTTAGGGGTTGTTTGTTCAAGTTTAGAAACAAGATTCCTAGGAATACATAAATAAAAAATGAGTATACTGATTCACTGTCGCGCGCGGATCATAACGAGTGTTTGTAAAAACGTTGTATAGCGACAATGTGACTCAAATCGTCTCACAATGATTCTTAATTCTATTAACTGACTACAATAACAATTTGTGGGGGTTTAGTTTTAGGGTCGAATAACAAAACTGATTAAAAAGTGATTACTTGAATAAGTTAAAACGAATTAACCTACTGCATCGATTTCCGACTTATCATTGATTCTATAAAATTCTAATTTCTCAAACGGGTTTGATCCTATTCGATTATAAAAACTACTGACAAACTCAATAGCAATTATACGATGAATAATCTTGAATTCTGAATTAAACAAATGGATTATAAACTACTGCGAATTAAGCAAATGCAAATTGATCACACGCGATAATGCAAAAACTACGTTAACACGAATTTGTTTTAAGGTTAAACAACAATCGAATTTAAGAATGCTATCCTATAACAACAATTAAATTAAGCAAGCAATTAAAATTATAGGAAGAATTCAAAGGAAAACAAATTAATATGGAATTTATAAAATAACCTCATAGTGGAATTCGATTACACAGTATATTGATTCTTGGAAGATGATAACACGAATTTATATAACATATTTGACGTAATTTTCATAGACAATGTTACTATTTTTATTTAATTATATTACTTTATTTCTGTACTACGTTGGTATTTTCTATGTTTCAGGTATTTGTATTAAATAAAGATAAATCGAGCAAAGAAGTAAAATCGAGGAAAAATCGGATTAAAAAGCAAAGAAATGAAGCAAATGGGTGATATAGTGAAATGGAGGTGTTATATAAGGAGAAAACAATTATTGAACGAAGCAAGCAAGCCCAAAGCAAGCCCAACACGCGTGGCCCAACAGGACAAGAAAGCATCCACCTGCCACGTGGGCTGAGACGGTCGCCTCACACCCCCTCTTCCCTTGGAGGCGCCCGCCTCCTTAGCAAAGTGGGGCCCACTATGTTCCAACTTCTTGAGACGCACGTCTCAACCTCCTATCTCCACGTGGAGGCGTCCGCCTCCTGCTCTCAAGGCGTCATATTTTCTCTCCACGATCACATTGTGCATACGAAATTTATGGAATGGGAAGTTACCAAAGTGACCTATAAATACAACATTCAAGGCATAGAATTAGGGTCAACATTTTTACCGAACAACCGCTATTTCTTACTTCGCAATTTTATTTCAGTTTGTACTTTGAATTTATTTTCCATTTCAGTTTTCTTTGTTTAGATTTTATTTCCACTAATCTAACCTTACGTTAGATCTAGTGCTTTTTATTCCTTGTCGCATTTTTCTTTCAATTCAAGAAGTCTTCGAAGAACAAGATTATTTCCAGTTATTGTCATTTTCAGGCTTAATTTAATTATTTTATTTTATTTAATTTATTGTTGTCTGATATTATTTATTTGATTTCGGAAATGTTTAAATATATTAAACCATATTATTTATGCATGCCTGAATTAATTAATATGTCTGGCTAGATCGTTCTGATATTGGTATGTAAATTAATCGATCCAAAAGAATCCAAAATAAACTGGCATAATGTTACGTTGTTAGAAATATTCTTTCTGACTTAGATATCTAATTTAATTTATTAAAAGGTTTAGAAACCAACAGAGCGAAAGTTTGAGGTTAATAAACTGGACTAAGGTTAGAAACCAACAGAGCGAGAGTTTGAGGTTTAGAACCAGATAGTGGATACTAGGTATTAATTTTAAAGACTGCGACAACGTTTTAAAAGAGATTAAACTTTATTTATTTTCAAAAAGTGTTTTTAAATTCGGCGGGATAACGAGAGCATACGTTAGGATTTAATTGCATGATCCGATTCAACAGAGCGACAGTTTGAGATAGGATTTTTAGATGAATATTGTTTGCTGAAATGGGATTTTTATTCAACTTGAGTAACACGTCAGTGGAAATTCAGATCCCCTTAGGTTAGACGAATTACATACCGATATCTATTTATTTATTATATTTTCCTTAACCAAAAATATTAAAGAATTATTCGCCTTAGCTGTATACCGTAACTTAAGATAACAATAGATCGATTTATAGTCTCTGTGGGTTCGATATCTTTTAAAACTACGCGATAGGACTGTGCACTTGCAGTCTGCTGATTAATAGACGATAAAGTCGCGATCAGAAGATTAGTTCCTCATGATTCGTTCAAGCTCTCAATCCTCAATAGTATTTCGTGAATAGTGTAAAAAGTGATAGTGAACAGTGCATGACTACCTAGGTATACAAAAGCACACACTAGAATTTGGGTCAAGACCCAACTGGGTCAAAAACATAAAAAACCCGGCCCAAAACTTATTTGTTTTAATGTTGCAACTTCAACGAATTATTCAACCTTGCTACAGTCTGAATCAGCTACTCGACACAACTAGAAAGTTGCAGGTCTTTCTCTTAGCTTTCCAACGCATGTTCGAAGCCTCGATCCGATTTCTGTAGCTCCAGTTATGAATGTTTCCCGAGAGTTGTTAAAGCTGAAAATAAAATACGAAAAATTAAATTAAACCAAAAATAAACTAAATTGGGAAAACATTATAAAATATAAAAATAAGTAAAGAAAAACATATAAATGCTTAAATACAAACATGAAAGAATGTGCATTAAAATGCATTTATCCATATACCCATGTTTGTTACAAGTTTGAAAATAATTATTCCTAGGAATAAAGATTCCAAGGAAAAAAGTAACTTCTCATATTCCCATGAAAATATTCTCATGTAAAAGGATGGGAATGTAGATTTCAATAATATTTTATAATTTTTTAAAAAAAAAAACAATTAAAATCATAAATTTCCTTGGAATGTCAAAATGTTTGCCAAACACTTTTTGTAAAAAATTCCTTAGAATAAAATTTCTATCTTTATATTCTTGGATAATTAGTTTCTAGGAATAAATTCTGATTCCGTGAAACAAACGCCCCTTTACAATCAATCCGCTACTGTGAGAAAATATATGACACTTATCAATACATTATAGGAAAAATATGTATATGACCTTATATATTAGTATTTTGCTACAGGAACAAAAAATGAGGTAGCAGTATATCGCTATAGTATGAGAAGTAACACTATATATTACCAATATAAAATTCTCAATTATTTTCTAAGTGCATTACAGTGTCTTTAATTTAATTTGGATTCTCAATCATCTCTCAATTTCACCAATATACCAATTTCAAACATAATTAATTATCACATAATAAATATTACTCATCAAAATATAATAATTTCAATCCATAGAGATTTGAGGATTTCAACCTAAACATATTTTTACCCATTAAAAATTGTCATACAGTCTTACAATGATAAAAAAATCCACACCCTTACCTCAATTTCTTGATGAACTATTGATATTCCTCCTTAAGTTTTCTTCTACTCTTTCTCCCTTTTCTCATCTTCTCTTCTATTCTCTATTTTTCTCTTTTATTTTATAACACTCTTACTAACTAGTGTTTTTATCTCTTAGTAGGCTTATCCTATTTTCACACTAACTCATCCTACCAATGCCCATATATATATATATATATATATATATATATATATATATATATATATATATATATATATATATATATATAATGATCAATTAATACAATTAGTCACATATTCACCAAAAACCAAATAATTAATTAATTACTATATTAAATAATAATTAATAAAATAAATAATTAATCTAATAAATAAAAATTAGGGTGTTACAACTCTCTCTCACTTAAAAGATTTTCGTCCTCGAAAATTACCTCAAAAAAATAACTCAGGATAAGACTCCTTCATTTGACTCTAAAGCTCCCAAGTCACGTTTCCACCTGTTGAACCTCCCTAAGCTACTTTCACCAAAGTTATATCTTTACCGCGAAGTTGTTTCACCTCTCGATCCTTAATTTGCATAGGTGATGTTTCCACAATTAAATTATCTCTCACCTGAACATCATTTGCTTGACTCACACGAGACGAGTCTGGATTGTACTTCCTCAACTGAGACATATGAAACACATCACGGAGATTAGCAAGTGACGGCAGCAAATGAATCTGATAAGTCACTTCACCTACTTTCTCGGCAATCTGGTAAGGACCAATAAAACACGACGTCAACTTACGCGACCTCAAAGCTCTACCAACACCTCAAAAAACACATGATCTCCTTTCTCAAACTTAAGATCCTTCTTTCTCTTATCATGATAACTCTTCTGACGACTATAAGAAGTCTTCACCTTCTCCTGAATCATCTTAATCTTATCAGTAGTCTGCTGAATTATTTCAGGTCTAACTACAACACCTTCTCCCGATTCGTACAAACACAAAGGCGTCATACACCTTCTACCATACAAAGCATCAAACAGTGACATTACATACTCGAATGGAAACTATTTTTATAAGTAAATTCAATCAAAGGCAGATAACTATCCTAAGCACCCTCTTGTTCCAACACACAAGCTCTTAAAAGGTCCTCAAGTGACTGAATTATCCTCTCAGTCTGATCTTTGTTTGTGAATGATAGGTAGAACTCAAATGCAACTTCGTACCCAAAGCATCCTGCAAACTTCCCCTAAATCTCAAAGTAAACCTTGTATCTCGATCTGATATAATGCTAGACAAAATACCATGCAAACTGACAATCTTATCAATGTATAACCTTGCAAATTTCTCCATCGAATAATCCATTCTCATCGGGATAAAGTGAGCAGATTTCGTCAACCTGTCCATAATAACCCAAATAGCCTCAAAATTATTCGGTGTTCTAGGTAAACCAGAAACAAAATCCATATAAATATCATCCCATTTCAATCCAGAAATAGATAACGGTTGCATTAAACCAGACGATTTCTGATTTTTGATCTTCGACTTCTGACAAATCAAGCAAGAATACACAAATTCCACAATCTCTTTCTTCATACCTACCCACCAAAATAATTTTCTCAAATCCTAGTACGTCTTAGTAGCTCCAAGATGAATACTCAATCCATTACGATGCCTTTCTTCAAGAATTATCTTCTTCAAATCTATTATATTCAGAACACAAACTCTATTATGATATCTCATGATACCATTCTCACCAATCTAAAAATCACCACCTCGACCTTGATTGATCAGCGTCAACTTATCCACCAAAACCAAATCAGGTTTATAACCTTCTCGAATCTCATCAAGAATTCCATTAGTAAGCTTCAATATACCAAGCTTAACTCCAAAAGTAGTCTCTTCACAAATCAAACTCATATCTTGAAATTGCTCAAGTAATTCTAACTCTCGCACCATCAACATCGACATATGCAAAGACTTCATACTTAATGCATCAGCTACAACATTCGCTTTACCAGGATGGTAATTCAAATTAAAATCATAATCATTCAAGAATTCCAACCATCTCCTTTGTCTCATATTAAACTCTTTTTTATCAAACAAATATTTCAAACTCTTGCGATCACTAAACACATCAAATTTTGATCCAAATAAATAATGCCTCCAAAGTTTCAATACAAACATAACAGCAACTAACTCCAAATCATGAGTCGAATAATTCCTTTCATGTACCTTAAGTTGCCTTAAAGCATAAGCTACAACTTATCGATTATGCATCAACACACCTCCTAAACCCATCAAAGAAGCATCACAATACACAACAAATGTTTCTGCCGGATTAGGCAAAATCAAAATTTGAGTGGTTGTCAACCTTCTCTTAAGTTCTTGAAAACCAGCTTCACATTGAGCAGTCCAAATAAAAGCTTGACCCTTCCTAGTCAATTGTGTCAACGACAAAGCTATCTTGGAAAATCCTTCAATAAACTTCCGATAGTAACCTGCTAAACCAAGAAAACTTCTAATCCCATAAACATATTTCAGAGCTTCCCATTGAGACACAACCTTAATCTTCGACGGGTCTACAACAATACCACAACTTGATATCATATGACCAAGGAAACTAACTTCCTTCAACCAAAACTCACACTTAGAAAGTTTTGCATACAACTACTTCTCTTTCAACATAGATAATACAATCCTCAGATGCTCAACATGATCTTCTTCACTCTTAGAATAAATCAAAATATCATCAATGAATACAACAACAAAATTATCCAGATACTGATGAAAAATCCTATTCATATACTCCATAAACACGTCAGGTGCATTGGTCACACCGAACGACATTACAGAATACTCATGACCATACCTTGTTCTAAAAGTAGTATTATGAATATCTTCAAATTTCACACGAATCTGATGATATCCAACCCTCAAATCAATCTTACCAAACACACTTGCACCAACCAACTAATCCATAAAATCATTAATCCTCGGAAGTGGATACTTATTCTTGATAGTCACCTTGTTCAGTTGTCTATAATCTACACATAACCTCATAGTACCCTCTTTCTTCTTAACCACCAAAACAGGTGCACCCCACTGGGACACACTCGAACGAATGAATCTCATCTCGAGCAAATACTTAAGTTGACTCTTCAACTCTTTCAGTTTAGATGTTGACATACAATATGGAGCCATCGATATCAAACTAGTTCCAGGAACTAAGTCAATCGTAAACTATAATTCACGTTATGGCGCTAAATCACTTACATCATTAGGAAATACCTCAGGAAAATCACGAATTATCACTAATTCACCAATGTTTGTTTCTCACCAATATCCAATGTTGCCATCTAAAACCAACTACATAACAACATCATTCACAGGCTCATTCACTTTACATACTACCAAGCTGGCAAGACAAGCCTATCCCATCCAATACGATCTCGTCTACTATCAACAAGGGATTAAGGATGATCAGTTCCTCAATTTGTCAATAGGTAGTCGACAACCAAAATGGAGCATAAACTATCATTACCCAACTTCAATAACGTCCTTCATTTGTGCTCAAATCTGCACTTTTGCAATCAACATAACACCAAACAAACACTCCACTACTAAACAACTCAGAGAAGCAAAAGTTTTCCCCCACTTGTTTCAAACTCATTTCTGCAAACCAGTGATCAGAAAACAAGAAAGTACAAACAGTATTTCACACACATGTCGTGTACTAAGGGAATAAACACATTAATATCTTGGCCAACTAACCCACCATTGCTCTAATACCACTAATGTAACACCCTTTAATTCCCCAACGCAAATATATTGCACAATCAGAGTAAATTAGCATGCATATCAAAAGAGTATCACATATTTCTTCAAATTAAAACAACACATACAATGGTCATGCTCAAATAACGTGTGTTTAAATTCATGCTTGTATATATTTAACAAGTGTGCATGTCACAACAAAATACTTGCATCTCTACATGATACAACACATGAATCTCAAAACAACATCATATGTAAATCATTAGAACTAAGGCCATCCATCTTAATATCTCCACATACAATGCTAAATACAAAATTATAATATTTGTATCATGTTTCCAATATATCATACTAAATAAATAACATAAAGTATGTCAAATATCTCATACAAATCAAACATGAACCAAGCGATCCCTGTGCTACATGACCAAAGCAATGACTCACTATCTAAAAATAACATATATGCTAACTAATCTTCTCAACTAGTCTCGTGAGAAGCACCATTATCCTCAGAACTTGCGCGATGTCACATAGAACATCACATACAACAGAAGGGTGAGAATTCACAATCATTATAAGGAACCAAAATTATAATATTTGGGGCCTTAAGGCTTACTTAAAATTTAAAGGCCTTTACTTTAGAGGCCCTACTTATTTTGGGGCTCATTTATTTTTAAAAATTTAAGCCCCTTATATTTTGAGGGCTGTAAATATTAGGCCATGGCCCTTTAAATTGACAACTCTACATATAAGAATGTATCCATTTCAAAAACAATTCATTTGAAAGACTATAAAGTTAAAAAAAAAATACTTTTACAAACACAAGATAAGAACCTGAAAGAAAATATCACTTTTCTAACCACAAGATGTGAACCCCGTATAACTGAAAAATGCACAACATGAAGATGACGAAAGCAATTTAACATAATATATAATTCATGAATAAATTCCAGAGAAAATAAAGAAGAAATAAACAAAGAATTTAAAAGATAAAAGTTGTGAAAGATGAAACGAGGGCGAAGAGAGAAGAAACCGGGTTCAAAGAACATTTGACCTTAGAGGAAATGAGAATAAGTTGGAAATGGTGATGACTTTCTTTATAAGTCGTTACAAGGGAGTACTAATACTATTTGATTTTTATTTTACAAAAGTTAATACTACTTGATTAATATTATTAATAATTATCTTTTACATCGTCTCATGATTAACAAATGACGACTTTATTCACGCATCATTTTTACATCCTCTACACATATTTATAAGTAATAATTTATTTTAAATTTATTAAATAATTGATGTATTTGATATAAAATAATGATTAAATATATCGTTTATTCAATAAAATTAATTTTTTTTATTATTGCTTATTAATATATCTGAAAGATGTATATATTTATTTTTAAAATTTGTGCCAATTTTTACATCCGAATGAGAAACAATCATAAAAAGTTTCAAACAATAAAATAATCATAAAAATAAGTTAATAAATTTTAAATATTTATATTCTCTTTGACGAAAAATAATATTTATTTTGACTCACGAAACAATATTAAAATTAAATGAGCATATATTTATATTTAAGTTAAAATTTAGAAAATAAAAGTATATGATATTTATTTATGATTCTGGTTGTAAACGATCTTTCTCCCCCGCGATTGAAGGTTGTGTTCTTCTCTCTCTCTCCCTCGATTGGATCTCCCGATTCTAGGGTTTCCCATCCAATTACAACATTTCATTCAATTCGCTTCGTTTCTAGGGTTTCTCCGTTCCAGATCCATCTTCTTCTTCTTCTTCCTTCAGATAATTCATCATGTTTTGGCGAATGGCTGGTTTGTCCACCGCGTCTCCGGTGAGTTCCGCAATCTCCATTTTGTTACGGATAAGCTGCTAGGACACTGAATTCTGTGTTTTCTAGATTAGGATTTTGTTAATTGCTGCTCGTACCTCGTTGTTTGATTATACAGCGACGAGTTTTGGTGTTATGGCTAGTTTGTAGATACTGCTTTTATCAAGTCGATGATGATTGATATCTGATTTTGAAAATTTAGGTGTAGTATTTAGATTAATGGAAGTAGGAGATTGCTATTAGTTGATATTTTATTCTGAATGGTTTGAACAGTTACATAGATGATGAATGGAGTAGTGTGTGTGTGGGGTGGGGGGTTTAGGATGCATTTTGTTTTTGGGAGTGTGGAAGGCTTAGGGTTCTTGTTGTTTTTGGGTAGATCAATGTCAGTAGTACTAGTATGATCCTCGTTGTTCACGGTTTTCTCTAGTGTGAAGTTTCGATATAAATGAGGAGATTTGCTTTGTTAACTTTGATTTTAGTTTTAGCAATAATCTGTATGTTTATTCTCGTATTAAAATTCAGTAGTGATAGTTACTTTTCCGTTCTTCTTTCAAAATTTAGGAAGATATTTGGGGTGGATATTTTATGAAATTGGTTGCATTTTTATAGATTCATTTCTCCATACTTTTTTGGAAAATAGATTTTTTTTTGCTCCAGTTCTGTGTAATGCTTTTTGTTACTTTAGATGCTTTTTTTTCCTCCATTGGTATGCAAAAGAGATTTGGAGGGTTTTCTTATTGGCTCAATTATCTTTGATTTCTATTTGGGAGGATTTCTCAACCTCTGCCAGATGGGCTGTAGTTCCTAACCTCAAAATTTCCTACACTCGAATTAACACGCACCATGCATTTCTAACGTATTATCTGATACTCCAAATATCATTTATCTTGCTTTATTTCCCTCTTCCCATAGATTAGTAAATTACATCCAATCAAAATGTTCTATTGTGAAATTGAATTTATTGGAACAAAAGGGAAAATACTCTATTAAGAGGATATGAAATCCTCTGAAATAGACAAGAAGAAGCATATTTGAGAACCATCAACTTGTAAAAAGAATTCCCCTATCTGTCACTTGGGTGGTTAAGTTGTGCTTGAAAATCACATTTCCTTGTCCTCGAATAAAGTTTGGATGTTATTAGAGTAGACTGACTTCTATGTTAGTGTTGTCAAATAGCAAGGCTATTGCATTGTGGATTTTGGTGAATGCGATATGAAAACCACAACACTATCCTCATTCCAGTATAGGACAGTAGTGACCGCAATGCTAGTTTTGGCTAACGGATGTAGCACCAATAGTGGAAAAGGAGAACTTCAGAATTTTTTAAAATAATAAAACATTAGAGTCTGCTTGTACACACGACCTATTTTTGAAATAGAAAAAGTGAAGGGTCAGTGAGTATTATTCATATACTCGCCGAAATAGGAAATATTTCAATATGCAAGATCATCTTTGCCCCCATTCCCTTTTTTATTTGTATGCAGCATGTCTTTTCTATAATTGACTTATATCTACTGCTATGATTATGAAATTTCCACTATTTTCCCGTAACACTGCTGTTTTCACATGGGGAAGTTTTGGCATTTTGCTATTTTTTGCAACTCGGGTTATATTTATTGGTTGATGTTTCTATGGGGGCTGGAATTCCCTTATGTTTCTTTGATTTAACTTTTAATATGGAATTTAGATACCTCTTGGTGGGTTGATTTGACTGTTATTTGGTGTATAATTATCCTGCAGGTGGAAACCATTTTGGATAGGGATAATTTCTCTTTGGAGGAGCTACTTGATGAGGATGAAATTATTCAAGAATGCAAAGCTCTTAATAGTCGGCTTATAAATTTGTAATGGTCTTCTTTTCCATCATCTGATTTATTTCTTATCAGAGACTGCTGTTCTGTTATGGCATTGAAGAAATTATCCCTATGAAGGGAATTCTAATATTATTTGTCAGACCTGTTTATTAAGTATTAACTGTCTCGAGGATAATTACTTTTGACTTCACAGTATTGTTCTGGAATCAGGGGTGAGACCTAAGAATATTACAATCAAAGTTAAGATACTTGCTTAAATCAATAAATGATCCCTTATATTTTAACAAATCAGACTTTTGCATCAACATCCTAACTGGTTAGGTTTGGGAACATAGTGTAGATTTGAATTTCCATTTTGTTGACTCGTGAGTCTCGCATAACTCAGAATGCTAGCAATTATATAAGTTTTGTTTGTCTGATTTAAGGAGTTGGAAAACTGTCATCTGGTTTAACGCTAAATATCTTCTGCTGATTGATAAAGAAATTATTGGAATGTCTAAACAGAGTGAAAACATGTATAGAAAACCTAGAGCCCATGCATGAAGCAAAATAATCGCTTTAACAAGTTTTCATCTATTTGTTACAAATTTTGAAAATATGAAAATATGAAAGAAATCTAGGAATGCTTCAAATGAGAAGCTGTTTCTTTCGATTAAGAACGTATTTCATAAAGATGCAAGTAAAATTCCTTTACTTACTAAAATATCTACGGATGCTTAGGTGGACAGTTCTTTCCGCCTTGTAGGAGGTTGCTGGTGGAAAAATGTAGTTTTCATGAAATAAGCTCTGGAATATTTTTTTTCTGCTACTTGCTTTTTAGTTACGTAGCTCTTTGGCTTGAATATCGACAGCATATTTTGTGTTTGGGATGACATTATTTCCTAATTTTGCTTATTGGCCGACTCTACATTAGTATTGTTTTTTATATCACACTTATTGCTGTTTTTTTTATCTATTGTAGTTTGTCCGGAAAATCACGAGTTGAACAATTGGTACGATACATTGTTGAAGAGGCATCTGAGGATGCTGAAAAGAAGCGGACTTTTAAGTAGGTTGCACAAATTGGTGATTGATTTAAATTCCTGTTTTGCTGTATTTTTACAGTGATGCATCTTAATTGTTATTGTTTTGTAACAGGTTTCCTTTTATTGCTTGCGAGATATTTACCTGTGAAGTTGATAGCATACTCAAAACTCTGGTAGAAGATGACGAAGTAAGATACAAGAATTTCTTTTCTCAATCTCTTTTTATACTGATATTAATCTTTGATGGAACTGACTGCATTACTTCTTGGCAGTCGATGAATTTGTTATTCTCCTTTTTGGAGCCAAATCACTCCCATTGTAACCTACTAGCTGGATATTTTAGCAAGGTAATTTTTTTGTAAAAATCGTAATTTCACTGCATATTTAGTTATGGCTAGAATTAATTTTGGTGTGGACAGTTGATATTGCCCAAAAAAACCGATCAACTCGAGACTTACTCATGCTTCCTGACAAGATTACTTTAAATGAAAACTTATCCTGCTTGAGTTGGCCAATACTCACCCTTTGAAATCAGAACTCAAGTTCTTTTTAATTTTCTACCTTTTTACCTAATAACCACCAAACTGAAACTGGTACCAACAATATATTACTGATGAACAAATGAACTTTTATTGAATTGAAATGAAAACACACGTGACAAAAGACCATAGGTTGTCCGAGAGCCAGCCTTCTCCCTAATAACCACCAAACTGAAACAATTAACTCCCCAAACTTCTATTTCCCTACTTTATTTAAATAGGCACACCATGGGCAGTTCAAAAAAAATAATTCAAACTGACAAAAACAGTTACTGACATAAACCAGCATAAATCTATGTAGTTACAAATCAATCAGATTGATTAAAAATAGGTCCCACTCTTACTTTTATTTAGTTCTATCATAAATGATCCCTGCCCCTGTTTTTATTAAGTTCTTATGCTGCTAGGTAGTTGTATGCCTGTTGTTGCGCAAGACAGTTCCTTTCATGCAATATGTTCAAGTAAGTTCAAAAACATCTACTTTTTTTTATCCATTCTGAAGCACCTTTATTTGCGATAGCATGCAGTTATAACATTGAAATAAAGTGTGTGAATTATCATTGCGGAATGAAATGCATATTCTCTTACGATGCCAACTAGATGGCCCAATTTTTGTTGTCATTTTCATGGATTATACACGGATTATTATTTCCATTTTCTCAGTTGATGTACATATGCCGTGAATCTCGGTATTCCTTTTTTTCGTCTTAGTGTAGACTCAAATGATGGGAGGTCCTTGAGTTGAGTCTCAGCAGTCCTTTTTTTCATAGTGTAGACTTGGATAATGGGAGTTCTAAACATATGAAATAAAACTAGTTTTTTCCCCTCTCAGAAGAGCTTTTCTTAATAAGTGTTTTTGGCCTAGTTTCATCACTTAAGGGGAAGAGTTGACAAGAAATAAACTGGCCCAGACAAAAATGTGGAATTCAATCTCCCTTTATTATTGGTCAATTTGGCAAGGATTGTGCAGTTTAGAACTTTAAGTTTTAGTTGTTGTTTGTTGGTATGAGTGGGCGTTTTTGATATATTTATCTGGTGTGTTTTTGGTGCATGAGTGGCCTATGCTTGACTATCCTGTCCTCTACTTTTGTTTGTTGGATGTGATATGGGCTGAAAAGGGTTATTTATAGTAGGCATCCCTCACATTACAAGTCAATATTGTGGGATTGAGTTGGGTCTAATCCATATCTAAAGATGGTATCAAAATTTTTTCTAGAGCTGTTGGGCCACCATTATTTGGCCACATTCCACACGGCCAACCCTGGGCAGGCATGCGTGTTGAGAGTTCCACATTGGATATGATATGACCTAAAAGATTGTGTATTACTCACCTTACATGCCAGTTTGTTGGGGTTGATTTAGGCTGAATCCAATAGTTTTTCTCTTCCAAGTCCCTTCCTCTTCTTTTCTCTCAAAACAAACATAGTTTATAGGTTAAGCCGGGCCAAATTACCTGGCCTTTTCTCTTATTCTATATCAGACCTAAGTTTATAGCAATTTGATTAGATACTAAACTTGTGAATAATATTTTCTTCACTCTTACCTTTGCTTTTTAAAATAGTAGCACAACTGCTAAAGCAAAAAGTGTGATATATATATATATATATATATGTATGTGTGTATATATATATATATATGTGTATATATATATATATATGTGTGTGTATATATATATATATATATATATATATATATATATATATATATATATATATATATATATATATATATATATATATATATATATATATATATATATATATATATATATATATATATATATATATATATATATATATATATATATATTGCCTCATAATTCCAACATTAAAACGCTTTACAAAGTTAGGCCCTAAATACGCGAAAGCAAGGCGTTTAACTACTTTTGATCCGCCTATCTTTATAAGTTCGAGCTTGAGTTTGACTCCTTTTCCTAAATCTCAGTTTCTCTTGAGTTTGAATAATACCCTACAGATTTACCCACTTATGTGGCATCTATAAATTACATGTCTGAAGAAATGGTGTGATAAGTGTGTATATTGAAAGAAGTTGCTAGATGTATACAATTTCAATTCTATTTCATTGTAATATATATTATAGATAACAGACTGATTGATTTTTCTTGTTTATTTAGTATTATGCTTTCATTGAGTTGCAATTATCAATTTTTTAAATGTTTATCCAGGCTCACCATGAAATTGTGAAGAAACTAGTTGAGTTGATTGGGATTACATCTATCATGGAGGTTGGTTTTTGGAAACATTATTTTAGCTTTACTGTTTAGTATCATTTTACGTGTATTCATTGTCAATAATGTGTATTGGAATTATTATTTTAAAAAATTAAATAATTATTTACTTCAATCGGTGACCAAGGTAGTCAAGATCGAGATCTGGATCGTTTATGATCTTACGATCTGAATTTGCCTTTTAGTGCTAAGATCCTGCAAAAATCTTTTTTGTGTGCTTTGGTAGTCAAGATCGAGATCTTTAAAGTAAGATCGTAAAAATCATACTGCTGGGCCTGTTTTGTTGGGCTTTCTAACCGGGTCAATTTTTTAAGTGAACCCGTTTTTTCCCTCTTACTTAAGATCCCTCTTTCCTACCTAACCCTAAAAACACAAAACACTAAACGGCTGCAGCATCGTCTTCTACTTCAACAAAAATCTGAAACTCTCCACCATCATCTTTGCCACTTATTTGAACTTGATCTTTTGAGAGCTACTTATTTTGAACATAATCTTTTTAGCTTATTAAATTAGGAAATGATGATTATGAATTATTAATTAAATTAGCTGAATGTTGTGATTTATGGGTTATCTTGTTCTTGTTTATAATTTTCATGTTTTTGTCCATGTGAATTTACCATTTTGCCCTTCGGTAAGATCTTAAGTGTCGTGCTACGATCCTAGTTTTAAGATCTTTTACAGGTCGTCCGATCCTACGTAAGATCCCATGTTTGACTACATTGTCGGTGACTGAATTTTTGCTCTTCTTTGTGTTTTCTTTTAATGTGAGTGTTTGTGTGAGTGTGGTGCAACACAATCCAATATTACTCCTTCCCAGTGTCCCACCCCAGATGCGGTCGATTGATTATCTAGGGTAGTGTTTTAATGACTGATGCTAGATACTTTTTGAGGGAAGATAACTCAAAAGCGCAATCAAATAAAAAATGTCCAGATGTTTACACAAAGAACTATTTATAGATCAACAAACCAATGGCATTAATAAGCTATGCCTGTTCTAATCTGGAAGAAGATATTCAAAAATAGAATAGAAATCCTAAATATCAAACATCAATAAACAATCTCAGATCAAACTCGTACTGTAACATAGTCACCCACATTTAAAGATTGAGCAGCACAATGTACATTGAATCCGCTAGTAAATAATTTGGGACCAAAGACTTTAGAGTCTAAGGTTTTAAAAAAGGGGTAAAGGCACGGGAACGATAGGCTAGCAAGGAGAAATAACCTTGCTTCTTTTATCTTTAGAAAATCACTTTCTTTTCTAGTAGGAGTAAGTTCGACCCTCCCCTTGAATTTGAAGTCTATTAGAAAAAGATTACTCATTTCCTTCATTGAAGAATGATAAAAGCTATTTCTTCCTCATTCTGAACACATCTATTGGTTCAAGTGTCTAGTTTCCCGTTCTCTACCTTTGGCAACTCTATAATAATGACCTCATTTGGTGCCTAAGGGTTGATATAAACACTAGAGAATTTAAAGGTAATAATCACTACATAAAATTTGGTTGATACTTATATAGGATTCTTAGTATCATATAACTAATTCTAATAATAATGTTAATGTTATGATTCCTTGATTTGTGAAATATTAATTATAGTTACAGGCTTACAGCTCGTAACATATTCATTTCTGAAATAAACAGACTTTCCCATACCCCCCTTTCAAGGTGTTCAATAGATGCTTTTCATTTCTTACTTGAATTCAATTTGCTCAGAAATCAGGCTGCTCAACCTTTGATGAGATGTTCGCAAATTGTCCTTGCGAGGACATATATTATGGTATACAAATCATGCCATACAAAATGATTTATCCCAAACCCAAGCCATAATTATTAGGAAATTAAAAACCCTTAGTAAATAAAAAACTGGATATCTTCATCTACATCTATGTGTGTGCCTGTGTGCTGATTCTAATGGTGAGTTTTCTCTTCAACAAACCAGGTTTTGATTCGCTTGATTGGCGCAGATGAGCATATGTATGTAAATCACGTGGATGCGATGAAGTGGATTGAAGATACTGATGTGCTTGAGATGATTGTGGACAAGTTCAGTTCTTCAGTGAGTATTTTTACTTTTTTAAAATGTCTACAAGGATTTGGTATGTTAATATTTGTATATTAAATTCACATGTAATGCAAAAAAATAGAGCCAGTATGTGAATATGCATTGATGATATATAATTTTTATCCGCTGCTGCCTATTTTTAATACATACATTATAATAATATTAATAAATAATAACTGTTCTATTACTGAATGATTCAGTTATACTATTGTCTGTTTTTTATTTCATTGATATATACTTCTATTCACGTGGTTAAATTTCGTTTTTTAAAAGTTACGTGTGAGGAATAACTAGTTGAACCAAGTCTGAATGAAGTATTAGAGCAAGCAATGAAAGCTTGAAAATAATTCTCAGAATTTGGGTTAGGCCAAACTCATCCATACCAAACCGGCTTGTAGGATGAGGATTGTCTCCTACACTTATAAACACAACTCAGGCCATATCTCTAAGCAATGTGGGACTAAAACCACCCCTTCAAACCCAACACAATGAAGGTGTTGGGGGCTGCAATTAAGGCGACTTGGGACGGACCACAATTAAGGAGAAGACTAAAACCACCCCTTCAAACCCAACACAATGAAGGTGTTGGGGGCTGCAATTAAGGCGACTTGGGACGGACCACAATTAAGGAGAAAATTCCAACAATAATGGAAGTGCCAAACGAGATTATGAAAGCTTTTAGAAAATTCTTAGTTGAGAACAATAATGTAAATCAAATTTAAAATCATATATGTGATACACATTTCATAATCAGATAACAGAGGATTTTTTCATGAATGTTAGTCATTTGAGTTTGGAACTGTTCTTTACCGTTGTATGCTATTTGATGTATTTTGTTGGATTGGAAAGTGGAATGTCTGTGTACCGAGTACAGTTTGTTTTCCTTACTGCTATAATGAGGATGTTAAGATTTTTTTTTTTGTGTGGGAGGTGGGTGTGTGTGTGTCGTGGCTTTTATCCTTGGCGTTCCTAGGTTATAGGATTTAATAACTGTATTGCACTGTTGAGCATATTCATTCATGCTGAAGTTTTGTTTTTTCTACTGATGGATATCTTATCATTGTGTTACTTATACTACCACTTTCCTATGATAAAACTTCTCCTTTAAACCTACTCCAATCTATAAAGGTCAGAACATACATTGTGCATAACCAGATCCTCTTTATTGAGAAGGCCAGACCTTACATTCACATTGACTGTACATTCCTTTGGTGTGTCTTGCATAGGATTCTCCAGAAGTGCATACTAATACAGCAGAAACACTCTGTGCCATTACACGATTTGCTCCAGCGGGGCTCACTGCCAAAATTTCCAGTCCAAGGTAAAAACATTTATATATTTTCTTGTTACCAATACAACGCTACATTACTTTCTCATAACTTGATGTTGATGCATTTATTTCTCCGAGTGATAACTGATATCATATTCTATTTGCAGCTTTATAGGAAGATTATTCTGTCACGCTCTAGAAGTTTCTCGGCCAAAATCTGTTCTTGTTAACTCGTTATCTATATGCATATCTTTGCTAGACCCGAGGAGAATTTCTTTTGGAGCTTATCATCCCTATAACCGTCAAATGACTAACGAATCCACTGTTACTGCAAAGCCTGAGATTGTTGAAGGCATGCTAGAAAGCTTAGGTAAACTCCACCATCAACCATGACCTTCAAATAACCTGTTTTACCTTTAGGCCTGAAATTAGATATAAACTTTGGATTTAATTCATATACACTATCAGTTTAAAGAGTTTTTACACTGTCAATCAATCATAACCATGAGATCCTCAATAATATTGACTTTTTATTTATCATAATACTTTTATAGTAACACATGAATGATTGTGATGTGCTGATACTGTAGAACTTTTTATGCCTAATACGATGTGTGTGATACAAATGTTGAGTTATTGATAAATGGGCTTGAAAATTTTCTATAAAATCAAGATACGATACGAGACATGGCCTAGATAAGTTAGCACACACCCACATACAAATGGGCACAATCATGTTGGATACAAAATTTTGTCAAGGTACCAATCTTGATATGTTAACCAAAGTTTTTCTCCCCATTTTGAACCATTTTTCTTCCTTCTCACCAACAGTAGGAAAACCAAAAATCGGGTGAGTGGTAATAATCCTATCCTTAGTTGAGAAGTTGTATTTTCGGATGTATTTGAGAAATATCTTAGACGAGTGATAATTCTATCCGTAGCTAGCAATCCATATTAAGGATGCGTTATTTTAGGCAAGGTGGTCCAATTTCACCATAAGGTTATTGAAAAGTAGGAAGAAAAACAGAGAAAATGAAATCATGGGGAGACAAACCATAACTCATGCAAAATAAATAAGAATCATTTAAATATATAATTAAGTTTTTTATTCTTTGCAAGTTATGCTTTTGACGCATCCGACAAAACCACTAAAATTACCAACCTCTGTAGAATTATCAATATTCAATTGCTCTGCAGAGAGATACTATCTTCCTCGTCCCCATTTCCCCAAAGCTTAGCAAGCACTTTCATACCATGGACATTTGAACAAGGGTTTCACAAATAGCGTCATCCAAGTCATTACTTGTTATGCAGCTACCCACATTGGCTAGCAGCTGCCATACCATTCAACACATGCCCTGATTCATATAATTGATGATTGGACTTGGGTGCTCGTTTTTAGGATTAGGGATGATTGGACAAGTCCTAAATATGGTTATCACACTTTCTGGTAGGGATGTAGGGGCTAATACGTCCTGTATTAAGGCAATGAAACTTAGCATGAGTGTCATGACTGCTTTGAATTGTAGCTTCAATGTATGCCTTAGGAGCAGGTTCATTTACAGTTGGCACTTGGCATTGTTTTAAGGTCCACCTTTAGAACATGGAACATACCTGCTAAATCGACCTCTGAACTGTCAATTCGTTTTAAGAGCCTTTCCCTTATTTGAATTTTGAGGAAGTATTGGACACAGGCCATAGTAGCAGGTTTTCATTTTTTACATGATTGCTTAGACGATCTATGCAAATATAATACGCCCTCTTGATTTGAAGATGGCTTTAATATGTGCACAATTGCTGATTATAGAACCATATCTGAGCAGCTTGCCATTATGTAATTAGGGAGGATAGTTTGTCAATGAACAATATGCTATTTAACTTGCATCTTCATATACATCTTTATATTGGTTTAATCTCTAGTAATTATAAAATGTTTCTTCTGCAGGTGATCTACTCAAGCTTTTAGATGTTTCTTCCGCTGAAAATCTTTTGCCAACTACTTATGGCAAGTTACAACCACCTCTTGGAAAACATCGTTTGAAGGTTAACAAAATTAATCGGGATTTTCTGTATTTGATTATTTAATTTTGTTGACAATTTGTTGTTGAGTTTTGAATGTTTTCTGTCATAACAGTTAAAATTTACTTTCATATATATTATTCATGATTTTTATAGATGTTGGAAAGTTATGTTGTAGGACTTCTGTTGTATTTACTGAACATTTGCTATTTCAGATTGTAGAGTTTATATCAGTCTTATTAACTGTTGGTAGCGAAGCTGCTGAGGAGAAATTGATTGATTTTGGAGCAGTACAAAGAATTATAAACTTGTTCTTCGAGTACGTTCAACATTTCTGTTATCATCTTGTGCTGAAGTCATTTAATCTAATGCCTTGATACATTTGAATGTCATAGGTATCCTTACAATAACTTTCTGCATCACCACGTGGAAAACATTATAATATCATGCTTGGAGAGCAAGAGAGCTTCTCTTCAGGAACATGTTCTCCGTGATTGTGATTTTGTTGGGAAAATTATTCGAGCAGAAAAGCATTCAACATTAGAAGCTGGTACAAACCAGGTCAAGATCCCTTCCACCCTCCTGAAAAATAAAATTGTATCAGCATGAATGAAACAATGACTTCACTTTAATATGTTTTTTTTTATGATAAATATTTAAATTTAAACTTAGTTTTTGCAAAATATTTTATGCAGCCGACATCACCAGCTGAGGATAAATCTTCACCCAGGATAGGAATCATAGGTCACTTGACCCGGATATCTAACAAACTCATCCAGTTAGCGAATAACAACAGTGTGATTCAGGAGCATCTGCAGGTCTATTACGATTCTGTGATGACTTTCTATTGTTTAAACTCAAACTGTTATACTGCTATTTGGTATCTGTTGATCAATTTTGTTAGTTGCCATCTGTTATAATATTTTACAGAGAATTCATGTTAGAAAACCGTAGCTCATGAATGTTTTAAACTTCTCAAATCTACAGGGAATTAGTGAATGGACAGATTGGTACATGAATGTTTTATCAAACCGGAATGCTGTGGAAAATGTCTCTCAATGGGCATGTGGGTATGTCGTATTTCTTGACCTGCATCTTTTTCTATCCCATGGTTGGTCATGCATTTAAATTTTTTTAGTGAATTGCATCATGCATTTTTTTGGTAAAATTATTAATAGATATTCCTTCTGAATTTCATCATGCATTTAAATTTTTTTGGAGAGCATATATTTAGAAATATCACTTCACAGTAAAAACTTCTCATTTTTTGAGCCAAAAAGCAAACATGATGCAATTGATTGAACCTTCAAACTGTATCTTGATTTTCTCCAATTGATACTAATATTTTCTATTAGGAACATAGACCATTGCCCACTAAACCATGATAAATTGGGCATCAAAGCATCTAATAGTGGTTTTTCAAGAAAAAATTGTATGTGTCTGTATCAAGATTGTCTAGGTTTTTAAATTTTGGAGCAGATTCGTTGTGATTCTTTACTGGGCGTCTTCTGTATTGGTCATAACTCAGAACTGTATTAGTCATAACTCAGAATACTGTTTCTTATGGGCTTTTAAAGATTCTTCTGATGACTTAAAATTATGATCTTATAGGAGACCGACAGCATTGCATGACAGAAATAGGGATAGTGACGAGGATGATTTCCAGGATCGGGATTATGATGTGGCAGCCTTGGCAAATAACTTAAGTCAGGCCTTCCGTTATGACATTTATAATAACGATAATGATGAAGACATGGATGAGGTACAATAATTATTGTGGAGCAGCTCTGTACCTACAGCTGTATGGTATTTTATAATATCATTTTCCAATCTCAGTTGGAGTTTATTCTTGATGTGTCCTAGCAGTCACTGCCGGTAAAGGCTCTCGATGATTTTCTTGATAATAACCAAAAAAAAATCTATAAAGGTGATTCGCGTGGAGTATCATATAGGGTATTTAACTGAAAAAGGAGTGGATCAGTCTGAATTGAAGAAGACAGAAAAAAATAATATTTTTACTAGGGAGCAAGGATAAACAAATCAGAATAGAGGAAAAAATTAGTTTTTCCAGAGTTCGGGAATTTGCTTGGCTTCAATGTCCTTTTATAGGAATGATGTTATTTATCTACAACTGACACAATCAGTTCTCAAATTCTATCGCAACAGCTGCTACATTTTATGCCAAATTTCTTGTGAAAATTGTGCAACAACAAACAGCCTATTTGATCTTTTATGAGTAGCTTAGGAGTTTAGTTATTATATTGAAAGATAAATTCCTGCTGGTGATCTACGTTTAGTTGTGTTGATTCTTGACTACAGCCTTTTTCTTTAATTTTTGTTTGATTTGGTACTATTGTTTATAATGATTTGTGACATTAATCGTTGTGGTCATAAGCTCTGAATTAATTATTTATATTTGTGTTTCAGGTTCACTCTCTTGAACGAGACGATGAGGTATACTTTTGTTTTCCCTTCAAGTGATAGTTTGTAGTGTTGGAATTGATGTGAATGAACACGTGATTGAATATGTAGAGATAAAATTTTTGTATCGTTAGTATATCTAGGTAGGTTCACCTTGCAAATACATTGTACATTCTTATCTTGCCATTACTCTGATCATCCAGTTTCTAAATCTTTTGACATCCATAGACCTTCCTTCTTTCACAAGCTTATAAAATTTTAGTAGCTTCTCAATTCATTGTAAAGCTTTTTGATAGAACTATGGTTTTCTCAAGTATGTAAGGGTTCCCCCATGTTGAGCTTGTGGTTGAATACCTAAATAATTTCATTTTAGTTTGCAGTGATATATTAATGATTTTAATAGCCTGAACCGATGGGAAGAAGGAAAAAGAGAATCCCGATTGAACCTTTGATTATGAAAGTGAAAAAATCAGGAAAGTAATCATACAATATTAAAGATGGTCATTTATCTGGTGTCCATGAGCATAGGCAATATAGAGCGATGGAGTACAAAACGGAATCAGAGAACTAAGAATTTTTTTGGGGGGTTTATTTTCTCAGTCTTTAACGTTAGTTTAATAAAATAAAAAATAAATTTTTAGTAGTAATTTGAAGTTAGCCATATTTGAAGCAGCGTCTTTTTTATTATAAATTCAAATTAATTAGTTCTAGCCACAAGTTGTCATTTATCAGCCAATATATTATTATTATTAGTCATCTCTAGTTTATCTACTGCTTTTGCGAACCAAGACTGCAGTGCAGAATACACATTTTTGGTTTTGTCTGAGGTGATTTCTCATGTTTATCTCTATCACATATGATCTTCAGGTGAGATTCGTTTCCTTGATAATTGTAAGACATCTGATATAATATATATCTGGCAGGATGTTTATTTTGATGATGAATCTGCGGAAGTTGTTATCTCTTCCTTGCGGTTAGGAGATGACCATGATAGGTAAATATTGTGTACCTTTGTTGATGATTCACGTGTCAGTTGTGTTTAATTCAAATTAAACTGTCATGCCTGGTACCTGATTATGAGGTGGTTCTTACCTTACATATTACCTTATTTTTTGTCTTGGTAAGAGCAGTGGGTCTCTCTTCACAAATTCCAACTGGTTTGCTTTTGAGGAGGATAGAGATCGAATAGCCAAAGAAAGGTCAACTGGCTCCCTTGCTTCTCCGTCACCTAATGCTGAGGAGGATGTTAAAAATGGCAGTGGAGATTATAACGTGGCTGCTAGTGAAGATGAAGACTTGGCTGATACTGCAACGTCTTCTCCAGAAGCAGAACCTGAACCAGAACTGAAATTAGAACCGGTTGGAACTGAAAAACCTGTCGAGTGGGTTGAGTGGAGGGAGTCTTTAGATGCCAGTGACCCTTCTGAGGTTCTTCCCAATGGAGAACTTGAATCAGAATCAGGGAATAATGATCTTAATGCTCCCGACTCTTCATCTCCGGCATCCAATGTTTTATTAACAAAGGATGAACAAATTGATGCTGCACCGTTAGCATCTCTGGATGAAAACCTCAGTATCCCTGATCCAACTGAAACAGAAAGTGAAATTCCAACTCCATCTGCGTCTATTTCTGTGGATGGGGCAACAGGTGAAGTTGGAGGAGACAGTAACAAGGATACAACAGATGACAGCAAAGGTATTGAACAAATGAGTAGCTAATGTAAATTCCTCTGAATTGGCTTGGGTGATTATGCAACATTAACCAGGTGGGACTGGGAAGATAAAATTTGGAGTCTGGGTCGGCAAGAGTATTTAGTACCCTCTTTGCACGCTGTTATATTTTTTATAGGAATAATATTGATTCATTTATTCCCACCTACTTCTGAAGCTAGAAATTCAATGCCTGATGATGTTTTAGCTCATGCTGTTTAGGTGCTACTGAATTCTTCACCTGTTCATATCAATATTTAGCTCGCCCAATTAGGTGGTACTGTATTTCCCCTTTTTACTGTTTAATTGTTCATGTTCATATAAATACATCTTTTCTAAAAATTTTAGCATGCAAATGGTTACTTTGTCCGAATTAATAGAACTCTCAAACTGACCTTATATGATTTTATTTAATCATGCTGAAAGGAGAAAGTAATAACGAAAGTACAGCGAGGTGGCATGTTGTGTAACTAAGTTTTCAGATATTGTAACTAGAGATTATGGAGTACGGCGACCTGGTATACTACTTTCGAGTCAAGGATATGAGAATAATTATTTATTGCAGGTTGAGGCAAGTCTTCAAAAGAAGTTATGTTATAATCTCTATTAGGAGAAGTTTTTGTGATTTCAGAGTTCTAGAAATAACGCATACTATCATCTAATAAAAGATGCAATAGAATAATTATGCGTAGAAATGGTGATGGTTGAAGATACCCTAATAGATACAATTCTAGTGATTGGAAAAAATTTATCGAAGAAATATATATTCTCTCTTTACCTAGTACTTATCAAGTTCCATTATCTTTTAGTTTATTTTTCAAAATTTATTTACAACCAATAGATTATAGAGAATCTATTATCTATTTCATCTTTAATAGCTTCTTGCCATAAATCTACATATAGAGATGACAAAACTTTTTGAAAATTTGTTGAATTTTCTTCTTTTATATAGGCCACATGATAGGCTCCATAGTCATTAGCAACTTTTACTCTTTTACTTCGTAGAAGTTCTGTTTCTACTTTGTCGTTGTTTTTGGTACTTCTTATCACATGAATGTGATTTCATTCAATGCCCCACTATTTCTCAATTTGAAAGGAAGTTTGTCTTTATATAATTAAACATCAGCTAATCATCTAATTCTATGATCACTTTAGAATTTAGGTCATAACACCTATATGTGTTATTGTTTGCCGCACATCTAATGAATACACATTTGTAGGCTCTACTAATGAGTTTAATTCACATCAGTTCATAATTATAACATATGTAAGATATCCCAAAGTTCTAAAGTAAGACAATTTTTCTTGCCTTTTCTTCAATATCGTATAAGGAGACATCTTACTTTTAGACTTGGGAACTCTATTTAGGACGGAAAACACAGTCAATAAAATTTTCCACCATCAGCTAGATGCATAATCAAAATTCAACATAATAGAAGCTATCAGTTCAATAAGAGTTATATTCTTTCTTTTTTGTTTAGCCATTTATTTTAGAAGAATATGGTGTAATCGTTTCATGTACAATTCTATTTTGTTTATAAAATTCATGGAATCATATTCAGTTCCCTTGTCATTAAGAACCTCATTATTTTTTTTACTAAATTGATTTTAAATTTCATTGACAAAAGTCTTAAACATATAAATTTATTTATAAAAATATTATTCTTAATGATGGTGTATAAATTAATACCGACTAAATTGTGTCTTAGTCATACTAAAACTAGAAAATAAATTTGTTTATAAACTTAGGGAAATGAACAACCTTCATAATTAAAGTATTTTCAAAAGTGGACTTGATCCCCACTTTTGCAATACTAGCAATATTAGTGGTGTGTGCAACTTTCAACAACACTTAGTTTAAGTATTAGTGTGTTTTGAGTATTGCACGATCATATCTAACATACGAGAGAAGTAAATGTCTATCGATCAACTATCACATTTATTAATAACTAAGTATTAGTGTGTTTTGAATATTGCACGATCATATCTAACATACGAGAGAAGTAAATGTCTATCGATCAACTATCACATTTATCAATTATGTTGATTTCAGTGATTCAAGTTGTAAATTACTCATCAATCAAGTCTTGTGCATTAGGGGCAACACAAATTTTAAATTTGGCCTTACATTTCTTAATCATGTGACCTAGTTTTTCACCATTCAAACAATAGAAAATACAAATGTCATTTGTTTGTAGTGGTGGTTATTGTCTATCAATTGGAGTAATTGGGAGCCCTTTGAAGGGTTCTCATTTTTTATTCGGTTCATAATATTATAATTTTGATTCTTTCAATAATTAATTTTGTTGCTTAAAACTATCAAGACTTTTATTTCTTGTCTCTGATATTCTTCTTCAATTTTAAGACAAATAATTAGACTCTGAATTAAAAATTATTTATTTTGTGGCAAAGTAAATATTTTAAAAACATTCAAACTATGAGGTGGTTTATTAATAGTAAAAATAATTTGAAATTGTTCGCCTAAAGACATACCTTTGATGATTATCTGATTATCTCATAACCAATCTATTGAAGTTCATATCATTGAGCCTCTACGAATCTTTCATCTATACTATTTGATACCTTAGGTAACGTCGACTAAGGACATATGTACCACCATATTTATCCAAATGCATAATTATACGATAAATTAGAGATTTTGCAAGAAAAAAATCAAAACTTTTGCACATAGGATGTTACACATCTCAAAATACATGCACCTAATGATCATGTAACACATAATCTAAATAAACATTTCAACACAATATTTTAAGGCACGTGGTTTCACTTGAGATATTTACACGATATTTAACTCATTTGATAACATATCAGCGGAATCATAATTAAGATATTGGCAATCATAATTAAGGCACGAATTTCCTAAAAAATATTGCCAATCACATGTAATAACAAGATGTGAAATAAGTGGCCAATATAAAGAACCTATTCGGAAGTTAAAATGCAGTGATACCAAAACAAGGAAATGTGAATGCCTTTTTAAGTTACAGAGGTTCCACAAGGCGAATAATACATGAACATTTAATATGATTTATTGTCTATATAATCATAGTTTACTCACAGTCTAGTATGTCATTTGATTATATGTCTTATGAATTATAAAGAGAAGAAAGTTGTTTTTGACATGTAATTGAACATGGTCAACCCAAGAACATACTCACAAGTTTAAAAGGAAAAGACATGAAAGTGTGTCAAATACTGGGAAAGTATATAATATTTGCAACTGAAATAACAAAGCGATAAGAAGTCCGAGATCTAAAATGAAACAATTGTTGAAATTGATGGATGGTGGTTATTATGTATCTAGGTATAAAGTGTGTGAGGATGACAAAATTGTTCGAGATATATTTTAGACTCATTCCAATTTTATCTAGTTGTTAAATACATTTTCAACTATGCTGATAATTAGTTCAACATATAATACCAACAAGTTTCCCTCTTCTAAAAATTGTTGGTTTTACTTCTATATAGATGACGTATTCAGTTGACTTTACGTTTTTGGAATGCGAAAAAGAGGATAAAGTTACATGGGCTTTGGAAGTCTGTCAAAATATGTTGAAAGACAAATAAAACAAGCCATGGGTGATTGTCTTTGATCACCATATCACACTAATGAGTTTTGCGTTATATCTAAAACGAGATTGAACTTTATTTATCATAAAGTTGCACGAGCAAAAAAACCCTGTCCATATAGCTCTAAGTGTGATTGTACTCTTATAAGAACATACAATATTTCTTTTGCTTGTTAAATTTCCAAGAGGTTGAAACTTGAAAGAACTATATATATGAATGAGGTTTACACGCATTGGAAAAACTCTGGTTTGATGATGATGGTGTGATCAAATATGGTAATTCAGATATTTCTTTTATGACAGAATAAGAGGTGATTCAAGAAATATTTTCAAAAGTTGATTATATCTTAACATTAAACATCAAATAGTAGATGCACAAGATAAATATCCAGAAACCATAAATATGAAAGCACTTGCAGAGTCAATAAAAACTAAGGGTGCTCATAACAATATAAATCTAACACTAAGTGACAGTTCAATCAAGCAGTCATCATCCTATTTTGAACATGAAGACTCACTTTATCCGAATTCTGTAATTTTACAATCCAAAAGGAGTTCTATTAAAGGTGCTCGCATTAGCAAACCATCGCCTTCACGACATTTACCAAAAATGATACACAATGAAGATAAGCTTATTTTTACTCCCATATACATCAACCAAATTGTATAAGTTAAAGGTGATGGAAAATGTGATTATCGCGTTGTTTTAGATTTGCTATGTAATGGTGAAGAGAATCACACACTTGTCTACCAACATACTATTAAAGAGTTGAAACCCAATTAGGAATTATACACGAGGCTATACAGGAAAAAAGAACATTATGATGACATTCACAATGCTCTTGTTGCTTGTGATAACAGTGAAACATCAGAGGCAAAACAAATGTGTTTCCCTGAAATGGATATTTCTTATAGCAAATGCATATAACAAAGTGTTTACAGATTTGATAAGATATGATTTCTTAGAAACACTTTTTCTATTTCGAAGCGTCCCACCTCAAAATCTAACCAAACACATTATCTGTTTTTAATAGCTTTCAAAATCACAATATTTAGTTCAAGTTTATTTGAAATCAGATTGTCTTATACCTCCTCGAGTATCTCTTAAATGGACATCTCATTCCATATAAGAAGTTAAAACTTTGTTGGATAATTTGTTGGGTACGATGAAAAAGTTTACCAAGTTCACTGATATTAAAAGTGAATAAAATCATGAATAGTCAAAGACAGAACTACTCATAGATTTAGGTGGTGGCATATTTTTTTATGGATGTAATCCGAATACATTTTGGCGTATTTTAATGTACATCTAACATTATTTATTTAAACATTGAGTTTATGTTTTGGTGTGAATTGCATGTCATAAGTAATGACAAATTGGCCTAGAATCAGGGTGAATCTAAATTTTAATATTCAGGGAAACCCCTAGGACATGCCTAATTGTGTCTGCTTTGTTTAGGATAAAAAATGAATATATCTGAATTTCAATATTCGAACTAACCCCTAAGACAAGATTTCTTGTGTATGCTTCTTGCGTGATAAAAAGAGGTGAAACTGAATTTTAATATCCGAACTAACCCCTAATACTTAATTTCTTGTGTTTGCTTCATACACGATAATATGTGAATCTGAATTTCAATATCTAGACTAACCCTTAGAGACGCAATTCTTTGTGTTGTATCGTACATGATAAAAAAGGTGAATCTGAATTTTAATATTCAGACTAACTTCTGAGACATGATTCATTGTGTTTTCTTCGTACATGATAAAAAAAGATGTATCTATATTTCAATATTTGGACTAATCTTGAGACAAAAGACTTGAGTTCAAATCAACATCTTGGGACATAGTTGCATGTGTATAGTCCATAAGAATTCAAAACTTATATAAATATGTCTCATACGTTAACAAAAATACTCCACAATAAATCAAAATTGATATATTGCATTTCTTTACTTCAAATGAGACCTCCTTTTGAATTTAGGGACACAAAAAACACTTCTATTATAGATTTGAAATCCAAATTTTAGTATTTTTACACTACATCGACAATAAAAATAGTGATTAAGATTGAGTATCGTTCACCCACAATTGATAATGAAGGGAAGATTAAATTCAGTAATTTTGAGTAGAAGGTGAATGCATATGTAAGTGTTATATGGAGCACTTTTCATAATTACGCAACTAGGGATCCAATCAAAATGGATGTGACACTTGTGAAATCAACTAAACGATATCCTAAGATGATGAAACATTTTAAACTATTTGCTAGTGATAAATTATCAAGTTAATGTTCGATGATAAAATATCAAGTTGATATTAATGCTACATCTAAGTATGTTAATGTATTTTTTACACATAGGTTAAATTGTTTATTATGTGTATTTGATAATCTACTATAAAATTATGTTATAAACTATATTAGATGTATATAGTGTGTATATGCATAGAATTAACCTTAATTTCAATCTCCAAAACACACCTATAAGATATCGTGTGACTCCGAATTTTGAAATCCAAATATTCTTTTTACTTGCATTAAGCATGATTCTGAAATTGGGTTTATGGTGTTGTAGTGTCTGAGGGCTAAGTAAAGACTGGTGGTGAGATTTTGCATCCAAATAAATTAAACACAAGTCCTGACTATTTTAAAGGTGGAATTGAATTGCATTTCATAAAATTCTACAACAATCGGGCACTAATAGTAACAAATGTAATTGATACAAATAATTAAGATCACGAACAGATATATCTTTTCAACTCAATGTTGCATTAGGAATTACTATCAAAATTGAAGAGGTACAATATTCATTGCCTCACATCTCATGACAATTTAAGTGGAAGGATTGAAACTCCATTCCTAGCTTCGTGTATTCTTCCCCACCTTCCTAGACGAGGTTCCTGTAAACACATATTCTATTAATGGTGCGGAGATTTTGATCAAAAAAAAAAATCGGGTATTAAAGCAACGCTTCACAGTAATGCTAACATACGAAGTAGTTCTATAAAAGAAAAAAACGGATGAAGAAATTTTTTAGGCTTATATTGCTTTTCTGTCAAAATAGAGTTTAAGCGAAAAAACAGGTAATCGAGGCAGAATATAGCAGTTTAAGTACCTGCCCAACTCCAGCAACTAGGAACTTAGCTGATTTTGCAAAAGCCAGAGAGTTAACAAATCCTGCCTGTAATACCAGAAGATTTATTAAATGCCAATGAAGTTTTCAACTGCAAATAAAACTAAGCAGGAATGTTAATCCCATAGGTAGGTTAAGCTGTTATTCTGTTTACTTACCAACGGTACATTATGAAGAGATTTGATGTCTTTGGTCTCATTTTCAATTGCCCATAATCTAACAAAACCATTACCAGCACCAGATGCAGCAAGGTCGCTGTTCCTACAAACAGTAACTGCACTGACCCAAGAGTGTACTGACGAACAATGATGATTCTCAAGATTGTGGTGACCATTTTCTGCATAATGAAGATAACGGTATCATTTTATGATCCTAACATAGTGCTAACTATTAACTAAACCACACTACAAATTTATATTTATGTAATTGCTGTAACTAATAAATCTAAAGATCTGAAGGAACTATACACATTTAGATGCAATAAACTTACTAGAAAAATATATAAACATCGTTTTTAAAGGTTTATATAAACACAGTATTTAAAGGTTTACCTAGGTTACCGTTTGAAAGTTTTTCATTGTCTTTCAGGTCAGATTTCTTGCTATCTGTCAGTAAAGCATGAGCATTCCTCAAAATGTGAATTGGCTTCTTTCGTACAGCACCCCAAAGCTCAATGCTTCCATCATCCGAACCAGACAAGAATTCCTCATTATTAACAAAACAGCAGCATTCTAAGGAAGAAGCAGGAGCACGAAATACAAGACGCGACTCTTCATGCACCTAAAATAGAGAGAATGCACATCAGTAAATAGTCAGAAACAAGCCTACTGAGGAAATGGAAATAACCAGACATAGCTTTTGGTAATATAGTATCCCTCTAATTGATCACTTGATTGTTTTCCACAAACAGAATAATTGTGGGACTATACAATGTGGCTTTGTAGCTAAATACTTAACACTTCACCTTGATTAAATTACCTTAAACAACTGCATACTACGATCACGTCCCACAGCTAAAACCCTTTCTTTGCGTAAACAATCAATACTTAATACTTCACTTTGGTGGCCAAACAGAGTGTTCATGTAAGTTCTATCCTCAACATTCCATATCTTAACTGTTCGGTCAAACGAACCAGAAAATAGCTCAGTACTTCCATCTCTAAAAGCCAGAGAAGAAACAGGGCCTCTATGACCAGGAAAAGCCTGTAAAAGACATCAGACAAAGTCAAACACCAACAATAGCAAGTTTCATAAATATTTGGCCTTTAATTAATAAGGTTGTAATATTGCAACTTCCATGCAATACAAAATATAAATTAAAGTAAGTTAATTGCTTAATATTTCACACAGTTTGAATCAACCCAACACCCACTAACACAATTCACAACAAAAATATCAAACAATTGGATATGACAATAGATATATCCATTTCAAATTATAAGAGAACAAAGAGGCAAATACCTGAAGATGCTCCCTAGTGCGGGTATCCCAAATATGAACATGACGATCAAGTCCTCCAGTAGCCAAATAACGACCATCCGAACTCGCAGCCAAAGTCAATATCTGTCTACTTTGCTTTTTCGCAGAACCCTGAGGATCCTTCAAGCCATGAGACTTGAGAACAGAATCACTAGGCCATTTATACCTATCACATTTCCCACTCTCAACATCCCATTGCACAATGCCCCCATCTTTCGAAGCCGAAAACCCCTTTACATCATCGGCAGACAAAGCCACAGCAGTAACACATTGCTTATGCTTCACCAAATTCTCAAATCCACCATCACCCCCCAATTCAACCCTAAACAACAAACCCCAAATCATTCAATTAAACCAAAAGGGTCACATTTAAATCAAAATCAAAACCAATATGCATAAAATTGAAGTTCAAAATCAAACCTTAAAGCAATGTTTTTTCTGATACGCCCACTCTCCTCTTGGTGTTCCTTTATCATCCTCTGAGCTAAAAGCGAATCTCTTGCTCCTTCATCCTCTTCATCATCATCCTCACTTCCTTCATCTCTTTGCTCCTTCTCTTTCCTAGCACTTTCACGAAGCTTTTGCACTAAGGCAGCACCGACTCTCTTCCTAACTTCATCAGCGGTTTCCTTCTCAGATTCCTGTTCAGACTCATCTCTGGATGAGAGAACACCGTCTTCGTCGGATTCACTGTCAATCTCGGCGTCTTGATCCTCATCGGCGGCGACTTTGCGGCGTTTGGTAGAATCGTCGTCGAAAAAAGGGTCACGGAACTTGTTCTTGCGGCTCTTATTCGGAGGCATGATTGAATGAATGAATGAATAATTGTGTTTTTCAGAGATTGGGAATTTTAGGGTTTTTTTTGGGTGAGATGGAGAGTGAGGTTGCTGCTAGGGTTTAAGTTTCAACAATGTTAGAAATGAGTGTGGGTTTATGTTTATCGGCTGAACGGTGCACATTTTACAAATCTGTTTTTTTTTTTTACCGTATTCTAATTTTTATTAAAATTATAATTCATCAAATTAAAAATAACTTTAAATATGTTTTTAATCTATTTAAATATCTCAACTTTTATTTTTAATTCCCATAAAAAATAATATTTTTTAAATCTTACAAAATCATTATGCACGTAATTTTAGTTTTTTCTGTTAAATCAATATGTATTTTTAAATGATTATTTTACACATATCTTTAGAATGTCATAAAAAAATTTTCGAAAAAAATAAATTTAAAATTTGATTTCTAAGTCGATGTTTTTTTTATTATTTTTTGAAATTTAAAAAATCCATATTTTTTTTTTTGTATTTTAAAAAATTATAAAATTTGGTAAAGAAATATTTTATAGTATTCTAAACATGCATGAAAAAAATTATTCAAAAATTTAAAAGTTTAAAGGTAATTAAATAGGTTTTAAAATTTTAGAAAATAGCAAGGACTAAAACTTCATGCGTAAATAAATTGTAGGGACTAAAATATATTATTTTTTTAATAGGGACTAAAAATGAAAATTGAAACATTTATAGAAACCAAAAAAATATTTAACCCTTAAAAATATTGTCATCCCTAAAAATACTACCATCCCTAATTGATCAAACATTACCTAGTATTATGAAGAACCATGACATAATGATGACAAATATTATCATACTTTGAGATAAGTTTGATAATAAAATTGGAGTTAGAAAAATATATTCGGTCTTTGATGTCAAGTTCCCAAACCATTTGCAAACCATGATATAACATCATCACCTCAGCATGAAGGATGCCAGCTTACCCAATATTACTAGTAAAATCGTGAATCCAAGCACCATCAGCAATTCAAATCAATCCAATAAAACGTCAGACGCTAATACTATCGAGGTTACTACTACCAACATTCAAAATAACTACCTTTTATGTGCATTCCACATTATTGTTATTGTTAGATGAGATAGATTATTTTTTAAAAAACTTTAGCTAGCAGATTAACATAATTCACTATGATAAATTTCAAAGTATAGAAAGATACCACTTCATTCACAAGACAAAGTTTGTTCATACCACACCTCAACCACTTGCAAACATCCAAAAAGATAGAACCATCATTAATGTCATGTCTAATTCAATGATATAAATTATCTCTATGGAAGAATAATGGGTCTAAGAAGCCAATAGATTTGCAAAAGCGAGTAGAAAATTCATATTCTCTTAGTCAATGTAGAGTCACACAACGTCCATATTGCATCTATGAGAGAGATTCGTTTGGAGCATACCACAATAACACAATATTGATCTTGTATGAAGGGATATGCAATGCCATCTTAAGGAAGAATTTCACCTTTTTAGGAGCAGAAATATGTCATACTCACTTCCAAGAGTTATTGTCTGTTGTGAATCAGATGCCTTGTAATAAAATATAAACTTGTTGCTTAATCATCAAGAAACAATTAGGGTAGGAAAAAGAATGAAGAACACAATAAACACAAGGATTGATTATTAATTACTATTCTTTCCTTACTCTTGAAATAAGATTGCAAATATACAAGAATAACAAACAACCCTCTCACCCTAAAATAGGTTTTGCAGTATGCAATGATGAGAGACTAGTATGCTATTTATAATAAACCTAACATACTAAACTAATGGACTTTTATTACAAATACACATTACAAACTAACTTAGGTACAAGCTAACTTAACCAGTTGGACATAACAAACAGACCCAATTCGATGCTAACAATCCTAGCATCCTTCGACACTACAAGCTAGATCACACTTCGACTACAACTTGTAACACTTCGATAACAACATGTGAGCAAACTTCGACTACATGCTAAACTTTGTCGAACCGTCGAACCAAGATACTACCTTCGACCCAATATAGTTCGATCCAATATCTCACAAATCTCCACCTTGGAACAAACTCTATTATCAACTAACGAACTAGTTTTCTTCATGCAACTTTATCAACTGCATACAGTGGAAAAACTTGCAACTAGGCAATGTCTTGGTGATCATATCAACATCATTATGATCTATCGAAACCTTCAGTACTTGGACTTCTCCATGCTCGATTACCCCTCTGATGAAATGCAGCATCACATCAATGTGCTTGGCTCACTCATGATAGGCTGAATTCTTCGACAAGTGTATTGCACTTTGACTATCACATTTAACAGTGATAACTTCACCTCGAAATTTCAACTCCTCAACAAAACCTTCAAGCCATAATGTTTCTTTCACAACTTCAGTTAAAGCAATATATTCTACTTCAGTGGTCGATAATGCAATAACCTTCTGAAGTGTTGCTTTCCAACTAATTGTTGTACCAAACAAAGTGAAAATATATCCAGAAATATATTTTCTGGAATCCATACAACCTGTATAATCAGAGTCGACATATCCTTCGATTACTGCTTTACTATCTTCACCCAAAGCTCTATCATAAATTAAGACTCTGTTCAGAGACTCATTTATGTACCTTAGAATCCACTTCAATGCTTGCCAGTGAGCCTTTCCAAGATTCTCCATGTACCTACTTACAAGACTTACTGCATATGCTATGTCGGGTTTAGTACAAACCACAACACACATTAAAGAACCTACTACATTAACATATGGGATGCTATTCATATAAGCTCTTTCGACCTCAGTACTGGGACATTGATCAATACTCAACTTGAATTGAGGATTTGTTGGAGTCACAACATGCTTCGAATTCGACATACCAAACTTTTCTAGAATCTTCTGTAAATGTGTCTCTTGAGATAAGCATAATTTTGAATGTTTTCTATCTCTTCGAATGTCAATCCCAAGAATCCTGGAAGCTACTCCTAGATCCTTCATTTCGAACTCCTTATTGAGTTCAACCTTCACCCTTAATATCTCTTCGACATTGTTACTTGCTATGAGAATATCATCAACATAAGGCAACAAAATAACAAATGAATTACCAAGACGAAATCTAAAGTAAACACAGTGGTCGAATTGACTTTTAACAAAACTTATGTGTGCCATGAATTTGTAGAATATCTTATTTCACTGTCGAGGAAATTATTTCAGACCATATAAAGATCTTTTCAACTTGCACACATAATCTTCCTTTCCCTTTTCGACATACCCTTTAGGTTGCCTCATCAGGATTGTTTCATCTAGATCACCATACAAGAATGCAGTCTTTACATCTATTTATTCCATTTCAAGATCGAATTATGCCACCATGGCAAGCAACATTCGAATGGACCTATGCTTCACAACAGGAGAAAACACATCATTGAATTATACGCCTTATTTCTGAGTGAAAATCCTTGCAACCAACCTTGCCTTGTATCTTTTCGACGCCACTCCTTCGATTCCTTTCTTAACTTTTAAAATCCATTTACAGTTGACTAACCTAGCTCCAGCAGGTTTCTTGATTAATTCCTAAGTGTTGTTATCATGAAGAGACTTCATCTCATTATCCATGGCCTTCATCCATTCAGTCTTATTTTGACTCCTCATAACTTCCTTATGGTCTCTTGGTTCTTCACCTAGAACCTCACTTGCAGAGATTAAGGCATTAGCTATAAGATCTGCATACCCAAATCTTTGAGGTGGCTTGATGACTCTTTATTTCCTATCTATTGCCAATATATAGTCATCAGCAGTTTCCTCAACTTCATCAACATCCTCTGCTTCTTCGACTTTATCTGGGATATGCAATTCAGCATCAATATGCTCCACCTCAATAGGAACCTCTACCTGTTCCAGCTCTTCGTCTGATACTTTTGCACTTCGACCAATATCATCCCTTTTCTTGAAATCCATTTCAGCTTCATTAAAAACAACATCTCGACTGGTGATAATCCTTTTGTGACCCGACTCTAGGCACCATAGCCTATAAGCTTTGACTCCTTCAGGGTATCCCATGAACATGCATTTAAGAGCTCTGGGTTCGACCTTGTCTTGCCTAATGTAAGCATAGGCTACGCAACCAAATACTCTCAGTTTGTCGAGATTTGGTGGATGTCCCGACCAAACTTCTTCAGGTGTCTTCATATCTAACGTAGTCGAAGGACATCTATTTATCAGATATGTTGCTGCCGAAACAGCCTCCGCTCAAAACACCTTCTTTAACCTAACACTAGTCAACATGCATCTAACTCTCTCCAAGATGGTTTGATTAAACCTTTCATCCAAACCACTTTGTTGTGGAGTGCCTGCAGTAGTTATGTGCCTTGCAATACCAGAGGCATCACAAAAGTTATTGAATGCCTCATTGTAAAATTCAAGACCATTGTCTGTTCTCAACCTCTTGACCTTTCTGCCAGTTTAATTTTCGATCAAAGTCTTCCAACCTTTGAAATTCTCAAAAGTTTCATCCTTAGTCTTATGAATGAATACCCATAACTTTCTAGAATAGTCATCTACTATGGATAGAAAATACCTTGCTCTTGAATGTGATGGACACCTTGCAGGCCCCCAAACATCAACATGGATGTAATCAAGGGAACCATGTGTTATTTGTTTGCCTTTCTTGAAATCCACTCTGCAAGATTTTCCAAGTACATAGGGTTCACAAAACTTCAACTTTTCGACTTTGTGTCCACCAAGAAAATTTTGTTTTCCCAATTCGACCAGACGTCTTTCACTAACGTGGCCCAATGTCATGTGCCAAATTTCTGTCTTTGATAAAGGTTTCGTGGATGCAATATTTGTCGAACCACTTACAACTTCAGCCTCAAGGGAATACAAGCCTTGTTTCTTCACGCCTCTCAATACTTTCTTCGACCCCTTCATGACTCTTAGGACACTTTTCTCTCCTTAAAAAACAATTCTTTTCTGGTTGAATTCACCAAGAGAGATCAAATTTCTCTTCAAATCAGGTACATACCTAAATTCAGTCAATAACCTTATTAACTCATCATGGAGTTTGAATCTCACATATCCAACACCTGCAATCTTGCAAGCTTTGTTGTTTCCCAGCAATACAGATCCACCATCTTGATCACATAATTCCTCGAATAAGTCTTTGTTTGGAGTCATGTGCCAAGTGCATCCAAAATCCAGAATCCACTCCTTCGACGGGTTGCTGCTCGAAACCACAAGAACATCAGATGAGTCAAAATCATCTTGAACAATAGCTGCATTGCCATTATCCTTTCCTCCATGATATTTCAGGCGTTCAGGACACACTTTTCTTGTGCGACCCTCCTTCTTACAATGATAACATCGAATACCAGATGCTTCACCACTGTAAAACTTCTGCTGACTTTTACCTTTCTCCTTGTCGAACTTATTATCCTTTCGCAAGAATTTTCCTTTAACGGCCAAACCTTCACCAACTGTCGAAGGTTTATGCTCCTTTAGTTCGTTCAAGTCCTTCAAATACAAGGCTGTTTGAACTTCTTCAAAGGTCAGGGACTCCCTTCCATACAAGAGAGTTTCTTTGAAGTGAGCATGTGATCTGGGCAACGCGCACAACAGCAATAACGCTTGATCTTCATCATCAATCTTCACATCAATATTTTCAAGATCAAGAATCATCTTGTTGAACATATCCAACTGCTTAGCCAAAACTGTGTCTTCAATCATCTTGAATGAATACAAAGCTTGCTTCAGGTAGATTTGATTCACCAGCGATTTGGTCATGTACAAATATTATCATATTAGTTTAGAAAAATCACCACGAAAGAACCGTGATAATTTTAACATTGTTATTTGCATGTTTTGTAATGAAATGAGGTTTACAAAATGTTTCCTTACCCATCCTCAACTCAACTAGAAGTTTTACACATTATATCCAAAACTAGATAAACAAGAGTTTAGGTTGTAAGACTAGTTTTGTCTTTAATATATCACATTTAAATTTTATTCACAAACACAATATCACATGTAAATTTTATTCACAAACACAATAAATCAAATCATTTATTTTTTCTAGCAAATTTTATCCTTAATATTTTTACTTTACTTGTACTACTAAAATTCTTAGTTTAGCCCTTGGTAAAAAATTCAACACCATAATTAACACATTAAGAAAAAGGTAGATAAAAACTCCATATGATATTATTATTCCATTATATCATAAAATGACACTTAAAAATAGTGATACAAACACTATATATTGATAATTTGATACACCCATTTAACACCTGAAAATTGCTTTGATTTTACATGAAAATGCATATAATGACTCAAGCCATATAGTAATATAGTAGTGACATATTATATTCAGAATGAGCTAGCCAAGCCATCTTCTGATGATTCATTGGTAACCACAGAAGCCAAACCAGAAGAAGAATTCCCATTCACAGCATTACATTGTGTTCTAATTTCACCTTGAGTTCCAGTCAAAACTCCAAGATTTCCCATTTTTATCATCGACGCCACAAAGTTTTCAAAGAAGAGAGTTTGATTATTGATGAAACTATTGACAATAGCAATAGTATCAGCACCAGTAGTGGAAAAAAGCTCTTGGTCACTCTGGAACAAACCCTTTCCATCTTGTAGATTGGAGTAATAGTTTGAGTCAAATGTATCTGGTGTGGTAGGGTCCAAGTCTGTGAGATTTGTACCAGGTCCACCATTTGGACAAACTGATTGTAATGTTTGTAAATAGGTTGTGTTGAGAGATGTATCAGGGTTTCCTGTGCTGTTGAAATTGTATAATCGATCGACGAAAAATCTACATTGTCCTCTTCCAATTGTATGACCACCTTAAAAAAATGATTGAAACAAGTTAAATCAATCATGTTATGAGTATTTTTTTTGTTCGAAAATATGTAACGTGTTTTTAAGAGCAAAGATTTAATACCTGAGAGTGCAACTAGATCGGTTGTAGTGAGGTTTTGAATAAGAAAAGTAGATTTTAGTAGAGAAAGATTGAAAGAGGGGCCTGGAAGATTTTGAGTAGCAAGGGTTTTATTTGCTGTTAAACTATCCCTTCTTCCCAGTTGAACTTGCCAAGTTGGACCTTTAGCCTGCAATTTTTTTGCATTTGAAAAACAAAACAAGTTATTTTTTCATAGGGGTGTAATTATTGGAGGAGGGTGAAAATAGCTCTCTAAATATATCAATAATTCAAATCAAATCAAGCCCAAATAAAAATGATATAAGAAGTTAATTAATGTTGGACCACACAATTGAAAAGCGTTACCTTACCCAAAATGAGGCTTATTGAAGCAACTATTAGAATTAATAATACTTCTTTTTCTTTAAATTTAATAATTCTCTTTTATGGTTAGATACAAGGAAACATACATGTGTAAACTCGATCGATTTTTTTTTATTAGTGGGACTGAAGAACAGAAGTTTTACTATGAGACCGCGACTATTAAAACCACTTCAAATAAATTGATCAAACATGATAAAATATGTTCTACCCATTAATATGCTTTCGTATCATTTTTCTTTTAACTATTTTGATTTTCTAACACCATAGGCAAGTGAATATTTTGCAGAGTTTAAAGCTTGATCGTATATCTTATTTCAATAAATGTTATTTTCAAGATGATTGATTTTACGATAAAAAAAAGGTAACAACACACTTTGTTGCCTTTTTAAGTGAGAGTAACGTTTGACCGGTATCTATACCTCTCGACACGAATTCTGAATTACTAGGGTCTCATTCATAGTTTGAAAGAAAGAAAAAAAAAACACACTTTATCTGTTTATTTGGAAATATTATACATACAAAATACAAAGTAGCTATGTAATATAATCAATTTTTTTCCACAAAGTAGGGAAGTTATGAAATTAATTTAAAAGTAGGACTAAGAACAAGGTACACATACCAGATCAGAGGATATTTCAGCAGAAAGAGCAAGAATATCAGCACAAGAAACAGTATTAGGACAAGCATTTTCCACAGCTGTTTTGATTTGATTCACAACATCCAAACCTCTTATGGAGTTATTATTAGCTGGTGCAGTTTGCTCACTCACTATTGTAGCTGTATCATTCAGCAAAACCGAACCATCACAACCCTACAACAAAAATTCACAACAATTACTATATACTTAAAATTCATTTCTGATATAACGACCCTAACACTGACACAACGACACCGATAACAATTTTATAACATGAATAAATTAAACGTTATCATAAATATCAGTGTTACGTAAATGACAAGGAAAATATCGAAGGTAAATACGTACTTGAACAAAACAATCATGAAAGTGAACCCTGATGAGACTGGCGAGGATACGAGGATCTGTCTGAGAAACATTTGTTAAGACTCCACGAACAATGGAACTAACATTTGGACAAGATGTGCTGTAAAAAGATGGATCAAGTTGTGCATTTGAAGAGAAAGGTACTCCTCCAATTAGAACAAACACAACCACACAGCAAAAAAAAGCTCTTGAACTTATTAGACCAAGTGGATTCATTTTTCTTTTGTTTTCGACAATGTTTGCGATTATGAGCAACAACGTGCGGCTTTTATTTTGTTTGAGACAGAAGACTAATGCAGAAGACCAATGTCCTGTTCTTTTAATTTTCTTGGTTCATAACTGTTGGTGGTTAGAAATTCATTTAAAGTACGTGGAATTTTCTTCCTTTGCTTTTTTTTTAGTGGCTGCTAAAAAAGTACTAGTAGTTTGTAATTAAAGAAAAAGTATAATGCTTGTGATATATAATAATTTTAAAACAAAAATCAACGTATACATTTAATTATGTTCCATCATATCATAACATATCATAGAAAATAGGGACTATAATTTGTTAAATACTAACAAAGACTGTTTCATGTAATGTTGATTTAAGCATCAATTCGTTGATTCGAGAATAAAGAGCATGCTGAAAAAAAAGATAGAGTTGTTGGCGTAAAAATCAAGTTAGACAGCGTTTTGTACTTTTGAGTAAAAGAGTCATACCTGCTATAGCACTAGATAGCCTCAATACCAACTCCATATAAACAAACTCATGCATTTTTATAATTCAAATCTGCACTTATTTTCATGTAAGTATAATAATTGTATTTTTATTCTATCCATTAGTTTACAATTGTCATTTTTTTAACTTTTTACAGATTTTAAAAAATATAATATTTGTTGTTACTTTTTAGATAATATAATAAATTTCATTTTATCTATAATACCTTTAACTTTTTCATTATTTTAATTTAATTTTTCTCTTTTCATAATAAATAGTAGAGGTAATTTTGTCTAAACAATAATCATTACTATCTTAAAATTTAAAAGTGACAATTAAAAAGAAACAAATTTTTTGAGACAATTAAAAATGGTAGGAATAAGATCTCTAATTGATTTTTTTTAAATTGATCCGAACGGAACCGAATTGTGTGTATATATTTTAATATCATATTAATTAATAAATATTATTTATTAATTTAATTTAACATATACATTTTATTGTTTTATTTATTTTAGTCATAATTGATAATTCTAGTTTTATAATATTAATTTATAATATATTATATTTAATATATGAGATGTGTTTTATAATATTAATAAAAATATAATTATATGAAATTCAAATAGGCTATAATTTATAATTTGAATATTGAAAAATCGATTCAAGTTAAATTATATGAAATTAAATCAAATGGGATTAAATTTTTTTGACCAATAATTTAAAATTGAACTGAATTATAAATAAATTTATTTTTGAATAAGATGATTTTTTTATTTATGTCAAAATACATTTAAAGTGCAACACAAACATCTATAATATCAATTAATAAAATCTATTTAAAATATATAAGAATCTACCATATTAGAAAGTTTTGTTCTTTCAAAAGTAAAAAGATACTCTTCTTTCTCCAAATGAGCCACATGACTGGCGTCACAATTCAGCCTCTATTTTGTAGAAAATCCAATTGTATATTTCTTAATCCAAATCCTTTCAATTTTAAAGCTTTCACATATTCTACGACGGTTTAACATAAGAAAGCTATGATAGTTCTCCACTCATTAACTCTACGACTGTTTCACTTTCTCTCTCACAAACTGCTCCTCTTCTGCTTCCTTCCCTCTGCCTTATTCCTTCTTTCATTTCTAGATTTTATATTACATTTATCTAATTAGAACTTGTAAAATTCCTTTATATATATATATATATATATATATATATATATATATATATATATATATATATATATATATATATATATATAAAGATAAAAATAAGTTAATGTAATTCAATAAAAAAATTTAATCTATTTTGAATCAAATAGTATTTTGAATCAAAATACACATTACATGTTTTCACTATCAACTTTTAAACATTTTTTCGTATTTATAAAAAATCGTACAACAATTTTTATAACTTCAATTATATATAACAACAACAAAAGAAATAATTAAAAGATGGACTTTAAAATGAACAGTACAACTGTTATCTCATAGATTCACATCTACCCGTGAATTCAGATGAGTTAACACAACTCAAGAATAGATTTATTTTTCCAATTCAAATAATATTACTTTTTAGATATTAATAGATTTTCTAACCCTAAAATTTATGACAGCTTCCCGCCAAATATCAGTTTTAAATCCTTCTTTTTATATATCATATTTATAATTTTTACAAACCATGTATCACAACTCCCCGTCAAATTTCAGTTGGCTATAATGTTTCTCATTTATAAGTCATCGTAGACTCTAACAACAACCTTATTAGAAAAATGGTTCCCAAAATTTCAACATGTTTGCGGATATGATATGATTTTCAATTTTAAAAAAAATACATCAATAACATTCAAAATCATATAGTTTTTTCTTAAACTACTTTCAGAATAGTATTTAAAATTATATGTTTTTCACTACCAACTTTTAAACATTTATTTGTATTTATAAAAAAACGTACAACAATTTTTATAACTTCAATTATATATAACAACAAAAGAAATAGTTAAAAGATGAGCGTTAAAATGAACAGTCTAACTGATATCTGATAGATACGTTCACATCTACCCGTGAATCTAGATGAGTTAACAAAACTAAAGAATAAATTTTTTTTCCAATTCAAATAATATTACTTTTTAGATATTAGTCCATTTTTCCAAACCTAAAATTTATGAAAGCTTTCCGTCAAATATCAATTTTAAATCCTTCTTTTTTTAATAGTAAAATAAATTTGGTTAATGAAATATAAAAAATTGGTTAATGAAACAATGAAGTTAGTTAATAAATGACTAAATATTAAAAATAATTCAGTAGCACTTCTAACAGAGGTAGCACTTCTAACAGAGGTAGAACTTCTAACAAAGGTTGTACTACCTTTAGAAACTCCTCCTTAAGAAGATCCACCTTTAGAGTCATGATTACCACAAAAACTTTGATCACCTCCAGAAGGTTTTCCTCCCGAACCTACGTCTTTAGAGTTTTCCCTTCCAGAAGCATGATCACCACCAGATTCTTGATCATCATCAGAATCTGGATCAGAATCATATTCATCATCTTCATCTTCAAAATCATCTTCTGACTCTGACTCTTCTTCATCATTTCATTAACCAATTTTTTATATTTCATTAACCAATTTTATTTATTTTACTATTAAAAAAATATAAATTTTTTATCAAAAAAATATTATTATAATAATATATTACTGTTCATAAATATATTTTTTTATTAAAAAAATACTATTCTTCAGAACTTTCAACTTCTGACTCGTCTTCAGAAGTTATCATTACATCAGAAGTTGGTTGGGACTTACTCCAATCCTAAACTTCTGACTCTTTCACAACAACGTCTCTATTGATTCCAACAAATCCAGCAAGGTGCATAAAATAGCATATCCAGAAGTTCTCCTCACAGAACTTCTGGAACTCTCATATCCAGAAGTTCTCTCATATCCAAAAGTTCTCCTCACAGAACTTCTAGAACTCTGAGCCGTTCTTAGAATATGTTCATAAGCCTATATACATTTGAAATAAAATAAATATGTATCCTTTTAAATCTTTTCAACAAATCTTTATAAAATAATAATATAATATTATTTTAAGTTATATGTAAATTTATTATATTATATAAATTTATTTTATATATCATTGCATCTACAATAATAAATTATATAATAAAATATATAATAAATTAATACAATAATTTTTATATAAATAAACGTACACATTTTAACTTAATAAACATAAGATGTAAATATAAAAATAAAATACAATCAAATATTTATAGAGAACACACACAATTAAAGTACAATCTTTATTTACCATATATATACCACCCTTACGAATTTTCAACAAATTTTCATAAAATAATAACATACTAAAATAACTATTTTCTTAAAAATCTCTAAATATAATCTTTAAATTATTGCATAACAACGTCCAAATTTTCTGAATCGAACTTTTACTTGTAAGAACTGGGTTTCCAACAAATCCAGCAAGGTGCAAAAAACAGCATATCCAGAAGTTCTCCTCATAGAACATCTGGAACTCTCATATCCAGAAGTTCTTCTCACAGAACTTCTAGAACTCTGTAGCCGTTCTCAGAATATGCTCATAAGCCTATATATATTTTAAATAAAATTAAGATGTATCCTTTTAAATCTTCTGAAGAGGAGTCAGAAGTCGAAACTTCGAAGAGAGTAAGTTGAAACTTCAAGAGAGTCAAAGTTGAAACCGAACGGGTCGGTTACAACTTCTAAAGAGGAGTCAAGTTGAGACTTCAAGAGGAGTCAAGTTGCTACTTAAGAGGAGTCGGTTGCTACTGAAGAGAGTCGAGTTGCAACTTCGAAGAGGAGTCAAGTTGATACTTGAAGAGGACTCAGTTGAAACTGAAGAGTCCTCAAGAGGAGTCAAAAGTTGAGACTTGAACGGTCAAGTTGAGACTTGAAGGAGTCAAGTTGAGACTTGAGGAGTCAAGTTGAGACGAAGAGTCAAGTTGAGACTTCTGAAGAGGAGTCAGAAGTTGCAACTTTTGAAGAGGAGTCGAGTTGCAACGAAGAGGAAAGTTGTAACCAAGAGGAGTCGGTTGCGACTCTCTTCAAGTCTCAACTTTAAATAGTTGTTACAATAACACAGATAATTTGATAAAGGCAATCCAAAAATAAAATAGGTAAAATGAAATAATAATATTTATTTAGTGCCAACATTTTGTTTACACAACATAGCATAATATAACTTCTAAAGAGGAGTCAGAAGTTGAGACTTCTGAAGAGGAAGTTAGAAGTTGCTCCTTCTGAAGAGGAGTAAGAAGTTGAGACTTCTGAAGAGGAGACAGAAGTTGCAACTTCTAAAGAGGAGTCAGAAGTTGAGACTTCTGAAGAGGAGTCAGAAGTTGAGACTTTTAAAGAGGAGTCAGAAATTGCTACTTCTAAATGGGAGTCAGAAGTTGCAACTTCTGAAGAGGTGTCAGAAGTTGCAACTTCTGAAGAGGAGTCAAAATTTGTAACTACTGAAGAGGAGTTCAGAAGTTGCAACTTCTGACTCCTCTTCAGAAGTCTCAACTTCAAATAGTTGCTACAATAACACAGAGAATTTGATAAAGGCAATCCAAAAATAAAATAGGTAAAATGAAATAATACTATTTGTTTAATGCCAACATTTTATTTACACAACATAGCATAATATACCTTTTTAAGTATTTAGATTATTAATCAGTCATGTAGTATCATATAAGAAAATATATAACCATCAAAATTAATAAAGAAACAAACCCTACCATAAAAATTAATAAAGAAACATACGATACTCATAATATAATATTATCCTCATTAATTCATGATTAGATCTGAACTATTACACATAAGAAATAACAATGAAATAGGATGGCCTTTTGTAGTGTTCTTCCTCCTAAGATATTCAATTTCAAATGTAACTTCAGCATGGTTTTTTGTAAAGCTCAGTTCCCATGGGAGTGAAGCTAGAATAACAAACCAACAACTACTTACTATTGATTTTCCTGTTAAACTGCATGTGAGAAACAATGAAATTTAGAATATTCATATCCATGCCATTGTCTGCGTACATATAATACAATAAGATAATTTGAATTACAAAAGTTCACATTAAAGTTTCATAAATTTCTAACTCTGTGCACTACTAACCTCACCTTGACTTCAGCTCTAACTCTCAATTTCCAAACCTCAGTGACAAACACCTTACACTGACAGAATTACTAACAGAAACTTACTAACCAAATCTTAAATTCAACTGTTAACTAAAATAATTACTCCCTAACTATCTCATAACCTCACTAATGACTGAACTCAACATAAACCAAAAATTCACTTTAAAAGCCTAACATCAATGAAAAATAAGTTACTACCGTAGCAAAAAAAACTTTCACACTTCATTCATATCTCAAACCTTGATTATGGTGTAGTAAATTTTGGCACAAATCTCTGCACTTGGAACACAAACCTTAACTATCAAATGAAAGAATAGAGAACCCGAATATTTAAAGACTCCGGTACTGTTAAATTATCCGAACCAACCGCAATAGAAGAGAACAATGAACTGTGAAAATTCTAAGCACTTTGTGAAAATTAATGTACCTGCACTTTGATCCATGTAATGTTGGGTTTAGACCGTTATACTTGAGCTTCTCTTTGACTTCAGAATACTTGTATTGATCTAACAAAATAAAAAACATAGATTTAGAACAATCTCACAGAAACAATTAAATATATAAATATACACGAATATTTAGAACAATCTCACTTACGTATCAATCATTAACTTCATTTCTGGATAATTAGTCCAATCACCATCTACCGAATTTAGATAATAGACCACTTATTTTATAGGATCCATAGCAACCAACAACCAGTGACGTCTATAAATTAAAACAAAAGTTTATACGAAAATTTTCTACGCAAAAGAAACAAAGATTAGATTAAACTTAGAATGAAAATTTAACCCTGTAGGAATAATATTATACGCCCAAAGATACAAGCTTTTTGTACTGCCGGTGGCCATGAATCTCTCGACTAAATGGTGGTACTCTTTCGACAATCGATTGGAATACATCTATGTCTTATCCATGTTAGAACATAGTTTAGTTCTAATCATATCTTAGAGTTTTAATGATAATAAGTGAAATAAATTTTGTATAATAAATATGATACTATGATGTGTATTGTTTCCATTTCAGATAATATTATGTCTCAAGCATTCTAGAATAAAAGAAATATCAAACTATGCCGAGTAACCAAGTTGTTGGAAGTTCTAATGATGAATGGAACTTCTGGACACGCACGCTGAAAAGCAAATTCTGAAGGAAGCTTGCTAACGCAACCTCTGATAGAAGCACGAAGGAAACCTCTGATTAGAAGATACTTTGAACAAGTCTTGCTGAAGATCATGAAGTATCAATACGTCATCTTCTAAGACAAAGTCTGCTACAGTACTGTTACTCTACTAAGTCTAAAACGACTCAATCACTTGAGTGGATAAACTTTCGAGGCACATTGAGAAAACAAAGCACATGCAACTAAACAACCTTAATTATGTTTCTAGTAACCAAGACACGCAAAGCAGTGCAACGGAAAAATTCCTAGAAGCTATATAAAGAGGAAGCATTCAAAGAAGCAAAATAAAAACTTCCTGAAAGCAAACTTATGCTGTCAAAATCAAAATGTCATTGTGTTAAGTTTATTTTCAAATTTGAGCTAAAACATTCTTGTGTAAAAATCAATTTTAGTGATAAAGCTTTTAGAAGCAAGTTATACACTTAAGTTAGAAGTTCATTTGTAAATTGTTCCTTGAGAGACTAGTTGGGTCAGATTTCTCAAGAGGGCTAGGACTGGAGAGTCTTAGAGGTGTTAGTCACTTGTAGTTGGCTTGTGAATTATTTGTTAGTCACAACAATTAGTTATGCACTTGTAATCTTTTGATTATAGTGGATTAAGTCCTCGTTGAGAGAGGCGAAATCACCTTGACAGGTGAACTGGAGTAGTTTGAGTTTCAAACGAACCAGGATAAAAATCGTTGTGTGTTTAGATTATTGTTAAGTAAAAGAAATTTTAAAAGGGAAAAACTTATTCAACCCCCCTTCTAAGTGTTTTCTAAGCCTTCAATCCATGGTTTTACTAATTAAACTAAACAAAAACAACTAATTAGGCACAAAACGGTATAATGCGTTTCTGTCAAAACACAAAGTATACACAGAATGGATCCGGAGCGAGAAAACACAACATATTCACGCAATTTCAGACAAATTCATCATAGTACCAGTAATTTTAGGAAGAAATTTACCTCAGATTTACCGAACAGCAACGTCGAAAATTTGAAACGAGAAGGTCAAACTCACGGAAACACGGGGAATGAGCGTTGTACATATAAAACAACATCAAGGATAAGTCGTAACATATAAAACAATTGAATAAACTTATATGATGCACATGAACAATTCAAGAACCAAGTAATCGATCATTCAATAAATTCAATTCACAAATGAAACTAAAACCAAAGAAACTCAAGTTATTATTCAATTCACATTCGAAACATGGAAAATCGAATTCAAAGTAAGTTCTAAACCCCTAAACCAAAATACGTGTAGCAACTACCTAAATCCAATCATGCTCAATGAAATCATCTCGAACTAAGCTTGCTCAAACCATAAACAAGTTAGTAATCACAAGGTATACAATCAAAATGAAACTTATATGATGCACATGAACAATTCAAGAACCAAGTAATCGATCATTCAAGAAATTCAATTAAATGAAACTAAAACCAAAGAAACTCAAGTTATTATTCAATTCACATTTGAAACATGGAAAATCGAATTTAAAGTAAGTTCTAAGCCCCTAAACCAAAATCCGGGTAGCAACTATCTAAATCCAATCATGCTAAATGAAATTATCTCGAACTAAGCTTGCTCAAACCATAAACAAGTTAGTAATCACAAGGTATACAATCAAAATTAAACTTATATGATGCACATGAACAATTCAAGAACCAAGTAATCGATCATTCAAGAAATTCAATTCACAAATGAAACTAAAACCAAAGAAACTCAAGTTATTATTCAATTCACATTCGAAACATGGAAAATCGAATTTGATATACTCCAGTTAGAATGTTCCCTCACTATTCTACATTTTCAAGATAAACAATAAACAATTCTCCTCATTCAAATCAAATAATCAAGACAAGTTTTAGTATGATAATCAAAACATGCAGGGAAAAAACGTAGCAGCACATGACATTATCATTCAAACAAGTCTACAATTACATGAAGAACAGAAGCCAGTAAATATAAAAACAGGTTTTTCCTATATATTTTGAGTTAGTGATCCTAGCAATAAACAACATTCATATTTTTGGCAAGAGAGGCTTACAATTTTCATACTTACCTCATACTTTAGGATGACTACTGGACATAATTTGGACACAAATATCAACATGGTTCTTTCCTATCTCTAAAGATTTCACTAAGCATACACACTTCAAATTACACAGAAACTAATATCAATCAGTATCACTAAATCTAATAAGCCATAGCCCTATTTCACTTCAACAAACCAAAATAACATCATAAGCATTATCCATAAGAATCAAAGCAAAAACATCAAGGTCGCAAGGGCTATTTTTGGATGGTCGCAAGGGTTACTTTTGGATGGTCGCAAGGTCTACGTGATAAGATTTTGGGCATTCTTGTAGTTTTTTAACATGATAATTGGGATAAAAATTATTTGGTCATAGTGTGGTTAATAAGTTATTAATTTGGTGAATTGAGAACACTATGTTATATATTATAATCTATTATCTATAATGATATATAACAATTTAGTCAATCAATTATCAAATATGAATAGGTCTCATGCAAGAAACATCAAGAATTTTTCAAATTGTAGATTAGTTACTTGTGAAAATACTGTAGCAATTGTTCTCGAAATGAAATACAGAAGTATAAAGCCTATATAACAAAAAAAATCAGTGTAAGCAAAAAACCACAAACTTAGTTACAACTTTTACAAACTAACATACTCAATAGCTAATAACATAGATTCTAGCATCCTTTCCAATAGTCAGAATTAAACCCTAATTTTGTTACTAATTCACCAGACCTCGTAAAACAAGGAAAATAAAAAAGTATTTACATTTGATTCAATACCCTAATCAATAAAACTATGCAAACCATTTTTCCAGTCAATGAAATTAAATAACTTACTCAAAGTCTCAAATGCAACACAAAGTTTCTCTTAATTTCCTTCGTTGTTTAATACATCCTTTCAAAATTCAGCAAAAGAAAAATAACAAGTTCTTACCCTAACGCATTCGCATTCAGAGAAGTAATTAAAGGAGAAATCTTAACAATTAAGTGATGAATTTCTAAAAAACCAGATCAAAATATGAATCTGGAAGAAACAGAAATAAGATTGACAAACCTGTAAAAAGCGCAGAGTAACGACGACGAGCTTGATGGAAAAGTGACGAGGCAGACTGAGGGCGGAAGACGATCAACGACGGCGAGTAACGGTAGAGAGCTTGATGGAAAACTGAGAAACAGCGATAGGTCGCGTGGAAACTGAGAAAATGAAATCGTGTTTTGTTAGTTTAGGGTTTATGAATTTTAATTATAAAGTTAGCTACGAAAGCGCTTTAAAAAAGCGTCTTCTAAAGGCCAGCTTTAGCAGTGCTTTTTCCTTGAAAAGCGCTTTCATTTCATATGCCTATAGCAGCGCTTTTAAAAGCGTTTTCGAAAGATCAGCTTTAGCAGCGCTTTTAAAAAGTACTTTTTAAGGTTAACCTTTAGCAGCGTTTTTAAAAAGTGTTTTCTAAGGTGGGAACTTTATAAGGCCTTTAGCAGCGCTTTTAAAAAGCACTTTTTTAAGGTACCTTTTAGAAACATTTTTTTTAAGCGATTTGTTTTACAAGCTATAGCAACACTTTTTTGATAAAAGCCCTGTCTATGTAGTGCTGCAAAAACTCATTTTTGACGTAGTGCGAGCAAGACCCACCGCCTAGGGCCTTAAATTTTTTCTCTTATTTAATAACACATACTGTAATTATTTTTTTTATGAAACCTTAAATTATTTTTATAAATAAACTATAATATCTATTTAGAATGCGTTAATTATATTTAAAATTAGTACTATAATTAACAAAAATTTAAGACATTACATATTATGAAACTTAACATTTACTATTTTTACTTTTAGAAATTTTGGAAATGCTTCGTTTAAAATGAGTTTTTAAATTAGGATGAGAAAAACACTTAAATAAGTTAGTTTTATTATCAATGAAAATAATTATTATGGAAAATCAATTCTAATAATGTAAATAAATAAATTTTTATTAAAAATAATTCATTATAATTTAAATAAAAATATGTTAATTTTAATAAATTTTTATTACAAATATTAATAAAATTATTATTTTTTGTCTTAGGCCTCGAAAGATGTTGGAGCCATGGATTTTAATTTCATAGTTTAATGGGGAAATTATGTTCATGCATGTGTACCCTACGAATAGATACATGAGATTGAATAACATTATTTGAGTGTCGTTTATTTATGGTGATGACGGTTTCATTTTTCATCTAAATTTGATTCAATTAATTATAAATTATATATATTTATGTTGCAGACCTAAGAGGACAAAGTTGATTCAATTTAATTTAATTGTCGGTCGTGCAGAGGTTTGCGGAGAGTCTTAAAATTCAAAGTCTTTTGCTATGGTGATATTGCTGGTGTAGTGCATTAAGTTGAATTCTTTTGTTGGTTGCTTCAACATCAGTCCATTTAGCTTCGACAAAGTTGATTCAGATTTTGGCAGATCAAGACCGAGGGGTCCTAAGCAGCAGCGGTCAGTGACAGTGACAACTTCTGTCTCTAACTACAATCTCTATTCAATTTGTGGCATCTTCTGTCTCCCTTGACTCTAAGGATCGTGGTAGCTTTGGTGGTTTCCGTTTTGGGATCACAAATATGACCTAAATTTGTTTGTACTGATTCTTTTAATGGCCAGAAACTACGAAAACTTAATGTCTTTTTACCACCGAAATTGAAGCTACAACAAAAGTTGTTGCAGAAACATGAAAATTCTCTCAAAGCTGATGCTGTTAGTTAGAGATTGTTGAAGATAAATCATTTTTTATGCGTTGTAATTGGAACAAGTGGTGGAAAATAAACGATGGTGATGTGAAGTTCATGGAGGATAATTGAAAGGTAACTATTATTCTAATTGTTTAATGTAGTTACTATTATGCTAAGAGTTGGTCATGTTTATGATGGTGAACAAAACAAAGTTATTGTTGATATTGTTTTTGCTTTGGAGAAGATTGAGATTATCCTTGTCATCTGGACTCCAACTAGCCCCCTTCAGCCAGTCAAACGCTACATGAATCTATTTTTTTGACTTTGACTAACGATTCATTTAGAGAAGGATTAATGTAGTTATTTTTTGAAAATTAAGAATCAATTTAGCAAAAAAAAGTAATTAAGGGATAAAACTGAACCACGTATAATTAAAGGACAAAAAATAAATATTTTATCTATTTATAATTTTAAATATGTATATTTTTCTAATCAGACAGAAAAGAAAAGTTTGATGATTTTTGATTTTGTTGCACTCCTCTATAATTTTCAGTATATTTTTGTTTTTATTTATTTATTTAAATTGTGCCTATAAATTTGATTATTCTAAATTTAAATGATTTTTACTCTCAATGTTTGGTTGTATATTGAGAAAAACCCTGTAGCTAATATTTTTTCACAAACATAAAAATAAATACTTGAACAAATTAAGGGAAAAACTAACATGTGTCCTAATAACACATTTTAAAGAGTTATTTTAAGAAATATTATCATGAAATATGGGTATTTAATACTTTGAAATTTTAAATATAATTTCATTTCATTTAATTACATTTTAAATTTTTTATAATTTCATTTCATTTAATTACATTTTATATTTTAAATTTTTTAGTATTCAAATTTGGGGTCCAATTATTATTTTTAATTACAAAAAGGGTTAAATAAGTTTTTGATCCCTATAAACATTGTATTTTCATTTTTAGTCCCTTCCTGCGTTTAGGCAACGGTTTTTACAAAAAAAACGTTACCAAAGCCAGCTAAAACTGTTGCCAAAACTCAGGAGGGACTAAAAATGAAACTGCAATATTTTTAAGGACCAAAAATTTATTTAACCCTTACAAAAACGTTATATTTTACACCTACGTTTTAAAAGCTAGCTGTAAAATCTTAATTCATTTCCAGGCATTAAACATTTTATACCGGTTTTTATGAGAAATAGGTGTAAAATGACAAATTTCAAAGTGTATTTTTTTATTTAGGCCTATTTTTAAAATTTGAGCAGGGCTTCGGGACTAATTGGACCGATCCTGCTTAAGGGCACATGTTAGCATGACTCACAAAATAATCATGAAAGTGAAGTCTGATGAGACTAACAAACATATAAGGATTGTCTGAGAAATATTTGTTAGGCCTCCACGAACAATGGAACTAACATTTGGACAAGTTGTGCTGTAAAAAGATGGATCAAGTTGTGCATTTGAAGAGAAAGATACTCCTCCAATTAGAATAAACACAACCACAAAGGAAAAAAAAGCTCTTGAATTTATTAGGCTATGTACAATGGGTGTTAAAAAAAATTCAATAGTTAAATACTTGCAATAGAGTGTTGAATGATGTGTTAAAAGTGAGGTGGATTAATCGGTGTTGAAAACATTCAACATATTGAATGAGGAGAGAGTGGGGCCCATGAAATACTTTGTAAAATTTTATTGATTGCTATGAATGTTTAAATTTTTAATGTGTTGTGAATGATGGTGATATATGGTGTTTAATTTTATTAAACAAAACCATTGTTGTGAGTAAAAATTTAATGTGTGTTGAATTATTAGATGAAAGAAAGAGAAGATCAAGTAAAATATAACAAATAAAAAATAGAAGTGTTAAATAATGATTGTATATAGTGTTAGACAAAATAAATTCATTTTTCGAAAATGTTTGCAATTATGAGCAACAACGTGGGGCTTTTATTTAGTTTGTCTCACAAGACTAATGCAACAATGTCTTGTCCTTTTAATATTCATGGTTCATACTGTACGTGGAATTTTCTTTCTCTGCTTTTTTTAAGCCGCCACCGACACAATTCTTAAAAAGTGATATTGTTAAATTAGATATCTTCATCGAAATTCGAATTTTTATATACACAATATCAATATTAATATAATATTAATTAATTATTATTATTTGTTGTTTATAAAAATAATGTTAACGATTTTCATAAATGTTGCTTCAGTAGAAAGAAATTTTTCTAAATTAAAATTAATAAAATTTTATTTAGGATCAACAATGTCTCAATAAAGATCAAATATGTTGGCTTTATTATCGATTGAAAAAAATATTAAATGAAATTAGTTATAAGATATGGAGAAAGATCCTTTTAGACCCCGAGAAAATGATGAAGAATTGCTTGATCCTGAAGTATCATATCTCAGTGTAATTGGAGCACTAACGTACCTTGCTATTTATACACATTATGATATATCATTTTTTGTCAATCTATTAGCAAAATACTTTTCTTCAGAAGACATTGGAACATAGTCAAACATATACTTCGTTATCTTAGGGGTACAATAGACACGAATTTGTTTTATAGCAAAATATCTAAATTTGAATTAACAGGTTATATAGATGCAGATTACTTGTTAAATCTTCACAATGGTAGATCACAAACATGTTAGTTGTTTACATGTGGTTGTACAGTTATTTCACAGAGAAATTAATTTATTTTAAAACGATATTGTACACTCTTTTCCCTTTACTAGATTTTTTTTCACTGAGTTTTTTTTAGTAAGGTTTTAACGAATCATATCCAAAACAAACTGATAGGAGGCCCACGAGATTGATTAAGAAGCCCATACGGCAATAGGATTTTGTTATGTGAATTGTACCTTTAATTTTATTTATTGCCTTTTCTTCAAGTGGGTTTAATACCCATACTGTTAGGCCCAATTAATATTTGTTTTTATAGTGCTGGTAGCACTAGTTGGCAGTAAGAAATAAAAACTATGTCCTCTTAATTCTTATTTGTTTTATGTTTGTCTCTCTAGTTAAACCCTAACTTCTTGGTAGTAGTAGAACCTTACCATCATTGGTGCTTTCGTTACCTTTCTCAATGCTTCCCAAACTCTCTAACCCTATACCTAAAGACCTTGATGACACCATTCACACCACAAATCAGCAGATTAAAGATCTCATCTCTACACAAGGGAACCTTGAGCCCTCCATGGAAGAAAACAATCAAGCTGTTGCTGCCCAGCTGGGCCAGATTCATGACAACCACAACAACTTACAAACCGAAATGAACAATAATTTTGCTTCACTCACAGATCTCATGACGCAGCAGTTTGCAGCCATGTCAGCCGTTGTTGTTCCCAGATCTGTGCCATCGCCTACACATGTTCCGGGTCCATCCTCTACACCCAAATCTGTCACGGTTGTTGTCATACGACCTACAGTTGGTATTACAACTCTACCATTTTCCACTTCCTTTCCAAACATGAGCTCAACCCTAACCTCCCCCCAACTTCATACACCACCACCACCACAACCACCCAATTTTACCCGTGCCATTTCCATAATCCATTCCACAAATTCTGCCTTTAATACCATTCCCCATAAACTTAACTAACAAACTCATCCAACATTTTCACAACCATTTACCATGTAGTTCACACAACCAATCCCCACCCTTACCCAATCATCTTAACTATTTAATAACGCAACTTAGCAACCTACCACCACCCCCATCTTTTCTCCCTTTTCCTTACAACAACCACACAACGTCAACCCCACACTATACCCACCAAACACAGCAAAATGACCCAGCCCCCCCAATACCGAATCCCAAAAATTGAACTTGGAACATTTGATGGTACTAATGTTTTAGAGTGGATTTCCAAGCAGAACAATTTTTTTATTTTTTATAATATTCTATATGAAAATCGCCTCCCTATGGTTGCTTTTTATATGAAAGGAGATGTACTTGGTTGGTATAAATGGATGTTTCAAAGCAATGAATTGTCAGATTGGCAAGAATTTTCTAGAGCCCTGGAGTTACATTTTGGGCTCTCTACATATGAGAACCGCAAGGCCCAATTATTCAAATTACGGCAACATTGATCTGTTTTTGAATATCAAACACACTTTGAAAAGCTTGGCAATAGAGTGATTGGATTACCACCTGAAGCTTATACCTGAGATTCTCTTATACCTGATTGGATTGCTTTTTATACTAAACTGTTTCATTTCTGGACTTATACCTGAGATTCGTAATGAGCTAGCTATGCAACAACCACAATCTATTTCACATGCAGTGGGCCTCACTAAATTAATTGAGGCCAAAATCAAAGACTCAAAATCAAAATTTAAAAGCCCAAACACCCAGCCTTACACTAGCCCAACCTAATCAACCGTTCAAATAAACCATTACCCAAACACACCCTCAAATTCTAAACCCACACCCACACCATTCCCACTACCTCAAACCGTCTACCTATTCGACGAATTTCCCCAGCACAGCAAGCTGAAAGGCGAGCACAAGGGTTATGCTTCAATTGTGATGAGAAATTCATTCCCGGCCATAAATGTGCAGCTGGAAAATTTCTACTCCTAATGATGGATGAGGAAGTTTTAGCCATAGAAAGTGCTGACACCCATGGCACATCTCCCACTGAAGAGATCATCTTGGACAATAATGAAACCGAAGAGACATATTTCCAACTTTCACCCCAAGCCGTTAGCGGCCAATTTTCACCCTAAACATTGAAATTCAAAGGCTTACTAGATGTTCTCGAAGTAACAGTTCTAGTTGACACGGGAAGTACTCATAATATCCTTCAGCCTCGGATTGCTAACCATCTTCAAATCCCATGCAAGGCCACCCCAAATTTTTCGGTTATGGTGGGCAACGGTTCCAAAATCCATTATTTAGGTCTTTTCCCCAATGTTCTCATCATATTACAAACACATTCATTCCTCATCCCTTTCTATCTATTTCCCATTGAAGGAGCTGATGTTGTTTTGGGAATGGAATGACTGTGAACCCTTGGGCCGTTGCAGGCTGACTTTTATATTCCTAAGATCTCATTTTCCCATGCCAATAAATAAATTACTATTTATGGTGATCCATTACAACACCGCACCTCAACCACATTTAACCAACTCCACCACCTTTTACATACTGATTCTGTGGCTTCCATGCACCTTGTTATGCCATCCAACCTCAGAACCAAACTCATACACAAGTATTTCTATTTCTGACTCCCTACCTAACTCAACCCCACCAGAAGTAACATCCTTCTTAACAACCTACCCAACTGTTTTTCAACCACCCTATGGTCTTCCCCCAACCAGACCTCATGACCGCCGCAATCCTTTACTTCCCAATACACCCCCATCAACGTTAAACCATACTGTTACCCACACTCCCAAAAAGAAGCAATGACAAAAATAATTCATGACATGCCGTCGGGGGGTATTATTAAACCTGGCACTAGCCCTTTCTCCTCACCTGTCTTGCTTGTTCGCAAAAAAGATGGCACTTGGCGCTTTTGTGTCGACTATTGCGCCCTAAATGCAGCCACCATTCGTGACCGTTTCCCTATACCTACAATTGATGAACTCTTTAATGAGTTGGGTTCTGCTTCTTTATTTACAAAGATTGACCTAAGGTCAAGCTACCATCAAATTAGAGTTGTACCGGAGGACACACATAAAACAACATTTAGGACTTTTGACGGACACTACGAGTTTTTAGTTATGCCATTTGGTTTAACAAACGCTCCTAGTTCTTTTCAATCAGCCATGAATGACCTATTACGACCTTATTTGCGACGGTTTGTTCTTGTTTTTTTATGACATTCTTATTTACATTCGTTGTTTATCTGACCATTTGCTTCATTTAAGGTTGATTTTAGATTTACTAGTTACAAACCATTATATTGCAAAACTTTGAAAGTGTGTGTTTGCAGTGTCTACTATGGAGTATTTGGGTCATTTTATCTCAGTTAATGGTGTTACCCCTGATCCAGTAAAAATTCAAGCTATCCTAGATTGGCCAGTGCCACGATCACTCACGATGCTCAGGGGATTTTTGGGCCTCACCGAATTTTACCGTCGTTTTTTCAAGCACTACGCCACTCACGCTGCTCCCCTCACGGACCTTTTACGGTTTACTAAGTTTACATGGAGTATAATTACAGAGGAAGCCTTTACAAAACTAAAAACAAAGATGATAGAGACTCCAGTACTTGCGCTTCCAGATTTCACTAAGACTTTTGTTGTTGAGACTGATGCACCCGTCATCGCCGTTGGTGTTGTTCTTTCACAAGAGGGACATCCACTAGCCTTCTTCAGCAAGAAACTGTGTCCTCGATTACAAGCTTCCTCATTTTATGTAAGGGAGATGTATGCAATCACAGAAGCTGTCAAAAAGTGGCGTCAATATTTAATTGGACACCACTTCCATATTTACTGATCAAAAGAGTTTGAAAAATTTATTAGAACAAACTATTCAAACACCCGAGCAACAAAAGTGGGCTTATAAACTACAAGGCTTTAGTTTCAAGATCTCTTACAAACTTGGCAAGACGAATGTCGTTGCAGATGCTTTGAGCCGAAAATACAAAGATGATTCCTCTATTCTATTGTCCATCTCAACACCTATTCCGGAGTTCCTCAATAGTCTCAAACAATACTACAATGACACCACAGAAGGGAACGCCTTAATTACTAACATTCAGAATAACAAACAGATGCAATTACACTATCATTTTTCTAATGGCTTATTGTACGTCAATGATATGATCTTTATACCTGATGCCTTGGACTTTTGCCACAAGATTCTGAATGAGTTTCATAGCACACCTTCTTCAGGACACTCAAGTATTAAGCCTAATTTATCTCGGATCTCCTCTACCTTACTTTGGCCAGGCCTCTACAGAGATACCAAGAAATAATCCGAGAATGCTTCACCTGTCAGCAAAATAAATACCTACCAACAAAGAAACAAGGTTTGTTACAACCCCTGGAAATTCCTGCTCAAGTTTATGAAGATTTATCAATGGACTTTATAACTTACCTTCCCAAATCCTTTGGCTACACTGTTATCTGGGTCGTTTGTGACCGACTCTCCAAGTTTGCTCATTTTGTGGCGCTTCTAACACACTTTGCTGCAAAGGATCTGGCACGCTGTTTCTCAGTTGAGATCTGCTGACTTCATGGAGTTCCTCGATCTATTGTCTCAGATAGAGACCCTCTCTTCCTGAGTAGCTTTTGGAAGGAACTTTTCCGCGTCCAAGGAACCCTCCTGAAATACAGCACCGCTTATCATCCCGAAACGTATGAACATACAGAAGTCGTAAATAGGACTTTAGAAACTTACCTCCGCTGTTTTACCAGTGATAACTCTCGCCTCTAGTTCAAGTACCTCCATCTTGCTGAATATTGGCACAACACCACACTTCACTCCGCGATCGATATGACTCCTTTTGAAGCATTATACGGTCGCAAGCCTCCTTCAACCATTGACTACATCAAGGGCCTCACTACCATTACCTCCATGGATTTTACACTGCAAAGAAGACAAGAAATCATGCATCAGCTTAAAACAAATCTGACTCGGAGCCAACAACTAATGCAAAATTAAGCAAACAGGAAACATAAAGATTGTACCTTTGAGGAAGGTGATCTTGTTTGGCTCAAACTCCAGCCATACTGCCGTAGCTCCATTCAACGACGATCATTTTAAAAACTCTCGAAGCGATTATTTGGTCCGTTCGCCATTCTCCGTCGTGTAGGATCTGTTGCTTATGAACTTCAACTTCCTCAAACTGCGCGAATCTATCCGATTTTTCATATCTCTCAACTTCGAGCTTTCCATGACCAAGTCCCTCCGGTGGAGATTGTTCCGATTCCAGCTACACTAAGTGACGATAAACAATAAATAGTGATTCCTGACTCAAAAAACGTACATGCAAACCAAGGCAAGGCGATTTCACTAAGAGAACAAAGAGAGAGCAGAAGTTTCTAGGGTTGTTAATTTGAACAAAGTGGAAAAGCAGAAGACTTCAGATGGAGAAGTTGTAACTTCACGTGCACTTGACTTGGAAATAGGTACTGAAGACTTAATGTCTTCGCGTGACACCTCAAAAATCCCACTACCAAGATCAACGCAATCTCAACCGTCCATCTGCCTAGGATCCTTATAGCTGGCACCTGTTCCTTCTCCCTATGCACCGCTCCAGCTGTCTCCCACTTCTTTCCCCAAGCTTTCCATAATTACTTCCCTTATCTCGGGCCCACACCTATTGCCTCTACTTTTTCTAACGGCTCCAAGTTCCCAATGCGTTAGGAAGTTTCATCCACTCAAATGGGCCCTCATATTATGGATCTTAATCCAAACCTTGAGGACAAGGTTTCTTCTGGGCCGGATAGTAGTGATAGAAGGCCCACGAGATTGATTAAGAAGCCCATATGACAACATGATTTTGTTATGTGAGTTGAATCTTTAATTTTATTTATTGTCCTTTCTTCAAGTGGGTTTAATGCCCAGACTGTTAGGCCCAGTTAATATTTGTATTTATAGTGCTGGAAAACTGTACTTTGTACCCCGCTAATCCTGCATACACTTTTTAAAATGACAATTTTATCCTAATTATAATTTAATTATTTTACTATTTGACTTTTACCATTTACGAAAAAGACAAAATTTAAATCCAAAAACACTTGAACACGTTGAACACTTCAACAAGTATTAGGTATGTAAAACACAAACCGAAGTTTTAAAATGTGTTCGGATTACAAAACCATTCCTAACACTTTGTGCAAGTGTTCGGAATGAATGCAAATTATATGACTTAGGAACACTTTTAGAAAGTGTTCCGGAATGCAATATTGCAAACCGGAACACTTCCTAAAAGTGTTCCAAAAGACAACAAAAATAAAACCGAACACTTTCTAAAAGTGTTCGGTTTTTCGAACACTTACTTGATGTGTTCGGAGTGCTTTTGTGAACCGAAGACTTGGCCAAAGTGTTCCGGAATGCAATATATTTGGAGAGAATTCAGAACACTTTTAGAGGAGATGTGAAAAATGAAATTTTTTTAAAATCTTATGCTTTTTATATGAGGGTATTTTCGTCAAAAAATTACTGTAGCGGGGTACAGGTTAAAATGTGGGGGTACAAAGTGAAATTTTCAGTAGCACTAGTTGGCAGTAAGAAATAAAAACTATGTCCTCTTAATTCTTATTTGTTTTATGTTTGTCTCTCTAGTTAAACCCTAACTTCTTGGTAGTAGTAGAACCTTACCATCACAAACATCCAATGAAGAGTGTTATGAATAATTGGATGATTTGTTTTTTAATAACTTGATTTCTTATTTAATTAATTTGTAGTTATTATATTATTTATATGATATCCTATAAATAAGACCAATCTCATTATATAAAATTACACCGATGAAATAATATCAAAAAAATCATTCTCATCTCTCTCTTATCTTTTATCATCTTTCTCTTTATTTCATAACAAAATCATATTTTTTTAAAATGTATTTAAAAAAATTAATTTTTATGAAAAATTATTTGAAATAATTGTAAATTTAAATGATTTTTTTTTTTGAATTTTTGATATCTAAAAAAATTAAAATATCTAATATAATATTTAAGAGTCAATTTATTATTTGAAATTTTGTTTAAATTAAATTTAATAGAAGATTTCAAAAAGATATTACATTATAAGAATTATTAAATAAAAAAAACTGAAACAAAAGAAAGTATAGAAAACATAACATTACGGTCATTATAATTTACATTCACAAAAGAAGAAGCATAAGAAGTGATTACAATATCTACATCTTTAGTAGGGATGCCTTTTACTTTTTAGCTAAAGAAGGTAGGAATTTAGATTGAAATTAATTTTAGTGATATTGATATGGACATTTACAAGACCAACTAATAGTATATATTTTGTCTTATCCATTAAACCAACTTACTTAATTATTGTGAAAAAAAATTGCACAAGACATCTAATTGCAGAATTGTGGAGTTAAATCAAAATTTATTTTATTATTTATATATTTATTAATAAAAGATACATATAAATTATAAATATTATTCTTCATTTTAAAATTATTTTTATTTGTAAAAAGTTAAAATGGTAAAAAAAATAATCTTTCAATTAATTTATTCTACTTCAATCAAAACCTGTCAATTTGTAGTTTATACTTTTTTAACTTTCATTTTTTTCTTTCTTTCTACTCTTTTCATTTTACAATTAAATTTATATTATTATTATTATTATTATTATTATTATTATTATTATTATTATTATTATTATTATTATTATTATTATTATTATTATTTATTATTTAACAATTAAATAAATTATTAAAAATATATATATATTTAAATAAAATACAAAATAAATGTCCACCCCGATATTTTACTAGATTCGAATAAATCTCACTTCATCTTCTAGAGAAGAACATGTAACAAAAAATTTATGTGTAAAATCTAAACTAACCAATTTATCCACACATTAATTCTTATAGTTCTTATATTCTGTCAATATAAAATGTGCTCATTAAAAAAGTGTTGGTCCTAGTTTATTTTGGGTCATATTTGTCTGCAGGTTCATTCACCTTTTTTTTCTTCTTCTTTTCTTTCTCTTTTTGAATAAAGAATATCTAGAATCTTGCTTTGGTAATTTGCTTCAGATTTCTTAATCTATCTTTAAGCACTCACCTAAACTTTTAGACTTTTGCGACTTGAACATATCTCACTCCATCTGTATTATGTAACGGTGTCCTTATTCAAGTTTACTTATGTTTTTAATATTTTTAATAGTTATATAATTTAGTTTAGGTATATAAATTCATTTTTTATTATTTAAGTTCATCTAATTTATTATTATTATTTCAAAGTAGCGATGAAGAAACTTTACTGTTCATTTAATTAATTAGTTTCTTATAATTTTTTATTTATAAATATTTTATAATTTTTGTTAAATTTGTTAGAGTATAACTTTTGTTTAAATTGAAAACTTTTTTCAGGATATGGTAAGAGTATAACTCTTTAAAATATTTAGTAACACTTTTAATTTTTAAATATCAAATTCATGCCTTTGTTAAATATTTATATGCTTTTCAACTTTAATTATTCGACCTCAATTTACTCTAGGAGTCTCTATTAATAGCTAAATAAATAAAAATACCATGAATACCCAATCTCTCTCTCTCTCTCTTTTTTTTTTGTTTAAGTGATTTTAAGACTCACCATTTCTATTCTTTAGTGTCCCTTAACACAATAACATCCATAATTGAAGGTAATATTAATAGAGTTTAGTATTTTTCCCTACGTCATAAAAATTAACAAATATATTATGAACTATTATAGTGAAAAAATTATTTTTGATATAAGATAAAACTTGATCCTATTCAAAATACATTTAGTTACGGATATCATGTTAAAGACGAGGAATGGTGATTTCTAAAATCACTTTAGCACTTATGAGTCTGCTTACTAAAAGAATGAAATATGCAAAATCAAAGGAAATCATTTTAAAAAGATGAAGTATAAATTAATCAACTATTGCATTTGATCTATTGAATTTTTAAATATTGACATACATAATGGTCTACAAAACAAAACAAATTTCCATTGACAAGGCTAACTACTATTTTTTACTAATCTTGGTATATGGCATTGTCCTTGTTTCAATATTCCAAAACAACTTCACATTGTCGTTTCCTCAATTTGCTAGTTGTTTACTTTATTTGTCAAAAAAAGGTGTTTGGTTCATTTAATTGTTCTGCCCCTTAGAAGAAAGGCCAATCAACACACGCCAAACTTACAACATACATATATTTTTTGATTAGGAAATTTTTTCGTCCATTTAGTGGGTTTTTTTCATATCTCTGAAAAATCAAAAATGTTCTTTGTAAATGCACTTACGAATTGATCTTTTTGGGTGAATTCGTAAGTGCATTTACGAATTCACCTTACTTTGTACGTTTTATTCGTTTAAACATAGTTTAACACATTCAGGAAAGATTCCGTAAATGCACTTACGAAACATTTCCTGAATTCGTTAAACCATGTTTATAAGTCTGGTGCGGATTACATTTTCGTTTTCAGAAATTCACTATAAGTCGGATTACATTTCCGTTTTCAGAAACTCAATTAAGGAGCATTCTATATATGCAAACCATACAAATATTACTGTGTGATAAATATTAAGGAAAAAAATTATCAAAAATATTAAATTATATAAGTTATTCCGAAAAAAATGCAATCAAACAAAATCAAATAACAAAATATAAAGGCTACTGTGTATGCCTAATCTTGACCCCCTGCGTCCTTCTCTGCCTGCGGTAATGTGCTGCACGCTCTGTCTCAGCGACCATCCTCTCCACCACGGCAACCGCATCGGATCCGCCCTCATGAACAATCCCGTCATCCAACGCCTCCCGTCCAAGCAGGCTGATACGTTGACAGATGGGCACTAGATCAATGGCATGATCATCCTCAGCCTGCTCGCTCTCCAAGAGCTCCTCATGTGCTGGCCTCGGTGGACATCATTCACCATCCGATGTCATAAAATGGTGCGTCACTCTAAAGAACGATGTTGCGTACCCCTCCACACAGTGTCACATCTGGGATGCCTGTAACGCCCGAATTTAATTAATTATTTAATTAAATTATATAATGTTTTAATTATTAGAAATTGTCGAAGTTGAGATTTATCGGTATTATTCTAAGAGGAGAAATTAGATTATTATGTTGTTTGAGTTGTTCAGTGGATAGTCGAGTAATTAGCCGGTTTAATCGAAGAAATAATATAAGAGATGATATTATTACATTGGATTATTATTTAATTAAATTGGATTTAGTTGTGGTGTGGTAAGTAGCAAATAGAAAGTGTGCTAATAATAGGCCCATTAAGGAGTTTATGAGAAAATGCTATTAGTTGGTTTATAAGAAAAATATGATTAATTATAAGGAAAATTAGGTTTTGTTGACAGTGATAGAGAACATGGTTTTGGAGAAAAAGAAATATTGCTCGTGACTTGTTGTGGAGAAAAAGAGAAAGAAACAAGTGTTTGGAGGAATTTTCGTTGAACCGTAGAGTTTGCAGAGAAGCAGTTCCGGAAACTGACCGTAGAAGTTACAGAAGAAGAAAATGTTGGAAACTGCAGCGAAGCTCGGAATCGACTGAAAGATTATAGAGAGACCGTCAATTCAAGGTAAGGGTGGGGTTCGATCTCTATAACTGGGATATGATAGATCGTATGTGGGGTTGGGTTGTATAAATTGATGTCATGGAATTGTTTGGTTAATTGCTGCGTATATCATTGTTTATGTCACGTGTTGAAAATATAGTTGATGTTGTTGTTCCATTGATCGATTAATTGTCGGGTGTTGATTTTGGATTAATCGAAACTGGGAAATCATGTGTTGCCGCTACTAAATTAAATCACTGGAACAAGTTGTTTTATCTATATAGATTAAATCGATTAGGAAATAGTTGGAAATTCTGGGAGGAAACTGAATAATAACACAACAAAGAAGAAGAAGGAAGGAAGAATAAGGGGGCGGGAGGCCACGCCATGAGGGGTGGGCGCCCCAGGAAAGGGAAAAAAGTGGCAAGGACGCTTAGGTTGAGGGCGAATGCCCTGGGTGGGCCCAAGGCTGGGGGTGGGCGCCTGTAATACGGTGGGAGAACTGACTTTGGAATTTGTTTTGCTTTTTATCGCAAATGTTGCAGATAGCAAGAGTCGCCACCGACTTTTCTTTTATCCAATTAAGGGAAGGTGAAAAGAATAGAAAAAGACCTTCGTTAGATTCTGAGTAAGGGAGAAGGTTATGAAAAGGGAAGGTATTAGCAACCTTTTCCATCCGTAGTTATCTACGGGCTCTTAGTTGCTTTTAGCTCACTTTAAAAATTGCTTTCTGTGTGTGTGTTTGAAAAAATGTTTTTGAAAAGGCATTTCGCTTTGACTTTGTAATGATTCACGCTGGAATGTATACGAAGTGTTCGGAAATGTTTTGTTTTGAAAAGTGTTTGAACTTTGATAAAAGTGTGAGGTGTGAAAAGTATTTTGATAGAGCAAGCAACTAAAAGTCTTATTACCTACTCAGAACGGTCGTTTTCGTGTTGTTTTACGTTCCTCTAGAACAGTGTTATCCATACCATTAGTTGGTAGGTAACCCTATTCGTTGGATGTAAAGGGACGTTCGAAGGGACATCGAATGGTCATAGAAGACAACTTGTAGGAGTATCCTAGCACATTCGAAGGGACGATCATCACTTTGCGTAGGCAACAATCGAGGGACGAGATCATGTATTCGTAGGCGACATCGTGAGTCTATGATCTTGTATCGAAGGGACTATGATGATATGTTTTTAGGCGGTGCTAGGATACCTCTACGCTCGAGGGACTTGACCATTTATTCGAAAGGCAACGAGAGAATTAGTGGTGTGAAGAAGTGTGTTGAATTATATTTTATCTTGGAATTAGAAGTGATCTACGCTCATTTTATCGCCATACACGCCTAATTACTAGCAGTTTATATGGTGCGGAAAGTAAATTGGAAAGTAAATGTCCCTACGCTATTACTTTGGGGCATTACATAATATAGGAAAAAAAGTAAAAAGTAAAATGTAAATAAAAACATTGCGACCTATACATCCTTTCTAGAATTGTAAATGCGAAATAAGAAATAGATAATCGGAATAATAAGAAAATGTTAGCAAAATATTTTGGAAATTAGTAGGAAAAAAGGTTTTTAGGTTAGTAATACTAATTAGATGATAGAATAATTTTCTGGGAATTTTCTGGATTGGTTTTAGTGAGAAAAATAATTAAAAGTCAATTCTATGGTTAATTAACAATTAATTAAAATATGCATGCAAAAAAATATTAATTTTTATGTCAAAAATTAAATAAACATTTTTCCTGACCTAAATGCAAAAAGAAAATATTTTTGGTGATTTTTTAATGCATGAGAAAATTGTTTGAAAAGCAATAAAATTAAATGAGAAAAAAAAAAAGAAAACATGAGAAAATAAGAAAAAAGGGGTCAGAGGGCTTCTAGATAGGATTATCCCAGAAGCTGGAGCTTCTAAGAGATCCTTGGCTGATCGTGCCCGTGCATACTGGGAAATTCGCGGAAACGCCAAAACCTTGGATTTTCGGAGCGGCTTGAGATGCCAGTATGCCCTTCGGGATTTTCTTTGAGCACACCAGTGGAGCCTGGGGCCTAGAGCATGGCATGGAGGACCAGAAAGTGTGATTTCTGGGCAAGCCTTCTGGAGAACCTGAAAAAAAATCAAAACATTATGTAAAAAGAGAGGGTTCGAACCCATGCCCTTCTAATCAATCAACGCGCTGCTTGGCCATCTGAGTTGAGTGAGCCATCTGTTAACAATATAAAACAAGAAGAATACAAAGGGTTTTAATGTAAAGCAGCAGTCATCTTCTCCAATTCAAATATTCGACTTTTTTTACGCTTCTCCGTGGCTAAATCCCTGCAAGTCATAACTCAAGCAATATGCAATATAAATTAAATGTAAAGCCATGGATTGATTGCAAATTGTCCCCTGAACATGAATATGTCCTTAGATTGGTCCAATTTTTCCTATTCTGAGAACCCCCAATTTGAGCTTAGGAACCCTAACAATGGTGAAACTCGGTTTATGCATCGAAACTCAAATCAAACCATCTAGATAGCTTGCAAACATCATTCTAAACATAAACAAACAATCAAAACATGTTAAATATGCATGAACATCAAAAATCGAATTTGAGTTAGAAAGGTTCAAACCGAAACTGTGATTTCGTGATTCTGCACGTTTGAATGGCTAGTGAGTATCGGGATTGATTCAGGGGACCTCCAAGAATGTGTTGGAATCCTTAGAATGCCTTGAATTGATCTGAAGCTAGGGCTGCCAACAGCTTGCAATGCACGGTTTTTTTGAAGTTGGGTAGGGTTCTTGGAGGCAGAATTTTCGTCCTTGTGTCATGTGAATGCATTGTGATCTTATAGTGGATGGATTTAGGTCAAGAATCATGAAGAAATAATGTACCAATCAATGAGAAAATATTTGATTTGGTATAAAACCAAATATTGCCTTTTTTGATCAAATCTCATTCAATTCCTTTGCCAATCAATGCAATTTCGAAATTGACAGCTTGTATGGCTTGCTTGGACATCAAGAATGAGAGAAAAATCTAATTTGCATTTAATTTTGATTTTCTATCTTTTATTTTAATTAAATTGGCTTTTAAATGATTAAAATCCAAAATAAATAGAAAAATAAAAGATAAATTCGTGGCCCTGGGCTTGGAGGTTCCAAATCAGATAAGGAACAAGTTTGAACCAAGAAAAGTTAGGCCCATTTGCAAAATTTTGGATTTTGTCAAGTATTTCTCTTTGTGCACCTCCTCAAAAATGCTTAACTTGTGCAAGGTGTATCTTGCTCAATTTTTAACATTGTTGGGTGTTCTTGGACTTTTTAGAAATTTTAAGATGTCCTCTAAACAACCTCTTTGGTTTCATCTCAATTGGAGTTTCCATGCTCAATGAAACTTCTTTACAAAAAGTTGACTTTTTGTTGACTTTGAAAAGGACCTGTAATATTTTGATCCATATCTTCCAAATGAAGCATTTTCTGACCAAGCTTGTGAGACATAAAGTTGTAGAGAATTGAATTCTCTTTAAAATGAGCTTTGGTGGAAAAATTTCTGATAAAGTATGTGAAAGTTATGCCTGGTCAAAGTTCTGTTGACTTTTGTCTGAGAAAGCCCAATTTAGAAACTTTGACTTTTGATCAATTCTTGACTTTTCTTGATGAATCATGATCAACCCTTGATCAAATGATGAATATTACTTCAAAGTATGGATTTTGACCAAAAATTATGAAGTTTGATTGTATGTTGACCATAGTTGACTTTTTGTTCAATACAACTGCTTTCAACCATCTGAGCAATTGTCTGAGGAAACTTGACTTGTAAGACTTGAAACTTGACATGGAGATTCTTTGAAGCATAGGATGAGGCATGATGACCACTGGAAGTGTTGGAGGCTCACCCTGACGTGAGAATGGCCAGACCCTAGTTTGGGTTGATTGCTTAGGAGAGGGTTTGTCTGGTCAACCCTTGTGAAATCCTTGAGTATGGATATGTGAAATGTCTTGAGAAGTAGGAGGGAAAATTTTGGGGTATGACAGCGCCCTTGTAGAGGAAAGGGAGGCCAACTTGCTGTTTTTTCTTTTTGTACTGATACATGTATATTATACTTACTTTAATTAATTCTGGTGCCTGTTTATGTGACTTTAAGTACATATCAATTATTGATTAATATGAAGTATAATATTGATAAATTAATAGGAACAAGTCAGCTTTCATCATATAGCAGTAGTACAAAGAACAATAGTAATAAGTATGCAAGAGTTTTACTGGTTTTAAAGATTGTTGGATTTAATTGGTACTAATAATTGAATTAGTTGTAGATGATGATTTTTGTAACAACTATATAAGCAACAAGCAACAATATTCTATCAGGACCATAAAATAGAAGTGCAAGCAATTTTAACAGGAGCTAGTATTATCTTAGCAGAATAATATATTGATGACAAAATAGTTTAATCAGCAGGTATTAGTAGTAGCAGTATAATAAATTAACCGAAGCTGTATAATGGATTTGTAGTAATAGTAGTTAATGAAAGGAGTGTCGAGTAATCGAATTAGTAGATTTAAGTGGTATCATTAGTTAACTGAAATTAGATGAAACTTGCAGGATTGGTTCGTTTATACATGTAGGTATTTTTGGTTGGATTGTTTTGTTGTAATTATATCGAATAAGTTGATTTCTAGGTGAAGTTGGATTGTCTGTTTTATGGAATTGTGTCATTGTTTATTGTTGTGAATAAGTTGTTATGGAATACAATGTTGTTGTTGAGTTATTGTTGTTATATGTTATTGTTGATGAGTTGATTAAGTTATAGGCCTATGTCCAATGTTGAAGCGACGCTGAGTACATCTATTTATTAGTACAATGTTGATATGAGCTTGTGCCTTTTGTGACGATGATTGTTGTTGTATGTGATTGTTGCATCATTGAGTCACATACATTTGCATTATTAAGTTGGCCTAGATTGGCACCACGTTAGCCTGGATTGGCAAATTAGCGACAAAGGCTTATGCCTTGATGCCTCAATAAACTGGCAGTTTTTACGTTGGGAGTACTTCTCCAATGGTACCACATGCATGTGCATAGTTGAGTCACATCTTGAGTTGTGTGTTAAATTTGTTGTTGGTTGTTAAGTTGTGACAAATCGAAGTTGTATATCATAAGTTGTTATGTTGATGTGTTGGTTGAGTAAAGATGTTTTTGTTATTAAATTGTGTTGATTTAAGTTGTTATGTTGATTGATTACAGTTATCTTGTTGTTGTTATTAAGTTGTTTGTAGGTTGTTGCATAATTTTTGTTATGAAGTGATGATATTTATATGATCTAATCTAATATATTGTTTATCATACACATGTTTATATTGGTTGATATCTCACCCCTTCTGTTATGATGTTGCCTCTACGTGGGTAACGTAAAGGTAACGAAGGATAAAGAATTAGTTTCGGTTAGTCCAAGTCGGTTTAGTTGCTCTGATACGTAGCACTCGGGGGGAATGAATATTATTTGTTTCTATGTTGTTGTTACTACTCTCTACTCTAGTTTTTGGATAATTATAAGTTGAAATCAGTTTTAGTTGAATAAATTTGTAAATGACATCTAAGTTGAAAGTTGTGATTCCGCTGCGTATTTAATAAAAAGATTGTTATGTTTTCATATGAATAAAGTATGTTGTGAATTGTTCATCCAAATGCTATGTATCTATGTTAAATGCAAAATAGGTTGATTGTTTTATGTTGAAATGTGATAGCTCGAATATGTTGAAGGTTTTTAACTACTCTGATTTTTGTTATAATTTTAGGGTAGATTTGGGGTGTTACATTAGTGGTATTAGTGCAGGTCGGTCCATCCGACCAGTGTTGTCTAATGTTGTTTATTCTTCAGTGCGTTATAAGTGTATGAAACACCGTCGATACTTGTTTTCTTTCTAGTTGATTGTTTGCAGGAGTTGGTTTGAAGCTAAGTGGAGGAAAAGCTCTTCTTCTCGGATTTACTAAAGTTGTAAGACGTTGGTGCAACATGTTGCGGATGGCGGCAATGAACATGTTGTTGATGTTTGGTTGTTCCCGAACTCGAAGGCGACGTGAATTCAAGAGTCTGTCTGTTAATCAAGTCAAGGCATCTCGGGGAAGGATAATCAGGCGTTGTGGATGGTTACTTCTCGGAGGATGAGGAGCAATGTAGCGGTTGTTGATATGCAAGTATGGTACAAATTCTTGATGGAGGTAACTATTAAGTAACAAGGATAATGGTTGTAAGATGGAATTTAGAGAGTTGATATGTTCAACGTTGTTGATGAACTGTGAAGTTGTTGTTTAAGTAGCCTTGCAGAAGATGTTGACATAGGAACAATGATTAAGTGACAGATTATTGTAGACCTTGTTGTGGAATATTAGTGAGTAATTGTAGAAGTTGTTGGAGTTGTCGGAACAATTTGAACCGCAAGTAAGAGTTGGAAAGGCGAGGAGACGAGTATGATTTCAAGAATAAGGAGTGTTGATGGAGTAAAGAAATTCTATCCTGATGTTATCACAAAGTGTGTATTAGTATGTAGCTGCAAGACATCATTGTAGGCATGTTCGGATGATTCTGGAAGTTATTGCATTATGGAGCCTTTGGTGGCGTAAGTACAAGTTCTATAGGAACATTTATGTAGTTAGTAACGATGGTTTATACTCCATTACAGTTGTTGGATATCTATTGACAAATTGAGGAACTGATCACCCTTAATCTCTTGTTAATAGTAGACAGAACCGTATTTGATGGTATAAAATTGTCTTTCTATCTTAATGGTGAGTAAAGCGATGGATGATGTATTGATGGGATTGTCAAAACAATGTTGTGATATTGTATAGTCAAGTATAAGCGAGTGGTAGTTGTTACTACTTTGTAAGTCGGTGTTCCAAGGTATTGTTGAAGCAGTGATGATTATGTTGCAAGAGTATTGGAAGATTGTAAAACGGTGGGAGAACTGACTTGTTTGTTTTGCGTTTGATCGCAAATGTTGCGGATAGCAAGAGTCGCCACCAACTTTTCTTTTATCCAATTAAGGGAAGGCGAAAAAAACAGGAAAAGACCTTCGTTAGATTTTGAGTACGGGAGGTAGTTATGAAAAGGGAAGGTGTTAGCACCGTTTCCATCCGTAGTTATCTACGGCTCTTAATTGCTTAGCTCACTTTATAAATTGCTTTCTGTGTGTGTGTTTGAAAATATGTTTTTGAAAAGGCATTTCACTTTGACTTCGTAATGATTCTCGCTGGAATGTATACGAAGTGTTTGAAAATGTTTTCTTTTGGAAAAGACTTTGTAATGATTCACGCTGGAATGTATACAAAGTGTTTGAAAAGATATTGAAAATAGTGTGAGGTGTAGAAAGTATTTTGATAGTTTTGAGCAAGCAAAAGATCTTATTACCTACTCAGAATGGTCGTTTCCATGTTATTTTGCTTTCTTTTAGAATAAGGCTATCCATACCATTAGTTGGTAGGTAATTTTATTTGTTGGATGTAGAGGGACATTCGAAGGGACATCAGATGGTCATAGAAGGCAACATGTAGGGATACCTTAGCATATTCGTAGGGACGATCATCACTTTTTGTAGGCAACAATCAAGGGAAGAGATCATGTATTCATAGGAAACATCGAGGGTCATCAGGGACTATGAGGATATGTTTGTAAGTGTCTTAGCTAAGATATCCCCACGTTCGAGGGACATGACCATTGTTCGTAAGGTAACAAGAGAGGATACCCTAAGGGGGTGCATGTGTGATGAGTGTGTTGTATTCAGATATTTTATTTTGATATTTAGAAGTGATCTATGTTGATTGAATTAGTCTTTCCATACACGCCTAGTTACTAGCTGTTAAATATGTGCAGAAATTAAAGCGTAGAAAGTAAAGTGCAAAAACGTAAATCCTACGATATTACATGGCTTTGGGGCAGATACATAGGTGCGAAAAGTAAAGGCAGAAATGTAAATCTACGCTATTACATGGAAAAAGACCTTGCAACCTATACATCTTTTCTAGAATTTAAATGCAGAAAAATAATAGAAAAAAATATATTTTTGGTTTATTTGGAGGTTGATTTTAGTGAAAAGCCTAATTCTAATTAATTAGTTTTAATTAAAAAAAATAGAAATTTTATGTTTTTTGTCAGAATTTTTTGATGGATTTGACCTAGAACTTATGGCTCACTCTTTTCCAGAACTTCTGGAAATTGGGTCATCATTCCTTGCCAGAACTTCTAGGAACCGCGCTAACGTACCTTGCTAGAACTTCTGGAAATTGTTCTTTCCAGAACTTCTATGTTACCGTTCATTTCAAAGCTTCATTTCTTCCGAGCTTCGAAATTGTTCCTTCTAGAGCTTCGAAAACTTATTGTTCTTCCGAGCTTGTGATAACCACTTCAAACCGTGTTAATAAAAAGTGTTAGAAAATCTTGGCAAAAGGCAGGGTTAGAACCCGTGCCTTTGAGAGAGAGTGACTTAGTGCACGCATGGTGAACCAGTGATACATACATCCACATACACACTAAATATATAAGTGAATCCATGTTCTAGATCTTCTGATCTCTCTTCGCCTGAGACACCACCGGAGCTAGGGCTCCGGTCATCTTCTCTGACCTGCAATCATGTTAAAATCTGCAAAAACGCATCATTCAAAGCAAAATAAAAACCTAGATCATATATTTGGGATCCTACGAACACGATGGTGGTGTTCTTTCGTCCTGAAAATCCCTATATCATGAGCTTCGAAGCTCTCAAACAGTTTTGCCCTAACAATGGCAAATCCTTGTTCCTGCGTGTAAACTCACAAACAATGCATCAAAACATTTTAAAACAATGATCATGAATGAATGTATGACAATAGTTTATATCATGTAAATCGAAGGTTAGAAATTTCAAACTTTTACCAAAACCGGTGTAACCTCGTGAGGGTGGTTCTGTGTGCTTTGAACTCGTGTGATTGCCTTGATCGACTCCTGGAAGCTTCAGGAGAATGAATGAATGACTGGAATGGCTTGAAAATGGCTGCAAAAGTGAACTCGAATTTGCAAGTTTGTAAGAATTTTTGGAGAGTTAGGGTTCTTTGTGGAGGCAAGGTTTCGTTTTTTCGTCCCCTGTGCATCTAGGACCAGTGTGTATATATACTGGATGACATTAGGTCAAGAATTGATGAGAAAATATATCCTCATCAATGTGAAAATATTTGATTGGAATCAAACTTTATTTTGCCTTTTTTGAGCCAATTTCAATCAAATCTCTTACCAATTTCGAAATTGACAGCTTGTATGGCTTGCTTGGACCTCAAGAATGAGAGAAAATCAATTTTGCACTTAATATTTTGATTTTACATCTTTTATTTTAATTAAATTCGTTTTAAATGAATTAAATTCCAAAATAAATAAAAATAAAAGATAAAAGGCGTGGCCTTGGACTTGGAGGTTCTAATTCAAATAAGAAACAAGTTTGAACCAAGAAAAGTTAGGCCCATTTAGAAAAAAAATGATTTTCTCAAGTATTTCTCTTCATGCACCTCCTCATAAATGCCTAACTTGCACAATTTGGATCTTGCTCAATTTTCAACATTTTTGGGTGTTCTTGGAATTTTTACAAAGCTCAATATGTCCTATAAACACTCATTTTGGTTTCATCTTCATTGACGTTTCCAGTTCATGAACACTTCTTTGCATAAAGATGACTTTTTGTTGACTTTTAAAAGGACCTGTAATGTTTTGATCCATAACTTCAAAATGAAGCATTTTTGGCCAAAGCTTGTGAGATTTGAAGTTGTGGAGAATTGAATTCTCTTCAAAATTAGCTTTGGTGGAATTTTTTTTGATAAAGCATGTGAAAGTTATGTCTGGTCAAAGTTCTGTTGACTTTTGTCTAAAAAACCCTAATTTAGAAACTTTGACTTTTGATTAAATCTTGACTTTTCTTGAGGAATCATGATCAACCCTTGATTAAATGATGAATATTACTTCAAAATATTTATGTTGACAAAAAATTATAAAGTTTGACTGTATTTTGACCACAGTTGACTTTTTATCCAATATAACTGATTTTCAACCATCTGAGCAATTGGATGAGCAAATTTGACTTGTAAGGCTTGAAACTTGACATGGTGATCCCTTGAAACATATTATGAGGTATGATTACCACTTGGAGCATTGGAAATCCATTTTGACTTGAGAGTTGCAGAATCCTAGTTTGGATTGATTGCTTAGAAGAGAGTTTGTCTGGTCAACCCTTGTGAATTGTCTTGAGAAGTGAGAGGGCAAATTTTGGGGTATGAAAAAGATTAATGTATGCATATTGAATTTAACCATGTTGAGTTGTTATATTGGAAATTTAGTAGTCGAAGTGTTCCCAAACGCGACTTGGGAATCAAAAGGTTAGATGTAGAAGTGGAGTTAAGAATGGTTGCGTCGGATAGATTTTCGAGGAAGAAAATATCCTAAGTGGAGGAGAGTTGTAACGCCCGAATTTAATTATTGGAAATTGTTGAAGTTGTTATTAATCGGTATTTTTCTAAGAGGGGAAATTAGATTATTATGTTGTTTGAGTTGCTTAGTGGATAGTCGAGTAATTAGTCGGTTTAATCGGAGAAATAATATTAGCGATAATATTATTATATTGGATTGTTATTTAATTAAATTGGATTTAGTTGTGGTGTGGTAAGTAACAAATTGGAAGTGTGCTAATAATAGGCTCATTAAGGAGTTTATGAGAAAATGCTATTAGTTGGTTTATAGGAAAAATAGGTTTAATTATAAGGAGAATTAGGTTTTGACGACAGTGATAGAGAATAAGGTTTTAGAGAAAAAGAAATATTGCTCGTGACTTGTTGTGGAGAATAAGAGAAAGAAACAAGGGTTTGGAGGAATTTTTGTTGAACCGTGGAGTTTTCAGAGAAATATTTCCGGAAACTAATCGTAGAAGTTACAGACGAGGAAAAAGTTGGAAAATGCAGCGAAGCTTTGAATCGACCGAAAGATTATAGAGAGACCGTCGATCCAAGGTAAGGGTGAGGTTCGATCTCTATAATCGGGTATATGATAGACCATATGTGGGGTTGGTTTGTATAAATTGATATCATGGAATTGTTTGGGTAATTGTTGTGCACATCGTTGTTTCTGTGACATGTTGAAAATATAATTGATGTTGTTGTTCCATTGATCAATTAATTGTCGTTGTGTATTTGATGGGTGTGTTGATTTTGGATTAATTGAAACAGGGAAATTATGTGTTGCCGCTACTAAATTTAATCATTGGAATAAGTTGTTTGATCTATATAAATTTAATCGATTAGGAAATAGTTGGAAATTCTTGGAGGAAACTGAATAATAACACAACAAAGAAGAAGAATGAAGGAAGAATTGGGGGCAGGTCCACACCATGAAGGGTGGGTTTCCCAGGCAAGGGAAAGAAGTGGAAAAGACACTTCGGTTGAGGGGCGGACGCCCTGGGTGGGCCCAAGGTTGAGGGGCGGGCGCCCTTGTAGAGGAAAGGGAGGCCACCTTGCTGTTTTGTCTTTTTGTACTGATACATGTATATTATACTTACTTTATTTAATTCTGGTGTCTGTTTATGCGAGTTTAAGTACTTGTAAACCAAATTAACTTAATTGAGTACATATCAATTATGATTAATATGAAGTAGTATTGATTAATTAATAGGAACAAGTCAGCTTTCATCATACAGCATTAGTACAAAGAACAATAGTAATAAGTATGCAAGAGTTTTACTGGTTTTAGAGATTGTTGGATTTAATTGGTATTAATAATTGAATTAGTTGAAGATGATGATTTTTGTAACAACACTATAAGCAACAAGAAGCAGTATTCTATCAGGACCATAAAATAGCAGTGCAAGCAATTTTAACAAGAGCTAGTATTATCTTAGAAGAACAATATATTGATGACAAAATAGTTTAATCAACATGTATTAGTAGTAGCAGTATAATAAATTAACTGAAGCTGTATAATGGTTTAGTAGTAACAATAGTTAATGAAAGGAGTGCCGAGTAGTAGAATTAGTAGATTTAAGTGGTATAATTAGTTAACCGAAATTAGATGAAACTTGCAGGATTGGTTCGTTTATACATGTAGGTATTTTTTGTTGGATTGTTTTGTTGTAATTATGTCGAATAAGTTGATTTGCAGGTGAAGTTGGATTATCCATTTTATGGAATTATTTCGTTGTTTACTGTTGTGAATAAGTTGTTGTTGAATACAATGTTGTTGTTGAGTTGCTGTTGTTATATGTTGTTGTTGATGAGTTGATTAAGTTGTTGGTCTATGGCAAGTGTTGAAGCGACGTTGAGTACCTCTATTTATTGGTACAGTGTTTATATGGGCTTGTGCCTTTTGTGACGATGATTGTTGTTATTGTGTGTGATTGTTGCATTAATTGAGTCACATACATTTGCATTATTAAGTTGGTCTGAATTGACACCATGTTGGCCTGGATTGGAAAATTAGCAACGAAGGCTTATGCCTTGATTCCTCGATAAACTGGCAGTTTTTACGTTAGAAGTTCCGCTCCAATGGTACCACATTCGTGTGCATAGTTGAGTCGCATCTTGAGTTGTGTGTTAAAGTTGTTAATATTGTTAAGTTGTGATAAATCGAAGTTGTCATAAGTTGTTATGTTGATGTGTTGGTTGAGTAAAGATGTTGTTGTTATTAAGTTATGTTCATTGATTAAAGTTGTCTTGTTGTTGTTATTAAGTTGTTTGTTGGTTGTTGCATAATTGTTGTTATGAAGTGGTGATATTTGTATGATCTAATCTAATATATTGTTTATCATACACCTGTTTATATTGTTTAATATCTCACCCCTTCTATTGTGATGTTGCCTCTATGTGGGTAACATACAGGTAACAAAGGATGAAGAATTAGTTGAGGTTAGTCCAAGTCGGTTTAGTTGCTCTGATACATAGCACTCTGAGGGAATAAATTTTATTTGTTTGTATGTTGTTGTTACTACTCTAGTTGTTGAATAATTATAAGTTGAAATCTCTTTTAGTTGAATAAAGTTGTAAATGACATCTAAGTTGAAAGTTGTGATTCCGCTGTGTATTTAATAAAAAGGTTGTTATGTTTTCATATGAATAAAGTATGTTGTGAATTGTTCATCCAAATGCTGTGTATCTATGTTAAATGCAATACATGTTGATTGTTTTATATTGAAATGTGATACCTCGAATATGTTGAAGGTTTTTAAATACTCTGAATTTTGTTATAATTTCCGGGTAGATTTGGGGTGTTACAATGCCCACATCATCCAATATTCCTTTGGCATGAGATGATTATCCCAATTTTGGAAGACGTCATCTAGAGCCTTCCGTGTCATGGTGTCGGGAGCAGCCTAGAAAGGAGATCAGGAGTATCATTTACACAAAGCCAAACTGGAGTATACACCGCTCAGGAAGATACCTGACCATCATGTTAGACCCATAAACTAGCCACCCAGAGTATAATGAGATGGTATTGAAGGGGACAACCTCCCTATAGCCTACAAATGGGGTCCAGTTGATGTCCTCATGGTTGGTGCAATCAAGGAACATCCGGTAAGGAAGCAAATTATGGGTACTCTTGTTGAGAATAAACCTGGCAGCCCTTGGCATGAAGTCCTGATAGTCGGGATCTACACTGTAACCATGGATGCGGTGAAAGTATGATATAATTCAGATATGCATCAACAAAAATATAATGTGTAAGTAAAAATAAATTTAAACTAATTAAAGTACAAAAATATAATGTGTAAGTATAAATAATTAAAATAAAAATGTACCGTGAGGAGTGTTCACGAGTCGGTGAGCGCCCTCGCCCTCCATTTGGAAGCTTTATTCAACTTCTGGTAGAGGTAGGTCAGAACAGCGGCACCCCAGTTCCAATCACGAACTATAGACAGGTCCATAAAATATCTCAGGTAGGCCACATCAGTGTAGTTTTCACTCGTGTCCACAAAGACGTGCCTACCAAAACAAAAACATGACACAACCAAAACCGAACAAAATATCCTCCTCCAGCTCCCGGTGTCCGTTCTTTTTACTTGATGAAGGTGCTCCTCATATAACTCCTTTAGGTAGGAGAACCTCACGTGCGCCCCGTGTGAGGAGTTGCAGTCCTCAGTAGCCCTGTATGGATCAGCTCCCACATGCTCAACCATCAAGTCAATTGCTTTAGATCTGGTTATCTTGGCATGGTTGAGTAATCTACCTTTGATAGGTAGTTTGAGAAAGCAGACAACATCATCGAGGGTGATCGTCAACTCCCCAACTAGAAATTGGAAAAATGATGTCTCCTTATGCCATCTCTCAGCAAAAGCACCCTGCATGCCAGTGCTAATGGTACTGTAACCAATACCAAATAATCTGGCAAGACCGGATGCGATGATAGCACTGTGGAACCACTGAGTTGGTGGAACATTTAGATTAAAGATTTTGTGGGAGTGGTTGACATGTTTCAAGGCCTTCCTTTCCTGAAACATAAGAATCAAACGAAAATAAATAAAAAAGAACCGTATTTTTGAATAAAAATTATAATACGAAATATAACGATAAAAACTATAATATCTATCCACCCTAGACAAAATGGACAGCATGGTCCTGATAATAAATCAGGAGGGATGTGTCATATGGACCTCCTGGATAACCATCATCCTCCGTCTCTATAGGTTCCTCAACATCGTCGTTGGGGACCTCAGAGTTTTCCGCGTCTTAGGCATCCTGGCCCTCCTTCTCCGGTACCTCTACATCTGGTACCTGCTCCTCATGTACACTAGAGGTAGACCCTTATGGAGACGACTCCTCCATGACAGTGCGAAAGGTGATGCTATATCTAGTTGTGCCATATCCGCCCTTGCCCTTAGCTCTCGCTCTCAACAAGCCGGCACAGTCTGGCTTTGCCTGCCATGTCTCAAATGTGTCACCTGGTTTTTGTTCTCTGCCATTTTCCTGAAATAAACCATTACAATTGTTAGCTTATTAATTTAAAAACAAATCAGGAAACAATTCACATGTGCACTTGTGAATTAACCCATCCTGGTAAATTCGCAAGTTCACTTACGAATTCACCCATTATGGGTAAATTCACAAGTGCACTTGCGAAGTCTCTCCCGGGTCACTTCGCAAATACACTTGCGAAACCCCCTTCGTCAAGAAATTCCCAAATCCTGAAACTCAGTCCTCAAACACCCTAATTCCTATTTTTCCTACTACATTTACCTACTATTACTTCATATACTATTAAATTTCTACAACCTAACCTAATAATCTAATAAAAATTCAGAATTTGAATAGAAAAAGTGAAGAAAACTTACACAAAGTTGAGCTTGGAGTTGATTTTGGAGGAGTTTGAATGAGTTGAAATGATGAGAATGACTTGACTTGAGTGAGTTCGCAGAAGTATAAATGTTAAGGTTTGGAGTAGAGAGGTTAAAATTTGGTTGTTTTGAAATAAATTGGTGTTGGGGGGTAGTTCATATGAGATTGTTCTCCCTCTTATCCATGAGATTCTTGAAATTACTTCATGCATCTTCTTTCTGTTGGGTTCGTATTTTTATTATTAGGACAATATTATTTATCCAATCGCAATTACATTATATTCTTTATTGTTGAAATAGCTTAAGTTAAACCACCTTTTTCAATACAAGTTAATTTGATATCATCATTGTTAGTTAAAAACTTGTACTGAATACTTCTCCAAATCATATATTGTTTTTGTATAACACACAATTATTATCATAATATATGAAAATAGATATTACAAACACTACATCAATGGCCATATTGTACAAAGTACAAACTATCACCATCCATCACAAAAGCACAACATGTATGTGCCTCTAAAACCCACTCTTTATTAGGTACTTTAAGTTTATGAAACTTGCTTAGTATGAGCTAACACCATCTTGAGACGATTCTCTAGTGACCACTGAATCAAGTCCAACAGAAGCCCCATTAACAAAGTTACATTGTTTTCTAATTTCACCTTGAGATCCAGTCAACACACCAATATTACCCATTTTAATCATTGAGGCCTTAAAGTTTTCAAAGAAAAGAGTTTGATTGTTGTTGAAGCTATTGACAATAGCAATAGTGTCTGAGCCCGTTGTCGAAAACAACTCTTGGTCACTCTGAAACAAACCCTTTTGAACTTGAAGATTGGAGTAGTACTTTGAGTCAAATGTATCAGGAGTGGTTAGGTCCAAATTTGCAAGGGTGGTACCAGGTCCACCATTGGGACATAATGATTGTAATGTTTGCAAGTAGGTCGTGTTGAGAGTTGGGTCAGGATTTCCTGTACTACTGAAATTGTATAATCGATTGACGAAGAATTTGCATTGACCTCTCCCGATCGTATGAGCACCTAAATTAGTCAAATAGATTATCAGATGTCAGTTCAGTGGTAAGAGTTTGACGTAGTTCAAATATAGAAGACTATTTTGTGTAAGTTTATACCTGAGAGTGCAACTAGATCATTAGTGTTGAGGTCTTGACGGGAAAATAAGGATTTTAGTGTAGTAATGTTGGAAGAAGGGCCTGGAAGATTTGCATTAGCAAGTGATTGATTTGCTGTTAAACTATCTCTTCTTCCTAGAGGAACTTTCCAATCAGGACCTTGAGCCTGTGAATCATAAATTAAAAGGAAAAAAAATTAGAATCACAACTAAAATATGGCAGTTCAATACTTATATTATAGTTTTATTAATATTTATGACCTATATCCATAATAAAGAAGAACAATCTAGTAAAATTAATATTTTATCTTTTCTAATATAACTAATTATCTTGTGATTATATTCATAAAAGTAAAATAATATAAGTGTATAAATCATTATCATAAATATAAAATAACACATACGGACCCAGTTTTAACAAAACATTGATATATAATGAGTTGGTGACCAAATCTTAATCAATGACTTTAAAACATTTAATTTATACTCATATTAATGTATTAATGTAATGTATCTTATCTATATATAAATTTATGGGTGGTAAAATAGATTGGACTTGCCGGATCGGTCTGTTTGATCCGCCATTTTTAACGGATTGGATTGAGGTTTTTGACTCGATACTTTAAGTTGCTCCGTCCTGCTTAACCCGCTTAAAAAAGTGGACCAAGGCGGGACAGAAGGAAATTTGTCCGTGGGATTTTGGTTAAATTTTTTTATCTTTTACTTCGAATTAAAACCACTTTAACTATAAAAATAACACTCTTCTCTTAGAATTATGTTAGTTAAATTGTATTTTAAATTATTATACAGACAAATTGATATTTTAAATTATTATACAGACAAATTGAATTATAAGCTCAACGTTTTTTTTATAACTTTCTAATACATGTATTAATTGAAAAATCTTGAAATAAAAGAACAATTGTATGACATGCAGAATTATTAAATTTTCAATACATTAACTCACGTGTTTTCTTTATAAATAAATGTTGATTTTAAGAAAAGAATGATTTGATTAGTGTATATGTGTGACAAATTTAAGATTTAACTATTTAGGAATCAATCAATATAAGAGTCTACATGATGTAAACATTGAGAAAGTCAAATGTTGATATTTTATGCACTATTATTTTATGCACTGCGATGTTTTACATACTAGTGTAATTGTTATCTTTGTTTGTTTTGTGTAAAATTTTAATATGCTTATTTAGTAGTTAGTTTTTAAATAGGATTAGAGTGATATGTATTGTTTAGTTTTTTTATTTATTTATATATATTTTTATTTATAATGATTGAGTTTATTTCGTTATTTTTTGGTTGTAATTGAACTTTATTTATTTTATTTTTTTGAATTATTTGGACTAACACATGTTGAAGTTCTATTATGCGTTAAAAAAATATTTTGTCGATTCTTTAGTAATAATTAAAAAATTTATAAATTATATAATAAGTCAAATTTTAAAATAAAAAATATATAAATTTGGCGGGCCGACCTGTCAACCCACCAACTCGTTAGTAAATAAGGAAAACTTGACTTTTGACCTCGGACGTCTAAGTTGGTCTTCCCTACCCCACTTTTGAACAAACTTAAATGGAACAGGCCTAAACGTGGGTGGACTGCCCACTTTGCCACCCCTATATGAATCATATACATTAATTATTTAATAAATATAAAAAAAATCAATTTCTTTTATAGTATAGGATGGAAAAAATAACATTTATTTCCATTCAATTTGGAACTCATATATGAGGATGTAAATACGGGTGATAAACATGTCAACTACAAAAATTGACATTTTCTATTTTTAAAAAAAACAAGTATCAATACACAGTGAAAATAAAAAGTAACAATTAAATATGACAAACAAGTTAACATCAAAAGAAAATTCCAGCAAATAATTGTACCTTTTTAAAATGATAAGACTTTTATGTCACTTCCATTCCATGGTAAAAAAAGAAGGAAATCCCCCCAAAAAATAAAGTAAACAATACACCACATTTCAACCAAACTTTATTTATGATATGGATTATCAACTCTCAAGTGCATATCAATTTCAATGTTGTTTTTATAAACTAGAACTAGAAAGATGGAACATACCAGAACAGATGAAATTTCAGCACCAAGGGCAAGAATATCAGCACAAGAAACCGTATTAGGACAAGCATTTTCCACCGCGGTTTTGATTTGATTCACAACATCTAAACCTCTTATCGAGTTGTTATTCGGAAAAGCTCCTTGTTCACTCACAATTGTCGAAGTATCATTTAACAAGATCGATGCATCACAACCCTTCATAAACATAGATATATATATAAAATATACGAGCTACATATAGTAAGTTCGATAAAATTACGCAACTATGTAAAAATACATACTTGAACAAAACAATCATGAAAGTGAAGCCTGATGAGACTAGCAAGAATACGAGGATCTGTCTTAGAAACATTTCTTAGAACTTCGCGAACAATAGAATGAACATTTGGACAAGAGGTTTTATAGAAAGAAGGATCAAGCTGTGCATCTGAAGAGAAAGGTAACCCTCCAAGCACAACAACTAAACAACACAAAGCTGTGACTGTTAGATGAAGAGAAGAGTTCATTATTATTTCTTTTAGTTTTGAACTATTGAAACTTGGGCTTGTGCTTACCACATATGGCTGATTATTTATTTATAGAGAGCGATGGCTTGTGAGTGCAACGTGCATGCATTAAATTTTCTGCTTTAGTTGTTTAATTTAGAAAAATTGCAATCTGCTAATCATGATCATGTAAAAAAAAGTTTTACACTGTGATATATCCGATGTGATAAAATAATATATTTTTATTAGATGAGAGTGTAAAACTCATCTTATTTAAATTCTTTGATTTAATAATAATATTGAATATTTTAAGTCAAATTATAAATATAAAAATATTTTTCAGATATAATATTTTAAAATATTTTAATTGAATATTTATATAATATTTTTTTACACCGAAAGTACACTATTATTACTATTAAATTTTAAAAATACTAATTTCTCATTATCATTGATCCGTAAATATACTAGCAGGACACTAGGAGTCAAACAAATAAAACACGGTTGGAGATGGGGACCAGAATTTGTTTCATCTTTGACAACGATATAAAACAAGAAAATTAATTTAGGATGTCCTATATAATTTTTGTAATAGTATCATTTATAGTACTTGTTCCAGGAAATTTCTCTGAACCTCTCAAAAGGAAATCGCCTTTGAATAAAAAGCATTTTTTGGGGGGTTAAATACCTAAAATAAAAAGCTCAGTTATTAGGAATATCCCATATTCCATATACGTTCATTACCCATATCTCTCACATTCTCAAATTTTGTAAGATTAATTTATATATAGTTACCTTATACAATTAGTTAATCATAATTGTTAAATTTATAAATATATTTGTGAGAATTTAAGAATAAGCAATTAAATTCCACATCCACTATAAATAAAAAATATTGTGTTTATAAAAAATGAAAAATATCCATACTCTAATGCCCTTAAGTTTTTTTAATTTAATATATTGTGTTGGAGTTCACATCTCCAATAAACTAAAGGATGAAGAAGATGAAGATGAAATAATTATAAATAGAAAGATAGAGAGAAAATGTAAATAACTATCTTTCTATCACAAAATATCAAATTAGAATTCTATTAAAAATGCAACAGGGTTTATATATTAATATCCAAATTCAAATGCAAATCGAATACAAACTTAAATGCAATGCAAATGCAACTATAATGTTGAATCTGAATCACAACTAACATCATCCCTGAATTCATATTCAGCCAATTAAAAATCAACAACACTAATTTTATTCCTCAAATTAATGAAGTGTTCAGTCTTGATAGCGTTGGTCAGCAAATTTACAAGTAGCTTCTGAATGCTAAAGTGAACAACTTCAAGCACTCCATTTCGAACTTGATTTTGCAGAAAATGATACTTGGTACCTATATGCTTGCTTGTTCCATATAACACTAGGTTCTTGGAAAGTTGATTATTGAGTTGTTATCAATCATCAACTTGATTGGTTTGCTAACTTTGAACTTCAGTTCCTACAAAAAAATTCATTAACCAAACAGTTTGACAAGCTGACAAAGCTTCAACTATATATTCAACTTCACAAATTGATAATGCAACCATGGGTTTCTTCTTAGAACACCAAGAAATATGAGCACCGAGATACATGAACATGTATCCTATAGTACTTCTTCTGTTAACTATGTCTCATTTTAGTTGGGGTATGAGTAGCATATCAACTTAACAACATCTGACCATCCAGATGAAAACAAAATTCCATGCTTCAGAGTCTCTTTCGTATACCTTAGTATCATGACAAAAGCTTGGTGATGTGACCATTTTGGTTTACTCATAAACCTACTAATCATTCCAACTACATAACAAAATGTCAGACATGATATTGCTTAGATATCTCAGGGAGCCAACCAACAGTTGAAAAGTTATAGCATTTACATCATCACCATCTGGATTAGAGTCTAGCTTATGGTTTATTTCTGCAAGTGTGACTGCATACTTAATATTCATCAAATCAAACCTTTTCGCAAGCTCACGCTCATACTTTAGCTGATATATACCCTAGAAAATATACCATATCAAATGCATCCATCAACATCTTTTTAAACTTGTTCATCTCAGAAGTACAATTCATTGTCAACAATATGTCATCCACATAAATACACACCATAATCACATTTCCATCAGAGGTATGTTGAACATACAAACCATACTCCATCTCACAATTTTTAAAACCTTGATACTTGAAAATGAATCAATTTTCAGATTCCAAGCTCTTTGAGCTTATTTGAGCCCACACATGCTTTATGCAACTTGTATACTATCCCTTCATGATTCTTCTTCACAAATCCAGGAGGTTGTGACAGATAGTCTTCCTCTTGTAAAGGACTATTCAGAAAAGATGGTTTCACATCTAAATACAACAGGGACTAATTCCTTTTGCAAATATAACAATCACAAATTTGATTGTTTCATGTCTAGTTATAGGAGAAAACACTTCAAAGTAATTTAAACTAGATTTATGCATAAATCATCTAGTAATTAACATTGCTTTGTGCTTTTCAATTGACCAATATAGCCTCAACTTTATCTTGAAAATCCATCTCACATTGATGACTTTCTTTTTCTTTGGTATAACAGTCAATTCCCATGCCATGTTTCTTTTAATGGAATCTAGTTTATCCATAACTTCTTGAGAGCTTCATTGATATTGACATGTTAAGAGTCCACCATCATGGAACACTAAATAACTCCCCCATTCAAAGTCAATTTCAGTATCTTGTAGAAACTCAAAGTCGACAAGTATCCTTGGAATTTAAATAATTCTATGTGGTCTAGTTGTAGAGGAAGAACCGCCTTCATATTTTGGATCACCTTCAGAGGCTCCACCTTCAGAGGTTGGATTGCCACCATAGTTTGAATCACCATCAGAGTTTGTACTATAGTCAAAATGTTATTCATACTCAAAATGATCTTTAGAGTATTCTTCATAGTTAGACTCACCTTTAAATTCAGAGTCGTATTTAGAGGCATAATCTCCTTCAGAGTTAGATTCTCCTTCAGACTCAGAATCATCTTCAAAGTCACCTTAAGAGACATCTTTAGCAACACCTTCAACTCTAGAGGCAGGGTCGGACTTATTCCAATCCCATGTTTATGATTCTTTTACATTGACATTTTTGCTAATTTCAACTTTGTTGGTGAATGTGCAATAGAGATTATAAGTACTTGTACTATGGTAACATACAAGCAACATAACTTTGCTTTTGTCATCCAACATAATTCTCTTAGCATCTGGAACATTTTTGTAACAAACAGAACCAAACACCTTCAGATGATTCACATTTTTTATTTTTTCCATTCTACTTCTCTTGAAAAACTATTTTCTTTAACTTCTTAGTTGGACATCTGTTGAGAACATATGCTGAAGTAGCAACAATTTCACCTAGAATGTTTGAGGCAGGTTCTTTTCTTTCGGCATGATCCTTGTCATGTCAATAAAAGTTCTATTTATTCTCTCAACAAGACTATTATGTTATGGAGTCTATGAAGCAGCTACTTCATGCTCAATACCATTATCATCACATGACTTCTTGAACTCTTTAGAGTTGAACTCACCTTCACCATTGGTTCTAAGGATCTCCAACCTTTGTCCAATTTGAGTTTCAACCTTCACTTTGAACTTCTTGAACTTATCAAGCACCTCATGTTTGAACTTTATGACTGTTACCCATGTCATTATTTTAAAATCATCCACAAATGACAAAAAATATTTGATTCCTCTAAGTGAAGGTACTTCAAATGGACCACATACATCAGAATGCACGACACCCAAAGCATGATTTTCTTTGGAGGAAATTTTGATGAGAAAGGAAATATTGGTTACTTGCTATTTATGCATATGTTACATGATTTCTTTGGTACCACAATCTTATAAATTTTATGTACCATCTTCTTTGAACTCAAATTCCCAAAGATTGTAAAGTTCAAATGTCCCAATCTCTTGTGCCCAACTCACTCTCCTTTGCAATACTTGTTGCACTAAGGCATTAAGTGTGTTTTGTTTCAACATTAACCTTGAATGTCTTGTTTCTTCCTAGTTCAGACTGCATAGTCAACTTTTGATTACATTCATACACATTCAAGAGTTTGTCCTTCATGATTACTGGAAATCCTTTTTTAATCAACTAACTAACATTAATCAAATTACTCTTCATTCAAGGAAAGTACCATAAATCCTTAGTCAAAGCATCTTTGTCATTCTGCAACTTCACTATGACATTAATCGTTCCTTTAGCATTTAGATACTTATCATCAACACATATGATCTTGGCCTTTCTACTAGAGTCAAAATCAACACACATAATGCACAATTGTCTGTATATTGTTAGAGTTAGTATGAACTAGATGAGTCGTGTCATTTGTAAACTTGCAGATGAGGTGTTTAACTTAGGAGTGACATTGTGTAAGAGGAAAACCAATCACATTTTAGCTTCTGTTACGAGGTTAGACTTTTTGAACTGGATAAGTTTACTTGACCGACCTATTTCATAAACTTCATTTTCAATACAAATCTCAGCGGATATTCTATTATAATTCTATTCATTTTTATGAACCTCTCACGAAAAAGATTTTAGTCTTCCTTAAATTAAATCACACACATCTTTAAAATAATCATGAATAACATCTCTCTGTCATATGAGATTGTTCTCCCTCTTATCCAAGAGATTCTTGATATTACTACATGTATCTTTTTCCTGCTGGGTTGGTATTTTTATTATTAAGGCAACACTATTTATCCAATGTCAATTACATTATATTCTTTTTTGTTGAAATATTAAGTTAAACCATCTTTTTCAATACAAGTTTATTTAATATCATTAGTTAAAAAATAGTACTCAATACTTCTCCAAACCATATATTCTCCAACCCATATATTTTTTTTATAACACATAATTATCATCATAATATAGGAAAGTATATATTACAAACACTACATCAATGGTCACATTGTACAAAGTACAAAATTATCACCATCAATCACAAAAGCACAACATATATGTGCCTCTAAACACACTTTTTATTAGGTACTTTAAGCTTATACAACTTACTTAGTATGAGCTAACACCATCTTGTGACGATTCTCTAGTGGCCATTGAATCAAGTCCAACGGAAGCCCCATTAACAAACTTACATTATTTTCTAATTTCACCTTGAGATCCATTTAACACACCAATATTACCCATTTTAATCATTGAGGCCTTAAAGTTTTCAAAGAAAAGAGTTTAATTGTTGTTGAAGCTATTAACAATGGCATTAATGTCTGAGCCCATTGTCGAAAATAACTCTTTGTCACTTTGAAACAAACCCTTTTGAACTTGAAGATTGGAGTAGTACTTTAAGTCGAATGTATCGGGAGTGGTTAGGTCCAAATTGGCGAGGGTGGTATCCGATCAACCATTGGTATATAATGATTGCAATGTTTGTAAGTAGTTCGTGTTGAGAGTTGGATCGGGATTTCCAATGCTATTAAAATTGTATAATCGATTAACGAAGAATTTTCATTGACCTCGACTAATCATATGAGCACCTAAAATAGACACATAGTTTATTAGATGTCAATTTAATGATAAGAGTTTGACGGAGTTCAAATATAGAAGACTATTTTATGTAAGTTTATACTTGAGACTGCAACTAGATCAGTAGTGTTGAGGCCTTGACGTGAAAATAAGGATTTTAGTGTAGTAAGGTTGGAAGAGGGGCCTGAAAGATTTGCACTCAAGAGTTCAGGATAGTTACCATAAATAGAATTTGGTTGAAATATATTCTTCTGTTCTATTTTTATCATGGTAGGGATATAAAGAGTCTGATCATTTTAAAAAGGTACAATTATTTATTTGTTGGAATTTTCTTTTGATGGTAACTTTTTTGTCGGAATTAATTATTGTTCTTTTCATTGTGAGTTAATGCAGGATCGTCCGAACCAATATTGAAACCTAAAACGAACTCTAAAAATTTGGGTTTTATAAAAATAATTTAAATAAATTTTATTTTTTGCGCTTTTTGAGATGCAAAATCATTTTTAAATTATCGTCATTCCTAGTCAAAATGCAAAATCGTGCGTGTGTATGTGCGCATGTGTGTGCGTGCTGCATGTCCATTTGTGTGTGTGTTTACTAGTTAAAATAAATAAATTTATAGACCTAAAGTGTGGGATTTACTTGCCTAAGGGTTGAGACCACACTGGGAACATGTATAGTACTGATATATGAGAAAGACCCATGAGTAATTCTGCCCTTATAGAGAGTTTCATGCACATATGTATTTTTTAACAAGTACACAATGTTACTAAACGATGGAATAGAATTGAAAACATAAAGGCTGAAATTTTTTCACATATAAGGTATGACATAACTAAGTAGTGCAATTAATCAAGCTTATTTGTTATATTTTATATAATACATAATCTAATATCAACAAAGAACTCTTATTTTCACCTAACAGTAAGAACTTTGTGTTGTTTAGTTGTTGTGTTTGGAGGGTTACCTTTCCCTTCAGATGCACAACTTGATCCTTCCTTCTACAAAACCTCTTGTACAAATGTTCATTCCATTGTTTGTGAACTTGCAAGGAATGTCTCAAAGATAAATCCTCGTATTTTTGCTAGTTTCATCAGGCTTCATTTTCATGATTTCTTTGTTCAATTATGTATTTATACATAATTGCGTAATTTTATCGAACTTACCATATTTAGCTATATATATATATATATATATATATATATATATATATATATATATATATATATATATATATATATATATATATATATATATATATATATATATATATATATATATATGAAGGTTGCGATGCATCGATCTTGTTGAGTGGTACTGCGATAATTGTAAGCGAACTAAGAGGTATTCCAAATAAAAACTCGATAAGAGGTTTAGATGTTGTGAATCGAATCAAAACTGCAGTGAAAAATGCTTATCCTAATACAGTTTCTTGTGCTGATATTCTTTCCCTTGGTGCTAAAATTTCATTTGTTTCGGTATCTTCTATAAATAAGGTTCTAGAGTTTTTGTTCTTAAGATGCACTCAAGAGTTAAGGATAGTTACCGTAAATAAAATTTGGTTGAAATATATTCTTTTGTTCAATTTATTGTGAGTTAATGCAGGACCGTCTAAACCAATATTGAAGCCTAAAACGAACTCTAAAAATTTGGCTTTTATAAAAATAATTTAATCAAATTTTATTGTTTTCACTTTTTGAGATGCAAAATAATTTTTAAATTATCGTAATCGCTTTTTGAAATGCAAAATCGTGCGTGTGTGTGTGTGCGTCCATGCATGCACATGCTATGTGTGCGTCTGCGTATGTGTGTGTGAATGTGTATGTACTAGTTACAAATTGATATTTTGGGACCTATGCGAGGGATTTACTTGCCTAAGGGTTGAGATGGCCATGGAATCATGTATAATATCGTTATATGAGAAAGATCTCTGAGTAGTTCTGCTATTGTAGAATGTTCCATGAACAAATGTATTTTTTGACAAGTACACAATGCTACTAAATGATGGAATAGGAATTGAAAACACTAATGCTGAATTTTTTTCCATATATAAGGTATGACATAACCAAGTAGTGCAATTAACAAAATTAATTATTTTTTTCATTAATAATAATTTTTATTTTATAGATGAAAGAAAAATGTATGCTCCCGACTTCTAATTTTAGACTTTATTAATCAAATAAATACATAATATTAACCAAATTTTGACATTAAATTATAAAATATAATAACCAATTTTTACACTTCATTAACCAAGTTTATTTATTATATTTTATATAATTCATAATCTAATATGAACAATTAATTTTTCTATTCACCTAATAGTAACAACTTTGTGTTGTTTAGTTGTTGTGTTTGGAGGGTTACCTTTTTCTTCAGATGCACAACTAGATACTTCCTTCTACAAAACCTTTTGTCCAAATGTTCATTCCATTGTTCGCGAAGTTCTAAGGAATGTTCTAAGACAGATCCTCGTATTCTTGCTAGTTTCATCCGGCTTCACTTTCATGATTTCTTTGTTTAAGTATGTATTTATACATAATTGCATAATTTTATCGAACTTACTATATTTAGCTCATATATATATATATATATATATATATATATATATATATATATATATATATATATATATATATATATATATTCTTATGAAGGGTTACAATGCATCAATCTTGTTGAATGATACTTCGACATTTGTAAGAAAAGCATGAGCTTTTCTGAATAACAACTCGATAAGAGGTTTAGATGTCGTGAATTGAATCAAAATTGTTGTGGAAAATGCTTGTCCTAATACAATTTCCAGTGTTGATATTCTTTCCCTTGGTGCTGAAATTTCATCTGTTCTGGTATGTTCAATAAATAAAGTTCTAGTTTTAGTTATTGAGATGCACTCAAGAGTTGAGGATAGTTACCATGAACATAATTTGGTTAAAATATTCTTTTGTTCTCTATGGTCGTGGAATTTTGGAGAGAGCGTGAAATGAGGCTAGGGCATAGAGAACCATGAGGAGATTCCTGTGAAATTTGAAGGAATGCGAGAAAGAGAGTCAATTGCTAGCTACAATATAAGGTAAGGGGGTTTATCGTTGTTATTATAATTAATCTAAGATTTAGATAAATGTATGTTTTGTGTTGGGTTTTGAATAATGATGTTAATATGACGTGTGATGAGAAATTGGTGAATATTGTGATGTTTATTGCAAAGAGTTGATGCATATGATGTATGTTAATTATGTTATTGCTACATGATGAAACTAAGTGATTACACGGTGAATTGAGACCTGCACCGTGGAGAAACCACGTAGAAATTAAGACTATGCAGTGCAAAAATCACAACAGGAAAATCATGTTCACGCTGCAGCGGTGGGCATATGTCACTGTGATGTGGAGCTTCGCTCTAATAGCATCGGGCAAGCAAGGGGCGATGGGAATGAGGTGAAAATATTGCCTTGGATTTTCCTTCATATAGAAGACTTATTGGCATATTGTTTTGCTTGAACAATACCAGACTTGACATAACACATGCCACACATTAGTTGAGCCAATTTCTTCATTGTCCAAGTCAAGTACATTACCATGTAACATGTAGGTAATCATATATCTAAAAGGGAATCTTGGTAAAGTTTTGATGTTCCCTTTAAGTTCAAATATGCAGATACTTGGATATTCTTATGTAGATTAGGATGGGTGTATTGACTCAAGAAGATCTACATTAGGATATTTCTTCTTTAAAAGATCATCCCTTGTCTCAAGGAAAACCACGAAGCAACAGACTATTGCTCAGTCCTCTTCAGAAGCAAAACATAGGGCCCTTGGATCAACCACTCACTACTATAAATAACACTTTTTATGACGAAGCTTACACGTCTAACAATAAAAAAAGAGGGTATAGGTCCTTGGAGTGCCATGTTTTATTATTATTATTATTAGTTTAAAATAAACAAGTTTTTCCCTCATTTTTTAAGGAAAACGAGGTACCAAAGCTATAAAAGAGCTCACTCCGACACCTAGTCGCTACATTTTATATTTTTTTCTTCATTTTTAATGAGTATTTCTCACATGGCGCCTTTCCAAATTCCCTTTTTATCTTTGTTAACTTCTTTTATTAGTATTTAACTCGACTACATGGTCCAACTAAGAGGTAATATATTTTGCATTAACAATTTAAAAATACTATTTTAAAGATATGATTTTAGTATTTTATTTGATATAAACACGATTTGATGTATCTTTTTAATGAATTTCCAGAATATGACAAAATTGTGATTTTTATATTTTTAATTAATATTGTCACGTCAATTTTTATTTAAAACTGATGTAACACTTATTTTGCATAAAATGCTTCAGACTACCAAATTTTCATTTACATATTAACACTCAAACATCGTTTCATAAAAAAACCTAGGTGAGGTGATTTTCATTGTCGCAAAAAATCTTAAAGCTGAAACGTCATCAATACTCTTCCAACAAGTTTGTTCTTCACTGAAGCGGTTTATATATCACTTTTCACTAAAATAGTCTGTTGATAATTTTGTTTAGGGTTTTTACGTTAGTTTGTCTATTTATCATTTTGTTTCTACGGTTTTCCATTTTTTTTATTGTTTGATTCAAGTTAGTCTCTTGATAGTCATGGCCGATTCGACAAACACATCCCATACAACATTTGTTGCAACCTCTGTTAATACAAAACATAAAATAAAAGCTAGAAATGACACTATGTATACCAAGGTTAAAGAATCACACGAAACTGGTGTACGCTACCCGATTAGAGTAGAAGTTTTCTCTTGTTGTGTTCAGAATCTTGATTATCTTTAAAAATATAAGCAGTAGCTCTTGTGATGAACAAATCTTGACTTCTGATCTTTATGTTAAACACTTGTTTCTTATGCAATCTTGATTTCTGATCTTGAAGCAACATCTTGTCACTACGCCATAAAACACTTTTGGAAGCACTACAAAGACAACGCTTTTGTCCAAAAGCGCTATTATAGGTTGCAGAAAAAAATTCGCTAGAAAAGCGCTTTCTAAGGCTACCTTTAGAAAGCGCTTTATAAAAGCGTTGCTAAAGGTTAAACTTTGAAAGCGCTTTTTTGAAAGCGCTGCTAAAGGTTAAGATTTGAAAGCGCTTTTAAAAGCGCTGCTATAGGCATATGAAATGAAAGCACTTTTTAGGGAAAAAGCGCTGGTAAATTTGGAGTTAAGAAAGCGCTTTGCAAAAGCGCTGTCGTAGGTAATTTTATAATTAAAATTGTTAAATCCCTAAACTAACAAATTACGCGATTCCTAATTCATTTTGTTCTTCTCAAAGTCTCCTCCTCCTCATATTTCTCTCAACAGTGATTCTCTTCCTCTTCACCATTATCCTCCATGCCTCCATTCATACTCCCTCTGTTCCTAGTCCCTCTGTTCGTACTCCCTCCAACAACTAGGTGCTCTTCTCTAAGTCGCTGGCCCTGGTATGTATATGTAACCCTAGTTCCTTTTCTGTTTCGTTCACTGTAGTTATTGTTATTGATGTGTTTGTAATTGATTGAAGTGTATGCAGGAGCTTTTGAGGGTTGCCGATTGTGGATTCTGATTTGAGGAAGATTGCGGATTCTGATTGGTTCCTGGATTTTCCCTAAGTGTTCAGGGATGAAGAAAGTGAAAAGTAAGTGATTCTCTTTCTCTTCAAAACATGATTATTTGATTGAGTTTTTTTCAAGAAAATTTAGTATAAACGTGGATAGATCAAGAAAGTTTTCTTATACCATTTGTTGTATCTTAAAACTGTGGATGAGGCAGAGAAATAAGCTTTCCAGACGTGTTGCTTATATCAAAATCAGGATGATTCCTGCATAGAACTTACTTTTCATTATCCTTCAGTTGACCAAATTTTCTTTTAGGAACGTGATAGATATACAATACGATTGTGGGGTACAAAGATGAGTCTTTCATTCTAGCCTCTCAAGCTAAACAAGTGTTTTATGTTACTGATTCGAAAGGTACGAAATAGTCTATAATGCTTTTATATAACAAAGTAATTGATGAAAATATTGGAGATCAAGGTGATATTGGTGTTGACATTGAATCTTTTACCAGAAATGATCAAAATGAGAATGAATGTATTATAAATTATCATAATGAGGGTATTTGGATCAATCCAACCGTCCGCGTTGTTAAGAGACGAGTAGAACATATTCCTACCAAGAAAAGAAAGAGACCTTAGTGAAAAATATAATAGTATAATTATAGCCTATATCATTCAATAAAATTTTAATATATGTATATATATATATATATATATATATATATATATATATATATATATATATATATATATATATATATATATATATATATATATATATATATATATATATATATATATATATATATATATATATATATGTGTGTGTGTGTGTGTGTGTATATATGGATTTTTATATTTGTCATTTCATTTTTATTTTTTTTCTTTATTACAGGTCAAATGACTAGTAATCAAGAAAACTCACAAGATGCAAATGCTCTAGAAGATACTTCAGAAAAAGATATTACACGAGGCATAACTATTATGAGGGGAATCATTCGTGATAGAGATAGGGGAGTAACATATAATGTAGATTGGAATGGTGAAGACCAACTAATTGGGTCTAATGCTGCAAATTTGACAAGCTACAATGGTACACTTGTTCATATGCACATTCCAATCACCACTCCTAGATGGAAAAGAGAAGAGTTGGATGAGGGTAAAGAGAAAATTTTGACTGAGATAAAGGTACCATATATGGTTGTTGTTATTTGCTTTATGTTGACGATAATGTGTTTAAATTACTTATACTAACACACTCTATGCGTATGTTTTTTCGTAGATGTCTTTTAACATTGAAGATACTCGTAAAAAGTATATATTTGGTTTGGCCGGAAAAAGACACAGAGGGTGGAGAGCTTTCTTAACAAACAAGTACCTTAAGGATGAGGAAGGAAATTTTGTTGAAAAGGATCCGGAACGTCCAAAGAAGTATGAGAACTTCATTATACCTGAAGAAAGGGTTGCTTTTGTAGGCCAAAGAAGAGACGAGAATTTCAAGAAAGTGATGGCCAAAAATCACGAGAGAGCATCAAAACCCACATATCCATACAAAAAAGGGCATTTGGGATATGCACGCTTACAGGAAAAAATTGTAAGTAAATATAAATTCTACGATCTTATTAATTGTCTCAATGTGTTACAAATGATTATCTTATTATTTGTGTCAATGCGTAGTTAGACGATGATGATCGTATTATTTGTGTCAATGCGTAGTTAAAAAATCTTTCTTCTTGAATTTTTGTGAATTTTGACGCAACATCTTGTTGAGAAGTACACACGTGATCCTCTTTCTGGCGAACATTCAACATTCTTCAGAACTACTGATGTTTCTTCAGAAGCAGATATGAACAATCTTTCTGATGTGCTTTGAGTATTTCTGATTCTTCAGACAGTTATCCTGAATCAATTTGAATTTCTTATTTGCACACCCAAGAAACTTATTAGAAACAAAATTATTTATATATATATATATATTGTTATCATCAAAATCTAAAGATCAATTGTAGAATTTAAATCTTGTTCTAACAAAAGGTGTCTGAAAGTGTATGCCCGATGTGCTTGAGGTATAAGTTGTACGTTGTTGTTAATATTGTTTGCATATTTTTATTTAAGATTGTATTTATGTTATTTTTATGATGCAGAAATTGAATTTTTTGGGCCTATTTAGCCACACAAATCAAATTAGTTGGAAATTTAAAAGAATGCAGTTGAGAAAGTTACAGGTGGTACAAGCGCGAAAGAAAGTTTTTTTTGTCAACCAGGGTAGTATTGAACCCACACCAGTCAAAGAAGATAGCGTTGAGAGACTATAAATGATAGTTAGTAGTATTCCAGACCCATGCCTGGGTATTAGATTAAGTCATGATCTATAGTAGTTATTCGTACTTTCTAAGATTTCTTTATATGAAGTTTTGAAGGGAAATGTGTACCTAGACATTCCATATTACAAATTTGGGGCTTGTAAGTATTGTTTTTAAGTTGATTTATATTTATATTCGTATGTTCTTGTACTTTAACATAAAGATTTGATCTTGCGGGTACATCTATGAGGTATGTGCTGAAAGGAAGCTTTAAAATAACTATTGTTTCTTAGATGTTGCAAAGATTGGTCTTTCTCGTTATTCGCCATGAATCAATATCAAAGATTACGCACAAGACAAGTTGAAGGAGAAAAGGAACATCAAAGATTGTTATCTGTCCCCGTTTACCGCGAGTAAGTATTAATTTGTATTTTTATTTATAAATCAATTTTATCCATATTATTAATTATTATGAATGCTTATGCTGCAAAATATTGACAAGTACTTATTATATGTCCCAAGAAAAATACTACAATTGGGTTTTGCTCGTTGCACTCTGGACTATCTGAAGTTGTGGTTAAAGCTTTGAATGCGTAAGTGATATTATTTTTAATACTCAAATTTTAAGTTTAGAATTGAATAGTTTTTATGCATGTTTAATTTTAACCGACATGTGTAGAGCGATGAAGGAATTTAATGCGCTCAAACGAAATTTAATTAGTAAAACGTCAGTGTACATTTTTCCAAAAGAAAGTATATTACTTGTGATTTTTGACATTATATTATTTGCGAGTTTTAATGTAATATAAATATATGAAATTTATTTGTAGTGGCAAAAACAACTCGACAATCATTCTATTTTATGAGATATATACTTCATATTGTCTCCAGAGGCATTACACAATGATGAATGAAGAATAAGGTGTTAGATTAATCCACACACATTTGTGTGTGTGTGTGTGTGCGCGCGCGCTTCTTAAATTAATGTTGTTGTTTTTAACTTTTCATAATTTAATTTTTTTTCTTCTAATTATGGGAGTTTAACGATAAAACACCATTTTCAAAAGAAGATATGGATGACATATGATCACGTTGGGTCAATGTCTTCTTATCTTGTTTTGAATCTCGATAACAACAATAGTTTTTCTTGGTTTTATAATCTTAATTTGTATATGAGAAGAGGTTTTGTAAATGTGTGTATTATGTCTTGATGATCATAATGTAAATATGTACATTTGATTTAAAATAATATGATATATTCCAATTTTGTCACATATTTTATAATTTCTATGTAAAAAATGATACAAGTAGGTGAAAATAAGATTTAAAACCATGCCAATCTGGGATTCATTGGTTAATAGATTTATAATTATATGATACAAGACAATGAAATGACACAGACAAAAAAATTATACATGTTAGTGAAAATGATTTAGGAAAAAGACATTTAAGCCATCAATTATAACTTAAAACGGAGGTAAATTAATACTTTATTACCTCGGTCTTTAAATACAACTGAGAGGCATATGTCGCGCACAATATAATTTAGAAAATAAAAAATATGCAATTGTTAGGGATCAAACCTATGACCTTTTAATTTATAACCTTAATTTTAAAAACACCGAGATAATAAGTGATAATTTTTCATGTCACCCTTCGTTACCTCGCCTACGTAGTCGAGGTTAAATGTATTTCTCGATCGATGTTATATGTGTTATTTATAGTAATGACTTGGAAACTGATTTGATTACTTTACATTTTGAAGGATCTTCATGTCACATGTTCTTAAATTCCATCCTTGTACTATGACAATTAAAGTGTTATTCATATAGCATCCAATCCTATTTTTCCATGAGAGGACAAGGCACCTCGAGATTGACTGCAACCTTATGAGAGAGAAGACCAAACAATGTGTCTTAAAGCTGCTCCCAATAGCCTCTCAAGAACAATTAGTTGATTTTCTCACAAAATCTTTGACCATGAGCAAGTTTCATAATTTCATTTTCAAGCTTGGCATGCTAGACATCTACCATACTTAAGCTTGAGGGAAGATGTTGAAATATTGAACTATTTTATATTTTGCACAACACAGTCTTTGAAAGTTAGTTGTAAGACTTCCTGTTTTAGGAAAGTTAGTTATATGTGTGGTTGGTTAAGTTTGTTAGAGTTGGTTATTGCACTTAGATACTAATCTCTTCACCTATATATCGTAACATCTTCCATCCTTGTTAGTTGAGCAATAATAACCACTTTTTCATGCTCAAGCTTTACTTTCTTCTCAAGCTCCCTAATGGAGTTTTTCTAGCTTTGTTCATGAATTCACAACTCTTACATGAGTTTTTTAGTTTATTAACAAATATTATTAGTGATAGACAAAAATTCTAAATAAATGTCATTTATAGCAATGATCGTTGAGTGTCACTAAAAATTAAAAGGAACTTGGAAGAGATCACTAAAGCAAGCGAGAGTGTCAATGTCATTTTAATAGTCTTTAGAGGACATGATTGTGATTTCCTCATTAATCACTTCCATTAAAAAAAAATAGTTACCTGCTAAAGTGGTTTCAGTTTAATTTAAAATCAATTTAAAATAACTTTATAATTCTAAATCAATTTACAATCCATATCCATTTATATATGTTGATTTCTTTTAGAATAAACTTTTTTAAGAATTTATTTTTATTTTATAAATTGAAAAATACTAAATTATTTATTTTTCTATTCTTAGGAAGAATATTCTTTTATATTTTTTGGAAAAATAATTGTTTAATTAGTTTCATTTTTTAAAAAAACTCAGAAAAAAATTTAAATTTTTGAACATAACAAAAAATCTTTTTTTTTTTTGTAAAATATCATTTTTTTCAAAAATAACAATTACAAGTTTTTTAATGATTTTAAGATAATTGTATTTTTTTTTGTAACAAGTTAATTTTCAAAAATTAAATTTTTGAACATAACAAAAAATCTTTTTTTTTTTTGTAATATATCATTTTTTTTCAAAAATAACAATTACAAGTTTTTAATGATTTTAAGATAATTGTATTTTTTTTTGTAACAAGTTAATTTTCAAAAAATAATTATAAGAATTTTTTATTTACAATTATTTTAAAAAAATTAGTTTGACAGCCTAAATTTATTTAACTATATTGATTGTTAATTTGTGGTTTAATTTATTAATCTTTTAAATCATTTAAGTCTTTTTTTGGTTGAGTGTTAGGCATGGCAATTTAGTCTATATTCTGGGGCTAGCTGCAAAAAATAATGCTCATAATGAATATGATAAAACCCCTCAAAATAAATTCAAACGACGTAGACATAGGGATGTCAGTTTGGACCTGTTAATGGGGATCTCCATGAGGATTCGGGGCCCCAAAGATGGAATTTTCCCCGGGATGGGAGAAAAATTCCCGAGAGCATTTCGGGACGGAGAGAGAATACATTGACCCGCCTATTATTTTAATATAGTTAATTTAATATATATATTTTAGTAACATAAATGTCAAATACTAGTATTTTTTTAATAACATAATAAATATGTGAATTCTTTGTGCTTTTTATTTTTATAGAAAATATAAATATTTTAAAAAAATAAAATATTAATGAATAAATGTAGGATCTATGGGGATCCCCGCGGGAAACGGGGATCCGCGGGGAACGGAGATGGGATAGAAATTCCCCCGTGACGGAGATCGGGGACGGGGAATGAATTTGATGGCGGGGAAAAAGATGGGGAAGTGTCCCCCCGGCCCCGCCCCGCCCCATTGACATCCCAACGTAGACATGGATAATTGCTCACTAAAGAAAACGAATATGGTTGTGATTACCTTAATATACATTCCACTCTATACCACACAATACATATATTTTATATATTACTTATATTATTATATAAAATAAAAATTTATCTACTTTTAAAAAATATATCATTATTAAATTAGTTACACATTTTAATTATTTTGTATGAAACAACTTTAATCTATTTCAAAGTAAACTCTAAACCTTAATATCATTAGTAGACAAATGTCTATTACATCTCTATATCTCTATATAAACGTAAGCAAACAATTGACTATCAAAAATACTAAAAAGACCTTACATACATTTTTTTAATTTATTTTGAGACATGTGTACATTTTTAAAGTATATTTGTATTTGACTAGAAAACATAAATAAATATATACAATAAAATATTAATTAAACTATCACCATATATTATTCAAACTACTCACACAATTCTAAAAATTTATTATACATAGGTTAAAAGAAAAATCATAAATAGTCATTTGTCAACCATATTTTTATATTATGTCACTTTATTAATTTTACATTGTTTTTTATAAAATGGTTCGTTAAAAATTACTAAATATACAAGAGGTAAATATTTAACTTATACTTATTAATTAGTTAAATTTAAATTTTCTTTTATATTTTAAATAAAAATAATTATAACATATTAAGTTTAATGAAAATAAATATTATATATAAGACAAATATTTGTGGTTCAAGAATTAGTTAAAGTTAAATTGTTTTAATATCATAAAAATAAAATTTATAAGAAAAAGAGTAAGAATATATTATGTAGGCTAAATTATAATTTAGGTCCCTCTATTTCAATCAATTTATGATATCAGTCATTCTATTTTATTTTTAAACAATTTTGATTTCTTTCTCAATTATTGTTCAAAAAAGTGATGATTTGTCATTCTTTTAGCAATGTGTCAAAAACATGATGATGGGTCGCAATCCATGTGTATTAATGAATTTAAATAATTAAATAATAATAATTTATAATTATTAAAAATATTAAAATAAATTGTAAAAATACAAAATATCAATTAAAAAAATTACATAATTTCTAAATTTAACTTTGTATTATTGCATATTGTTCAAACTCAAATTTATGGATAGAGCCAATAATCTAAATACAAGTTTTTTTTTTTATACTGACAATAGAAATAATGAAGGTTTGACGAGTGAAATGAGTTTTTTATTTATTAAAAGCATACATTTTTATTTCCCTATTTTATTGACAGTAGAAATCAAATTTTTCTATTGACAACAAAAATGTCTCCTTTCTCTTTTTTATTCAGAATGGAAATTCTGAGTTTTTTGTTATTTGGGATTAGAAGAGGAATAAATTGATATTGTCTTGATCCATCCCTCTTGCTCTCCAAAGAATCAGAGTTCTCCAATGTAATCAATAAATTAATAAAATAAAAAATGAGTTGGCAAATAAATATCCTATTTGTCTCATGCCACATCCTTAAAAAATGCCACTTATAAAAAAAATTACATTTCAGCATTTTTTATTAAAATTAAGGATAAATGACTAAAACTGTTTAAAAATAAAATAAAAGAATTAATTTCGTAAAAAAAATAAAATAAGAAACCAAAACTGTAATTTAGTCTATTATATAAAATCACAAGTTCGGATCCAGATTACCATATTTTTATCTTCTATAAGCATTTAATTAGATATGTGTTGACTAAGCAAATAGAATGATATTAAAAGCTAAAATAAATTGAACAAATAATTTTTCACTAATCTTTTAAGTAATTAAATTTAGTGTTTTTTACACCTTCAAAATAAAAATAAGAATAATTATAATATAATAATTTGAATATAATATAGACTTACGAAAATATGTGAATTAATTCACCTCCTAATCCTTTTAAATTGTATTTCTTATATTTTTTTAAAAAAAATTATGACATCTAACACTTTTATTTTACATTTTAAATAACGGGCTGAATTTTCAAATATATCAAACTAATATATACAAAGTAAATACACAAATTTATTTATCATCAATAATTAAAAATAAAATACGGAACAAATATTTATTATAGATACATAAAAAACACAAGAGTTAAATATTTGGTAATGACAAATAAACAAAACTCACATAACAAATATTTATCATTGATAGTTTCCAAAAATAAATAAATTATTATTGATAAATTAATAATACAAAAAAATATTTATTGTTAATTCTTTTTAATAAACTATATTAAAAAAAAGAGAAGCAACAATACAAATAAACTATAGTCCAATTATTTATTATTCATAAAAAAAAATAGTGAGTATCAATTATTTGATTTTGATAAATATGAAACAAGATTAATATTTGTGGTGATTTAGAATTTTACAAACATATTACGAAATTATTGTCAAATTGTCTTTGCAAAACAATAGGAGTAATTTGGATTAAAAAAAAATACTACAAATATAAGTTCTAAATTTCAAGTTATTGTGCCAAGTAACCCATAACTCGTGCCAAGAGACTATGGTATTGGTCAAGTATTGTTGTCACTTAAAAATCAAATCTGGATTACGTCTTCGTCATGAGATCCTTTACCTGTGGGGTCCAAATACTTAGTAACCAAATTTTGTTTTTTATTCCTATTAAAAATGACATATTTTAGCTCATACAAAAATATTAAACCAGTAGTTTTAGTTCAAACTATTAAATCAATGTGTATATTTGAATAATTATTTTTCAGATATGTTTAAAACGTTACAATTTTTTTTTTTAAAAAATTTAAAATATGATTTCTAATTCGATATTTTTACTTTTTTAAATTTTAAAAAATTCATAATTAATTCTTCTTATTTTAAAAAATTCTAAAATTTAGTAAAAAAATATTTTATAGTATTTTATAGTATTCTAATTAATTAATTTTAATAATTCTATAAACCTATTCAAAACAAAATCAAGATTAACAAGTGCATATAGTTTAATAAATAAAAAAACATCTCTTATGTTTTCATATTATTTCATTTGAAATATATAAATTATATTCTATTTCACATTTATTTAATTAAATTAGTAACTCAATACTTTCAAAATTTTATAATAAACCCGGGTGTTTTTCTAGTTTACAATATATGATTCTCTCATATTATGTAGGATTAGAACTTAGAAATCACAAAGTTTGTTTAGAAATCACAAAGTTTGTAAAAATGAAGTGATTGAGTATGCAGGGTGAGATAATTAGATAAAGTGAAATTGAAGGTGAAAATATGCATTAACTAATGTCTTTGTATAATATAGAAAAATATTATTTTTATATCATTTCTTACATGTATACCGTATTTCTTTTATTATTTAAGAAAATAAAAAAATAATTTTTAATTTTTTTTTTAGATTGAGGGAATACAAAAATAAAATTATTTTATTAATTAATTTCATAACTGTATTAACCAATTCTTTACCTTTATCATTCATCAACTTTATTATTAAAATTATTTTTTACCTTTCATAACTTTATAATCTATTAACCATCAACTTTGCAACTTCATTTATCAACTTTTTATATTTCATTAACCAATTTTGTTATACTACAAAAAATTATTTTTAATGTCTGGATGTTTATTAACCAAATTCATCACTATATTAATTAATTTTTTACATTTCATTAACTAATTTTATTTTATCATTAAAAGTCACTGTTTATATATTATTCACGAATATTGTTGACCAAACTATTTATGCACTGTTCACTCACTGTTTATATTACTATTTATAAAATATATATTTTTAAAATAAAAAAACATCGTTCATCATATAAATATTTATATGATAAACAGTGTTTGATGTAAATATTGGGTGTAAGATTTGGTGTACAAATAGCAAACCTGTATAATATATATTTAGAATATACATTATACATAATATTTATTTGATACTGATACAACATAAGAGTTTAATGGCGTCATTATATAAACATGTCCAAGTATAAATACATCTCTAAGCACATGTTATACAATATTGCCAAAACAATAATACAAATGATCTAAGTACAACATCTAAAATTGTACAATATCCACATCGGAAGATTATGAACTCAAAATATTTTGAAACATCATTAAGTACCTGCTTGAATCTTTAACCTGTAATAATAGTGGAGTGAGATAATAATCTCAATGAATTTCTTATCTTATGGGTTCACTCCGCGCTACAAGATTTTTAACCAATCTTCTAATTTAAATCATACAAATATAAGTGGATTGAGACATGAACAACAATAAAAAATTATAATTAATTACATTAAATCTATAATTGATTGCAACTGTATTTAAAATTAAAATTCAATACAGTGATAATCGGTCATTATCAATCACTATAATCGATTACAACTATTCCAAATGCAAAAAATTATGCACCATGTAAAATTACTGATTTTTCAACAGTTTTGTATTTTGTCAAGTTTTCAAACATATATGAGTGCGAAAGACCTATAAAATCCTCCATATAACGTGGATAATGGTTCTTGTGATCTGTGATGCTGGACGCAAACTTGCTTTTTGGTGTAATGAGTCGAAGTATATCCTTATATTCCCTATAACAAATGTCTCATCCTTCTCATACACTTCCACTAGCCTAAAAGAACAATTTCTTCTTTAGAGTTTTATCGTTGTTGTTTAATCAAATTTGGTTCAAATGTAAAAGTTTGATTAAAATAAAATGGATCAGTGCCACCTTGTTTAAATATGATTGAATCATATATTTTACTATTCTCTCATCTCTCTCCTAACTCTCTATCCCTCCTAATTTTTCTTTAGAGATAAGGAGATATAAAGAAAAAGGAAAGGATCCTCACTCTATTTTAAAAAGGATTTGAAATATATAACTATCATATTCATGCTTTTGTCAACAAGTTGCGCATATTTTCAATATAATAAATAATAAATGGTATACGTCAATAACATAGAACATCAATGTCAGAAAAGCAACAAAAAAAGAAACCCGATACATTGTTTATGGAGTATTTCACGTTCACGCAACCTTTGGTTATTGACTTGCTTTTGGGTCCTTCTAAACTTTCTTTTTTTGTTCAACTTTGTCTCCTTTTAATTAATTTAAACTTAGATTTTGGTGTATACCCATAACGGGATACAAATCTAAGTCTCACATCACTATCTGTTTTTATCTGTTTTGTGAAAAAGCATCTACCCCACAAATTGACATATTATATAGCTTTAAATAGTCTTTTATATGTTAGATGTGTTTTTTATTTTCATCTCTATATATTTTTTTTAAATGATCATTAAATATTAAAATTATTTTAATTTTAATCTCTAAAATTAAAATTTGTTGAAAAATTTATAAAGTTTTTACAGATTTTTTATAAATTTTTCAACAGATTTTAATTTTAAAAATTAAAATTAAAATAATTAAAATATTTAAAATTATTTTTAAGAAAAATAAAATATATGGACAAAAATTAAAAGCACGTCAACTTATACGAACTAAAAACTATTTAAATCTATTATATAATTCATGTTTTTTTCCTTTCTTTTACCCAAGAGAGAGTTGAATATTTATTAAGCTTTTCCAAATTCCCAAAAACTATGATGAAGAAATTTAATATGCTTTGTTTTTTCTTACACAAGACAGAAGAACTACTTAACTAGATTATTTATCTTCACAATTTTCTCTTTACTATTTTTATTAATAAATTTGGCCAACATATATTATCGGTGGAGTATTATACTATTCTAAGATATCGTCTTATGATTTCTTTATTTTTTTATTGATGATGTTTGTCTTGTAAAACGTGTTTGAATACATTTGAAAAACACGCGATTCATTTATAGTGAATTTTTAGACTTCAAATTTCGATATGACCTTGTCAGAGATGTCTTGTTTGATATATTTTGATGGGTCAGAATATTTGTGAAAATAGATGCACATGTAATTTGACTGATTCACATGTTTGTGTGAATTTGATTGAGATTTCTCCATTAGTTGGACTGAAGACTAGAGGTTTTACTGTGGGACAAACATCTCTCAAAGCTGCTTCAAGTAAAGTGCTCAAACATGAAAAAACGTGTTCCGACAATAAAGACACATTCATGCCATTTTCTCTTGACAATTTTGGTTTTCTAGTATCAGAAGTCGTTGATCTTTTACAAAGAGTCCAAAAACTTATGAATAACAATGTTTTATCTTCTGAATTTATGAATGTAATGTTTAAGAAGATTAGCTATACTCTTAAAAAAAATAACGACACCGTTTGTTATCTGTTTACCTTATCGTACTTTTAATCTTATATTCATGAAAAGATTTTTAAATCCCCAAAGAAATATTATGTTTTGTTTCCGGAATAATTTTAAATGTTACACGTTATTAGTACATGACTGATTTCTATTATTGGCATTTGGCACAACGTCTGCTCAATGTTAGCTTTCAAATAACTTTATAATTTGACTTATAAAAAATGACTTATTAAGGACAGGTCATAGAGTATAGGACAAGCATGAGCGAAGAAGACGAAACTAAGATTTCTTTAAACATTTGGGTGGGATAAAGACCTTTATTCGGTATGACTTTCTCTTCAAGTGTTTGGGTGATAGTAAATCTGTAGAGTTCTGAAACATTAGTCATTGCAATGCTTTTATTAGAGGGAGTGTATAAACACTTGCATGATCAAGTTAATGACGACAATAAATAAATGTGAACTTTATGTTTAAAATAGTGTCTATCTCGTTCTACTTTTATTTTCTATTTTTATATATATATATATATATATATATATATATATATATATATATATATATATATATATATATATATATATATATATATATATATATTTATCCTAAAATATAAGAGAAAAGAATCACTTTCATCTATTTCAAGATATAATTAAATGTAAAATGAATTTAGTTTACATTTTCTCTCATCTTTTCTATAACCAACAATCAATTAGAATTGTTTTAACATTTTTTAAAGCACTTTATTTAAAAAAATTACAAGTCAAATAATTAAATTTTTACCCTTTTTAATAAATGTATTTTTTTTCTCTTATATTTAATTTTGGGACGGGGAGTATATGAATAAGATTAAATATATTAGAAAACAAAAATGCACAACCAAAAAGGAGGGGAAACTAGCCAAAATCCTCCCGTCAAGAACTAAACGGAAGAAAGACAAACCCAACATGTTCTTAATAAAATCTGCCCTAAGAAAGAGGGGGAGAACATTGAAGCGAACTGAATCAGTAATCGAGAGACCTAAATTAGCGAGGGAGTTTGCATAACTATTTAATTCTCTAAAAATATGAGAAAGAATAAAATTCATATTAGTGGTAATATTAACACAATTGAGCCACCTTGTGCGAATTTGCCAAGGCACTGAATAAGGCGGATTGAAGCACGAATCTGTCAACATTTTTAGTCTACGACAACGCTAAATTTTGGGGAGGTAAGAAAATCGTTCGTAGAATTTAATAGACAACAAATTTTATTTTTCGTTGCAGTAATTGAAATATTTTTTGCAACTTTTATGCAACGGTTGGGAACTGTTCTAGTAGATAACAACGAGAATGGTTCTTATTAACAGCAAAATAACAACGTTATGAAATAATTTTTAATTATTTAAATAAAATTTTAGTTATGAGAGACCGTTCTTCTATGTATGAGTAAAAAAATATAATTTGTGAAAAAGTCATAGGACTGGAATCGAACCATGTTATTGTATCATTAATAAAATTTCGCTTCTTATCATATGAGTAAAAACAAATTGTCGTTCCCAATTCTGAAATTTCTAGCGTTATACTTCCCTCCCAAAATCATCAAAAGTTTTATTTTCACACTCTTCCGTTCCCAATTCTGAAATTTCAGCGTATACTTCCCTCCCAAAATCATCAAAACATTTATTGTACAAATCTGCCTCTTTTGTGAATGATTCTTCTCCCACTCCCTAACCCTAACCTTTCTTCTCTACTTCTTCACAAACCCTTCAACTTGCCTACACCGATTTAGGATTTTATAATATATCAAGCATTTCCCAAAGCTAAGTATTTCACAAAATTAGGTCAACCAAGAGTTTTACGGAATCGTCACAATCAAAGCTTTGAAATAGGTCTCTCGACAGCGAACTCAATTTCCTTGAGAGCTGCAAGGGTAATAGCTCGTGGTGAGAAAGATTGTTTCATTTTCAAGCTGTGTAGCATTTGTCGCGTCAGTAAGAGATTCCTTCAATTTGGTACAATCTCTCCTCCAACTTCTCTCATGTTTTATGTTTGGCTTTACTTAGATTTGATTATGATTATACTTTTATAATTTACTCAATTCGCCGTAGATAAGGTTACCGACATTGACCGAGAATATGAAGTATCGACACAAGTTCATACCCTATACAATGAAGCTACAACTTTTTTTGCTCAATTGACAATATACCAGGTTTGTATTGAAATCTATCCATGAAATTTGTGGGAATAGTTGCCTGATATTCTTGAATTTGATGTAAATTCCTAGTTTTTGTCAGGAAACCAGTCCTTCAACAAGTTTTTGTCCGTGTTTATTTTGTTTAGCTCTAGGCAGCGCTTTTAGGAAAAAGCGTTGTCTAAAGTGCGCTGTCTATTTTCATTTTTGGCGTAGTGGAGAGAATTAGAATGACCCAAATTATTAAGGGAACGCACTGACAAAATTACCCAATTTTTTTTTATAGTAAGCCTACAAGCCGAGGGATCTGGATTAAGCAAGGAAGCGCCATCACAATTCATTTTGAGCCAATTAAAAGGGGGAGGCTTCCAGAGGACCTTCGTAATTCTCAGAGCATTTAGAGGCCTGGTGTTAACTTTAAAGAATTTCAGTAAAACAAAATCATGCATATTTAAATGGGAGGCCACCTGAGAATGGTTGTCGGCTAAAGAGAAAGCCGACAAAATGAAGGAAATTGAGGAAGAAATCGAGATGCATTTATCTTTGAAATGAACGATGTTGCGAGCAATTTAGACATAATTGAAAAGGTAGATGAAAGCAACATTAATCACTAAATGACATTGTTTAGACCAAGTTATGTTGATTATTAGCTAAACATCCTCCCAGCCTAAGATAATACTGTGAAGATTCAAATCAGTGATTACCCAATTCCAAAGTTGAGAAGCATACTGGCAACTGAAGAAGAGGTGGTAGTCGATTTCTTCAAACCTGCCACACAGAGAATACTTGGAAGACAAGCAAAAATGACGACTCTGGAATTGCTCATGAATAAGAATTTTGTGCAACAGGAAACGCCACACCATGATCGTCTATCCCATCTTGAATAAATATATATATATATATATATATATATATATATATATATATATATATATATATATATATATATATATATATATATATATATATATATAAAATATTTGTAGTATGACCTGTTCCATACAGGGATGCTTGTTTTTATATTTTTTGACCTTTGCTCTTTATTTTGTATGCATGTGAAAGATTGCGGGGATGGGCATAAACAATTTCATATAAAAATCTTTGAAAAGTATAAAAATTTGTTTGCTTCACCACTACCACAGATTTAACAACCACAAATCTTTGAAAAGTATGCATATTTGGTAAATAAAAATCTTTGAAAGTATGGTCTATAATTAGTCGGTTAAATATTTTAATTTAAAAATTTAGTTAGTACACATTATTGGTGCACAAAGTTATACACACTAAAATATACCTATAATTACAATATGGTGAAAAATGTTTAAATATATAAGCATATGAATTAAGAGTTTGTTTCAATATTAAATAAAATAATAAATTCAAATTATATTTAAGAGACATTTAAAGACTATTTTTTATCCACCGTTATAGTCCGATTCAGGATCAGTTTTGGCATTAAGTAATTTCAATTTCTTCACGATCGTTGTCGTAAAAGATTGAATTGTGGTTCTTCCTACCAAATTCAGCGTCAATCACCACTGAATCGATATAATCCTAGTTAAGTCTATAGAATGACAGTAAGTGAAGCAATTGCGGGGTAAGGATATTGTCTTGGTGAAGGTACTATGGGGTGGAGCAGCGAGTGAAAGTTTGACTTGGGAGTGTGCGGATAAGATGAAGAAGTCATATCCGACTCTGTTTTTCTCAAGTAACTTTCGAGGGGAAAAATTCTTTAAGTGGGAGAGAATTGTAACACCACAATTTTTAGAGTTATTTATTTAAATGAGTTAAATAGTTGTGAATTATTGATGAATATGTGATTTTTTATTGAGTATAATGTGCACTATGTTGTTATGTTATGGGGTAATGGGAACATTAAGTGAGTAAGGAGTATTTTAGTAATTTAGGCAATTAGTTAATAATTATTTAAAAATAGTTACAATTATTATTAATAAAATAAGAGAATAATTGATGTAAAGAAAATAAGGGAAAATGGTAATTGATGAAAGGTTAAGTGAGGACAAGTTGGATAAAAACATATTAGGGGCCTTAAGGTTAAACAAGGAATAAAAGGAAAATAGTGTCATTTTGATAGGATTGTGAAAAGATGGAAGAATAACGGAAAAGTTAGGTCACGAAGAACATAGAGGAATTTCAATAGATCGCGAAGAGAAGAGACTCAAGCAAGTAATCTAAGGTAAGAGAGTGATTTGTCATTATAATTGATATATGGTTTAGAGGTGTGTTGGGATTGCTTGGGGTTTTGATGATTTTGATTATTTTTCCAATTTAGATGAATCTGTGTTGGAATTGATGGAAATACCATGTTGATTTTCCATGAGTTTGTGTAAATAATGCATATAATATTAGGGGTCCTAAGGTTAAACAAGGAATAAAAGAAAAAAGTGTCATTTTGATACGATCGCGAACAGTTAGAAGAATAGAGGAAAAGTTAGGGCACGAAGAACATAGAGGAATTTCAATAGATCGCGAAGATGAAAGACTTAAGCTAGCAATCTAAGATAAAGGGGTGATTTGTCATTATAACTGATACGGGGTTTAGAGGTGTGTAGGGATTGTTGGGGTTTTGATGATTGTTGCAATTTTGATGAATATGTGTTGGAATTGATGGAAATACCATGTTGATTTGCCATGAGTTTGTGTAAATAATGCCTATAATATTGTGTGGTTGTTGTACGATGATTCTATGTTGAAAACTATGAAAATTTGGACTATATTGGTATGAAATCGTGAGAGGATATGGGGTTGAAGAGGTGCAGAATCGCAAAGGAAGTTGTTGTCTACTACGTATCGTCGTGCGAAGGGGTGCAGAATCCTGGATTTTTGTATGGAGGAGGATGTCTCACTCGAGCGTCACCAGGCGATGTATGAGCGAGAAATGTGTCACTAAGCGAGAAAGGAGTTTCATCGGACGATGACCAGAGGAGAATTGGGTTGCTGTCGCTCCCACATCGTCGGGCGATTCACAGGCGAGCAGTATGCGTCATTGGGCAAGCCTCAAGCGATGGACAATAGCAGGATTTTTAAAGTGCCATAACTTGAGTTTTAGAACTCTATTTCGGGTGCTGTTTGAAGCGTTGGATAGCTAACGTGATGGAATAAAATAAGTAAAAATATGTATATTTCTAGTACCTAGGATAAGATAGACTTAGATTCTTAAGAGGTAGTCGAGAATGACGCATGTTGCACTGATGGATTATTGATACCGTAATGTGTTGGTTGCTATGATGAATTGTGAGTACTATAATGATAATATGTTATGACTATGAAATGATTAATGAAGGTGATATTATCATGTTTGATGTATATGTATGCTTTGTGAATAATGTTGGTGGTGATTTCGTGCTTGATGATGCGATTTGACTAGATCGTTGATATTGTGTTGTTGTTGCACATAATGCATTCATGACATAGTTTTGGACAAACTTTAATCCACTGATATTGAATTAACCCATACAATCCTAGTTAAGTCTAGAGATTAATTAATATTAACAGTTTGCATGGGTGACATTTAGATGGAGATACATTTTTTTATCTACAATAACATGTCATGACATGTTAAATACTATTTTTTTTGTGCGAAGATTATTCATTATTTTAGCAGTGTTTTGTTAATATTGTTACACACCACTTTCTTACATCTTTCTAAAATATACAGCTCCATCTACACGTCTACCTAAAATGATAGCATTTTGCTTAAAAAATCCAATAAACTCTCTTAAGATTCTCCTTAATAATTTTCAATCCATGATTTTGGATTCTCTTAAGATTCTCCTTAATAATTTTCAATCCATGATTTTGGATTCTCTTAAGATTCTCCTTAATAATTTTCAATCCATGATTTTTTATAAAATAGATTTGACCCAGCATCTTCATCATTACTCATACTTTTATCAATTTTATTTATAAAACACAGTTTTACAACAATTTTCTTCAACCAATGAAAATCATCAATTTTCTTTGAGCATTAAATAATCATAGCAAATCAATGAAATTATTTAACGAAATTATTTTTTTCTTAAGCTATAAAATTTATTTTTTCAATGGGTTGAAGAACAAAAAGAAAATATATCGATGATCTTTCGTTTCAATCACGAAAAATATGTCATAATTTAACAAAGTTATTTTTCAACAAAACTGTGTTTTTTCAAAAAGTGTATTATTTCAGTCACTTTGACCTAGAACTCATTTATAAATAATATAGTTTTCTAACTTGCATTATTATTGATATTACTATGTTGGGCTGGGAAAAAATTCAATAAAACAATAACAATAGTCCATAAATAACAAACAAAAATAAATAAAATATTAATAAAATCGATTAGTATAATTTTGAAAAATGAATGAAAACAACAAATTACTAAATCATCTTAGTCATTTAATTTAAATAAGAATTCAATATGTTTTTGTCCTATTAAATGTCTTATATTTAATTTTTAGTATCTTTAAAATTTTTTTTTTTGGAATAATATAGCAAGTGTGAGTAAGTGAGAAAATAGTCTCACATTGGATAGGAATGTGGAGATTTAAACATATAAGTGGGAGAACCCACTCACCTATCATCTTAAGGTTTTAGGTAGATAAGTGATGTGTCTCTCACAAGGGTGATTGCTCCTCAACTTTATCTCTAACATGGTATCAGAGTGTCAACGACGATAAAAGTGGGGGAGCAGTGTGAATCGTGGACTCACACTTGAGGGAGAGTGTTGGAATAATATAGCAAGGAACCGTCGATAAAAGTGAGGATAAAAGTGGGGGAGCAGTGTGAGTCGTGGACTCACACTTGAGGGGAGTGTTGGAATAATATAGCAAAGGACCGTCGATAAAAGTGAGGATAAAAGTGGGGGATGGACTCACACTTGAGGGGGAGTGTTGGAATAATATAGCAAGAGACCGTCGATAAAAGTGAGGGTACCAGTACTGTCGATAAAAGTGAATGAGCATTATGGACTCACACTTGAGGGGGAGTGTTGGAATGTGTTGGAATAATAAAGTGAGGGAGCATTATGGACTCACACTTGAGGGAGAGTGTTGGAATATGTTGGAATAATATAGCAAGTGCTCCTACTATTAACTTAACTTCCTCTAACATGATACTCACACTTGAGGGGAGCCTGACTCACACTTGAGAGAGAGTGTTGGAATAGTATATCAAGTGCTCCTATTATTAACTGCGTCTAACATGGTATCAGAGCCTCTGAGAGAACCCACTTTCCTCAACTTTATATCAATGCTCCTACTATTAACTTCCTCTAACACTTTTAAAATATAGTTTTTCAAAAAAATTTAATTCTAACTTTTGATCCCTTCTACAATTTAACGACGATTTTTACAATTTACGGTTTCAGTGACGAGTTTTTATCTAGCAACTTAACTATCGATAATATTCGCGACAATTTTGACATGAGGATCAAAATTTTAAATTTAAATTTTTAGAATAACGTTATTTAAAAAAAGTTTTTGAAAAATTAAAAATAAATATGTGATATTTAGGAGAACTAAAAATATATTTAATTTTTTAATTAATACTACATTTGTTCATTTATATAAGAGACAGTTTATTTTAAAATTATTGAATAATTAATATATTTATTTTATTTATAAATTAGATACATTAATTATTTAATCAACTTAAAAAATAATTCTCTCGTACATAAAAGAATAATATATTGATGACTAAAAACATCAAATACATTCCATTATAGACAAAAATGACAATCATCATGCTAAATGGCACGGTTTGGATGTATGAATAAAGCACTTCATTAGCACAGTTAGAAAGAAAAGTTCAATAAAACATCTATGAACATATTCAAGATTTAACTTATAGATATTTTTGAAAGAAACAAAGTATCTTGATCGAGATTTTCGAGATGACAATAAACCTACTTTCGTCTATGTGCAAACTTGTTGAAGAAACTTTGCATGGCAAAAGAACAGCTAAACCACCTTTTGGTAAAACTATTTATGCATTGTACACACCTAAACTTGGACAGCTAAACTTCTTTTGGTAAGATTACTATATATGATAATCACGTGGCCGGTATAATAATAATAATAATAATAATAATAATAATAATAATAATAATAATAATAATAATAATAATAATAATAATAATAATAATAATAATAATAATAATAATAATAATAATAATAATAATAATAATAATAATAATAATAATAATAACAATAACAATAACAATAACAATAACAATAACAATAACAATAATAATAATAATAATTTGTTACATTGCTCAAACTATAAGTTAGCTAGATCAGATCTAAATCTTTAGACTTTTTGTGCATGATTGGTCATCATATTTATCCATATCCCAATAATAATAATAATAATAATAATAATAATAATAATAATAATAATAATAATAATAATAATAATAATAATTTGTTACATTGCTCAAGCTATAAGTTAGCTAGATCAGATCTAAATCTTTAGACTTTTTGTGCATAATAATAATAATAATAATAATAATAATAATAATAATAATAATAATAATAATAATAATATTGCTCATAATAATAATAATAATAATAATAATAATAATAATAATAATAATAATAATAATAATAATAATAATAATAATAATAATAATAATAATAATAATAATAATAATAATAATAATAATAATAATAATAATAATAATAATAATAATAATATTGCTCAAACTATAAGTTAGCTAGATCAGATCTAAATCTTTAGACTTTTTGTGCTAGATTGGTCATCATATTTATCCATATCCCCATAATTCAATATTCTAAACATAATCTACTGCACTGTCCCAAGCTAATTTGAATTTAATAAAAAGGAAGTTTGAAATTTTTTAACAAGTGTGTTGTTAACGATTTGTCAAATTGACTTTAGTTTATGCATTTATTTCTATGATATGGTTTGTTCATGTGAATATCATTCCTAAAAATGAGATTTCAAGTTATGTGTCTCAACAAGAAACATGCCATTGACTATAGATTAAGCTAGGAAGAGTAGAGGTGATGATAGATTAGAATTATTTGTACCCTTGAATTTGCCATATTTATGAGATTTTATACTTGTGTGCTTCTTCTTTTTAAAATCGAAATTATAAGTGTTGTAGACGTTATTTATTAATATATCAATTATACTGACATTTCGAAGAATCACTAATTTCAAAAATTAATATAGAAAAAAATATTTTTGAAAAATTAATATATTTGAATTATATATAGTTTAAATATACTAATTGTTGGATTTAATGGATATGCACTTCATATAATAGAAAGTCATAATATATGATGTTATTAAAAAAAATAATTTACAGTTAGTGTATCACTCATTTTCTCTTTATTATTTAATATATTTAAAATTAATAATTTTTTAATATTAAGAATAGAGAGAGTATTGAATATAATTATATATCGATTTCTATTACTAGAAGATTCAGTTTTTTTCAAATTTATCTGCAGATTTGAGTTAAAAATTATAGTAACAAGTTTTTTGCAGTTTTTCTTGCTGTTTCTGATACCAAGTTAAAATCTTCATAATTGAAAGTTAGTTGGAAAAATCCGTAAGTAAATCCACAGATAAATCTGGAGGAACTAAAATCCACAACTAATGTATTTCAAAATTTTAAAATAAAAATTAACTAAATTTAATTAATAAATCGAGACTGTAGTTTTCTTATGCAATAATTTAATGTGAATAGTCTTGAATTCATATAAAGGTCAATATCACAACATATAAAAGATAAATGCTATGAGGTTTAGTTTCGGTTCATTTGGGCCTATCCATTGCAATAAAGTCTTAAAAAACTTACAAAGTATTTTTGTATTAGAGTCAATTTAGCATTGATCAATTAAGTTCCGGTCCTTAACATATTACTCATGTCATACTTCGCAAATACCACGAGTTCAGAAAAAAAAAAATATGGCGTGCATGTAATTTATAGAACAATTAGTTTACTTCAGATTACTACGTATATATTTGAACATTGAAAGATTGAAATTGAAATTAGGAGGTTCCATTGTTGATCAAATAAGATACACTCTCAGGAATAAGATATCAATTATGAACCAATTCATCCTAAGTTTCGTTGAAGAAAATTTCGATGGCCGACCTGCAATAAAGTTCGAATCTCACCATTTCTGCTTGAAAAATGCAATCTGCATCAAAATGACATGTTTGTATTTTGTGAGTATTTTCATTTGAATTATAAATTTTGAAAGAAAAAAATGGATCCATGTCAGCTTCACACATGGTTTATTTAAGAACAACATCATCATGTTTATTCCTATGATAAATAAATGACACTTAATTTTATATTTTAACTACTTTAAAATTAGTATTACACATGCATGCTGTAAACTTTATCTTCCAAAAATAATATGTTTCAAAACCAAAGTAGTAAAAGGTAAGATAATCACAAGTTTCACTACGCCATAAAAGACCTACGAAAGCATATTTTTTGAATTTTAAAAACGCTTTCGTAGGTGGCGCTGCTATAGGTTTTAGCAGCGCTTTTTGTTTAGGCAAAAGCGCTTTCGTAGGTCTACCTAAGGCAGTGTTTTTTCTTAAAAAGCGCTTTTTTAAGTAGACTTTTAACAGCGTTTTTTTTATGGAAAAACACTTTCTTAGGCCTATTTTAGAATGCCTTTTATGCTTTCTGTAGGCACCCTAAGAAAACACTTTTTCAATAAAAGGGCTGCCTTAGGCCACCTATGAAAGCGCTTTTTGATAAAACACGCTGCCTTAAGTCTACCTATGAAAGCGCTTTCTTATGTATACCTTATGCAACGCTTTTACTCAAAAACGCTTTTATAGGTGGCATAAGGCAGCACTTTTACTGAAAAAAACGCTTTCTTAGGGTTTTTACTGAAAAACAAAAAATTTATATAATTTTTAAACCTATATTTTTTGCAGCATTATTTCATAAACCTGTAATTCATAAACTTCTAATTCATATACTTGTAATTCATAAACCGATAATTTACAATTATAATCCCGTTATTTCAACAAAGAAATTATATACAAATACCATTATATATCATTGTTATCCAAAATATATATACACCATTGTAATTCAATTCACATATTTTTAACACTACCAAAATCAACCCTAACAAAATCAGCTATAACAATAACTAAATCAGTCCTAATGTACGAACAAAACACGACCAATTATATATTCAAGGTCCTGGTCCTACAAGATATGAACATAATAACACGGTCAGTATTGTATTGACACAACAATGTATTCATAACCATTTTCACACAATAATGTATTCATACCTTATAGGATTCTTTGCTCAATAAAATATTGACACAATTCCTCTTTGAGTTCTTCCAACTGAAGTTTCGTGTAATATTCACACTTGTGTTCATCGAAGTACTACATAACAAAACAAATAATATGCATGATTGAGTTAAAAGTAATAAATTTTATGAAATATCTGATAAATAATAAAACAAATCCTAAGTTATAAATCCATACCGTGACTAGAATCTCTATTTGATTCATTTGAAGGATTTCTTTGATAAACTTCAAAATAAAGTATCCGCAATGTATGTCGTTTTGTTGTTGAGGACACTACATAGAAAAACAAAAAAGAATATATAGTTGTCTTGTTTTATCAAGTAGCATAAATATTATAAGCAAAACTGTGGAAATTAATCTACCTACACTTTGATCCAATTAATGTTGTTTGATTTAGACCGTGGTACCTGAAGTTCTCTTTGACATCGGAATACTTGTATTTCTCTAACAAAATAAAAATATATATTTAGAACAATGTCACACAAATAATTAAATATATAAATACACACGAATATTTAGAATAATCTCACTTACGTATCAATCATTAACTTCATATCCGGATAATTTGTCCAATCACCATCAACCGAATTTAGATGATAAACCACTTATTTTATAGGATCGATAGCAACCAACAACCAATGAGATCTATAAATTTAAATAACAGTTTAGATGAAAATTTTAATGCAAAAAATACAAATATTAAAATGAACTTAGAATGAAAATCTAACCATGTAGGAATAATATTATACGCCCAAAGATACAAGTTTTATGTACTGCCGGTGGTCATGAATCTCTCGACTAAGTGCTCTCTTACTGACTCCGATTTCCTAACAATTGTCGCTCCGCTGACACGGGAGGGAGACACGAAATAGAATCTGTTTGACAATTATTTCCCGCACATCAATTTGTCATATAACAACCTTAAATAAAAATATAATTAATATTAGACTATTTTCATTGAAATGTTTTAAAAAAATGTTCAACCAATTAAATAATATATTGATCAGGTTACCGGATGTATGAGTGCATAACACTGACGCCTAATTCTCTATAAAGAAAAATTTGATCCATGTCCTTTTGTCCAATTGTTTCGGTGCAAGGAAAACCAAAGATACCTTCATCCATTCCATTTGACGAATACCACCATTCATCAAATTTGATGTTCCCACTATTGTTTCAAGATACTGCCGAAATCTATGCATAAATTTTCTGACAAGAACCCTTTTCTTGGGTGGTACCCTACCAACTTTCTGTCTCACTTGTTGTGACCCTTGAAAAGGTACCTAAAAATCATATAGACTTAGGTAAACTATAAAGTGATGCAGTTGTTAGTGTTTTTAAGTTGGCATTAATTTTGGTAAAACTAGGCTTTAGCAATGTCATGATAGATGTCATGACATTCAGAGATTGAAGATAAATTCTACCTGCTAAGGATGTTAAAAGGCAGCTCAGCACTGGAAGCTAAAGCTGTGTTGGAAATTCAAACGATCGATGTCATAACGGATGTTATGACATTCATGTGACATTCTGCAGAACTGCTTGTTCTGATTTTTCGAAGTTTGTTGGTGATAAATATTGTTTTTTTATTAGAAAGCATGCTCACGTGGCTGCTAGGTTAATCTTAATTAAACCTAAATTGGTTGTTGAAAAGAACATGTTTTAGGATTAAATTAAGTGAACCCTAGCTATCTTTATGGAAGCCCAAACCAAGTTTCGGGCTTCTATAAAAGGAATTCAACCCTTACAATTGTGCTGCGCCCTTTGAATGTATTGAAGAGATAACAGCTTGTGTTTGTGTACTGTTAGAATTTGTAATAGTTGATATTGTGTAATTCTAGTATCTCTTGTGAGCCAAGCAACTATCAATTGATAAGTGCATTGGACTAGAATTTGCTGTAAGGGTAGTTTATCACTCAAAGCTTTAAAGCACGAGTGTTTGTCTCTTGATTGAAGCTTTGAAGCAAGACCAAGATATTTTATTGAAGTGTGTCTTCACAATTCAATTAGTCAATAGGTTGATATCACTGCTGTGATTGAGGGGGAGTGAGTGGGTACTCAGATCTAAGTAGGACTTAGGTTGAAGTTGCATTGGGTAGGTTTTAAGTGAAGGAGATAAACGGTGGTTTATTCCGAATTAATTCTACTAATAGTGAATTTCCTCCTGGCTTGGTAGCCCCGGATGTAGGTTTTTGAACCGAACTGGTGAACAATTTATTGTGTTCTTTCTTGCTACGTATTCTTGTGTGAATTGTTAACTTAGTGTCAGATACTGTGTCATAACATTCTCTGTGACATCTCGTATCTGCTGCCAGGAATTTCAGCAGTTTTTTATTTGGATCATATAATTAACACTTTAAACATACCTCTTTTTGTGATGCAACAGACTCGCCGTGCTGCAAAATCCCTTTATCCTTAGATGCGGGTTTTGTAGGAGTCTAAAATTACTATGTAAAAAAATGAGGTCAGAACTGTCAGTTGAATACTTAAAGATTCATAATGGTTTTCAACATACTTGATTATTTATGAAAATGAGGTCTGATGGCCATGCAACAAAAGATCCTGCTGCATCTCGCAACAATGTGGTCTCAGCAACAATGTTAGGTACCGGTAGCAACACATCCAGATCTAAAGCAACATATACCGATACTTTCATGTGTCCATCTGGGAGCGATCTATGGTGAAGTGAATCTCCCAAAGTGTTGTGCACTTTTCCCTTTCATACTAGCCGATAAGTCGGTGACGATATGTATAGCTGACAAGATAAAATGCCCTAATCCAATAATAACCGTCATAAGTGACTAAAAAACTTATGTAATAATAACAGATCTATATTGTTCAGTTTACTTCCTTAATAAATTGCAATTAAACTTTCTCTAATAGATTATCATCTTAATTACCTCGGGAAATTTATGTTGACAATTGATACTAGCTTTGCCACTAGTTTCTTTCAACTGTGAACTGCCCTTTTCCGCCATATATCTCTCTTTATCCTTCTACAATTCACAGACTTGTGCTTGTAATTCCTACAATGTTTGCATCACTTCTGCATTGCTAGGATTTTTTTTCCTTGGATTCTTATACAAAGAGGTTGGAGTTACACCATGACCTTTACCCCTCACCCGACCCAGATACTCAGCAACATTTAGTGCTCGACTGAGGACACTCCTGATATTCTGGTCCTCACCTGTGAATACCAATTGCGATAGGGTCTCCTGTAATTCATTTACATATCGAAAATTATTGGGGGAGATACAAATTTAATTATATATTAATAAACATTTGATATAATTTAATTAAAGACACAATGTTATGCTTATACATTCATCATAAACATGTTGAAGATCGGGATTAACAACTCGATCTTTGCCAACACGAGCTTCCTTCCTCAACACATATGCGGGTAGTGATGTTTCGTCACTTTTCGTCTCTTCTAACTACGCATTGACACAAATAATAAGATCATCAATTATAACACATTGAGAGAATTAATACGATTGTAGAATTTATATTTACTTACAATTTTTTCTTGTAAGCGTGCATATCCCAAACGCCCTTTTTTATATGGATATGTGGGTTTTGACGCTCTCTCGTGATTTACAACACTCACTTTCTTGAAATTCTCGTCTCTTCTTTTGCCTACAAAAGCAACCCATTCTTCAGGTGTAATGAAGCTCTCATACTTCTTTGGATGTTCCGGATCCTCTTCAACAAAATTTCCTTCATCATCCTTAAGATACTTGTTTCGTAAAAAAGTTCTCCACCCTCTGTGTCTTTTTCCGGCCAAACCCATTTATACTTTTTACGGGTATCTTCAATGTTAAAAGATCTCTACAAAAAAACATACGCATAGAATGTGTTAGTATAAGTAATTTAAACACATTATCGTCAAGATAAAGAAAATAACAAAAATCATATATGATACATTCATCTCAGTCCAAATTTTTTCTTTACCCTCATCCAACTCCCCTCTTTTCCATCTAGGAGTGGTGATCGGAATGTGCATACGAACAAGTGTACCAGTGTAGCTTGTCAACTTTGCAGAATTAGATCCAATTAGTTGGTCCTCATTATTCCAATCTACATTATATGTAACTCCTCTATCTCTATCATGGATGATTCCCCTCATAATAGTTATGCCTCGTGTAATATCTTTTTCTGAAGTATCTTCTGGAATATTTGCATCTTGTGAGTTTTTTTGATTACTAGCCATTTTACCTGTAATAAAGAAAAATAAAATAAAATGAAATGACAAATATAAAAATCCATAATCATATATGCTATAAAGAAAAAAAATGAAATGACATATATTTAAATTTTATTGAATGATATGGGCTATAATTATATATACTATTATCTTTTTCACTAACGTCTCTTTCTTTTCTTTGTAGGAATATGTTCTACTCGTCTCTTAACAACGCGGACGGTTGGATTGATCCAAATACCCTCATCATGATCATTTCTAATACACGATTCGTTTTCCTTTTGATCATTTATGGTAAAAGATTCAATGGCAACGCCAATATCGCCTTGATCTCCAATGTTTTCATCAATTACTTTGTTAGATAAAAGAACTATAGACCAGTTCGTACTTGTCGGATCAGTAAAATAGAACACTTGTTTAGCTTGAGAGACTAGAATGAAAGGCTCATCTTTGTATCCCACCCTGTTAAGATCCACTTGCAAAAATCCTGACTTATCCATTCGTATGCCATTATTATTTTCAACCCACTTGCAACCAAATATAGGACAAATATTGAATACCGTAGGCGAAAAGAAATCGATTCCTAACTAGGTGAAGTAGTAAGCAATTACTTATGTTTGTATCATACAAAAGGAAAAATGGATAAAAACCTAAAATGATCTAAACAATTATTAGAAAAATACGTAAAGGCTCCTAATATATCATAGAATCAACATATTATTTTAGGAATTTTTATTGTTAAGAAACGATCAAAAATTGCATCTATATGCGAAGTATTATGGGAAAAATCGTCTTTAAACATGTTATCGAAAATAATTAAAACGAGATCGAAATTTAATTACGAAAAAATGTGATAAAATTCTAAAAGTCCTAAAGTATCAGGAACTTATTTATTCAGGTTTTTATTATCGAAAAACGATCGAAAACCACACCGAAATGTGCACGGTATCATGGAGAAACCATTTCTAAACATATTATCAAAAATTGATTAAAAACTAATGGATATGAATTGTTAAAAAATGACACAAAAAATATCAAAAATATCCTAAGACACAAAAAAGTCAGAAACTTATTTTTTCATATTTTTACATATCGAAACAATCGAACCGGAAGCAAAATCGGCTAAGTATAAACATTATGAATGTACAAGGCAAGGGGTGTATTACTGGATTCTCCAAATAAGCTAAATCTAGCTAAACTAGCGCTTTGGGCCTAAACAAGGGGAAAATATCATATCCACTAAGCCCAGTCCATGGATCCATCACCTTACAAAAACAAATACAATCAGATTTTTCTCTTATTTTTGGTCACGTTTTATTATCTAGCATATACATGCATCAATTGGTCAAAGTTACTTGAACTTATAATTAAAATTAAAATATAACACATGCTGAATTCTGATTGGAGGATAATGGATAAACATGTACCAGTAGGAAACCAACACACCTAGGGCAGCAAGCATGGCTGAAAATATAACTCGTCGAAATTGCCATTGCCGATTGTCTTCCCTGGCCAAATTGACGTCGCCAGAGTTTCTGAACCGGCGCCGAAGATGATAATGGCACGACTATCTAATCCGAAATATCTCTCTGATTCTAAATCTGCACTCGAAACTTGCTAAGACCCCTTCAATCATCGTGAAACTCGCGTACGAAATCCAGATCTGAGAAATGATATACAACAAGAAAACTCCACTAGTCTGCTGGAATCGTGATGATAATGCAGAGGAGCACTCAAACCTTTACTTCATTGAGAAATAAACTCAGTTTTTCTTCTTTGAATCTTTGAAGAAGATGGAGTAATAACTCAGTTCCGCTTGCTTTTACGGAGGATTGGAGTTGATGACGTCTTCTCCTGGTTATGACTTTGTTCGGATGAGGAAGAAACAGTGAGGGCTAGTGGAGAAGAAGAAAGAATGAGAAGGTTATAGAGATGAATGGTGAAAGTTGATGGAGATGATGATTGCTAGTTATGGTGGTGATGGCCGTTAGAAAGAAGTTGCGGCGGAGGGGGGTTGTTCTCTGTACATTGACGACGAGAGTGAAGAGATAGTTGAAGATCGTTAGAGATATTTTTCTGTTATCTTTTGATAAGAATAAGAGAGTTTGTTACCGGTAGTTATGGTGGATGAAGGCAATCATGTAGAGAGGAAAAGAATGGCGAGAGATGGAAGGATGAAGAAGAAAAAGTGGTTGTTGTCGTCGTTATGGAGGAGAACGGAGGTTGTTATAGTGGTGAGGGTGATGATAATATTTAGTGAGGATCTTTGTCATGTCAAGCAAGAAAGAAAGAAAACCGTGAGGGAGCGTTGTTAGTTTGTTACGGTTGCCGGAGTTTGTTATGGATTCCGCGAGAGAGAGAGAGAGAGAGAGAGAGAGAGAGAGAGAGAGAGAGAGAGAGAGAGAGAGAGAGAGAGAGAGAGAGAGAGAGAGAGAGAGAGGAAAACTGTTACGGCTCGTTCGTGGTGGAAGTGAGGTTTTGGTTTTGGAAGAAGAAAGAAGTGTTTAGTGGTGGGAGGAGATGACGAAAGTGAGAGATAAAGAAGAAGGGAGAGGTTTTCTGTTATGGTGTTGAGTTTTTGTTAGAATGGATTGATGAAGGTGAAAAAGGAAAGAAAAAAAAAGGAGGGCATGTAAGAGTGAGAGAAAAGAGTAAGATTAGTTTGTTAGAGGTTACTGAGTGTGTGGCAGAAGATACGGAAGTGTGGTTGAAATTTGTTCAAAGAATAAAAAAGAAAAAAGAGAGTAGGAGTTCTGGAAGAAAGAGATCAGAAGTTTTGGCCGTTAGGAGCAGAAGTTTTGGAAGAAAGAGATCAGAAGTTCTGGAAGAAAGAGAGCAGAAGTTCTGGAAGAAAGAGATCAAGTTCGAGAAAAAAAAGAGCAGAAGTTCTGGCCATTAGGATCAGAAGTTCTGGTCTTTATTGGCAGAAGTTTTGGTCGTTAGGAGTAGAAGTTTTGGCCGTTAGGAGGTTCTGATTTTCTGATGACTCGTGTGGATCGATAAGTCGTATACATATACTTCAAGACTCACAGAAGGCCATAGAATCACTCCAGGCTCAAATATTCGATCACAACACACTCTTACTCGAAAACCTTAATCAATATATGCAGGATAGAGAATCAGAACCTCAAAACCTCGATTCTCATGAGATAGTCAGAAGCTTCTGGATGCACACATCTTGTATATTGAGACGACGCTTAAAATAACGAAACCTTAGATATTCAGCCTTTGAGAATCAAACCTCTTCTTCAGAACAATGTATACTTTCATAATCGGAAAATCCCGATCCCATGGTTAATGCAAAAATGATATGCATGCAATTCACCTATTGATAAAGTGTAAGCCAATTATTTATTAAAAAAATAAAGAGGGCGAATTTTGGGGTGCAACATTGAGTCTGGGCATCTCCGCGACGCTTCAGGAAAAGAGGTATGCGTTATCCCTGAGGCAGGATTTGAGTTGTTTCTTGGCCAAGTCGGGGAGACCTGCTCCGATCTTGACACACTTGTTGGGGTCCTCGCCGAGAGGAACGAGCTCGAACTCTCCGTCTAGGATCAGGCGGAGGGGATCTTGGTCTTTGTTCCGACCTTCGACCTCATCTTTCGCAAATCGGGTGTCGAGGTCGACTGAGTCTACTTTGGGACCTTTAGGTTCTTCGATCTTAGGAGGCTCGATGCGGGAGTTGTCATGCATGTCCCACTTGTCGAATTTCTGGGCTCTTGGGTCCACCAGGGTCTGTGTTTTAGCAGCGGTGTTATGGCACCTTCTGCCTACTTTGATGTCCCCGCAGATGGTGGCCACGCGTCCCCTCTTGGTGTAGAATTTCAATTTGAGGTGGACGGTTGAGGGGACGACAGTGAGCTCAGCCAAAGTGGTCCTCCAAAGAATGGCGTTGTAAAACGAGTCGGTCTACCACTAAGAAGCGCACCTTGACCTATCGAGAAGCGACATCCTCGCCGAAGGTGACGAGGAGCTCGACGTAGCCCCATGGTCGAGAGGTCGAACTGTTGAATCCCTGCAAGTCGGACCCCATATATGGTGAGAGGTGGGATTCGTCGAGTTGGAGAGTGCGAAAGAGGTGAGTGTACATCACGTCGACCAGGATCTGGTGCACCTCGAAATTCTCCATCTTTGCCTTGATGAGGAGGGGAATATGTGAGTTCGGCGCGCCATCAGGAAGCTCTTCGAGGTACAAGGTGATTGGCTCAGATCATCCCCGGAACTGCTCGAGGGAGACCTCGTTGACGAGGGCTTTTTTGATCAGCTCATCGAACTTCCTCTTAGTAGAGTTGATTGATAGCTGGCTGTCTCCCCTGCCGGATATGACCATGGCTGCGGGGAATCCTCCACACCGGCTATGGATGGAGAGGAGAGAGTCCTCGTCCATGTTTTTAGGGACTCTGAAATCCTCGGGTCTGGTTACCGAGTAGGCAACCTAGTCTCGTCGTCGACCTCTTTGACTTCCCTAGTTTCCCGAAACGTCCCGGGTCTCTTGTACTGCCCGAGCCTTCCGCCCTTGATCAATGTTTTGATCGCATCCTTGAGATGGACACAGTCCTCGGCCATATGGTCGTGGCTCCGGTGGTACTGGCAGTATTCTGTCCTGTCGGACTCTAGTTTGGGGGGTGTAGGATTTGGGTGTCTGACCCCGCTCCTTGAATTTTGCGGCCGAGCATTCGGCCAAGATCCTCTCTGTAAAGCGCCCGAGAGGACCGCGATGTTCGCGGGGCTCCTGGAGCTTATCCTTCCTCCGCTTTTCATCAAGGCGTCGGGAGGCTCCAGCTTCTTGTTGTCGGGCATCGAGGTGTCGAGCGAAATCGGTTGATCAGTGGTTCCTCGATTCTCGAGCGCGTTTTGCAACGTCTTTCTCCTCGTATGTGATGTACGCTCAGGCTTTGTCGAGGAAGGCGTCGAAGGTAGCTGGGGGTTCGATACCGACCGCTTTCTTGAAGTCCGTACCAGGGAGGAGTCCCCTCTTGAGCAAGTACCTCTTCATTTGATCATCACAGGGGACCTGGATGGCTTCCCTGTTAAAGTGGTCAATGTACTCTCTGAGAGTCTCGTTGCTTCTCTAGATAATGGCCTCCATGGAGGCTTCTTTCTACGGGTGCCTGCGGGAGGGAGTGAATGTGCTGGTGAACTGGGTCTTTAGGTCCCTCCAAGAGTGTATAGATCCCGGGGTAAGTTTTTGTACCAGTCCATGGCTGTTTTTCTTAGCGTGGTGGGGAACAGCCTGCACTTGATAGGACCTCCGGCGTTGAGGTAATTGAGCATAGCCTCGAAGCCGTCAATGTGGTCGATGGGGTCGTCCACCCCATCGTAGCTGGTGAGTTGGGGAGATTTCTCCATGCCGCCGGGGATGGGGACCTCCATGATGCTGGAGGATAAGGGACCGCAGGGGTCTTCTTCATCACTTCGCTCGGGGGAGCGGGACGTGGATCGCTAGTGGCGGTGATATTTCTTTGAGGGTTCCCCTGTTCGAGGATTCCCTCCATGATTCTTCCTCAATTCCTCGGCCCCGTGCTCTCTGCGGGGAGGTGAATGGGTCCGCTTCTTGAGGGGCTGTTCTGGAGGATTCCGTTCGGGTACGGGACCTCGACCTTTTGATCGGCGGATCGGGCTTGGAGTGTCTTCCCTCATGGTCCTCCGCGGGGGAGTCCGGGAGCGGTGTCTTCTTGGAGAGGGAGACCAGGAATCGGGCCTCCTGTGTTTCCTCGGTGAACGGCGGAAGGTCTCCAGTATGTTGAGGCGTTCCCCCTAAGTGAATAGCATGACGTTCGTCTGGTTGATGGCCGCGAATAGGACGACGACGGTAGGGTCCGCGTTGGCGGGCGGTTGAATCTCTTGGAAAATGGCGGGGTCGGGGACGCGTGGATGGTGAGCATCTCCCCGTTGAGACCCTGTTGAGGAAGAGGTCGTGCGCCTGTCCCTGGGGTCAGTCTCGTTGACGTTGTTGTTGTTGATGTTGGTCAGATCGGCGAAGAGAGTGTTCTCGTTAGCGTTACCAACTGGGTCGGCCATGACGAAAGAAGAGAGTTTGTTTTGGTCCTTAGGATGGAAAAAGATGGGGAAACAAGCTTCCCACAGACTGCGCCACTGATCGTACCTAACCAAAATGTTCGTCAAGGCCCAGGCTGCAACGGTGGTTGAAGGGGATGGGGGGTACCTGCAAGATACTCTGATGTCAAAGTAAGTATGGGCAAGAGAGAGAGAGAGCAAGCAGGTAAAAAAGGAGAGAATGAATGTGTTACCTGACCCTCTTGAATGAGAGGGTATTTATAAACCCCCAGCGCTGGGCCAGGATCCAGTTAGTGGGTAGTTTATCCAGACCCACTAAGGGACTTCCAAGATTTGCGTGAGCAAGGAGTCCGACACGTGGCCTCCTCCCTCGTCTGTCGCTCCGTGACATGCGGGGCGCATGACCCGGTATTCTCGGAGGACAGGTGATAGTTGAGTAACCGTGATATGCGGGTCGCTTAACCCGACATTCTCGGAGGACAGGTGGCGGTTGAGTAATCGTTGGCCACGTGGCCCTAACGTGTACATGAGGAGATCCTTAGTCGTTATTGACAGATGGACCTTCGAATCCTTATGATTATTGGATTGAGCCTCAATGACAGTGAGTCAGATGCTGGATCAATCCAGAACAATAACTTTATTAATATTTGATGAAATAAAGATAACATAACCATATTAATATTTGATGAAGTCACTCCGGTTCCCTTGCCCCGAAGGTACTTAGACTTCTGAAGGTTAAATGCCGAGATCCAAAAATTGTAAAGGCTGAATTGGAAGTTGAGCAACTCGATGAGCTTACGAACTTAATGCAAGGATGCATCTTAGAATTGTATGACTTAAAATTAATATGGTTATGTTATCTGGTGAAAGTGACAAGCAGTTAAAGTAGGAGTGCTTAGACCTTTACAAGATAAAGATTAAGCATGCTACCAAGGCGATGGCACCAGGCACCAGGCACCAGGCACTAGTACTTGAACAATTATGGGAACAAAAGGAAGAAAGAATAAAGGATTACTCAGTTGTACAGTCACAGATCCAAAGGCTGCACAAGGTGGTTAACGATATGCTTTCAATTATTTGTAATTCTTGCGTTTTTGTTTGACAAAATATGTTTATCTCAATATGTTAATTGGAGCATTTTCTGATAATAAGTCTGAACAAATGAAACTATCAGCTTGGCCTATTCCGTTCACTACACAGTTTTAATGATTTGTATATATGCGGTATAGAAAGCAGGTCCATAGCAAAATAGCAAAAGATGGAAAAAGAGATAATACTAGACGTGTTGCTCCTTTGAATTATGTAGCTATATGCTGAGGTCCATGTTCATCAGTGACAAGTAATTAGAGAGAAACCGTTCTGAGCTGTAGGTTTATTATTACATTTTGGCTTATTCCATTGAATCCCTTTAGTATAAAAATATATGGTAGTACTTTTATCTTTTATTCACTTCCAAATTTCAGCTTCTATTAAGTAGTTTAGTTGTCAAAATTAAATCTTTGGTTTTGTTCCATTTTTTGTCAATAGGATTCTTTCCAAACACGAAATATCAAACTCAAGAAAATCCCAACACAAGGCATGTTTTCAGAAATATCAAACTCAGGAATCCCAAGACAAGAGAATCAATAATTTATCAAACACTTGCGAGAATACTAAAATTCCTAAAAAACTAATTCCGATGATAAATTTAGGAACCATCAAATTAACACTCATTTAACTTTTTCTAGATAAAATAAAACTTTAATTTTTAATATAAACATTAGGTTAATTAACCAAAAAACTTTACAGCATTAGACTTATCACCCAGTAAAGATTATTACCACATTACACAAGCAGCTTCCAAACTTCTAGACCCACCACTACCATGCCTTACAAAACATACACGTTAAATGAGAAAAAAATATCCTTACAATTCATTTAATTTGACTAAAATATCCTTAAATAAATATTTGATGTTTGGAAAAAAAACTTAAAAACTTAAATTTCCAAAACAAATTACAATTCAATCAATTTCAGAACTTTAAACGACTTTAGGCAACACAAAAAAACCGTTGCCTAAAGTGATTCGTATGCTTTGTGGCCAATTTTTATAAGTACATCATTTTAGCCACGCTTTTAAACCGTTGCCTAAAGTCTAAAATTTTTTTAAAAATTTAAGCAATCGGAACCCTTCATGAAACTGTTCCATAAGAAACAATTCACCGGACTACTTTATAAACCCATGGCTAAAGTGGTGTACTTTTTTCAAATAATTTTTTTTTTTGGAAATCTTGGAATCCTGTCTTGCGATCGACTAATCCAAGAGGGATCAATCCTACCGTCCACTTGTGGGGGCCCGTTTAAAACCAGAACAAAGTTCTGTATAGACTGGCCCAACATAAGTAAGGGTGTTCAAAACCAAACCAACCCAATAGAAAACCGCAAACCAAACCAAACTGAAACCGCAAAAAACCGCATTTGGTTCAGATTAGTTTGGATCATCTTTTAAAAAAACTGCATGGTTCGGTTCGGTTTGCGGTTTGAATTTTGCAAACCGAATCAAATCGCATTATGTTACAACCTAAATTTTACTTAATTTGCATCTAACCCAAACCTAAACCTATTACACATTAGCCTTACGTTTATAAACAATTTTCTCATCCTTATATATATGGTTTCAGTTTGAGTCTTCTTAAATCTCTCCAAGCATTATCGTGTCATCTTCACCACTTACATCTTGTCTCTTCTTCTCTAATCTCCATTCTCTTATATTCTTTCTTTTTCACCTTCTCATTTTTATGCAAATGTTCTCTCTTTCAATTCCGTTTTATTGCACATCTTTATCTCTAATTTCTCATCTCTTATGTTCGTTCTTTTTCATCTTCACTAAGCTTTCATCTCTTCTATAATTTTTTGTTGGGTTATTACCACTTTACTCCCTGTAAAACTTTTTCTTCTAAAATAACCTTGCCATTTCAAACAACTAACAACTTAGTCCCCAAAGTCAAAATCCGCAGGTAAATTCGAAAGAAAATTCGTAGGAAACCCGCGGATTTATCTGCGGTTTAGGGACTAACATGTTAGTTTTTTAAAATGGCAAGGTTGTTTTTGGAAAAAAAAATATTTTACAGGGGTTAAACCAAAAGTGACCGATATGGAAGGGGGTAAAATGGTAATAACCCTTTTTTGTTTCATTACAATATTTTTGATATTGTTTTATGTTATTATTTAATGTTTATTATTTCACTTTTGTCTAATCTAATTTTTACATATTAAGTGAGAAGTTGTTGTCTAAATATGATGAGCTTTGGTGTTATTTGGTAGTGTATGAATGATCAAATACAAAGTTATATTGTCATTTATATGTATATGTATGACTCAACAAAATATTTGTAAAAAACCGAACAAACCGAACCAAACCAAGCCGCATTAGTTCGGTTTGATTTGGTTTTTTCTAAAAGCCAACCGAACCAAACTAAACCGCACGCCTTTTTCTCTCGCGGTTCGGGTATTTTTTGTGTCAAAATCGCCCAAACTGCACCGCGAACACCCCTAAACACAAGGGTTGTTAACACCTAGAAAGATTCGAACTCAGGATCTTAAGAGGAGCACACACTCAAGACCCAAGCCTTCACCGCTAGAACAACCCTTGGGGTTACTACCAAAACAGTTTTATTAATTGTTCCGATTGGTTTCAAAATACTCACCAGATAACTTTATAAAGTGTTCCGGTAGTTTAATTTTTTTTCAAAACTTTAGAGTATAGGCAAAGATTTTAAACCGTAGCTAAATTGGTGTATTTGTTGATTGAAGACTTAAGAATCACTTTAGGCAACGATTTTCCGAAATTGATTGAATTGTAATATTTTTTTTCAAAATGTAACTTTTTTATAATTTTTTTAAATCATTTAAATTACTTATTTAAGGGTATTTTAGTCAAATTAAATAAATTGTAGGGATAGGAGAATGATTGTTGGGGTACACAGTAAATTTTTCGTTAAATGAGTGTGATGCCCTTATACGGGCTTGACACAACATCCTTATGGGTCTAAAGTGAACTTTGATGTTGATGTAATGCCTTATAATAATATATTTATTTGAGAATTTCTTTGTACACCTCTTAAGGGTGGGAAAAAACTTCTGAAAACTCGAAAATACTCTTCGGAGATGCATCTCCTAACATACTCCAAATCAAAATATTTTGGAGATGTATCTCCGAATGCACCCAAAATCAAATTTTGGAAAAAATATCATAAATGCACTTCCAAAAATACAATGTTTCAAGACAAGCGTTAAATTTAAACATTCAGACATATTTTCGGAAGTGTATTTCCGAAATTATGAAACATATATACCTTTCTGTGTGAGAGAGAAACTTGACCGAATCATTTTTTGAAAAGGATGACCGAATTCACCAAGTTGTCGGAACTTGAGAAAATCAAATAGAGAGAAGTCGAAGAAAAAACCAATTTTGATTGATATATTTTAGAATGTAATTGAATCATTTTTTGTATGTATTGTCGTGCACAATGTAATCGAATCATTTTGGAATGTATCTATATGATTCAATACATATATAATATATCTATTTAATATTTGGCCAATTTATTCTTTTTATCGATTATTACTTTTACCGATTATTACTTTTACCGTTTAAATAATGCATTTATCTTTGATTGATATTCATTATGCCAAAATAGAGTTTAGTCTCTTCATAATTCATAAATATATTTTCGAAATTACAAAAATAAATAATCAGGGAATGTTTCGGAACAATACTTCCGAAAACACCTTTTTTTTTACGAAATAAGGTGTTGTTTCAGAAGTGTATGTCTGAAACATGCCATGACACATGATAATAATTCTTGAGACCAAATGGCTTCAAATCTTGTATAAATAGGGTGTCTAAACCATTTCTTCAACATCATTCACCATAAATCAGACATCACACACCATAAATCAGATATGACACAAACATATCCTCTCCTTACTTTTGTTTACTTCAATGGTGCGATGTCGCCATTTCAATTTAGGTTCCGCGTGGACTCGTCTCTCGTCGAGCTTATTAACATATTCAACTCTCTCTTGCAGTATCTAGAAAACCGGAGAGTAGTCAAGCATGAGTATCGTTCACCCTCACTTGACACTAAAGGAAAGGTTAAGTTCACCAAGTTTGAGCTGAAGACGGATGACGATTTAATGGTTATGTGGAATTCTTTTCACAGTTACTCTACTATGGGCCCGATTGAATTGAATACAAATATTCAGAGATCCGATTAAGATGTCATCAAAATGTTGCGACGTCCTCAGTTACCCGTTTATAATAATATGTAATGTTAAATTTATGTTTCAATGTTAAATTTATGTTATTGTTTAAGTAAAATATATGTAATATCAATGTTTTAACATATATATTATATATATGTTTGAAGGTCAATGTTTCAAGGTTTCTGATTTTGTGTTCATCGTTTATTTCGGAACTGTACATCCGAAATATATTATTGGGTATCTTCGGAGATGCATCTCCGAATTCACCCAAAAAAATATTTTTTCGTAACTTCAGTAATGCATCTCCGGAAGATCACCTTGAGAAATTGAATTTTGGCGCGTCCGTAGATGCATCTTCAAATTCTGGGGTAAAAAAATATTTCGTCAGAGATGGCTAAGAAGATACAAGAGTCGGGAAAGAAATTCTCATTTATTTTAAGTTTATGTTTCAAAAAATAAAATTTGTTCATAAAATTTGATACAAAGTTATTAAATAACCAAAATCATAGATCAAAGAGTAATAGTTTTGTGTAATATATTTTTCATTCAATAATAAAATTAATTAATTTGACTCTCATTAAAGCAATTCAATTGGTAGTTGTCCAAAGACTTATGACCGCAGAAGCGTGAGTTTGAATCAACGACATCTCACTTATTCAGCATTAAGGGTATCTTTGGTTAGGGGTAAATGGAAGGAAACAGAGGGGAGGAAATATTTAATAGTTTATGTATTAAGATTCAAATTTTAAGAAGGGAGGGGAGGTAGATGGAATAGACCAAAATCTTTCCTGAACTGCTTTTTACTTCCCTCCGATTTTACGTTTTATTTTAATTATAATTATATTTACATATTTATCCTTATTTATTTATTTAAATTTAAATTATTAAAATGTTAAAAATATTATTTTGAACAAAATTTTTTTTTTTTTATATATTTTTTGTATTTTTATATCTTCATCTAATTATCATTGTATGTGTTTAATTTTTTTTTAATATTTTAATATTATTTTTTAATTATCGTAATATTTTTGTTTATAATCGTTACGTTTTTATAAAATCTTTCATGATGTTTTTTGATTGAATACTTATATTTCGTCAATTAAATTATATTTGAAGGTAAATTTACAAGATAAAAAAAGTAAAATAGTTTTAAAAGACCTCCCATTATAAACCAAATATATTTGTGAAATTGATATCATCGCTTAAACTTACAAATTTCGAATATGGAATGAATCACTAAATAAAATGTTTAGAAGGTTATTGATTTTTTTTTTACTTAAATGCCACTATTTTAGAAAAAATATTAATATGTCACACTTTGATTTTTATTTTATTTTAAATGCTACACTTTTAGAACATGTTCCACCATCTATTGGCCGAGGGACTTATTAAGTCCGTTAACAGGATATATGATTTAACAAGTATATAATTTCAAATATTATTTCAAATTTTAAACAGTAACATCACTTATTAAGTCGGTCAGCAGCAAAGCCGACTTAAAAAATGAAAAAGAACCGCCAATGAATGTCCGAGCATGTTCTAATATTCTGGCATCCTGAGAGAGAAAATCAGAATTTGAATGAAAAACTTTATAAAATCTTTTTTTTCAAATAAAAATCCGTGTTTCTCTTAATTCATGTTACATTTACTAAAGTGATATATAATGTGATTTCGTGTTTTTATTTGAAATATGCTCTACTATTTAAAAAATAAATAATATATGTTTATGATTAGTTTCAATTTTACGTAATTTATTTATATTTTATGATATTTAAAAGTTTATTTTTTTAGGAACTTTAACATATTTCTATAGTTTGTGCGTTATGTTGGATAAAGAAAACTTAAAAGATAAAATTTTATGAATTTTGAATTTCAAATGATTCCTTGGGAGAGCCAACAAATGTCTTAGCAAATCACAATAATTTCTTTTGTAAGTAATAATAGGGCAAGACAATTTTTGAAGTGGAACTCACCACATAGTTTTTTTGTGTACCACGTGAAATTTCATTACTGTCTCTAGAAATCGAAAATAAACTTCTGATTCGCATCCTATACCATACAAATCAGGTTGAAAAGGACTGGATGCAAGTCGAAAATTTACTTTCGATTTGAAGCAGGAGGTTTATTTTCGGTTCCTGGAAGCATTTAAAGGGCGCCAAAACTTTTCTCCTCCTCATAACAGCAAGCTTTTCAAAAACAAACTATCAAATTCTCTCAAACTCTCTCTTTCAACCCTTCTCATCAAAATCAAATGTTTTCTCAAGCAATCAACACAAATGATCAAGCATTGCTTAAATACAACAAGTAACGGAATCAAGCAAGCAACAACCATCTTCAATCAACCAAGTAAGTGATTTAACACATTTTTAGAGTTTATGTAATTTCTATTGAAATTAGTGAAATAAAGTTTTAAATGTGTTGTTTTTTTGCAATATATATCATTAGGAGTCATTGTATAAGTGTTTGTATACTTATTTTGACGATCAATCCATATTTCTTGACACATTTGGGATGTTGGGGTGGGGCTGTCACGTAGCTCTGTTTCGCAGAGGAAACCGAAAATTTATTTCCAGAATCATGGCATGAACAAAACCGATGGTTAATTTCCGTTGTGTCTGCATTATTTATTTTCAATTTTTCCTCTGTAACAAAATCGAAGGTTAATTTCCGGTTTGTTTCTGCATTTTTTTTTTCTCATTTTTTCCTCTGTAAGCCATATGCTAACGTTTCGTTCTTACTTCTACAGGAGATATGTCTGAGAGACCATCACGTTTGAAGCATGGTTGGGTCTCACAACATGCTTATGTTCAGAGAGATAGGTGGTTGGCCAGACAGGTTACTTCGTCATCCGAACAGGCTATGTCCGAGGCACATTCTACTGATTCCGATTCTATACCTTCTACTTCTTCCTCCCGTAGCAGACGAGAGTCTCCAGTTCATCCCTCCACGTCTCCGTCGTACCGCAGACGCACATCCTCACCATCCTCACAATTGATGGTTTTTGAGACAGGATCCTCATCTGCTTCACAAGCAGGGCCATCTGAGGTAAGACGTGATCCTACACCCTCAGTACCTGAGGTACCAGTGCCACTCGAGGTATCAATGGCACCAGAGGCACCACCGATGCCAGCAGAGGCTGTAACACCCCATCTAAATACCCCGAATATATTAATTAAATTAACATTTAAATCATCTTTAATCAGAGTTTAACACGGTAATCACGGGATGTCACAATTAATAAATAGAATAAACCTCCATTCAAACAGTAGCCATGCTACACTGAGGATCATCATTCAACAATTCAATCATTATAAGACCATGTCTTACACAGCGGAAATACCAAAACCAAAATTTAATAAAACATCATAGTTCTCAAGGAATTCAAATCCAAAACTATTAAACAATAATGATTCTCTTAACTAAGCGTTCCCGAGTGTTACAACCTAATCGAGCATGACGACACACGGGCTAAAAGATAAGCTCTAGAGCCATCCTCACCGACTCCTCCGCTAATTTAATCGAAATGGTAAAGTAAGGTGAGACTTCTCATAATTAAAGCATATTATAATTCTTTCAATCAATAATGTATCACAAGCATATTATTTCACCCACTTAACATAAATTCAGATTCACACACAATTACAACCATATAATCATCATGCACAACAATCATCAATCAAAGAATAGTAACACTGGAAGACATCCTAACATGTTACTATTCCATACAATCAAAATGCAGACTCAATGCATGTGGTACCAACACGTGACCAAGTCACCCAACACTGATCCATCATCAACCGGATACAGTACCATCGATTCGTCCATAACCACTCGGACACGAATCCAGCCTAACCACCCATCCTCACTCGGGTATCGGTTATCGGCAATCCAAGTCAAATTCCGCACAATGGGAATTAACTTCGCCAAAATAATGCATATGCACGCACATCAATAGCATGCAACATTAATCAGTCTATGTATACATTCTTCTAACATAACTGAATCACAACAACCAACATGACATATCAACCAATCATGCATACATCTAACATCAGCATAAACCATCATCAACCACAACATGATATCATCAACTATCATGAAATAAATCATTGCTAGCATAATATGCCATACACTTACCCTTCATTTGGTAAGACTATCACCAGTAAATACCACAACAACAACTATCAGGCATATACCATCATCAAAACACATGATATCAATACAATCATGAATACACCAATTATCATAAACCGAATCAAAACCAAAAACATGATATCTCAACTATCATGCGCACCACCGTTAACAACATAAACATGTTTTTCATCCACACAATACCAATACATCCATCAACACAGGATCTCTACTACATACACATGAATATGCGTCAGTCAAAAGTCACCTATCTCGGAATTTGGCTCATTTTCAAAATAATTTCAAGTTTTGGAAAATATTTTCATTTCATAAAATAGAGCATTAAATTTAGGAAATAACGTCCAAAACGGCGCTCAAAACGGACTTACGGTTTGAAAGTTATGAATTTTCAAAGTTTGACATTTTTCAAAAAAATAAGGCAGAACCCGGTTCCTACACATACAGGAACCGGTTCCTGAAAGTTAAATTTTCACGTTGCTGGAAAATTGTATGGGAACCCGGTTCCTACCCATACAGGAACCGGTTCCTGAGTACATTTTTCCAGTTTTTCACAAATTTTCAATGTGGAACCCGGTTCCTCCCCCCTGGGAACCGGTTCCGACGTGTTAAAAGCCATTTTCAGCACTTTTGACAGCATTCTTCCATTTCCAATCAACCTCAAACTTACCCATACGAATTCTAATATGGGAAACACTAAAACACATCCAATTTGCATCATTATCACATCAAACAACATATTTCCATCATTTATTTTCATCTACTGACACTCCAATTATTTTCCATACATATTACAATCGGACACAATCGGACACAATCGACTGGCGAGTATACATCCATGGAAACCTAGAAATTCCCAAACTAAGGTTTCCTAACATACTTTGATCTATATTATCAAAATCAAAATCTATAATAAGCAATAATCAATCGAAATCACCCCTTACCTTGTGGGTTCTTCGAATTCCGACACCTTAGGTCTTCTTCCTCCTTTTCTCCTCTTCTCAATTCCACGTACAGTGAGTTTTCCCCAAAAAGATCCTTTTTCCTCTTTTCCTTCTTTTATTTCTTTTATTATTCTATCATAATAAAAATAACATAATTAATGTGAGTAGAGTCTTTTACTCCTCACACCCTCACTTTATTCATCACACCACCAATAACCCACTTCCATCTAATTTAATTGACTTCCAATAATCCAAAATATTAAATATTACATCTCTAATTAAATTAATAATTAAAAATCGTAATTATTTAATAGTCGATTTATTTGGGGTGTCACAGAGGCACCGACGACAGAGGTGGCAGAGGCGGCACCACAGGCCACTCAGGTCTTTGGAGGGGGACCTTCTAACTTATCTGTGCTTGCTCTTTATCCCACCCATGTGGCTAGAAATTTATGGGATTGAGAGGTACGAAATTTACATTTATATTTTATTTATTAATTATGTTATATTATGAATAATATTATGAATTCTAACAGTGAATTTTTTCTTGCAGGCACGATACAGTGAAGGTCATCAGCCATGGGAGGAAGATCAGCAAACTAACTCTCCCTCTCGAGCCATGGTTTGATGATCTACTACGCATTACAGAGTTGAGATGCTTGACCTTCTGTGGATATAAAATGGTCAAGTGTGAGGGTTTGAAGGATTCTAGTTATTAGTTACCGACCATCATTACTGCAAAAAAACACATTTCACCTCAGACGCAAAATTCATCTAACCTCGGTTACAAAAACGAGCTAACAAAGGACGTCATGAAAAGTTTCCATCTTACCCCTAATTTTTTAGAACAATGAGGGGAAAATGCATACGCACATAGGTTTAAACCTCAACTTCTTCACTTTTAATACGCACATGTCATACCTCTTAGTTTATCAATAGAATTGAGGGGTAAGATATATATATATATATATATATATATATATATATATATTTGTTACAAACTACATAATATTAATAAATTAATTGTTTATCCAAAATATCTATATAAATATATAACAAATTTTGAATTCGATTCATCGTCATCACTGTTAGTGAAGATCAAATATTGGATCTTCATTTTATTGAAATAACGGGGAAGATAAAATGTTGCGTGCAATGTATTCTAAATCCCTTTTGCATTTACTTGTTTATGATGTAGAACAAGAAAAAGATTAGTTAAAAAAAATAAATATATGATTATTGAAGAACACGGTAAAGAAATGACTATTGAAGAGCGCAAACCTTAAACTCAATTTATTTTCTAATTCTAGAGAACTTTACCAAGTTTTTTACACTTCAATATTTTCATGTTATATGTTTCAATAACAATTATTGATATTCAAAATGCTTTTATAATGAATGCCCGTTAGGTTTCACGCAAGTCACTAATGGAAGCGTCTTGAATATTGATACTCGTGAAATGGACGACAAAGATTTGTTTAAAGAGTGTGATCAATATCCTCAATAATCACGTCAAAATTATACCCTCGGTTTCTGACAAAAATTGAGGTAAATTGTATTTACCCCCGGTTTAAGTAGGAAACCGAGGTGAATAAGCTTTTTTTTTAACATTACATTGTTTACACAAAATATTATATTGAATTATTACAACAAATGCAATATTATCATACACTATGCCAAAAATGACCTACGAAAGCGCTTTTTTGGGCTTTAAAAGCGCTTTCGTAGGTGGCACTGCTATAGGTTTTAGCAGCGCTTTTTGTTTAGAAAAAAACGCTTTCGTAGGCCTACCTATGAAAGCGCTTTTCTCCAAAAAGCGCTTGGCTGGTAGCGCTTTTTGAAAGCGCTTTCATAGGTGCTCTGAGAATGCATTAAAGGCATTCTAAAGTAGCCTAAAGCGCTTTTCGAAAAACGCTAAACCACCCTGGCGCTTTCGGTGCGCTTTCATAGGAAACCTCTGGCGCTTTTAAAAGCACTTTCATAGGTATACCTTAGACAACGCTTTTACTCAAAAAGCGCTCTCATAGGTGGCCTATGGCAGTGCTTTTAGGTTAAAAGCGCTTTCAAAGGTTTTCTACTGAAAAATCAAAAATTTAAATAATTTTTAAACCTGCATTTTTTGCAACATTATTTCATAAACCTGTAATTCATAAACCGGTAATTTACAATCTTATATACAAATACCATTATATATCAGTGTTATCCAAATACCAAATTTAAATATTATACACAAATACCATTATATACCATTCAAATCTAAAATATATATACACCATTGTAATTCAATTAATATGTTTTTAAACGTACCAAAATCAACCCTAACAAAATCAGCTATATAACACTAAGTAAATCAATCCTAATGTACATATATATTCAAGGTCCTAATCCTGCAAGATATGAACATAATAACACGGTCAATATTGTATGCACAAAACAATGTATTCATAACCATTTTCACACAATAATGTATTCATACCTTATAAGATTCTTTGCTCAATAAAATATTGACACAACTCCTCTTTGAGTTCTTCCAATTGAAGTTTCGAGTAATATGCACACTTGTATTCATCAAAATACTACATAACAAAACAAAAAATATGCATGATTTAGCTAAAAGTAATAAATTGTATGAAATATCCGATAAATAATTAAACAAAGTATAAATCCATAATAAGTTATAAATCCATACCGTGATTGGAATCTCTATTTCATTCATTTGAATGATTTCTTTGATAAACTTCAAAACGAAGTATCTGCAATCTATGCCGTTTTATTGTCGAGGATAATACATAGAAAAACAAATAAGAATATATAGATGCATTGTTTTATCAAGTAGCATAAATATTATAAGCAAAATTGTGGAAATTAATATACTTGTACTTTGATCCAATTAATGTAGTTTGATTTAGACCGTGGTACTCGTGCTTCCTTTTGACATCGGAATACTTGTATTGAACTGACAAAATTAAAATATTTATTTAGAACAATGACATAGAAATAGTTAAATATATAAACACAAACGAATATTTAAAATAATGTCACATACGTATCAATCATTAGCTTCATATCCGGATAATTTGTCCAATCACCGTCAACCGAATTCAGATAATAGACCACTTCTTTTATGAGATCGATAGCAAGCATCAACCAGTGACATCTATAAATTAAAGCAACAATTTAGATGAAAATTTTAATGTAAAAAATACAAATATTAAAATGAACTTAGAATGAAAATCTAACCCTGAATTATACGTCAAAAGATACAAGCTTTTTGTACTTCCAGTTGCCATGAATCTATCGACCAAGTGCTCTCTTACTGACTCCAGTTCCCTAGAAATTATCGCCCGCTGACACGGGAGGAAGACAGATAATGGAATTTATTTGACAATTGATTCCCGTGCATCAATTTGTCAAATAACATCCTTAAATAAAAACATAATTAATATTAGACTATTTCAATTAAATATTAAAAAAAATGTTCAACCAATTAAATAATATATTGATCGGGTTATCGGATGTACGAGTGCATAACACTGACGCCTAATTCTCCATGACGAAAGATTTGTTCCATGTCCTCTTGTCCAATTGTTTCGGTATAAGGAAAACCAAAGGCACATGCATCCACATCCATTTGACGAATACCACCATTCATCAAATCTGATGTGCCCACTAGTGTTTCCAAACATTGCCGAAATCTAGGCACAAATTTTCAGACAGGAACCCTTTTCTTAAGTGGTACCCTACCAACTTTCTGGCTCACCTGTTGTGACCCTTGAAAAGGTACCTAAAAATCATATAGACTTATGTAAGATATAAAGTTATGCAGTTTTTTTATTCTGATCATATAATTAACACTTTAAACGTACCTCTCTTTGCGATGCAACAAACTCGTCGTGCTGCAAAATCTCTTTATCCTTAGATGAAGGTTTTGTAGGAGTCTAAAATTACCATGTAAAAAATTGAGGTCAGAACTGTCAGTTGAATACTTAAAGATTCATAATGGTTTTCAACATACCTGATCATCTATGAAGATGAGGTCTGATGGGCATGCCACAAAATATCTTACTGTATCTCGCAACAATGTGGTCTCCGCAACAATGTCAGGTACCAGTAGCAACGCATTCAGATCTAAAACAACATCAACTGATACCTTCATGTGTCCATCCGGGAGCAGTCTATGGTGAAGTAAATCTCCCGACGTGTTGTGCACTTTTCCCTTGCCAACTACCCGATAAATAAGTGACGATAGATATAGCTGACAACATGAAATGCCCTAAACCAATAATAACCGTTAGACTTCCTTTATAAATTACAATTAAACTTTCTCTAATGGATTATCATCTTAATTACCTCGGGAAATTTATGTTGACAGTTGATACTAGCCTTGTCACTAGTTTCTTTCAGCTGTGAACTGCTCTTTTCCGCCATATATCTCTCTTTATCCTTCTGCAGTTCACGGACTTGTGCTTGTAAATCCTACAATGTTTGCATCACTTCTGCATTGCTAGGATTTTTTTCTTTGATTCTTATACAGAGAGGTTGGAGTCACACCATGACCTTTACCCCTCACCCGACCCGGATACTCAGCAACATTTAGTGCTCGACTGAGTACGCTCCTGATATCCTGGTCATCACCTGTGGATACCGATTGCGATATGGTCTCCTGTAATTCATTTACATATCAAAAATTAAAGACACAATGTTAATTATATATCAATAAACATTTAATATAATTTAATTAAAGACACAATGTTATACTTACACACTCATCATAAACATGTTGCAGATCGGGATTAACAACTCGATCTTTGCCAACACGAGCTTCCTTCCACAACACATGTGCGAGTAGTGATGTTTCATCACTTTGCGTCTCTTTCAACTACGCATTGTTACAAATAATAAAATCATCAATATAACACATTGAGCGAATTAATAAGATCGTAGAATTGATATTTACTTACAATTTTTTCCTGTAAGCGTGCATATCCCAGACGCCCTTTTTATATGGATATGCGGGTTTTGACGCTCTCTCGCGATTTACGACACTAACTTTCTTGAAATTCTCGTCTCTTCTTTGGCCTACAAAAGCAACCCATTCTTCGGGTGTAATGAAGCTCTCATATTTCTTTGGACGTTCAGGATCCTCTTCAACAAAATTTCCTTCCTCATCTTTAAGATACTTATTTGTTAAAAAAGTTCTTCACCCTCTATGTCTTTTTCCGGCTAAGCCCATTATATACTTTTTACGGGCATCTTCAATGTTAAAGGACCTCTACAAAAAAACATACGCATAGAGGTTGTTAGTATATGTAATTTAAACACATTATTGTCAATATAAAGCAAATAACAACAACCATATATGATACCTTTATCTCAGTCCAAATTTTTTCTTTAGCCTCGTCCAACTCTCCTTTTTTCCATCTAGGAGTGGTGATCGGAATGTGCATACGAACAAGCGTACCGATGTAGCTTGTCAGCTTTACAGAATTAGACCCAATTAGTTGGTCCCCATTATTCCAATCTACATTATATGTAACTCCTCTATCTCTATCACGGATGATTCCCCGCATGATAGTTATGCCTCGTGTGATATCCTTTTCTGAAGTATCTTGTGGAACATTTTCTTGTGGAACATTTTCTGAAGTATCTTGATTACTAGCCATTTGACCTGTAATAAAGAAAAATTAAATTAAATTAAATGACATATATAAAAATCCATAATCATATATACTATAAAGAAAAAAAATGAAATGACATATATTTAAATTTTATTGAATGATATAGGCTATAATTATATATAATATAATGAAAAAATGAAATGACATATATTTAAATCTTATTGAATGATATAGTCTATAATTATATATACTATTACCTTTTTCACTAACGTCTCTTTCTTTTCTTGGTAGGAATATGTTCTACTCGTCTCTTAACAACGCGGACGGTTGGATTGATCCAAATACCCTCATTATGATCATTTCTAATACATGATTCATTCTCATTTTGATCATTTCTGGTAAAAGATTCAATGTCAACACCAATATCGCCTTGATCTCCAATATTTTCATCAATTAATTTGTTAGAGAAAAGCACTATAGACCATTTCGTACTTGTCGGATCAGTGACATAGAACACTTGTTTAGCTTGAGAGGCTAGAATGAAAGGCTCATCTTTGTACCCCACCCTGTTAGGAACCACTTGCAAAAATCCTGCCTTATTCATTCGTATACCATTATTATTTTCAACCCACTTGCAACCGAATATAGGAATCTGAAATTTCTCGTAATCAAACACCCAAATGCGCTCGATAACCCCAAAATACACCAGTTGCAAATTTGGGTTTAAGTCCTTCACACTTGATATGTGCATTGCTTCAGCTACCAAGGTGACACCACTATTTTGCATAGTACTTTTATCAACTTGTTCTTTGGTATAAAATGTGTATCCATTAATTGCGTATGCGCTATAAGAAAACACAACCAAACTTGGACCATATGCTAAACATCTCAACCTTTATGTTACTGAGGCGGGATCTGAACGATACTTTGAATAAATATATTCCTTAAATCATGGTATGAAACTTCGATTGTGCTCTCGTACAATCCAATTCTCATTTCTATTCGAATTTAAACCTCGAAGAACACCCGTGTGCATTTCAACATACGGCTCAACCTCAATCTCATTGTGCAAAAAATACAAATGCACTTGATCCCATTCGACCCTTGATACTGTCACAACTTTATTTCCAATTAGCTTCTTACCTTCTTTTTTTTCAACAATATGAGATTTGGGGAGTCCAATTGATTGAACATTTGACAAATTTTCAGTACAAAACTCAACCGCTTCTTCAACAATGTATCGTTCGGCAATACAACCCTCTGGTCAACGTCGGTTTTTCACATACCCTTTTAATATTTTCATATAACGTTCAGCAGGGTACATCCATCTCATATAAGCTGGTTCGCACAATTGTGCCTCTTTCACAAGATGAACGACAAGATGAACCATTATGTCAAAAAACGAGGGAGGAAAATACATTTCAAGCTCACACAAAGTAACAACTATTTCTTTTTGCAATGTTGGTAAGATCTCAGGATCGATCACCTTACTGCCAATTGACTTGAAGAAAAAACACAATTTAGTTATTGCGCTTCTTACTTTTTCTAGCAGAATAGAACGTATACCTATCGTTAGAAAATGTTCCATTATAACATGGCAATCATGCGTCTTTAAACTCTCTAACTTAAGGTCTTTCATAGACACAAGTCTTCTAATATCTGATGAGTAGCCTTCTGGAACTTTAACTTCACTCAGAAACTTACACAGTATTTTTTTCTCCTTCCTAGATAGAGTGTAAACAGCAGGTGGTAGATATGTCCGTCTTCCTTTCTTCACGGGTCCCAATTCAGTTCTTATTCCCATGTCTACCATGTCCTCCCTTGCTTTAAGGTCATCCTTAGACTTCCCTTTTATATTGAGTAACGTACCAATAACACTGTCAAATATATATTTTTTAATATGCATCACATCAAGAAAATGTCTTACGTACAAAGATTTCCAATATGGAAATTCAAAAAAAAATCGACCTCTTCTTCCACCCACCTGTGACAAATTTATGTGCAAAAGGCTTACCAAACTGAATACTCACATCTTTCACCTTTTCAAAAATCGACCTCCATCCACGATATTGATGTTTAGAAGTTAAGAATCTACGATGACCGAGAAAGACATTCTTCTGACAAAGTTTCAATCGCATCGTATCGGTTCCATCTTCACAGACATGACACACTTTTTCACCTTTAATGCTATACCCGGATAGATTTCCGTATGTTGGAAAATCGTTAATTGTTCCAAACAACATCACCCTCAAGTTGAAACTTTCTTTCCTATAACCATCATAAACCTCCACACCGTTCTCCCAAAAATCTTCAAATCTTCGATTAATGGTTCCAAGTATACGTCTATGTCATTTCCTGGTTGTTTAGCCCAGAAATTAACATAGATAACATCATGTACTTACGATTCATACATAGCCACAGAGGTATGTTATAAATCATAAGAATCACAGGCCATATGCTATGCGAGATACTTTGAATACCGTGTGGGTTTATTCTATCAGTAGACAATGCCAAGCGAAGGTTTCTTGCTTCTTTTCCAAATTCAGGATAATCATTATCAATTTTCATCCACTGTGGAGAATCTACCGGATGTTGAAATTTTCCATCAATAATTCTTTCATCTGAATGCCAAGTCAAGTGTCTTGAATCGGTTTCACTACGATACATCCGTCTAAATCTCGGGATTACAGGAAAATACCATAAGACTTTTGCCGGAGATAACTTTTTCTTATATCGAGGGGCACCGCATTTAGGACACTCATTTAACAATGCATACTCGTTTCGAAACAAAACACAATCTTTTGGACATGCATGTATCTTATCATAGCTCATGCCAATAGAGTACAACATCTTTTTGGCCTCATACGTTCGATTGGGAAGAACATTATCCTCTGGTAGCATATCTTTCATAAGGGCTAATAACTCTGTGAAACTTTTATCCGACCATCCATTGTCGGCCTTTAAGTTATACAACTTTAACACCGCAGACAATCTTGTGAATTTTGTACAACCATTATACAACGGTTTCTCTACATCGCTTACCAAGTTTTCGAACATTTTGGGACAATCATTAAGATCTTCTTCAAGCGCTTCTGCCATCTCTTCGACTCGATCATAATCGTATGTATCTGTGCAATTGTCGTTTGAAGCATAGGTCCTCTTATCCCCCGATTCAACATTCCTGTTACTTTTCTCACCATGCATATTCCAACATGTATAACTTCTATTAATTCCATACCGTATTAAATGCGATGCCAACTAAACTGCGTCAACCCGGTTCCCATAACAACAATACAAACAAGGATATGTCATTCGACTGGGGTCTTTGGCATGCGCAACAACAAACTTAACAAACTCTGAAACCCCATTCTCATAGTCTTTCGACAATCTATTGGAATACATCCATGTCTTATCCATATCAACTAATTAGTGCATAAAACAGTATACTGCGTTTCTGTCAAAACGCAAAGTATACATGGAATGGATCCGTATCAAGAAAACTCAACATACGAAAGGCAATTTAAGACAAATTCATCACAATACCAGTAATTTGAGGAAGAAATTTACCTTAGATTTATCGAACTCAAAGAAACGCGGAGAATGAGCGTCGTACATCGAACTAGGCTGGGAAACGCTGCTAATTCAAAGAAAAGAAAACTTCTATTATAAAAAATAGGATGAATGTACATGAATGAATGTAAGTGAAACTAACATGATAAACCAAATTCAATACAAGCTATAAATCAAACGTAACAAAATCCAGGCAGCCATGAACAAACTTAGTAACACGCATTAAAGTTCTATTGAAAAAAAAGGTTAAGTTCTCATGGTCCTTAGGCACAGAACAAACTTTTCAACTATCAGACGAGCCTTGCATGTTGTCTTAGTTAGTTTCATAACATATATAAATCTTCTTTGAAGTTTATCTAACTCATCACAAATAGTTGGTGGGACTTTAGCATACTGCATATAGAAAATAATGCATAGAATTTAACATTGATTGTTATAAACATATTATTGAGACTAAGAAATAGAGAGAAATTATACTAAAATGCAAAGAATATGCGATGAAGAAGGAATTTAAATTAATTGAGAAAATGCAAGCACAATTATGAAATACACTTGACCATATCACAACTTTTCCATATGGAAATTTCTCAAACAGTTTACATGCATGCATAACACTTCCATGTATAGCTGCAAGAACAAAGAATTTGCTTCCAATAATATTGTGACACTCATAACCAGTAGTGAGAACTAATCCTAAATAAAAGCCTCCAATTATCTCATGTTTTTCCAGTAGTGACTTTAAGCAATCCATTAAACATGAGCCAACTAACAATGCATTATGTCGAATATTATTCTTCTCAATGGCACCCAAAATTGCAAACATATCAACAATACAAACAAAAATTTCCACAAATGTAATGATAAAGTTGTTGAATGTCAAATGGTGTGGTCCAGGGTCGAGAACGGACATTACAAAATCTGGGCAGCAACACACATGAACAACAACAATAACAACAAAAACAGAGAACGGACAGAAACAGTGATAGTTCAATGACTATAATCAAACTTCAACTTAAACAATAACAACAAAAATGAAAGTACCTTGAATAATCTAGAGCGGTGGGAAGGCGAGCAGAGAACAGACATAAATAGTGGAGCAGAGAACAGGGAGTTTCCGAGCAAAAACAGTGGAGCAGAGAACAGACAGGTACGTGACGACCGTGAGAGGCAGAGGACGAGATGGCGATGGAACGACTTGAAATGCATTAGGTAGCAGGTACGAGAGAAGAAGATGAACGCAGGTAGCAGCAAATGCAGGGAAACAAGAACGTAGAAGCAGAATGAACAATGAAATCGTATTTTAGGGTTTTCAATTTTAATTATAAAATAATCTATGAAAGCGCTTTCATAAGCCCATATATAAGAGTGCTTTTTCCTTCAAAAGCGCTTTCGTATCATAGCCTATAACAACGCTTTTAAAAGCGCTCTCTTAAGGCATCCTGTGAGAGCGCTTTTTAAAAGCGCTTTCTTAAGGCCACCTATAAGAGCGCTTTTCAAAAGCGCTTTCTTAGGTTAGATATTTCTAATGCCTTTAGCAGCGCTTTTTGAAAAGCGCTTTCTTAGGGAACCCTATGAAAGCACTTTTTTAAGCGGAATTTTTTTAAAGCCTATGAAAGCGCTTTCTCTAAAAAGCGCTTTCGTAGAGGCGCTGCCAAATTTTTTTTTTTTTGTAGTGATAGTAGTTGTTATTGTTGGAGAATAACACATCTTTGTTATAATTCAAATTTTATTAGATACATTTTGTGCTTATTATTTTAAAGTCCTATGGGTTGCATGCGTCCAACTTCTAAGGAGTTATATGTTCCCACTATGGACTTATCTGTTCCAACTATGGAGTTATTTGTTCTAACCATTTGAAATATTTTTCTGCACTTGCAATCCATCATAGAGAACTTTTCCAAACTTCTTTAAGTTCCAAGATTTCATTATATTGAGCAAATGTTTTTATGGCAAATGCTTTTACAAGAAAGATATATAGTGGTGGATGTAGATAGTTTATTGTGGATTGATTTTAGAAAAATAAAAAGTAACATGTTTGAAGCTAATAAAATGAAATAAGTAAACCCAAGCCTCTTGGTGCCCTAGCCTATTTTCTCCACAACGTTTGTCCTTTTTCCCAATTCTAAGATCGTTCCACAATGATCTTTTTCCTTAATTCCTTGTATAACCCTTTAGACCCCCAATACCAGACTTCCTACCTTGTCCTCACTTATTCTTCGCCAATTATCATCTTACCCTTATTTTCTTTACACCTTTTATTATTCTATTTATTCTAATTAAAATAATTCCAAATAATTATTCTAATTATTATTAAATACTAATAATCCTCTTTATTACTCTAATTCTCACTATGCCATACATAGTAACCCCTCACACATCATATTCATAAAACATCCCATTATATTTTACATTCGTCTTAACATCATAGGATGCTTCACAATCATCAAATCATTCATAAATCACCATAAAGGCTCACATATGAGCATCAAAACACCAAAACATCTCCTACTTCATATTGACTCATATAATCATGATAATTTAATTGATTAAATAGTTAATCTAAAATTCGGGGTGTTACAAGCTCTTCCTAGTAGAAGCAGATCTTTTGAACCAGCTGTCTCATCGACTCTCCCTCTTCGTTCAATAAAGGTTTCCTATCCGACCCATACACGAACTCTCAAGTAAACACATAAGTTATTGCTCTATCCAACAACGGTTGAACCAAGAAATACCTATCCTTAAAGATACGAACATAATCAGACTTATATTGATCGTATGGTTTATGTTCGGACGTGCTCTAATTAGTTCAATATTGCTCTCTCATAATTTCATCAACGACAATATTGAACATTTTCACCTTAAAAGCAAAGGAAAACAGTGAATTCGACGATCAAATCTAATCCACCCTTCCATCGCTAGTCAAGTGAAAGAGCGTACGAAGACACAAGAACGTTGTCCTCAGCGAAAGCCCTTACTCTAACATCTAGCGAAGATAAGAGGAAATCCTCCTCGTCTGGCTCGAAGCCTCCCCGATAGGAAAATCCTTAAACCCTCATGAGGAGGGTGTCGTCGGCACACTACTCAAAATTTTGTTTGAAGATTCATCTTAAACTTCGTACATTCATCGAAAAGTTCATATACTCTTCGCAAAACACATGAGTCCACAAGAAAACTCATGAGCTCCAACAACGACAAGCCCGCTCGCCTCCATGACTACGGACCTAGGAAGGCAAAAAAACACATGTATATATGCTCAACTTCACCCTCTTGTTGGCGATAGCATCAGAAAATGACATAACAACCGATAGACACCAACAAATCACTGAAGCAACGCTCATTCTAGCTTAATTATCCTATCCGCATGCATTTTACTAAAAAACAAAAACTCTAGCTTAAAATAAAGAAGAAAAGAAAACATACGTGGTTTGAGAGATTAAAGTTGTGTTCAGAAGCTTTTGTTGAGGCGGTGAACGACGATAATGATAGAGGAAACTAAGATCAGAAAGAGGGCGAAGAAGATAGAACAACAAAAAGTGAAAATGACTTTCTGCTTCTCTTATTTATAGAGCGATCTCAGCGCACGTCAACACGCACACGTGGCCTAGAGCAACACATGGATCATCATTAACCCTAGCCCATAGACTGCCATCATTACACACTACTGCAAGGCGTGGCTTGATGCAAGCGTGATACACAACCTATTCAAAATCCAATCAACTGTTCGGCTCCCTGTGCGCCAAACACGTGAGGAAACATTTAGTCGAAATGATTAAGGGACACTTTCCCATTCCCCCTCACTCGAGGAGTCGTGGTCAGTTGACCCCCAGGATCAACGAGACCACATCCCCCCGCTCAAAACAGACTAGTCCTCATCCTACCAGCTGCATGAGGACAGCCACCCAAGAACGACCAAAATCATGCTTACCCGTGAATACTTTCCTGCTCATTATAACAACTAGTTCCTGGCAGTTACCTATTTTAGAGGAACCTCATATCTAGGCCCAAAAATATGAACTAATGACCAATCGGAGGTATTATAAAAACCCCATACTTGTGAGGGCTAGGCATTTAATATTCAACACTCACTTCTAAATCCTAAATTCTCTTGTATCTCTTTACACTCTTACTTATTTGAACATCAGAGTGTCTTACAGATGCCCATCTCCTCTTTTCTAATATTAGAGGCACATTCATCGGTCTATTACAAATTTTAATCACCAATAAAATCGCTTTTCAACTTTATTTCTTCGGTCTCAATTTATTCTAAGAGTCTCTGTTAATAGCTAAATAAAAATATCATGATTATCTAGTCTCTTTCTTTTTGTTTAAGTGATTTTAAGACCAGACATTTCTATTCTCTAATATTCTTTTAACACAATAGCATCTATAATTGAAGGTAACATTAATAGGACCTAATATCTTGTCCTACGTCCTAAAAATTAATAAATATGTTATGAACTATTATAATGAGAAAATATATTTTTGACATAAGACAAAATTTGATCATATTAAGATGACATTTAGTTACGGATGTTATTATGTTAAAGAATAGTAAAGAAGAGAAGTGGTGATTCTTAAAATAACTTTAGCAGTTAGGAATATTCAATTGAAAGAAATAGAACAACACATGCCTAAACCAATTTCTTTTGTTAAGCGAAATCATTTTTAAAAGATGAAGTATAAATTAATAGACGAATTGCATGTGATGTATTGAATTTTTAGATGTTGACCTACATAATGTTCTACAAAACAAAACAAATTTCCGTAGACAATGCTAACTACTATTTTTTACTAATCTTGGTATATGCCATTGTCCTTATTTCAATATTCCAAAACAACTTCACATTGTCGTTTCCTCAATTTGTTTGTTGTTTTACTTTATTTGTCAAAATAGGTGTTTGGTTCATTTAATTGTTCTTCCCCTGAGAAGAAAGGCCTATCAACACACGCCAAAGTTACAACATACATATACTTTTTGTTTAATGGTTTAAGATATACCGCATTACTAGTAAATGTCCCTATGTCCTTTTCATAAAAAAAAAAAAAAGTATTCTATTCTAGTTGGCATATATTTTGGAAAATGATCAATTCAGTTGTTCAAAGCTAAAATATATTTATCGTGTTTAATAAACTACTGAAATAAGTTGTGTTGTGAAATAATAAATAAGTATTATTGAGAAATTCATTGAGATTTTAAAATGACACTTATTTTAAAATAGAAAAATATTTACAAATGAGTTTTTCTTTTTATGAATCTCTATCATTATTTTTATTTTATTTTACATGAAATTTTTATTTTTGAGTGTAATAAATAAGTTTTATACTGTCATCAAATAAAATATTAATAAATTATAACATTATTAAAATATTTTTGAATTTTAAGTGTGATTTGTCACTTGACATGGTGCGATTGATTGACAGTGTAACATTATTTTACACTGTTAGTACATATTCTTGTTTCTCTTTATTTTTACTATTAAAAATAAGTTCATATTTGTGCAATTTTAAAAAATATTGATGCATTTTTTATTAATTTGAAGAAATTTAAAAAAATACGAATTACTTTCTTAAATAGCGTGAAATGTTTTATTTTTAAGGTATACGAGATTTGTATTTGTGGTAAGAATAATACACGGTACCATCACGTAAAAAAAAAGAGAATAATACATGGTACCTTCTCTATAATGAGATGTGCAAGATGATTTTTTTTTTTAATTTAAATTTTGATATGTGAAAAGATGAAGGAATCTCCCAACTAGACGACTATAGTATTTTTGGAACTAATTTCATGTTTTGGTTGTTACAAGGACCAGTTCAACCTCATAATTACACATGAACTTAGCCACACGACCATGAATCCAATTATGTGACCCTAGCCTTAACAAGCTAGTGCAAGGGAGAGGGGCTAATCATCCTCCATATTAGGGATTTAATTAACCTCATAATGACTTGAATTATTTCCCTAATATGTGAACTGACACATTCTACCACGATTCATACCTCAAAAATATTTAATCAGGCGAGAATGAGTATCAGATCAGGGTCGACTCACATGCTCTTCACTTGACCCCTCCCGTTTGCACCATAAGACCATCCATGTTGTACGTGGATAAGATGATAAATGTGTCGAATTCTCTAACATATATGCTTTTCTAATTCACATCCTTTCAAGCATGAAAACTAGAATATCAATGTGATTAAGGAAAAATATGTCAGTTCATAACTCATCAAACACGGGGCTAAGAAGAGTGATGTGATTAATGTAGGTTGTCTCAACCCACAACCTGTTCAATACGAGGCATGTAAAAGTGAATCCTTTAGTATATGTCATTTGTAGTCAGGGACAGCCTTGGACCAAGGCAACCAAGCCCACATCCCAGGGCCTCAAAAAATATGGGGCCTCAAATTACTAGGGTTTGAGCTTTATTAATTAAACATCCAAATATGTATATTATTAGTAAAGAAGCTAATGTGTGTATTACCATTGCAGTTGAGTGGATAAGTGTTGCAGCTCCTTACACAAGAGGCATGCGTTCAAATCAATAACCATGTTATAAAAAAGTACATAAATAACCAAGTATTGAAAATATTTACTCAAATAACCATATTTCAGAAAACGTATACAAGCATGAGCCATCTCAGATGACTCATGCATTGTTTTTTTACAAGGAGAAGCCATCTGGGATGGCGTCTACATGCATACTTTAACTTAAAAGTCATCTAGATGGCGCCTAAGTGTAAAATAAAAGAAAAAAGTCATCTGAGATGGCGCCTAAGTGTAGTTGTTATTTTTTTTCGATTCAAATTTAAATATGGGACACTGTTGTGAAATTAAACTTTAATATAAAATATCATTACAAACATAGTGAATAACAATTATATAGATTTATTGTTCTTGGCTCGGGACATGAAGATGACCACCAGTTCTACAATAGTGTCTTTTCCTAACTCATGTAATTTGTCTTTGATGAGGCCGTTGTGGTTGTGTCGATATCCCCTCGTAGTGTATGCGATCAGGATCATGTATTCCTCCAGATCTGCATGGCTTGAATTATCGCTTTCGTATAGACGTGTTCCCGTGTTCTCAAAGATTGGTTTTGTGGTGGGGGTGAAGTTCCATGTGGGGTCGATATCACTTGTCACCCGAATAGGTGGGGTGAAAAGGAACTTGGGTGTGTGGATACTGATATCCATAAGAATGATTGGGGGTTTGGTATGGTGATTGTTGGTGGTATGTTGGGTTGATTGGGGAATATTCATCGGGCATGCCAATGTCTGGGCTGAGGTGAGATGTTGATGGGCTCATATAGGAGCGTTGGACATATGGTATTTGTTCAGAGTATTGTGTTTGAGTGTTGGGCATGTGGGAGTATTGAAATTGTGTCGGCATTTGGGTGGATTGGTACTGAGGTTGAGTTTGGGTCTGGGTGGTCCTGTATCGCCGGGTTGGTTGGCATGAGGTTGATGGACGTTGGGATTGTTGTTGGTAGTGTTTTTGGGGTTGTTGTTGGTATTGCTGGTGTAACACCCCAAATTTACCCAAGGTTTTATATACAAAAACCAGAGTAATTTAAAATTTCATAAATTAAATACTGAGGCGTCACATCATCAAACCAAATCACTTTAAACAGTTTACTTTAAAGTATAAATCTCGGATACATAGCATCGTCGGAAAACATAAATTGATTCATAAAAATCAAAACAATTTCTTTATTAAACTTCCTCATCAAAATCATATTTTCATAAATTATGGTTCTTATTCACAAAAGGAATAATAATAAAAGAACAACAACAAGACGGCCCCCCGAGTGCTACGTATCAGAGCGACACCTGACTCGACTAACAACAGCTATAAACTCCGTCTTCAACCTGCACGTTACCAATATAAAGGTAACGACGAAACAAGTAAAGGGTGAGATACTCCAAAACATATAATTAAAGGCATGATAAATATATATATAGTTTTGGAATTATAAACGATATAAATTAGTAAGTGTATTCCAACGCCTTTCTAAATCTCACTTGCTCTTATCGTCATTCTAAAGTGTATAGTCTACACTTAATCGCCTTAGCCTCATCGGCACAACTCATCACAACAACACATAAACCTCCGTCACCACGAAATCGTCACAAGCTAATACATCGCTAATTAACACGACAATCATGAACAACAACATCAAACAACAACATTTAACAATACTAATAACATAAGCAACATAAATAAAATCATCGCAAATTGGCTAAAGCCCATCGTCGCTTTTGGCATAAAGCCCATCGTCGCTTTTGGCATAAAGCTCATCGTCACTTTTGGCATGAAGCCCATCATCACAAACATCATCACATCCTATTTGCATTAAGCATTTCATCAAAGTTAAATCATCGCAAAACTCATTATTTACACTCATCACCTAGTTATCATGAAACTATCGAGTTATATTCATTTCATGTTCATCACAAAGATCATCACCAAACAAAGCATCATAAATCATCGCAATTCAATCATCATTCATCAATTAAAACCCAACGCCAAACAACTCAAACATAAACATAACCGACTCCATGAGACACGACTATGTTATGCATGTGGTACCCGTTGCTTTGTCCATAAATAGGAACACTTGGCATAAAAGCCTCGTCGCTTGGCATAAAAGCCCATCGTCGCCAATGCAATGTATGTGACTCGGCAATAAAACAACACAAGACAAAAGCATCATCATTGCTTATCAAAATTGGCATAAAGCCCACATCGCCATAATTTATCCACATCAAGATAAATATATCATCGCATCATAATTGCATTATGCAAAACATCACTAAACAATTCATCATCATCAAAAGTCATGCATTCATAAATCGGAAGCATTTATCAACAACATCAATATAATCGTCACATCATCATGTACAAAGACATATATTATTTCATCGCAAATCATCAAGTATTCATTAATTAATACGTCGCCGCAAATATTATGTTTAATCACACTACATCATAACCAATTCACTCACTAAATTCCAAAAACGGAAAAATGGTCAAACCCCTATAATCGTCGCGAAAGCCATTCCTAATAACCGGCATTAATCATAATCGTCAACGTAGCAATCGGTCGCAACTTCTAAAAATTAACCTCACCACTACGTTCTACACGTCAAACTTAGCTAGCACGTTAATTTTCGTTGAATTCGGAGCAACTTGCTCCATCGTCGAATTTACCGAAATCGGAAAATCGGAACACAATCGGGTTCCAAAGGAAATGCGAAAAATCAGAATTTTGGAGGCTACAGATGCATCAACACGGGCCCCGTGTGCATCAACACGGCCCGTGTTGAAAAGCCCCCAGAACACACCAAAAAAACAAAGTCAGGGAATCAACACGGGTGCCCGTGTTGATCAACACGGCCCGTGTTGATGGACCTGGGCCACCAAAATTCCTTCTACAAGAGGACAACACGGCCGTGTTAATCAACACGGCCCGTGTTGATGGACCTGCGTGAAAACTTCATCTTTTTGAGTTTTCACAATCTACTACCATGGTTTTCTCTCCCATTTCAATACTCTTAATTTCTACAAGCTAGCACCTAATACACCCACAAACCATACTCCTAATCCAACTTTTCTAAACCATTCCAACAATCAACCCACAAAACCCTATAAACCAACTATCAATTTCACCCCCAAATCCAAAATATATCTATCAAAACCTAACAATATGAGATGGAGAATCAAACCCCTTACCTCTAGCTTGGTTGATTGCAAGATTCTCCATCAAAGCCCCAACCTCATGCTTGTTCTTGCTCTCCTTCTTCTTCTTTCCCAAAATCCTCTCTTTTCCTCTCTAAGGCAAAGTTTGGCTTGTTTTCCAAATGGGAAGAAAAGGAAAGGAAAATGGTTTTTATAACTTGTTTTCTTACTAGCTTCCAAGTTCCATGTTTGGTTTTGGTATTTTGAATGGAAGGAAAATGAGGAGAAATGGTTTATAAAAGGTATTTCTACTAGTAAGCCAAGGGTGAAAACCTAATCCTCAACAATTGCTCCCCACACTCCTAACTTACTAATTATATCATCAATTCAATTAATTCAAATAATTCCGGGGAATTAAATATCGGATCCGAATAATATTCTACCGAACCGAACGGAACGTCGCCAAATATATTAATAGGTATAGCGATTAATATAAATATTCTCGTCGCGAAATAAATATCAATCGGTAACTCGAAAATATTAATATAATATTAATAAAACAGGGCGTTACAGTTGGTGCGATTGTTGTTGGGGTTGTTGTTGGCAGTACTGTTTCGGTTGTTGTTGGGGTTATTGTTGTGGAGCTAAGGGTTGGCCCCATTGGGTGCAAGGGTCGACCAAATAGCGGGGGTGAGAGACATGCATTTTTGGATTCGTTACGGATCTGTACCAAGCAATGTATTGAGCAGAGTGTTGCATAATTTCGCCATCTTGGAAAACAGGAAATTGTAAGACATGTTCCTGACGCCTTTTCCACTTGTACAAAACACCTTGGCAAAAGTTTTCCAATTATCATATCCCCATTGGAAATCGATGTAACACCCCTTTTTCAACCCCAAATATTCATGGTATAAATCAGAGTAAAATAGAATGCACACATACAAGGGATGTCACATTGTTATTTTCCACACACAGGAAAAACCAACAATACAAATATAATATATAACATGCACCTGGTCATAATCATAACACATATTTGAATCTCAAGCTTTAAAACAAAACTATATATTTCACAGCGGAGTATTTCATTTTCTCAGATACTATCAATGATTACATCCCATACTATAACCATTGGATGAATAACAATGAATCTGTAATATAATCAAGTCATATAGATTCATACATTAGCACCAAGGCCACATCAACATAGTATCTTAACATACAAATCTAAAACATATGAGAATACATAACAAATATCTCATGGAAGCATAAATCCAAATAATATTCATGTTACATGACCAGAGCAATAACTCACTACCTAGTCTAAGGAATAACTAGATAAACTCCACAACTAGTCTCGTGCGAAGCACCGCTATCCTCGGAACCTGCACGTTACCCACATAGAGGCAACATCAAAATAGAAGGGTGAGAATTTACATCATTATCCAAATGTATATAAATTGGAATCAATATAGAACAACATCTATTAAATAATTCTACACACTTCGTATGATATTCCAAGTTACATAATTATACCAACAATTCCAAGTATAACATCCTCACATTTACCACAAATAGCATAAATGTCATCAATACAATCAATTCAGTGATTAACATAATCCATTACCACAGTTTCATCATATACACACATTCTTTAATAACACATGAGACAACAATGCAATGTGACTCATGCATTTGGTACCATCGTGAACATTCCGCTCACCTCGCTTCCAATTCAATAACTTAGAATCAAAGTCACGCTTCCAATCCGGACAAGACCAAAGCCACCATTGTGAACCCAAAGTTTCACGGCTACTATTTTCATTCAAGGATCAAGCCACATTGTGAATCCAAAGTTTCACCGCTACTGTTTCCATTCAAGGATTAAGCCAATCAACAACGGAGTTCCAACTCCCCATGAATGCATGTGCAATTACCAACAACATATGCAATTAAGATTATCCACCAACCTTAATTATCAAGCATATCGCAATAATCCAACACATTTGAATTATCCACCATTTGTACAAACATCATGTTTCAACAACAACATGCAATACACAAGTATTTACAATCATCATGCATCACAAATAACACATAGCATACAAGCCAACACATGTTATTCTCAACAATTCATCCAAAACATAACATACATACACTAAATTCAAGTAGCATATATTCAACTAAATCGCATCCAAAAGCAAGCTAAAACTCATCAAAACAATTATTAGAAATCATGTAAATTAATGATAAATCATAAGCAAGAAATCCCCTAATCTAAACATGCATTAATCAAAGATCTTATTTTTCTGCATACAGCAAAGCGCGCTTAGCGGCCCCCCTCGCGCTCAATAACCTTCGCATTATGTAGAAAAATTATGCTGCAAACAGCACTACACCAGCTACGAAATTACTTCCCAAAATCAGTTTTAATGCTTATTTATCATCATTTAAACACTATCTAACATGTATACACTATAGGGAACCTATTCATATCATCAAATCTAGTTTTAATCATCAAAAACCCCAAATTACAACTTCAATTTGAGAAACCAAAACCTAGATATTGAGATACCCAATCCTATAGCATGTTACTAATCACTACCCGACAACATACAAATGCATAATAATGAAGATTCTCCCCCTTACCTCTTAAAGATCTAGCTTCCTAGGGTTTCCTCTTCTCTTTTCTTTTTTTCTTTTTTTCTTCTTCCCTTCTCTTTTTTTCTTTCTTTTTCACCAAATGACAACACTAACTATGTTTTTCCTCTAACCCTTACTAACTAGTAAGCTCAAATTGGGCTTAACACTTAATACCTCCATATTACTTCTATTCTTATAATTAGTCTCAATACTAAATAATCTCATTTTTACTCATAAAACTCAATTATTCAAATAACAAACATATTTAAATAATTCAAATATTCACTTAAATCACTCAAATCAATTATATTATCACATAATATAATAAATAATAATAATTAATAATGAACTATTAAAATCAGGATGTTACAATCGACCCTTTTGAGATGCCAAGGATCCAAACATATTGGATCACGCGGTATGTCTTGATACATATTGAACTGCATCTGCACACGGTCATTGTAGTTCATTTCCACAATGTTAAACCGTATAATAACAGTCTTCACGGTCCAAAACTGTGCATTATCTTCATTGGGTACATGATCCAAACCCAGGCATGGTCTCCATATAAACTGTTGATAAAAAATATGCAGATTAATGATAAATTTTAAAATAGTATACATTATAAGTAGTTGGAGTTAATAGGAATTACGTACATCATCCGAGCTAAGGTGGTCTAACAGATTACGATAAAGGACAACATTGAATCTCTGATTCCTTTCGTAATCCATACCCGTTACACTATACCTAAATGAATGAACATATAATATATTAAGATTTTATATATATCAAAGACATAAATAATTTAATAATTAAGCAATGTACTTACTTTGTTGCGTAGGGAAAGTTGAACGGTTGGTAGTTGACGGGATTAAGGAATTGCATTCTCCACCAACCCCATACTTGAAGCAAGAAAACGAATCCATTAAAAGTAACCATGTCTTTCTTACAATTCTTACATAAGGAACTGTATAGTTGTGCTAGAACAACGGAACCCCAACTATATTTTCCTATTCTATCAATGTCCCCAAGCAAACTTAAGTACATAAAATTTACGCTATTTCCTGTACTTTCGGGGAATAATATACTCTCAATCAATAACATAATATAATTTTGTGTCTTAATTATGTTTTCTTCCTCGGTGGAATTCTCGTTCAAACCAAGGGAATCATAATGCGCTCTAAGTGTGGTTAAAAAATACCTTGACCTCTTGCACTAGGATCTTCCACCATATCTCTACCCAACATCTCCTCGCATAGAGTGTTGGCTTGTTGGATCGGACCATTAACCGCCTTACCATTAATTGGAAGACCCATCAACAGGTAAACGTCCTCAAGTGTGACGGTACACTCACCTACAGGCAGATGGAAGGTGTGTGTCTCGGGTCTCCACCTTTCGCACAATGCAAGAATAAACTTTGAATCTATCGTACAGTTGGAGATTTTAATAACATCTCCATAATCAGAACATTCAAGGTATGGAATGATAAATGGGTCAGGAGCAACGTAATTATGTGACCGACATCTAAATTTTTTCGTCTCCTAAATAAAATGTGAAAAATATTGTGTATAAGAATATAATAACATAATAACATATAGTGTATAAAAAATAACATATGAGAATAAAATATAGTGTATAAAAAATAATAACTTAATAATCAAGGAATATTTGAATAACAATAATATAAAGGATAAAACTTACAAACATAGCAATGTTTGCCGTTGTTCCTCGATGAGAATCTCCTAAAGTCAGAAGACTCATGATTGAATTTTTTTCTGATAATGTGAGCGTTGTATCAGAGGTAGAGTGAAGATTGGTGATGTAAAAAAATCATCTGAGGCGTCATATCTATAGGTGACTCGGTCAACAAAGAAATAAATGAGGTGGTTGGGGCATCCATGCATACAGGCCACATGTTAGAGAGAAGCCATGTGAAATGGCGCCTCCTCTCTATTTTAACACATAGGCATCATTCAACATGACATATCCTAGGGTAGGTGGCATCTAGGTGGCAGGGCTATGGTGGTAGGGTGATTGTGCACATGTTCATCACGATGCACTGCTACTTCTTTCTTCCATTTACAAGTCCGAGACCTTGCTCAACGTATACAACAATGCCTTCGAACTGGTAGCAAAACCATATTATTGGCCTGCATACAAAGGGGAAGTAATTTGGCACAACAGTCAAATGCGTAGAAATAAAAAGGGTCGTCCCAAAGGCAAACGTACCACAACTGAAATGGACGACCTTGACAAACTAGAAAGAAAGTGTGGTCTATGCCGTCAAGTTGGACACAATCGAAAAAATTGTCCCACATGTGCTAAAAGCTCGACAATGTGAACTTATTTTCATTAATAGCATTTCTTATTTTCATTAATAGCATTTTTGTATGGAAATTATCTGCACTTTTTAACATTATAACATAACTTTTTTTCATTAATAGCATTTCTTACAACCATCAATACGCAGACAACAACATAAAACACATCACAATTAAAACAACAACATAAAAATATAACATCATAAACACAAACAAATAATGAAGATACTACAACCGTCAAAACAATTTCATCGGATCCATACATCATCGCTATAACGTCTACGTCAGTTTTGACTTCCTCCAACCAAATTCGAGGTTGTCCAATTGTGAAGTTCTTGATCGTTCTTGATCGTTCTTTTCCTCTAGATCCTTCTAATTTCTTCGCCAACTTCGATTTCCCCCTCTAACCATCGCATCAACTCTTTCTTCAGTTTGGTCATGGTAAAAATGTGTCAAAATTTCATTTTCATCGGAGGTTTGGTGACCGAGAAAATAACGTATCCATCTCTGGTATGGATCTATGATGATGTCATGGCACAAAAAAAAAAGAGAAAATGAGAAGAGACGTTGAGAAAATGTGAAGAATGAAGGAGACATGGGTGTTGTTTTATAAAAAAACACGAATGAATCCTACTCATAACAAACAAGTGGAGGCACCATCTAGGATGGATTACACTAAGAGGTGGCGCCAACTAGGATGACACCTAAGTGTATTTGTTTAGTGCAGAAGTCATTTCAAATGGCGCCTAAGTGCAAAACTTTTCTGAAACATAGTTATTTGCTTAAATACTTTGAAAACATGGTTATTTGCGGGGTTTTTTTCAAAACATGGTTATTGCCAAAAAAAATCGTGAATATATTCATCTAATTCTATTTTATTTGCTTTTCTTAAGTAATATTAATATTAATTTGTAATAGAACTCTAAAATTAAAATTCAAAATTAATTGTTCATTTTTTTTTAATTGATAATTTCTTCTTCTTATTTATTGTTTATATTTAAACTGTATAAATTCTTCGTACAAATTGAAATTAAAATTTGTTTGATCTGATGATTGTTTCTTATAGCATAAAATTGTTTTGACATAAATTCTTCATAAATTAAAAGTTATTGTGAAGAATTTGTTTTGATATCACACATAATTATCCCTATTATAACATTTACTGTTTAAAAAAAATGTTTTTAACAAAAAATTGTTTTGAGGTATATTATAAAATCTTGCCTTTTTATATTTATTGTTGTTTTATTGTTATAATAGCTATTGTCATCTATGTTTTGCTTTGATACTTTACTGTTGCTACTTGTTTATTTGAATTTCAAATAAATGTTAATTTTATTTACAAATTATTTCTTAATTTTTTTATTTATTGGTTCAATTTCAACGCTGGAAAATTTATCGGTTCAATTTCAACTCTACGGGATTGATAAACTTTAATTTCAAGTTCTATATTTGTTTTCATTATTCTTCTATGCCTCCTAACTTGTTCGATAAAATTAGAAAATTTTGATTTTTGATGCGAGAAGCGTAGGAAAAACAAAAGACTTGATGATTTTTTTTAAAAAAATTATATTATTTATTTAAGGGCCCATTTTTGTTATTTGTCATGGGCCTCTAAAATGTCAGGACCAGCCCTGTTTGTAGTACTCGAATAATATATAGTGATATTTGTTGCAATTGTAGGAAAAAACGTAACTGTGACTAAAAATTATTGTGACATTCAATTTGGTGTCACACTACACCCCCTTAAAGTTGACTCCAAAGGAGGGTGTCACTTAAAGTCCTATCCACATCTACCTACGAATTATAGACTTTTAGTGACAATTTTTAAGTGTCACGGAAAGTCAATTTTCTTGTTGTGCAAGGACAAGAACAATATTCAACGCTTCTAATGGACGAGACAAACCATTCCCAACCTAACAACTTAGAACTCTAAAAAGCTATCTCAATTCCTTTAATCTATCCTTTAAAAAGAATATGAATCCTTCTAATCTAAATGAAGCAGCATACTACATGCCACAACATGCCACTGAAATTTCCAAAATTGATTTCTTTAATCTATCATTTTTTTCTAACATTTCAAACTCTTAAAAAGCTATCTCTTTTCTCACAAGGTTCCTCTTTATAAATAAATCTTAGGGGTAAATTGTGTGGTTTGGAAAAACATAGATTTTGAAAACGTTTAGCAATTTAATCAGAGATTGAAAATATTTTCAAAGTCAAAGCAGCTTAAATAAAATATTTAAAGTGCATAAATTAAAAAGTTAAAGGAAGAAGAACCAGGAATTATAGAGGTTCAGTAAAAAATAAAAAGGACATACTTCTCTCTCTAAGATTTGGTCTTGAGAGTGTCTAATAATACTTGAGAGATTTTAGTATGAAAGACTCACGAACCCCTTTATATAAAGAAATGGTGGTTGTCTTACAACCATAATAATACAAGACGGTAAATATGGGCGTTTGCATATTTTCTAATAAGTTGCTGAGATTGAAGTGATCAAGCTTCCTTCCCAACTGTAGATTGAAGCGATTAGTCTCCTCTCCACGAACCTGGACCTTGTAGCTGTTATTCTTCAAGTTCTAAAATATATCTTAGCTCAATTGGTTTAATATGATAACCAAATAACCTCTTGAGATTTTTACCCGTATGATCTCAAAATCTATCATGGTTTTAAACAGGCTAATCATGAAACAATGGTAAGATCTTCAAAGCTAGATGATCTTCAATACAAATGTATAAAATAGTAGGAACTAGTCACACAATCCACAACTATAATCTTTTTATGGGTTTATTTTTGAACCACATATATGATCCCTAAATGGAGAATATTCATTCAAGGTGTATAAACGACATCCTTGGAGAACTTATACAATGCTACCCTTCTAGAATTATAATAAATATCTCACTCACAAATGAAACTTTTCTCACAAAAAACATTTGGCTATAAGAACTAGTTAGAGAAATTAAAAATAATCTTTTAGAGTGAGAGTGTGTGAGTATTAATACACAAATCGAATTCTGGATGATTTGAAAAAAGAAATGATGCCTCTATTTATAGGAAAGAAGAATGTCCAAAACGGAATTCTCATTTAACGAATTTGACTGTTGGATAATCAATTAGATGTTTTATCTAATCAATTAGATTTTGAAAATATCGTTGTTTCTTGTCATTTAAAAGGAAATAGAATATTACTAGTTGTTGTACATCATTAAGGCGTTGTCTAAATAACTTGGGGCTTACGTTTGATTTGTTCTAGTTGATTGGAATTATGGTCTAATCGATTAGATTAGTAAGATATTTCCCTTTAGTTATTTCCATTGCTCCTAATTCATTTGACACAACTTAAAGACCCTTTTAAAAATATTTTCTCTTCGTTAAGGTATTTGAAAAAGGTTTTAGTGTGTGTGTGTGTTTGAGCTTATAGTTATATACTTTTACTAAAAAGCCCTTTACTTTTACAAAAGGCCATTCTCTTACTAAATTAGGAGTTTAAGTAATTCTACAAGCTTTTTTGTTAAATATTATCTTCTGTGTCGACCTTGCTTGAGATCTCTTCAGGATATATATAGTTTCTCTTGGTTTTCCTTCTTATTTGAATATTCAAGTTCATCAAACATTTACATTCATGGTTTGAATATTTAATCACTTAAGTGCTCTTTGAATTATTGTTTGTTTTTCTCTAATCATGATGGAAGTCTTCTTACTGTTTTACTTTGTAGTTGTCATCATCAAAAGAAAACTTAATACCAGCAAAACAAGGTTCTACATTTTCCTCCTTTTGATGATGAAAACACATATCTCAAGGAAGGTGGTAAAAGAAGCAAAACAATATTTTTGGAGTGATAATACTCCCCCATGAGTTATATAGAAAATATACCCTCTCCTTGAGAGTATACTTCTCCCCATTTGTCATAATCAAAAAGGTGGGTAAAAGATGAAATGCAAACACGATTTAAATGTTATATGACTTTGTATGTTTTCTTAAACATCACACTTATTCTGAGACCATTGAAGTTTATGTTCAAATTCTTGTTAGGACTGCATATGATAAAATGTGGAGTTTGGATTTTGGATTCTTATTTCTAAGTTACTTATGTATTCTTGTAGTGCAAGTAAGCCTTTATGACGGGCCTCTATTATGTTTCATTCATGAGTTAAATAAGTTTTTAGGTTTCTATTGACATCTTTCAAACTCACCTATCCCTATTGGTTCCAGTGAGGTGTCAGATTGGTATCTTGTGGTTATTGGTCCTATAATGTCTTGTCATGCAGTTACGGCGAACATAATCATCGTCCATTGGACTATTTAGGTGATAATGATAGTAGTCAATTAAATCGATTGAGGAAGAATTTATATTGACCTCTACCGATCATACGAGCACCTAAAATAGTCACATGGATTATCAGATGTCATTTTAGTGTTAAGACTTTGACGAAGCTCAAATATAGAAGACTATTTTGTGTAAGTTTATACTTGAGAGTGCATCTAGATCACTAGTGTTGAGGCCTTGATAGAAAAAGAAGGATTTTAGTGGAGTAAGGTTAGAAGAAGGGCTGGAAGATTTGCATTTGCAACTAATTGGTTTTCTATTAAACTATATCTTCTTCCTAGAGGAAATTTCCAATCTGTACCATTAACTTGTGAATCGTAAGTTGATCGAAAATGTTATATGACTTTCTATGGACAAAATGACTTATTTTGAGACCATTGAAGTTTCTATTCAAATTCTTGTTAGGATTGCATATGACCAAATTGGGAGTTTAGAATTTGGATTCTTATTTATAAGTTACTCATCTATTCTTGTAGTGCAAGTAGCCTCTATCATAGGCCTCAATTATGTTTCACTCATGAGTGAAATAAGTTTGTAGGTTTCTATTGACATCTTCCAAACTCACTTATCCCTATTGGTTCCAGTGAGGTGTCGGGATTGGTATCTTGTGGTTATTTTTTCTATAATGTCTTGTCATGTAGTTACGATGAACATAATCATCGTCCATTTGACTATTTAGGCGACAATAACAGTAGTCAGAGAAATCAATTTCATATACCCCGCACAACCTTGTAATCAATCTCGAAAATGCAAGAGGATTATTTGATATAGAATGCACAATTGTCTATATTTTGTTAGAGATTATGCGGACCACATATATTTTCTACTGAGTTAAAATGAACTAGATGAGTCGTGTCGTTCGTAAACTTGCAGATGAGGTGTTTAATTTAGGAGTGACATTGGGTAAGAGAAAAATCAAACACATTTGAGCTTTTTTTATGAGGTTAAATTTTTTAAACTGAACTAGTTTACTAAACCGACCTATTTCATAAACTTGATTTTCAATACAAATGTCAGCTATTCTATTATAAGTCCAATCATTTTTATGAACCTCCCATGAAAACGATTTCAGTCCTCCTTGAGGTAAATCACATGTGTCTTCGAAATAATCATGAATAACATCTCTCCATATGAGATTGTTCTCCCTCTTACTCGTCATGTTCTTTAAATTACTGCATGCATCTTGTTCATGCTGGATTGGTATTTTTATTATTAGGACCTCATTATTTATCAAATCTCAATTATATTATATTCTTTTTTGTTGAAATAGCTTAAGTTAAACCACCTTTTTCAATACAAGTTGATTTGATATCATCATTGTTAGTTAAAAACTAGTAGTTGATACTTCAGTCTCTAAACCATATCTAGTTTTTGTATAACACATAATTATTGTCATCATTTAAGAAAATAGATATTACAAACACAACGTCAATGGCCATATTACAAAACTATCACCATCCATCACAAAAGTACAACATGTGTGTGCCTCTAAAACACACTCTTTATAAGGTACTTTAAGCTTATGCAACTTACTTAGTATGAGCTAACACCATCTTGTGACGATTCTCTAGTAACCATTGAATCAAGTCCAACAGAAGCCCCATTAACAAAGTTACATTGTTTTCTAATTTCACCTTGAGATCCAGTCAACACACCAATATTACCCATTTTAATCATTGAGGCCTTAAAGTTTTCAAAGAAAAGAGTTTGATTGTTGTTGAAGCTATTGACAATGGCAATAGTGTCTGAGCCCGTTGTCGAAAACAACTCTTGGTCACTCTGAAACAAACCTTTTTGAACTTGAAGATTGGAGTAGTACTTTGAGTCGAATGTATTGGGAGTGGTTAAGTCCAAATTCGCGAGGGTGGTACCTGGTCCACCATTGGGACATAATGATTGCAATGTTTGCAAGTACGTCGTGTTGAGAGTTGGATCGGGATTTCCAGTACTACTGAAATTGTATAATCGATTAACGAAGAATTTGCATTGACCTCTACCGATTGTATGAGCACCTAAAATAGTCACATAGATTATCAAATGTCAGTTTAGCGGTAAGAGTTTGACGAATTTCAAATATAAAATACTATTTTGGGTAAGGTTATACCGGAGAGTGCAACTAGATCAGTAGTGTTGAGGCCTTGACGAGAAAAGAAAGATTTTAGTGTAGTAAGGTTAGAAGCGGGGCCTGGAAGATTTGCATTAGCAAGTGATTGATTTGCTGTTAAACTATCTCTTCTTCCTAGAGGAACTTTCCAATCAGGACCTTTAGCCTGTAAAATATAAGTTGATAGAAAAAAATGAGGATCACAAGTAAAATATGATAATCAAGCAATAGTAATATAGTTTAAATTTTTTTAATTATATTTTTTACTAATATTTAGATTTATGTTTATATTTTATGATCATAGTGTATAATATCTATATTAAAAAAGAATAATCTAGTAAGATTAGTATTTTATCAGTTCTAATATAACTGACTATCTTGTGATTAGATTTATACAAAGTAAAATAATAGAAGTGTATAAATCATTATCATAAATATAAAATATAACACATGAGTCATTTTAAACAAAATAACGATATAAAATGAGATGGAGACCAAGTCTTAACCAATGACTTCAAAACATTAAATCTATGCTTCATATCTGTTTTAAAATATTCAACATTTATTTATTTTATTCAATTTGGAGGAACTCATATATCAAGATGATTTAAGTAGAAGTAACAACCAATTATGTCCGTCCATAAAAAATCGGGATGGGGTAGATATTGAGTGTGTGGATGGAAAAAAATGAGGGTGTAGTAGGCATGTTAACTTGTTTTTATTAAAAGATAAAAAGTTGTAAAAATTCTTATTAATATCTACTCATTAAAAGTTGAAAAAAACAAGACCAAAGAGACATTTAGATGATGTGTATTGAAAATTGAAAATTAAAAATCAATTAGTCATTTTAGAATATCAACTATTTTGAGGCGAAAAAAAGCTCATTTTCTATATATAAAGACAAGTATTAACACTCATAGTGAAAACAACAAAGTAGCAATTGAATCCGACAAACAAGTTTCCATCAAAAGAAAATTCCCGCAAATAAATAATTGTGCCTTTTTAAAATGATAAGACTCTTTATGTCACTTCCATTTAGACCAAACATTATTTATGGTAACTATTCTCAACTCTTGAGTGCATATCAATTTCAGTATTGTTTTTATAAACTAGAACTAGACAGATGGAACATACCAGAACAGATGAAATTTCAGCAGAAAGTGCAAGAATATCAGCACAAGAAACTGTGTTAGGACAAGCATTTTCCACAGCAGTTTTGATTCGATTTAAAACATCCAAACCTCTAATCGAGTTGTTATTTGGAAAAGCTCCTTGTTCACTCACAATTGTCGAAGTGTCATTCAACAAGATGGATGCATCACAACCCTTCATAAACACAAATATATATAAAATATATAAATAAAGTAATTTCGATAAAATTACGCCAATAAACAAACAAACAATTATGTATGTAAAATACATACTTGAACAAAGCAATCATGAAAATGAAGCCGGATGAAACTAGCAAGAATACGAGGATCTGTCTTAGAAACGTTCCTTAGAACTTCGCGAACAATGGAATGAACATTTGGACAAGAGGTTTTGTAGAAGGAAGGATCAAGCTGTGCATCTGAAGAGAAAGGTAACCCTCCAAGCACAACAACTAAACAACACAAAGCTGTGACTGTTAGATGAAGAGAAGAGTTCATTATTGTTTCTTTAGTTTTCAACTATTGAAACTTGTGCTTACCACACATATGGCATTATTTATTTATAGAGAGCAATGGCTTGTGAATTCAACGTGCATGCTTTTAGTTTTCTGCTTTAGTTGTTTGATGTAAGAAATATTTTAATCATGTTGATCTAACTATGGAGAAAATAATGTTACAAATCGCTATCGAACGTAATTAATCTAAACAAAGTTCTAAAAATTAAAAGAGACGCTTTAAATAAGGTTAATGATTTAATTGGATAAGTATCTATCATTCAATTAAGTAATATTATTAAATATCATACCATTTTTAAATTTTGTTTAATTTAAAATAAATTAAAATTTTAAATTTATTCACATTAAAGATATCGGTAATCAACCACAAAATTTATGGGTATTGAACAATTTATCTTTAAATATAACTGAAAATATATAAGAATGAGTTCAAAATAACCACCTATTACCACCTATTTAGTTCAGAAATTATTAGATAAAAATAATAAAATTTTAAATTTTAAAAATTCTAATTTCTCATTATCATTGATCCGTAAATATAGTATTAGGAGTCAAACAAATAAACATGGTTGGAGATGGGGACCAAAATTTGTTTCATCGATAACAACGATATATAACAAGAAAAATAATTTAGGAGATCCTATATAACTTTTATAATATTATCATTTATAGTACTTGTTACAGGCAATTTCTTAGAACCTCTCAAAAGCAAATCGCCTAGAATAAAAAGCTTTTTTTGTGTGGGGTTAAATACCTAAAATAAAAAGCTCAGTCATCAGGAATATTCCATATCCCATATACTTTCATTACCTATATCTCTCACCTTCTCAAATTTTATAAATTTGTAAGTGGAATTAATTTATATATAGTAACATTATAGTTTTTTTTAATACAATTAGTTAATCATAGTTGTTAAATTTATAAAACTGTTTGTTGGAATTTAAGAATGAATAGTTAAATTCCACATCCACCATAAATTAAATAAAAAAAAATTGTTTATAAAAAAATAAAAATTATCCATATTTCCATTGTCTTATGATTTTTTGATAGATATGTGGGGTAAAGATTCATACCTCCATTAAAGTACAAGATAAAGAAGATGAAGATGAAAGAATTGCAAAGAGAGAGAAAAAAAAGAAAGTGTAATTAATTTTCTATCTCAAAATCTTAAATTAGAATTCTATTACAAATGCAACAACTATGGGTTTATATACTAACACTCACTGTGCAAATAAGGAATTAGACAACGCTTTTTTAGGCCTTTAACAACGCTTAAAAGCGCTGCTAAAGCCATCGCTGCTAAAGGTATAAACAGCGCTTAGGTTACTGTAAAAACGTTGCTATAGGTACCCTTTAGGCAGCGCTTTTTTCCTGAAAAGCGCGGGCTGCTACCCTCTTTAGCAGCGCTTTACTTTCTACAGCGCTTTTTTAATTTCCCCTTTAGCAGTGTTTTTTTATTTCCCCTCCTATAGCAGTGCTTTTCTCATCCACTTTAGACAGCGCTTCTCATTAAAAGCGCTGTCTATTCCCCCCCTTTAGCAACGCTTTTTTATTTCCCCCCTATAACAGTGCTTTTATCATCCGTTTTAGACAACGTTTCTCATTAAAAGAGATGTCTATCCCCCCCCCCCTCTTTAGCAACGTTTTCCCCAAAGAAAATTTGAATATATTTTTTTTTCATTTAAAAACAAAACGCTGCCTTTTATAAAATTAGCATATATGCACTAGATTATATTTCACCATTTTTGCACCAGATTTTTACCAGAATTTGCACCAAAATTTCATAAACTTGAATCAAATTTGTAGTTTCAATATAAAATTTGAAACAATAACAACATCAATATACATCTTAAATCCTTTTTTGCACAATATTTCATAAACTTGAAACAACAACGTTAATATATACAACAATGAAACAACTTGAAACAACAACAACATTAATATATACAACAAGGAAACAACATCAACAATAAATTACAAAATAGCTAATTACAAAATAGCTCTATCTTTTACATCGATCTACACCTATATAACCTGAAACAAAATCAAAAAAATCAAAATTCATACAAGTTATCAAATAACAACAAAAACAACAATATTGCAACACAATATAATGACATATATTATATTCTCAAAACTCAAAGTTATACCTTATAATAAAATTCTCAACTCCATAACAAACTGACACCAATCTTTCATAAGTTAATCCAATTGATCTTTTGAGTAATAAACACACTTGAATTCATCAAAGTACTACATAATAATATAACATAGTATGATTTACTTAAAACACTAAGTCATTTTATGAAAAATATTAAAATAATTCTTAAGTTAGAAATTCATACCGTGGATGGAATCTCTAATCGGTTCAAAAGAAGAGTTTCTTTCATAAATCTCAACATAAAATAACCGTAATCTACACAATTGCGCTGACGAGGACACTACACATGGAAAGAAAATACGGATATACATCAAGATATATACCTTAACTTGTTTTATCAAGTATCATCACTATATAATCAAAATTGTGAAAATATACCTCCACTTTAATCCACGAAATGTTGTTGACTCTACTCCTTGGTACTTGAATATCTCTTTGTGCTCGAAAACTTTGTAGAATGCTATAATAAAATAATAACGAATATTTATAACTATATCACATAAATAATTAAATATACACAAGAATATTTTAGAACAATCTCACTTACGTATCAATCGTCTTCTTCATATCTGGGTATGTTGTCCAATCATTGCCCAATGAATTCAAATAATATACAATTTCTCTCACATGATTTATTGCAACCAATAATCAATGTCCACTGTAATATTAAACAAAGGTTATATGGAAACTTTCTACACAACGGCAAAAAACGAAAAAAATTATAATAGAGGAAATTTAGAATGAAAATCTTACTTGTGGCCAGTATTTTATGGTAAAAAGAACAACTTTTTTGTATCTTTGTTGACCATAAATAAATGGAGTACATACGCTATTAGTTCATCTGGTTTTGAGATGATTGACCCTGCGTGGACAAAGTTGGGATTTATGAAAGCGAATTTGGATTCCAATCCACGCGGGCGAATCAACTTGTCATACAGAAACCTTAAATAAAAACATCATTAACATTAATTATTCATTGAAATGAGTAAATAAATTCTTCAATTAATTAAACAAAGTTGATTGGAGTATACCTGATGTATGTATTGATAAGATCGACGCCTAATGTCAAGTGTCCAAAAACTTGTTTCAAATCCTCATTACCAATTGATGTCATGCCTTCAGAACCATAAATCCCTTCATCCAGGGGTATAAGACTAGTACCACCTTGTGAAATAGTTGTGAAGCTTATATATATCTGATGGCACGACCTATACTGTGAAGTAGTTTTCTTTCTAGCCCCGGTCCTCTTAGAACGACTCTTTATTTCTATGTGAATGTTGCTAATTACAGGTTCCTTACCCCTACTGACAGCTTCAATCTCTTTAGCAGGAATAATCTAAATATCATAAAATTAGATTGGTCAAGTATAAGATGACAAATTAACATTATCTAAGCATAAATATCATATAATTGTGTTGTACCTGTTTTTTTGATGGCACTGACTCGATTGGCCGCGTAATTCCCTTATCTTTTGGTTTGGGTTTCGTAGGAGTCTAACATTACCATACAAAAAAATTTAAGTAAAATGAACGTAAAAAATTTGAGTACTCAAAGGTTCATAATGGTTTTAAGTATACCTCATCATCTATGCGAATGAGTCTTGACGGCCATCCAACATACGCTCCTATTGCCTCTCCCACCAATGTTGCATCCGAAACTTCATCTGGGATTGATAATAACGCACCCTCCTCTAAAGCAATATCAATTGATACTTTCAAATATCCAGAAGGGAGCGGTTTATGATGAAGTACTTATCCCAGAGTGTTATGCACTTTTCTCTTGCCAACCATGCGATAAGTCGGTGTCTCTAAAAAGAGTTGACAAGGTGAAATGCCCTAAAATAAAGAATAAATTTGACATCGTTAATGTGTATATATGTCAGTTAAATAAATTACACTAATTTAATTTCATAATAATATATATAATCACCTCGGGAATACTCGGTTGAACTGCACAATTGACACTAGCTATGTCACTAGTTTCTTTAACACTCGAAGTTTCCCTAACTGATTGGTGTCTTGCTTTTTCCTTCCTGAATTCAAGAACTTCAGCTTCTAATGCATCCAACCTTGCCTGCAGTTCTTTATTGCAAGCAGCTTTTGTCTTTAGATTGTTCTTTTTCAAGGATGTTGGAGTAACCCCATGTCCTTTACCCTCACCCAACTAGAATACTCACGAACATCTAATGCTCGACTAAGTATGCTCCTGCAATCATCTGGTGGAGATGTAGACTGAGACAGAACTCCTGAAATTCATATGAATATCGAAAAAACATAAATATTATATGTTAATAAAATTTTGATTTAATTAAAGAATTAATGTTATACTTACGCACTTTTCAAAAATTTGTTGTACATCTTCTTTAAGAACTCCATCCTTACCCACACGGGCAGCCTTCCACAAAACATGTTACGGAAGAGATGTTTCAGAACTATTCTCCTCTTTTAACTAAACATTAACACAAAAAATAAGATCGGTTATAACTCTTGATGAACAAGTATATCATTGCAATTTATAAATACTTACAATATTTTGTTCTAATTGTGCATATCCCAAACGCCCTTTTTTGTATGGATACGCAGGAGATGATGCTCTTTGGCGATTTACGTCACTTACACTCTAAAATTTTGGGGTTTTTCGTTTGGCTTTAAAAACATCCCATTCTTTAAGTGAAATCCCATCTGCATATTCTGTTGGACGCTCTGCATCAACAAAAAAAATTTCCGCATCTCTAAGATATTTTCTATTTAAATATGTTCTAAACCCTCTTAGCATTTTTCCGGCCAATCCTAGACAATAATCTTTTCTTGTGTCATCAATGTTGAATCTGGATTATAACTAACATCATCTCTTAATTCATATTCAGCCAATTATAAATCAACAACACCAATTTCATCTCTCAAATTGATAAAATGTTCGGTCTTAATAGTCTTGGTCAACACATCTACAAGTTGCTTCTGAGTGCTACAGTGAATAATTTCAAGCACTCCACCTAATATCTATATCCTTGCTTCTTCCATGAAGGTCCGACATAGTATTGCCACAAAAAGCGGAAAGGATTCTTCCATGAAGGTCCAACATAGTATTGCAACGAGGGAAGCAAGGGTGCTTTTGTGAAGGTCCAACATAATATTGCCACACGAGGCGGCGAGGATCCTTCCGTGAAGATCTAGTAAAATATAGTCGCAACATTTATTGGAAAGTTACAACATAATTTTAACTATAATAATATCGGATATGAAGTGTGTTCCATGTCCGGAGTAGAAACGGTCCTTCAAGCTCTTATAACTTGTATGCTCCGTGAGGGAGTTTTTGATATATGCGATACAACCATTCCCAATTAGGTTGTAGTTTCCCCTACTGCACAGGTATGGCTAATTCCTTTAATACTAGTTCACATTTATCCATCTCCCTTGGCTTTACCTTGGGGTTATATCTCATGGCGGCTCTATATTTTTGGAAACAAACTCTCAAACGTGGGCGGCTTCTCGCTGGTTGTCGACCAGATATGTCGTACACTTCAATATTATCTTATTTGCTTCTTCATCAGAATGGGCTCGCTTCCATTACGGCGTCTCTATTTCTGAGGAAAGCCTCTCGTCTGCCCCATAAACCACGGAAAATGGGGTTTCCTTAAAGGTGGACTGTGGTGTGGTGTGGTACGACCACAACATCGCATGTAGAAGATTTATTCACGCACTACAACAAATATTGCATTTCAGATGGAGCTTTCACGTTATCCAGAAAAACAATGAGGTATTAAGCCTAGGAGGTCAATGTTTTATATTTTTTAAATTATAAAAATAATAATTTACCTTAGTTTCTAATATATTCGACGGGTAAAACTAATATGGAAGCATTTTGAGTTCAAACTTTTGAAGCTTATATGTTTTATTTTGATTAGAATTATAAACTAAAACAATTAACCCTTCGGTTTTTTGATATAACCGAGGGACTAACTAAATAGATTTCATTATAAAAGCGAAAAAATGTTACTTGTAACACGGTGGGAGAACTGACTTGTTTGTTTTGCGTTTTATCGCAAATGTTGCGGGTAGCAAGAGTCGCCACCGAATTTTATTTTATCCAATAAAGGAAATGTGAAAAGAACAGGAAATACCTTTTATCAATTCTTAGTACGAGAGGTAATTATGAAAAGGGAAGGTATTAGCACGCTTTCCATCCGTAGTTATCTACGGGCTCTTAATTGATTAGCTCACTTTTGAAAATTTGCTTTCTGTGTGTGTGATTTGAAAAGTATTTTGAAATGTATTTCTATTTGACTTCATAATGATTCTTGTGTAAGAATATATACGAAGTGTTCGAAAATATTTGTTTGAAGAATCTTTAACTTTGTAATGATTCTCGTTGGAATGTATACAAAGTGTTTTTGAAAGTAATTTTTGAAAATAAGTGTTAGGTGTGAAGAGTATTGAAGCAACTCGATTTTCAAAAATCTTTTAATTCTCGAAAACTAGTGAAATCGCCACCTAATTTTATTTGTTCTAAAAAGAACGGGAAAATATAGATAAAACCCAAAGCAAGCGGATAAGACGGTCTACGTGACCAAAAAGTGGGATCGGGAGTCGGTTATGTAAGGGGGAGGTATTAGCACCCCTTACATCCATCGTACTCGATGGGACCCATTTAATTCTACGCGTTTGTGTGTGTGTTTATTGCTAAGTTATGAATACCAAAAGGAAAAGAAATTGTTTGTTATTATTTTGAGTTTGACACGGTTTCAGAACCGCGTGCCTACATATTCCCTCGTGCAATGGGAAAGTCAAAACTCTGTAGTTCCTCTTAAAAAGGCTTCAATTGGTTGTATTGATTTTATCTGAAAAAATCGTGCGTTTAGAAGTTTCAAATGCTTTGAACTAGGACTTGTTTTGTTTGTTTGAAAAGCTTAAGTCCTCGCTCGTATTTGAAACGACTATCACACTCTCTTTATCTGAAAAGAGTTTTTTATGATCGCATATGAGCGATAAAAGGGTTTTGAGTGGGTTGAATTGTTTTTTATGTGGATGAAAAAGTACCGAACAACGAGGCTAGCGTCTCACGATTCAAATACTAGAAACCCGAGGAACGAAAGTTCACCCAAGTCGTCTATCACCCAAAAAGTTTCTTTGAGAAAAAGTGAAGTGAAGCGAAGTTCACGTTATTTAGGAGTCTTTAAGCCACGGGTCTAGCGTCCAACGACTTAAAGACTAAAGTTTGTTTGGGGGACAAGTTTTTAAGCAACTGGTCTAGCGTCCAACGACTTAAAAACTTGTACTTTATTATGAAAAAGATTTTGAAAAGGCACTCGACGTTGGATCGAGGTTTGAAACTTTAATTGCGAAAGTGTTTTTGAGATGCGAGTTATGGTTAATTGAATATATGGTCCTAAGGTGCGATAATGGAGAAGAACACACAATAGTATACAAGCATTAATAAAACAAGTAAATAAATTAAATGCCCATACAAGGTGGCTTAAACAATCTATTGTGTAAGTGCATGCACGAAATAAATTTAATCAATTAATTAAACAAAATTTAATCAAGTAATTAGTTTAATAAAATTAATCAGGTAAACTGATTAATTTTAAATAACCTAATTAGATAGTTAAATAATGTTTAACCGCTCAATCAAAGTTTCATTGTAAGCCCAAGAGTAAGCGTGGTGTGTGCAAAAAAGTGTGGCCGTTGGGACGCTTCAAAGCTTTGTCCACTTAGGGTTTAAAAGATGGCTCGCACGAGTATTAGTTTGAAAAATGTTTTTGGTTTGTGCTTTGTGAATAATAAATAATAAAGCGATGAAATTATTTACTAATTATTACAACAAATGGGGAATGGGGGTACAAATTTACAAATGGGGTAATACAGAAAAAAAAAGGAAAAAATACTAAAATTTCTTAATAATAATAAATATTTAACTACACTACTATTATTATTATTATTTTCTTGGTATTTTTGGGGTATATTAACAATTTTAATGGTTTTAAAAGAAGAAAAGAAATATAATAATAATAACTATTAATTAAAGAAAATTATGGTGGTGATAATAATGATAATTATGATAATAATATTAGTGATTATAATAATATTAGTAATAATAATAGTTAATAATAATAATAATAGTTACTAAGTAATAATAAGAATGATTATTATATAGTAGCAGTTGGTAGTAGTAATATTAAGAATAATAGTGGTTATTATATAATACTAATCCTAATTATTAACTAAACTAATTAAAGAAAAGAAAAAGAATACACGCATCTGTTCTCTCTCTTTCACGATCCATCTTCAACGACCGAGAAAATCCCAAACCCTTCTTCTTCTCACACGACCCTCACTGTTGCCGGAAATCACTCCCCTCATCTCTCTCATACCGCGATCGCTCTCGGTCCCTCTCTCCTCACCGCGATCTTGGGCCACTCTCATCCCTCTCCTCACGATCGTCCCTCGCCTCTCTCTCTCTCATACCGCGATCGCGATTCTGTTACCCATCTCCTTCAATCTCGTTTGCATGTTATAATTTCTGGTATTTTACCTTGATTCGTGTTTGTTCTATGGTGGTAAAACAAAGGGATTTCGAAACCCAACTGTTCCGGTTGTTACGGCGATGATGATGGCGGAGACACTGCGTTGGAGTCTCAACTGGTGAGATTGTTCTGACTCAAACTTCTTTCCTCTTCTTCTTTCTCTCTGAAGGGCTTAGGTTATTAGGAACATGATGATGAACTTAGGGTTTGATAGATGGTTTATGGTCTGTGGCTTATGCTGGCTTTTTCTGGGTTTGGAAATTGTTAGGTCTGGTGTTTTTGTTTCTTGGCTTTATCGATTCTCTTTGAACTGGCTTGGTATGGCTTTTTTTGGTCTATGTATTTTGAACAGATGCTTGCACTTGTGTCTTTTCTGGTTTTTGGCCTTGAGTTTTTTGGTGTCTGATCTCCTTCTTTGTGTTTTTACTCTTATCTCTTAATAAGAACAGATATTCTCCACTTGTTCTTCTTGTATCCTCTGAGTTTTTCTTTGGTCTGCTAGTTCCTTGAACTGATATGCACTCTGACTGCTATATTCTTTTACTTTTGGCTTTAGGTTTATCATGACCTTGACCATTTTTAGAGCAATCGCCTTGGTCTATTATCATTCTTGTGTAATCTTCATACATCCTCATTGGTAACATGTAGCGGTTGCTTGTGGTCAATAGCAAACTTCCTCTTTGGGCTCTACTGCTCTATTATTTGAATTTGCATCTTTGCATCTTACCATTTCCATGTATGTCTGTTGAGTGAAAAGAATTCACATTACAATAATCAAGCGAATGGGTAAAAATTTCTCTTGTTGTTGTTGCCTCTAATCTGTCTTTGGAATTTTGGTTTGAAAACATGCTCTCGGTGTATTCGATCGCATTGGATTGGACCGGATTGCATTTGGAACGTGATGAATTATGGGCTATTGAAACATGATTTGTTCGATTTCTTCCAGACCTCCTTTTGTGAACCAACAATGGAAATTGTTGATGATTTGCAATGGAGGTTGCGATGAAGGAACTTTTAGTTCCGAGGCTCGATTGTAACCCTCAAACCCGATTCCTATAACTAGCCCTAATGATGAGTCTCAAGAAATCGATTCTTTTGGTTTTGTATGCAACTTGTTCTATTGCTATTGATTACACTTCTTTTGTTGTTTCGATGACAAGCGGACAGCATGAAAGAAGAATGCTCGTATGAAGAATGAAGTTCGGAGAAAGCGCCAATTAGCTCGGAAAATTCGAAACTTGTAGCATTAGATTAGGACACCTTAGAAACTTGTAAAATTATGATATTTGTAGTTTTGTAACTAAGATTGTAATTTGAATTCAAGAATAAAAACTTTTCTTTGTATCTTTTTTGTAATTAGTTTTGTAAGACCTAGGATTTGCAAACTAAAACTTCTGGAACACACTTGTAATATGGAATGAATGCTTGTATCTACTTTAGAGGAAATTTGTATTAGAAACAATTGTGTAACCGTCTCCTTGTAAGCTTCTCAAGTCTTGGATGATAACTTTGAACAACTTTGTCAATTAAGCGAATAATTCTTGCCATGGTGTTTGTAATAACAAATTCTTCTTTAAAGTGAAGTGGAACAAACGAAATTATTCCAACTACCCTTGTATAAAATGATTCCCGAATTGTGCACAAAAATCCTTTGCTTGAGTCCACAATCGTAAATGAAATCTTATGCAACAATAAGAACTTTTCCGGTATTGAATTTTATGATTTCCAACCTTACAATTCTGCTTGAAATGCACAACACTCATAAATTGAATAAGTTCTTGCAATTATTTTCTAGCGATCTCATACACCAAGCGGCATTTCAATCACGAATTCAAATAAAAAGAAATTCTTTCTTGTTTCCTTTTTTTAAATTTCTCAAATGACTAAATATTACATCTCTCCTTTTTGAATTCAATTTCAAACGAGCAATCCTTTTCTCGAGATAACTCAAACGAACTTCAAAATCGTTCAAATCTCTTGCGTTTGAATTATATCTGCTAACAAGACTGAACCTTTCTTTTCCTACCACTTTTCATAAAAAACCTTCAGCATGAATTCCTCTGAAATCACGATAAATAGACATTTTGCTTGAAAATAGTGGGATAAGACGAAGGGGAAATTTTGGGGTGCGACAGTTGCCCCTATTCAATCATCTTAGACCTGGTAAGTGAGAAAGATTGACAACTTTCGAACGTTCAAGGTGGAAGAGGATTGAATACCAGAGAACCCCGAAAATTTGCCCGACGCGGGAAACCAATGCCACAAAAGAAAACAGATAACAAATCTTGACTACGGAGCCAAGAAAAACGCTTGAAGAGAAAACTTGCTAAGCATTAACGAAATGCTTAACACAATTACTAGGAGATTTTAACAACATTGGGGATAACTGTGTAACCGAAATGACTTTGGCAACAATTTTAATGAAAATGCTATGAGAAGAGAAACGAACTTCTCAAGCGAAAAGAAAAACAATATATTGAAAAATTGACATGACTGAGAACTAAACAAAGAGTTCTCTGAATGACTAAGGAATACCTGGAAACCTTACACAAAATTGAAAAACGACACGATTGAGAACTTAACAAAGAGTTCTCTGATAACACAAAATTGAAAAATGACGTGATTGAGAACTTAACAAAGAGTTCTCTGATAACACAAAATTGAAAAATGACATGATTGAGAACTTAACAAAGAGTTCTCTGAACTAAGGACTACCTGGAGACCTTAAACAGAATTGAAATGACATGATTGGGAACTTAACAAAGAGTTCCCTGATTGACAAGACTGAGAACTTAACAAAGAGTTCTCTGAACTAAGGACTACCTGGAGACCTTAAACAGAATTGAAATGACATGATTGGGAACTTAACAAAGAGTTCCCTGATTGACAAGATTGAGAACTTAACAAAGAGTCCTCTGAATAGATGGCTTAGAACAATATCGGAATTGTTGGTGCACGACAGTGCGAGGAGCCATGGCATGCTGAATGTCTTTGACCGTGTAACCTCTGAGTTACCCGCAGAACAATATCAGTAGCGCACCCAAGAATACAATTCTCTGGGGATAAACAAAACAATATCCAGCACACCGGCGTGATATAGATGTTTATGAAATCGGTAAATCTTGTTTCCGACATTTCGGCTGATGAGAGATCTTACTGAACATGTACGGACATGTTGAACAACACGAGTTGACAAGATCTTCAATTTGTATGCAGATAGCTTTACCGTTGATAGAAGAATCAGATTCAGCGCCTGTGACTGAAAAACTTCTAGGGTAATGAGCTTCAATTTGCTGACATTGTATGGACAATGCGTTGCAGCAAATGGATATGGAGATCAACGTCTGAGTTGGAGAAATATCCTGAGATAGAATAGACATCCCACCTAGTGGACATTTACTGTTGAGTAGTTGATAACTTACTGGGGAAATAAACACACCAGAAGTTTGATGTAGTTTTCTGAGAACAGCTCCAAGGAGGAAACGCGAAGTTCGCTGCCAGTAGAATTTGTTGAGAAGATTCTTGTCTGAAAGAAATCTTTGAAAATACCAAGAATAATGTTGTAGTAATCCTCTCTGAAGGAGATTCGCTTGGGGAGAGAAATAAGCTTCACTGGGGAAACTTCGTAAGAAAACCATGTGGAAAATTCGCTGGGGATTCCCGGTTGAATAATTTTGCTGACATTAGAGTCCATCTGAAAGAGAGAACTGTTTCGCTGGGGAAAACATCTCGATTTGGAGAAACCATCAGTTGTGAAGATCCATACAAGTACATAACTTGTGCTGGTACTGTAGCAAAGAGGATAATTTTGTCGTCTGAGAATTAATCCTTCAATTTGATCCTTACGAGGACATCTACGGTTTCGGTTGAAAAACCTGCAAAACAGATAGTCGAAGCTAATGCATGAGTATGATATGCATGATATGATTTTTTTCTAATGCAAATGGTGCATGACTTCCTGACTGTTGGGAGAAGAAAGATATCACTGGGGAATCCAATTGAACGATCTTGTTGTCATAAGAGTTCACTGGGGATGATCGATCGATTTTTTGGGGAAGAGACTTCATTGGAGAATTGACATTATTGTCGATTGTCTGTCACCCAAGCGTTCACCTAGAACTGGGGAGGAAAGCTAGATTGTCATCTGAGAAAAGTCTCCTACTTTTAATGGGGTACCCTCTTTTTTTAAAAAGGAACTCTATGAAGAAGAATTGTTGGGGAAATCCCGAACAAGAAGCTTCATTGATACGCGAGTTCTCTTGGGGAAGCCTAATCACTCTGGAACAGATTCAATTCAAGAATCATCATCGTTGTAGACCAATTATGGTCGAGCCCTCAAACTTGTGATCGGAAGAACTAAATTTGTCATTCAAAATAGTCTTCAAATTATGATTCTGCTGAGAAGCGTCACTAGCAGATCTTGAAACATCCCGAGTCCTGGCTGAGGTTTATGAATGAATGTGCTATGTAGTGTATGATATGAATGCATGAATGAATGAATGCATGAATATACTGGTTAATGCACTGGCTATCAAACTGAATCCTCGACATCGTTAGTCCGGAGGATAAAAGAACACGGCACAACAAGATGATTGGCCCAGCTCAAAGGTTGAATTGCCGCTGGAAGGACTGCAATGCTAATTGTTGCAGAAAGAAGAATAGCAAACTTCTGAGTTGACCAGATAATGATGATTAAAGACGTGCCCCATGCGTGGGAATGCAGCTGCATTAGACTTTGCACTTCAGAATCTCAATATGCCCCGGTCTGGTGGACCTTCTAAAAATATTTCCCGAACAGGAGTGCCCCGGCATCCTGTGTTCTGACGCAACACTTTATCTCAAAGGAACCGGATATTCTGATATGGGAATATCATGTCTCGATAGGAGCTTTGGAGGTATTTCTGCATCTCAAAATAACCTCCTTAGATTTACCGAATCTTAGAGTGGCAGACTTTGCATAGATGGACGACATGCCCCAGGATGAACATTGGAGAGACTCCAACGTCTCGAAGTAGTTGCTTCAGATGAATCTTTTCAGCAAGCTTGCCTTAGAATGAATCTTGAAGAGACCTCTACATCTCGAGTATTTTCCTCAGATCGGCTGCATCTGAATAAGGAGCTATGCGAGCATCGGGAAGACATGCTCCAAGACGAGCTTTAGAGAGACTTCTACGTCTCGAAGTAATTACTTCAGGCTGATTGATTCTTGAAATGAACACTTTCCCCAATTAAGAGAGCTTCACCATTATGAGGTAACTGCTTCAGATCAACAACAAGTGAGCGACTAACTTGGTGAAACAAAAGCGTTTGAAGGCTTCCACGAGTCGAAGTAATTATCTCAGATTGATTGGAACCGAACGATTAGCTCGAAATGTCCCAATGTAAATAGCCTTAGAGAGACTCCCATGTCTCGAGGTGATTGCTCCAGGTTGACTGAAACATGGAACGATAGTTGTCCCAGGCTAAATGCTCTTTTGAGAAGGACTAACTCAACTGCTGATTGCTCTTTAAGGATTTGCCCCCGGATTGGCAGAAATTCGAGGAGCTGAAATTCGATTTGATTGCCCCCAAATTAACAGAATCTTGAGAAGACAACTTGTGATATGCTCAAAGGAGTCCTTAGACGTCCTGCCTCTTGCCACAAATAGATGATCAAGTCTTTCTTCTTTGGACAAAGTTAAACTCTTCACTGATGTTCATTATGAGAACTTATTCAATGTCAAACAATTGTTTTACATGTAGAAGAATGTTCATTGTGACAATTATAATGCAACATTTATGCGTCCTGAAGTTTTGTATGAAAAACATGACTTTTTTTGAGTGAAACACTTTTTGGAGTGCAATACTGAAAATTTTCTTTTTGAAAGATAAGACGAGCATATGATACCAACACAGATACTTAGCACACACTGTAGGAGTCAGGTAAACGCGATCTCTTTGTTGTATGCTTTTGAATTAACTCGTGCTTCAATTAGGACTTTTGAGGGTTGTAACGTGGCCTGGTTCACGGGTTTCTTAGAAAAAAAATGATTTTTAGGCTCAAAATATTTGGTGCCCGCCCATTCTCCATGATGTTCTTCAGTCCTAAGTTCAACTATCCTGATACGAGCACTCATCTCTCGAGAGGCGTTATGATGGTTGAGGAACCAATATGCGGTTTCTTGGACACGAAAGCCACTCACATTTTGTCTTTTGGTATTTGACCACACAACTTGTTTTTTTTTGTTGAGAATCCTTTGCATTTCGGGATCTTACCTGACTTTTGCCTAAGTGACTTATTACTAAGTTCCGACTTAGCGGTTTTTTTTTTGTCTCTTTCTATTCATTTTTTTTAACAAGTCGTGGATCTTTACACAGTCATTGATTTGTTAAAAGTGATGGTGACTGTCTGAGTCCTTTAGGTAGATGAAAGATAAATGTTATGGTGTCGTCATGTGTTGACCTTTCTGATGTGCAAGAGATAACCAACACGGTATCATTCTCCTTTGATGCACACTATTGATAGATGGAGGTCGACTGCTGTGGTTTTGACCTTTCTCAACCTTTTGAAGGATAGCCATTGTTGTATCCTTAAATGCTTACTCTCTTGATGAGTTTGGAATGCTCGATCAGGTTAACTGAACACTACCCGCCCACAGGGTAAAAAACGATGAGGGTTTTTCTAAACAGAAAAGAAACTCCTACTTCAAGGCTCGAGGGGGTTAACGATGGTTTATCTCCCTTATAACTCCGGTGTTTAGGGAATTAAAACAAGGCCTGTACATCATTAGCAGGGTTCTACTCAAAAGCACATGACTAGAGACCTGGCGTTTTTTCAATTATCGTCATCCTCCCTCCAATCTTTGCCTAGGCGAAAGAGTTGGTAACGTTGGTATCAAAATGCTCACAAATCAAATAAAGAGTGATAACGAATGGATTGCTTCAAGACAAACATACTCATTGCATTAAGATAAAAACAAACAAGTTTCTACATGCAAACAAAATTTAAACAATTAAACAAGATACACATGAAAATGCAGTAAAGAAATAAAAGACTGTCATTGTTGAGGGGACTTGAGCTCCATCTTGACTTGTTGATTCAGATGACTTTCAGTAGTCTTGGTGATCACTTGAGTACCGGGTTGCCATTCACAAACAGAATCCCTCCTTGAATAGTCAAGTGTTTCTGGTCGATCAACTGTTGAACTTTGGCTTTGTAGGCGTTGCAATCCTCTGTTGAGTGGCCTACTGTTCCATCATGGTATCCACATCGCGCGTTATGATCATAACCAAGTGGGAATAACTTTGGTGGGTTAAGAAACTTAGGAACCACCAATGAACTTTGAACCAGATATGGCAGAAGTTGACTGTAGGTCACTGGAATTGGATCAAGAGGAGCCTCCCTTCTTTCCAAATTATTCCGAGGCACAGTTTGATTTTGAGAGTTCTGACTCTGAAGTTGAGGAAGATCAGACAAAAGTTGTTGATGCAAAGACTTGAAAGACGGTAATGGAGGATAATGAGTTGGTGTTGCAACCGACCTTTGCTAGAACTTGAGATATCTTTTTGAAGGTTACCACCTTTTTCAAGTGAACATCGGTCTACTTCATCACTACTCTTCAAAGTCTCGCTTCCTCTTGGCAAGCAATTGTCCCAATGAGTTTTGGAAGCTCCTCAAAATTGCTATGATTAGACCTTGCAAGCAAAATGTCTAAGCTCGATCCATTCTTTGAAAATGAATCTTATCATCAATTAGCTCTTGAACTGCATTTGAAGGCCGAACAATTCTCGGTTTGTGTCCCACGAGTTAGCATGAAAAGCACATTTAGCTTTCTCATCGAACCAAGCTTTAGCTCTCAGTATCGGCTTCAACTCCTTGGTATCACAACACCACTCAATCAAGTAAGGCAATAGTTGAGAATACGACATCGGATCGATGAATATCCCGCTGAGCATATCGGCGATAATGCGGATTAATTGATTTGAATCCTTCTTCTTCGATCGAGGAGCAAGCTGTTGCTGTTGTCGAGGAATCTTCGAAGGTGAAGGCCGAGGATGATACTCAGTAGGAGAATTTTGAACTGGAGAGTTCGCCACATGTGGATGTCCTTGACTCATGGAGACATCAGATGATAGAGCAGCAACCAAACTTGCGGAGATTGGTGTAGTGTTGCATTCTCTTTTCAATACAACTTGCAAGAGATCCAAGACCAGACTCATCTGACTTTTCAAGTGCTTAACCGCTCTCAATAATTACCAAGCTCGTCTATAGTCCTCCTCGAGACATCCTTGGGGTTACGAGCGTGTGTCGAGTGCATTTGATATTTCTGGACAGAAGAAATGAAATGAGCTTTTCTGGTGAAAATGAAATGCATGATAACGCATTAAAGAATGTAATGTAATGTAATGGCAACGCATGTAAGAATGCGAGGTAATATAGTAGTAACGCATGTAAGAATGCGATGTAATGGTAATGCATATAAGAATGCCATATGATGGTGATGCATGTAAGAATGCAATGTGATGGTGATGCATGTAAGAATGCGATGTGATGCGATACATATTGATGTTATGCGCAAAATCACATGTAAAGTTAAACAGAGACAAGGGTTTAAACGGATGGTCGGACATGGTTTCGACGTCTACCCACAATTCCCCAAACAAGGTTGGTTCTAATGTTTTTTTGCTAAATGCTTCTTGGAGTTTCAGATCCCCTTTTAGAAATATTATCACCACGCGATCGGACTATGTGGGGATAATACTTCCAAAAGTATACTCCAAGAAGCGGCTCTTAAAGGGATACTCAAAGATCCTTTGAGCGGTCGGTTTGTTTTGGACATCCTAATACTTAGAGTTATAGGCCCTTTGTCCAAGAATTATCATCCCGCACTACTGTACGATGCAATAACTCCCTTAAAAAGACCAACTCTAAGTCGTGGTCTTCACGTCGATCCAAGGAACACGGATGTCCAATGGACCTAAGCTACTCAACCACTCTAAACTTATGTTTCCTAGAAGCCTGGGTATTGGGCTTATCTATGAATCATAATCAATAAACACCCCAATATCAAAATACATCATAGGATAGTATAAATATCAAAGCAAAAAATAAAACACACAAGTGAAGAACTAAATTAGGGTTGACTCGCTTTAAAAATTGTCCCCAGTGAAGTCGCCAACTGAAGCAACTCGATTTTCAAAAATCTTTTAATTCTCGAAAACTAGTGAAATCGCCACCTAATTTTATTTGTTCTAAAAAGAACGGGAAAATATAGATAAAACCCAAAGCAAGCGGATAAGACGGTCTACGTGACCAAAAAGTGGGATCGGGAGTCGGTTATGTAAGGGGAAGGTATTAGCACCCCTTACATCCATCGTACTCGATGGGACCCATTTAATTCTACGCGTTTGTGTGTGTGTTTATTGCTAAGTTATGAATACCAAAAGGAAAAGAAATTGTTTGTTATTATTTTGAGTTTGACACGGTTTCAGAACCGCGTGCCTACATATTCCCTCGTGCAATGGGAAAGTCAAAACTACGTAGTTCCTCTTAAAAGGCTTCAATTGGTTGTATTGATTTTATCTGAAAAATCGTATGCTTAGAAGTTTCAAATGCTTTGAACTAGGACTTGTTTTGTTTGTTTGAAAAGCTTAAGTCCTCGCTCGTATTTCAAACGACTATTACACTCTCTTTATCTGAAAAGAGTTTTTTATGATCGCATATGAGCGATAAAAGGGTTTCGAGTGGGTTGAATTGTTTTTTATGTGGATGAAAAGTACCGAACAACGAGGCTAGCGTCTCACGATTCAAATACTAGAAACCCGAGGAACGAAAGTTCACCCAAGTCGTCTATCACCCAAAAGTTTCTTTGAGAAAAGTGAAGTGAAGCGAAGTTCACGTTATTTAGAGTCTTTAAGCCACGGGTCTAGCGTCCAACGACTTAAAGACTAAAGTTTGTTTGGGGGACAAGTTTTTAAGCAACTGGTCTAGCGTCCAACGACTTAAAAACTTGTACTTTATTATGAAAAAGATTTTGAAAAGGCACTCGACGTTGGATCGAGGTTTGAAACTTTAATTGCGAAAGTGTTTTGAGATGCGAGTTATGGTTAATTGAATATATGGTCCTAAGGTGCGATAATGGAGAAGAACACACAATAGTATACAAGCATTAATAAAACAAGTAAATAAATTAAATGCCCATACAAGGTGGCTTAAACAATCTATTGTGTAAGTGCATGCACGAAATAAATTTAATCAATTAATTAAACAAAATTTAATCAAGTAATTAGTTTAATAAAATTAATCGTAAACGATTAATTTTAAATAACTAATTAGATAGTTAAATAATGTTTAACCGCTCAATCAAAGTTTCATTGTAAGCCCAAGAGTAAGCGTGGTGTGTGCAAAAAAGTGTGGCCGTTGGGACGCTTCAAAGCTTTGTCCACTTAGGGTTTAAAAGATGGCTCGCACGAGTATTAGTTTGAAAAATGTTTTTGGTTTGTGCTTTGTGAATAATAAATAATAAAGCGATGAAATTATTTACTAATTATTACAACAAATGGGGAATGGGGGTACAAATTTACAAATGGGGTAATACAGAAAAAAAAAAGGAAAAAATACTAAAATTTCTTAATAATAATAAATATTTAACTACACTACTATTATTATTATTATTTTCTTGGTATTTTTGGGGTATATTAACAATTTTAATGGTTTTAAAAGAAGAAAAGAAATATAATAATAATAACTATTAATTAAAGAAAATTATGGTGGTGATAATAATGATAATTATGATAATAATATTAGTGATTATAATAATATTAGTAATAATAATAGTTAATAATAATAATAATAGTTACTAAGTAATAATAAGAATGATTATTATATAGTAGCAGTTGGTAGTAGTAATATTAAGAATAATAGTGGTTATTATATAATACTAATCCTAATTATTAACTAAACTAATTAAAGAAAAGAAAAAGAATACACGCATCTGTTCTCTCTCTTTCACGATCCATCTTCAACGACCCAGAAAATCCCAAACCCTTCTTCTTCTCACACGACCCTCACTGTTGCCGGAAATCACTCCCCTCATCTCTCTCATACCGCGATCGCTCTCGGTCCCTCTCTCCTCACCGCGATCTTGGGCCACTCTCATCCCTCTCCTCACGATCGTCCCTCGCCTCTCTCTCTCTCATACCGCGATCGCGATTCTGTTACCCATCTCCTTCAATCTCGTTTGCATGTTATAATTTCTGGTATTTTACCTTGATTCGTGTTTGTTTACAGATGGCTGGGCGAAAATAGCAAGGGATTTCGAAACCCAACTGTTCCGGTTGTTACGGCGATGATGATGGCGGAGACACTGCGTTGGAGTCTCAACTGGTGAGATTGTTCTGACTCAAACTTCTTTCCTCTTCTTCTTTCTCTCTGAAGGGCTTAGGTTATTAGGAACATGATGATGAACTTAGGGTTTGATAGATGGTTTATGGTCTGTGGCTTATGCTGGCTTTTTCTGGGTTTGGAAATTGTTAGGTCTGGTGTTTTTGTTTCTTGGCTTTATCGATTCTCTTTGAACTGGCTTGGTATGGCTTTTTTTGGTCTATGTATTTTGAACAGATGCTTGCACTTGTGTCTTTTCTGGTTTTTGGCCTTGAGTTTTTTGGTGTCTGATCTCCTTCTTTGTGTTTTTACTCTTATCTCTTAATAAGAACAGATATTCTCCACTTGTTCTTCTTGTATCCTCTGAGTTTTTCTTTGGTCTGCTAGTTCCTTGAACTGATATGCACTCTGACTGCTATATTCTTTTTACTTTTTGGCTTTAACAGTTTATCATGACCTTGACCATTTTTTAGATCAGAAATCTGCCTTGGTCTATTATCATTCTTGTGTAATCTTCATCTGTCCTCATTGGTAACATGTAACTGGTTGCTTGTGGTCAATAGCAAACTTCCTCTTTGGGCTCTACCTGCTGCTCTATTATTTGAATTTGCATCTTTGCATCTTACCATTTCCATGTATGCTGTCTGTTGAGTGAAAAAGAATTCACATTACACTGATAATCAAGCGAATGGGTAAAAATTTTCTCTTGTTGACTGTTGCCTCTAATCCTGTGCTGGAATTTTGGTTTGAAAACATGCTCTCGAATGTGTATTCGATCGCATAAATGGATTGATGGACTGTTGCATTTGGCCGTGATGAATTATGGGCTATTGAAACATGATGTTGTTTCGATTTCTTCCAGACCTCCTTTTGTGAACCAACAATGGAAATTGTTGATGATTTGCAATGGAGGTTGCGCCGATGAAGGAACTTTTTAGTTCCGAGGCTCGATTGTAACCCTCGAAACCCGATTCCTATAACTAGCCCTAATGATGAGTCTCAAGAAATCGATTCTTTTGGTTTTGTATGCAACTTGTTCTATTGCTATTGATTACACTTCTTTTGTTGTTTGAGATGACAAGCGGACAGCATGAAAGAAGAATGCTCAGGTATGAAGAACAGTTCGGAGAAAGCGCCAATTAGCTCGGGAAAATTCGAAAACTTGTAGCATTAGATTAGGACACCTTAGAAACTTGTAAAATTATGATATTTGTAGTTTTTGTAACTAAGATTGTAATTTGAATTCCAAGAATAAAAACTTTTCTTTGTATCTTTTTTTGTAATTAGTTTTGTAAGACCTGTAGGATTTGCAAACTAAAACTTCCTGGAACACACTTGTAATATGGAATGAATGCTTGTATCTACTTTAGAGGAAATTTGTATTAGAAACAATTGTGTAACCGTCTCCTTGTAAGCTTCTCAAGTCTTGGATGATAACTTTGAACAACTTTGTCAATTAAGCGAATAATTCTTGCCATGGTGTTTGTAATAACAAATTCTTCTTTAAAGTGAAGTTTCGTGGAACAAACGAAATTATTCCAACTACCCTTGTATAAAATGATTCCCTGAATTGTGCACAAAAATCCTTTGCTTGCGAGTCCACAATCGTAAATGAAATCTTATGCAACAATAAGAACTTTTCCGGTATTGAATTTTATGATTTCCAACCTTACAATTCTGCTTGAAATGCACAACACTCACTGTAAATTGAATAAGTTCTTGCAATTATTTTCTGCTAGCGATCTCATACACCAAGAAACGGCATTTCAATCACCGAATTCAAATAAAAAGAAATTCTTTCTTGTTTCCTTTTTTTTTTAAATTTCTCAAATGACTAAATATTACATCTCTCCTTTTTTGAATTCAATTTCCAAACGAGCAATCCTTTTCTGACAGATAACTCAAACGAACTTCAAAAATCGTTCGAAATCTCTTGCGTTTGAATTATATCTGCTAACAAGACTGAACCTTTCTTTTCCTACCACTTTTCATAAAAAACCTTCAGCATGAATTCCTCTGAAATCACGATAAATAGACATTTTGCTTGAAAATAGTGGGATAAGACGAAGGGGAAATTTTGGGGTGCGACAAGTATTTTTGATTGGAGCAAGCAATAGAGTCTTATTACCTACTCAGTATGGTCGTTTCTTGTTATTTTCCTTCTCCTTTAGGATAGCGCTATCCATACCATTAGTTGGTAGGTAACTCTATCTGTTGGATGTGAAGGGACAATCATAGGGTCATCGTATGGTCATAGAAGGCAACATGTAAGGATACTTTAGCAAACTCGTAGGGACGATCATCACTTATTCGTAGGCAACAATCGAGGGACGAGACCATATATTCATAGGCAACATCGAGGGTCATCGAGGGACTATGATCATTGTGATGATTTTGAATCAAGGGACTTTGCTAATGGTATCCCTACGTTCGAGGGACATGACCATTGTTTATTCAAAAGGCAACAAGAGAGGATACCCTAAGGAGGTGTAAGTGTGATAGAGTGTGTTAATTTCAGATATTTTTTCTTGGAGTTAGGTTATTCTAAGATTTATTAATTAGTCTTGTCATGCAATCCTATTTAACCATACATCTAATTAGTGTATATATACAGAAAATAAAGGTGCAGAAAGTAAAGTCCTAAGCTATTACATGGCTTTGGGACAGTTACATAATAGAGGTGCAGAAAGTAAATATCCTAATTACCTATTACATCCCGTGAGCAGATACATAATGATAAACAGAATGTGCGCGAAAAATTATACATCCTGGAAGCAGTTACAATAATATGCGCGAAACAAATAATCAGAATATAAGAAATAAAGTCGGAAGAAGTTTGAAAAAAACTCAGTGAAAAAAGATTGAGGTTAATTAAGTCCTAATTAAGTTAACCTAATTATTATGTAAAAATCTGGTGAATCGGGACCCTAATTCTAATTGTTTTTAATTAATAAAAGAAATTTAATTTAAATAATTAACCTAATTACTAATTAAATTAATTAAATAAAATAGAAAAAAAGTTAATTTGAAAATTAATCCTAATTTTAGCTAATTATTTAACCTAATTACTAATTAATTGATTAATTAATTAATTAACTAAGTTAATGAAAGAAAATATGAAATAATTAAAGAACATAGAAAAGAAAAGATTAGAAAAGTTTGGAAAAAAGAAGGGTGGCCATTGAGGATCGATCCCTGGACCCCCTGGATACCAACTCCCATCACGTCCATTAGATTATGTAAGTACAAAGTGTTTCCTTTTGGTTTTCAAACAAGTCAAACGCGGCCATGTGTTTATGCGAAGCCAATCATGTGCCGAGGCCACGCTGCGCCAACCCTGGATTCTTATAAAACCTACAACCCCAAAATGAAAACAAAGATCCGATATCGCATATTTGGTACCTTAATTCAAGTCAAACGAAACAATATACAAAGCTTCATCAAGCTTAAGCCATTTACATGCATCAAACATCAAACCTGACCTATTGAGATCATATAAACAATTGAAAGCCATTAATAATGCATGAATTAAAGGAAACGAAATTAGAAGTTTATCGATTTCTGAGACTTCGATTCTTGGGACCTTCGGAGGGATGATGCTTGAACTTGCGGCTAGAATTTGGAATTCGAGTTTGCAAGTTTCCTTTGAAATTTTGAAACAAAACCCTAGTCTCTTGCAAGAATTAATAATTGTGTATATATAGGCAAGCGAATTAGGTCAAGAGATATGAAGAAAATATATTGCATTGAATAGAAAATATTTGATTTTCCAATCTTTCAAATTTGCATCAAAATCTTCCAATTTTGTCCAATACAACTAATTCTCAATCATCTGAGCAATTGACTGAACAAATTTGAGTTGTGAGGCGTGAAACCTTACATGGTAATACATTGAGACATATGAGGAGGTATGATGATCACTTGAGGCAATAGAAACCATCTTTGACTTGAGAGAACCAAAAACCCTAGTTGTGGGTTGATTGCTTAGGAGTGGGTTCATCTGGTCAACTCTTAAGAAATTCTTGAGTATGGAGATATGGATTGACTTGAGAAATAGGAGGTATTGTTGCCGCCATAAACTCGCAAGCATAATTCTTTAAGATGGATTGCAATACAAAAAAAACCTTCAATCTTCTTATAGATAAAAACTTTTTTTCCGCTCTTGTAATCTATCTCATATAATAGTATTGTTGTTGTTTTTGTAGTATTTTTTCCTCATTGGATAGATTGCAAATGCAGAAAAATCATTTTTGATTCAAGGGGACAATGAAGGAAGCTCTCTTCTCTTTTTAAAAGTTACACAATGAAGGGAGCTTAATTAATCGGATGATGGATATCAACAAAGATATTCATTCAAAAAAGCAAATATTTGGTTTAAATTATTTATTTTAATATTTTGTGTAAAGAATGTAAATTAAAAAAAAAACCTTTTCACCTCAGTTTTTAAGAAAGAAACGAGGTGATAATTATAATCAAAAGATTTTATACCTCGGTTTTATGCTAAAGGTGAGGGGTAAAGTTATCAGATTTTACTATAAAATACCTTTGTTAAACAGATTTTACCCTAATTCTAATTAATAAATAGCCGCACCTAATAGAAGAAATATTTACCACTGTCTATTGCCATGAAAACTTTAGATCTAGAATCGTTAAATAACATATCTCTGATATGGATTACAAATGCTGGAAAAAATAACTTATCTGAAGTTTGGGTTATGGAGAGCTTTTATGGAGTACTTTTTGGATTTGTTGTTGAAAACAGTTTCTCCTTTGAATTTGTCTATTTCAGGTACGTTATCAAATCCATTCTCTAGACCATTTAGTGTCCATACCCTTCTTTGTAGGAGTGATGTCCTATTTGGACTACCTTCAAATCCTCTATGAGCATGAGTCGTTGAGCCTTAGTGCCCAATCTGGGGTGCCAACCCTCGAAGTCGGTATTTGGGACAAGTCACTAGCTTCCACGAAACTAGCAAATATTGCCTCTTGAAAACTAATGAATGCATGTGCAAATACCAATAATCTTATGCTATCAAAACCATCTCCAAATCTTAATAAATAAGCACAACACACATAATCCATCACATATGAATTATCTCACCTTTTGTACAAACATACATATATAATGTCATCAATCACATCTCATGCATTCTCATAGAATTCATGACTTCAACACATCATAATAAAACATAAAAATAATTCTCAACCATGTTGTTTACATTAATCATCAATTCACAACATACATCTACAAAAAATTCAAGTATCATGTTCATAGCATTCTCATAGAATTAATCAATTCAACATACCACAATAACATATAGCAAACAATTCCCAACAATGTTATTCTCATCCAATTTCTATTCACAAACCAAACAACATAATTTCAAGTCATTTACATAATCACATTATTATTGAATCACTTATTTCCATCAATACCATTTTTATTGAAAAGAATATCACGCTAGCGTTCTAATGCTTGGAACAGGGACTCAAACGGAACTACGGTTCAAAAGTTATGAATTTTCAAAACTTTTACAAATTACAAACCCCGTCATCATAACCTGACACCACAAAACCCCATTAAACACCAATTAAATTTATTTCCAGAACATGAAACCATTTTTACATGAAAATAAATTGTATTAACTCTCCCCAGGTTTAAACGGAGCGTCAAACGGACACTTGAATTTACACTGTATAAATTTTTGAAGTTTTACAAAAATTTAGATCCCAGGCTATTTCGCTAAGTGAACTTATTTCACTAAGCAAACTTTGCAATTTGTAGAAACATTCTACACGGACAAAACTCTCCATGTGCGATTCTTCCACCCAAAAATACATTTTAACACCAAAATTGCTACGATTTAAGATATTATAACCCATATCTAACATGTATATTCAATTAGAAACATCACAACACAATCAATCATCATATTCAAGGATTTATTCATCGAAACCTAACAAAACCTAAGAATTTCATGAAACATTGCATATTCAAGTTCCAATTTCATTTACCCATTCACCCACATCATCAACAACATTTGCATACATTTCTAACACCAATTTCATCAATTCTCATTCAAAACCTAAGTATGTCACAACCTAGAAATTGAAACATAAATCCCTAAATCATGTATTCTACCCGTTACATACATTATATAATCCAATAATCAAATGAAAACACACTCTTACCTTGGATGTAGATACTTTCTAGGGTTCTTCCCTCTTCGCTTCTCTTTTCTCCATTTTCTCCTATTTTCCTCTTTTCTTCTCTTCTCTTATTTTGATAATTCTAATTCTATTTATCTTTGTTTTGATAAACTCTTACTAACTCTTATTTCACTAATGTACTTATCTCATTCTTACACTAAATCATCACCAATGCCTAATTACTTAATAATTCTATTTTAGCACCTACTAACCCAATTTACTCACATAATACATATTGAAATTCTGGTATAACAGACTCAAATGTCGCATAAAGATATCGAGACATCTGATCTGACATTAACAAACATGCAAGGTAAATTGCAGTGCAGGAAAACATAAATACACAGATAGTTGTTTACCCAGTTCGGAACAACTCTCCTACGTCTGGGGGCATACCAAGCCAAGAATGAAATCCAATATCAGTAGTATTAATTCAAAGACTCTACAACCACCACACTTGTTGACATCCTTCTCACTTAATTCCTACCCAATGCAATCTCTACCTATGTCCTCCCTCGATATGGAATATCCTCATTCCACTTCCAATCACCTCAATGATGTGTAGCAGTCAACACCTCAGCTATTATATCAACAACTTGATTTCCAATAACTCTTCAACACCTGAAAAGTAGAAGACACACTTCTATAAAAATTACCTAAGAGTTAAAGTCTCTTGCTTCTAACTTAGGACACACCTTGGAGTTAATTCAAAGCTTCCTCCAAGAACATAACTCAACTCATTACTTCACAGCTTCTGAGTGAGAACAACACTCATCTTGTCTACAGGCTTCAAGGTGAACTTCGTGACCTTACCACAACCCAGGAGGTTAACTCTACCAACTCTCCTAGAGAGTGGTTACAAAGTCATCCCTAGAAACTACATCATGATCAATCACGACTATCCCTAGTCCTAGGTTATAGAGCTTCTATTTATAACCTATACTCAACTAGATTTGGGCCTTCAATCACAACTTATTAGCTGTTACAATTCTGCAGAAGATTCTGCACAAAAATAGGTCTCCAACAGAATCTTCCTAATATATCTCCATAAGAATAGGTCTTCAACAGAATATTCCTAATATATCTCCATAATCTGGGCTCCAAGCAACAACAATTAATTTGTTATAAATTTGCAAAAGATTCTCCTATAAAATAGGTCTTCAACATTTTGTTTGCGAAATATTCTCCTTGATTTAGATTGAGTCTCATTGAATCTTTTAGACATTTAAATATGCCTGTAAATATGCTCAATATATGATGCATGATATTCTCTAAATATTCTGCATAATTAAATCAGAACCAAATCTCATTATATGGTTCAGCAGACATGATGTCGAATGACTATGCACAAGACATCTTCTTCGACATTAGCAATTTAGAAGTCTTCAGTAGTCATTGTTTATGTCTAAAACTAACTTACACAACCTTTGCATTACAAAAGCTTAAAAAATAATACCACGGTATTTAACAATATAATCCAACATCAACAATTTAGAAGTCTTCGTCACTGTTTATGATATTTTAAACTTTACAAGTGCGGTCTTCCGTCTTCTTTTATGATGTTGAAACATCATACTAGGATATGTTTATGGTAGGTCCAACTCCAATGTTCTCTCTCTTTTAAGGATCCCACAAATCACACAAAATTTTTCCCCTTAAAAGTTTCTCTTCAGAGATAACATAATATAACCACTTCTCCCCCTTTTTAGCCATAATATGACAAAGGATTGTTGAAAGAGAACTCACTATAGCACATGAAACATAACACCACAAACATCATCTTCACAAAGAAGGAGAAAAACTGAGGTCATGATGCACATGAGAAAGAAGATACTAAATACTCCCCCTCAAACTGAGACCAATTCTACGACACAAATAGACACAACATCCTCTTTAATAGGAAACAAAAGACCAAAAAAACCTTGAACTATCCATCTACAAGCATAGAGAACCAGACCTCTATATTGGATAACTCAGAACACAAGACACAATTTGTGTTCATAACTTAAAACAAGACACAAAACAAAACTTGCAAACCGCAAGAACAAACAAACTCAGAATAGGACATACTTTTCAAAATCTTTGCAAAAACAGCTGCAAAGATTTACCTCAAACTTAACAATGTCTGAACACTACCATTTTTCCCCATGTTTGCCACAAGTTGACAAACATAATCTTCACAGACTCTAAACTTACTCATATCCGAACAAAGGACATGATGTGAAATCAAGCCTCTCCAAATATTAGTTTTGATGAAGACATCTTTTAGAAGCAAATGATCATGACAAAAGAATGGAAAAAGTCTCAAGTAAAAAGATTGCAAAATGGAATGGCTCAAGTCATCAAATAAAGCAAATGTCAAGGTATAATACATTCAACCTTTCTCTATGCATACAAGTGTTCACAAAATAATACATGCATCCATAAAAAATGTTAAAAATATTATACATTTCAAAGTTAAGATAAAACACTTTTGAAAAACAAATTTTGGAAAAAATTGTGCTGGGAACCGGTTCCTCTATATGGGAACCCGGTTACCCAAATCCTGAAAAACCATGCCCCTGGAAATTTGTATGGGAACCCGGTTCTCCAGGAACCGTTCCCTGTAAAATTCAAATTTTTAAACGTTGGTTCAGAGGAACCGGTTCTCGAGGAGGGAACCGGTTTCCCACGAACCAGTATGAAAAATACTTTTATTTTTTGGGCAGATTTTTCATGGGTTCTTTGTGTTGAAGCATGGCAACTTTTCATATGTTTATACACTTTTGTAAAGGTGTATAGAGACTATATAAACTGCATAATTTTCAGATTTAAATTACCTTCTTCATCTTGCAACTTTTAAACATTCAAAATTATCTTATCTTTCAAAAAATTCAAGTGTTGTCAAAAACAAGAATTTTTTATTGAAATTTTCTGCACTTATTTTTTCATTGAAAACTAAGAGAAAATTCATATCATTCATTGAACACTTGTATTACATCATTGAGAAAAGTTGTTTGCTTGAAGAGGAAGATCAATCCAAGATTGATATAGTATACTACAAACTTCAAAATCTCTTGTATAAATTCAAACACATTTATTGTTTTTCTTGTTGTCGTGATTGGAAACAAGTTGTGCATTGAAGAGGATTGTTCTTCTTGCACATAGTGTTGTTAGATCTTAAAGGTTTTAAGAACCTTTGGTCTCCCTATAGGTTAGATAGTAGGCTTCACCTTTTGGTGTGAATAGGTCACGATAATTCGACTATAGTGAAATCTCTTTCGTGTTGGAAAGGGACCGAGTACTCTCGGATTGTGAGGGAACCAGGATATATCTTTGTGTTCTTTACCTTTCTGCTTTTATTGCTTTCATCACATCATAACCAAAAGGAAAGAAACACTTGTTTAAAACTTCATATACCAAACCAGAAAAATTAGTACAAGTTTTCATTAAACCGGATAAAATCTTAAAACACCTAATTCACCTCCCTCTTAGGCGTACTCTTAAACTATCACATGAGAACACAACAAATAAGGACACACACAAAAGTGAAGGAAAGAAAAAGAAAAAAAGACACTATAAATACCTGAGCAACTAAAGTAACATACCTAGACTATAATAATTGTCTTGGTCAAGAAACGCTACTTCAACAAAAACCAAACCAGATGAATTTGTGCACCGGTTGAAAGCAATGAATGACTTTAATACACCCAATTTATTTTGGAAATGACAGTTTCCAAAACATACACCAAGTCAGAACACGTGATACACACCATTAATACACGTCTTAAATGAAAAGTTTAAGAACTATCATTACTGGTCTTTGAGGATAAAACATGTCTTGAGATATGTCCTAACTTCTTGTTCGACATCATTCTTCTGGCTTGAGAAGTTTAGTCTTTAAAAGACTTTCCATATGATTAGAAGCAAAAGTACATTGTCTTTGCTGATCTCAATACTCCTTCACAACTGTGTTGATTAATTCCTCCTTCTACACATTACATTTACGAGTAGTTGTTGATACTAGTAAAGTCTTCTAACCAGTATAGTAATTATGCATTGCCTGAGCATATTACTCTAAACAAACTTAGAATCTTCTTATTCTAAACCAAAGATAGAACAGACACTTCTGAATGAGGTGATAGAATATCAAGATCCATAGTCTCAAGTCTCTTCCACAAACTATCATCAACAATAATGTTATAACACCATTTGGGACATCATCAACTTAACTACAGAACCTATCACCTTTTGTTCTGGAATCCCCATCCAATGGACTTATTTACATCCATGCCCTTTAAAAAAAACTCCCTATTCTCACCAAAGGATCTCACAAGATCTCATCTTCACAGTAACCATACAACATAAATAAACTCTCACTATATTCTGTAGTAGGCTGTTCAGAAGTCAGAATTGCATACACAAATCAAACAAACACTTAGCTCCCATCAAAGTATTTGTAATCATTACTCATGCAAAACTCTAATAAATACTTAGTCTCTCGTCAAAGTACTTATCAGTTAGTCAGGTAGGATTACCTACTCACACTAGGTAAAACTGACAGCTTTCTTCTTCACACATGTGATACTTGCTAAATCTTCGACAAGACATCCAATCATGGTAGCTAAAACATTTCAAGTTAGCTAAAATAACTGGACGAACGTCATCTGATAGGAATATTAATGAAGTCGCCATCGAACATTTTTTATCTCGTGAGAGGAAAGGAAAACATCGAATAAACCTGAAAGGGGAGAAATCACGGTCTCACGACCGAGAGATCGGGGTAAGGGAGTCTATTACGTGAGGGGAAAAGATTAGTACCCTACACGCCTGTAGTACTCTACGGTATCCACTTCTATTTTCTATCTAATGGGTGTTATATATATATATATATATATATATATATATATATATATATATATATATATATATATATATATATTAATCTCTACAATGCATGAGAAAGGAAGAGAAATAAAGAAAAAACGGGGAAAAGAAGGAAGTATTTATGAAGTTTGTTCGATCGAGCCCTGTGACAAGATGCCTATGTATTCCCTCGTGCAATGGGAAAGTCAGAGCGTCGTTGTTCGGCTAACTTGTTTTGGTGGGTTTTATGTTTTTTATATTTCTAAAAAGAGTTTTCAACACAAAAAGAAAGCGCCCATAGGCGAAAAAAGGTTTGCATTGGTTGATTGCTTTTACCTTTGAGAAAGGAGTTTTGAACCATTATTAAGTGTTTTAGTTTTCAAAAGAAAAAGAAAGCAAGTTTTAGTTTTATTACATGCAAGGATGCAGAAAGAAAGAAGCAAAACAAAATGGAGACTAACTAGTTTTAGCCCTAATGTTGTCATGCAAGGTTGGACCTAAGGTTGAGGATGTAAGGGAATCTCTACCTATGTTGACATGCAAAGGATGTATATCCTAATGTCTAGGCTCGAGAGCTATCCTAACCGAGCGGTCCTAAGGAAAACTATCCTAATATCCATCTTGGTTGTAGAACCAAGGGATGCAAAGGGATGAAATAATCAAGTGCTTTAGCAGAAGCACACAAGCAATGCAATGCACAAACAAATGTCACACATGCATGGGAGAAGGAGGAAGTCCCATAGCCTACAACAGCACCGATGTACCGGAAGTCAAAGTGACGTATAATTTGAGACAAATATTTTTGACAAAGTGACTTATAATTTAGAACGGAGGGAGTATAATATAATAAATTTTAAAATTACTTTTTAGAAAAATAATTTATTGCTATTGCATAGAAAAAGCAAAGATATAACATAGAAGAACTGTACCAAAACAGTCTCAATGACTAACAAATATATAATTAAAAAATCCTTATTTATTTCTAACAACAACATAAATAAGAGTTTTACACGACTTATACCATAACAAAGGTAAAGAGAAATTGAGAGATAAAGAAGCTAATAAATCCGCACACTAATTATTTTTTCTAAAAATATGAGAAATATGAAATCTCAAATTCTTAATTTTTGGTTAACAATTACTACTATTTCAAATGGTCCTAATATGCTAAAGAACATGGAGTATTCTATTTCCGCCAACAAAATAAAATTTAAAAAATCAATTTCAAACCAAACACTATCCCGACCAAAAGAATTTGCAAAATTAATCACCTTAATGAATTAAAAAGAAAACTCCACAATAATCGATGAGGAACACAGTCTAACTTTTCAACAAAACTATAGCATATTAATTAAATTATGACAAAAGTTAAAATGCACTCAATAACACATGTCCCAATAACACATGTTAAAGATATTATTGCAGTAATATTTTGTCAATGTGAATTTAATTTATTAAAATTTTAAATATAATTTTATTATTCATATTTTTTTAAATTTAAGATAGTAATGATAATTGTTTAGTCAAAATTATTTCTATTATTTATTATAAATTAAAATAATAAAAAGTTAAAAATATTAAAGATAAAATGAAAATTATTATCTGAATAATAATAATAATAATCATATTTTTTTATATATATGAAAAAACAAAAAAAAAACAATTATAAAAGAACAGATAAAGAGAAAGTATTTATCATATTATGTTGTTTTTCTTTCCATCAAACAAGTAATAAATATTATAAAATAAATATTTAATTGACCGATCCGGAACAGTCTAGCTTTCAACAAAATCATCAAATATTGATTAAAGTATACTATGATATACTATCATATTATGTCTTTTTTTCTTTCCATGATACGAGTATTAAATATTATAATATAAATATTAAATTGATAACTTAAGGTTATTCCAAATATTTTCTTAAAATATTTATAATTTCAAAAATAATATATGACTATTCTACAAATTCAAAATCAATTTATTAATTTACTAAAAAAAAAAATTAAAAAGATTGTAACTTTAGCTCAAATCTGAATTCGAATTGGCCTTGTGAACGTTGAACAAGATCTAGATCTATATTATATCATTTATGATTTTGGATATGCCGATCTTCGTCCACAAGTTGAGCATTCTTTTCAATAAAATAAATGGTGCAGGTCAGAAACAATAAATATCAGAAAAACAAAATAAAAAAACCATATACATTGTTTATGGAGTATTTCACGTTCACGCAATCAATTTTTATTGTTTTGGTCATTGACTTGCCTTTAGGTCGTTCTCTAATTGCTTTTTTTGTACAACTTTGTCTCCTTTTTAGTTTTTTATTATTCTTTGTCTTCTTTTATTTCCTTTTTAGTTTTTTATTACTTTTTACCTTCTTTTGTTTTAAGCAAAAAAAACAAACTAAATTTCAATGTTTACCCACGTGTTCCTCTTTAATTTTTAGAGTCCTAATCAAAATATTGAGGGAATATTAAATTATAAATCAAAATATTGAATATTAACGAGAACATGAGTTTAATAAAAATATTGAATGTTAACGATAATATAAAATTACTGACAAAAATAATAAATATTAACGGAAATATAAATTATTGATCAAAATATTGAATATTAACATTAATTTTTATGCAATTTTGTTCCTGATTTTTTTTAGACACAATCTAATGTTAATTATTTATATTTTTTCTATCAAATATTTTTTAATTTTAAGACACAATTGTTTTCTATTAAAAAGTATATATTTAAAACAAATGCGGACCCGAACCCGTGCAAAGGCACATGCTTATTACTAGTTTTAAGCTTAAAAACAAACTATATAATAAATTAACTTTAAAAATTTAAATATCTATATAATAAATCACTTCATACACTCTAAAAGACGGTCATGCTATCTTTTAAAGGAAAATAAAATTTTAAACTCTCACGTCACGCTATGCTTTTAAGAAAAGCATTTCTCCAACTTATTAATATTATTTTATTATTATATTTTAATAACTATTATATATATATATATATATATATATATATATATATATATATATATATATATATAATTACATTAGATCTGCATCTTCTTCCCCGATTGAAAATCTTTGTAACACAGTGAGAACATCAAAAATCAAAAGACACTTGTTCGCGGTAAAAAGTGAAGAACGAGGGAGCCAAATCGGAATTCGGCTCTCAGACCCAAAACAATTTAATTTAATTTTTTAAAAAAGATGCCGCGAGCACCTAGCTTTATTATTTCCAAAAAAACATAAGAAGGAAAAGGGAAAAGCTTAAATACCCTAAAAAAGATATGCGATGCGATTAATATGAAACTAAACGCAAAGCATGGGGGAGATTCCTGGGTTCGGGGTTAGATTATACAAAGGGAAGGTATTAGCACCTTATGTATCTATAGTACTCTATATGAACTTTTGTGTGTTTGTGTTTTATTTGCTATGCTATTTTGGGAAAATTTCTCCTTTGAGATTTAATAAGGTAAGCTAGGTATGAACCTAAGTTTGTTTATTATGATTATGCTGCAAAGATCATTGCAATCTTCTGCATATATATCCCCTAGAGGGAATCAAAGCAATTGTAGCTCAGGATCTAAGGGAAACTAAGGTTTGGGTGGTTTGAGGGAGAAAGAAGTATGCTCGCCAAGGGTGAGACCTTGTGCCTACGTATTCTCAAAAGGAGGTTGAGAAAGTCTGAGCAATCGTAGTTCTCACTTATATGCTAGTGGAAGCAAAGATTTTAAGAGACAACGACAAGTGTCATCTTAATGAAAAATGTATCTAATCTATTTCATCACATACATTTTGAAAATTGATTGTTTGAATCTTTCATTGTAAGAAATGGGTGTTTAGCTTGAGTGTACAATTATACCGCTTACAGTTCTTAGAATGAGAAGATGTTTTGAAAAATGTTGAATCTTTCATTGTAAGCATTAGGCGTTTAACTTGAGTGTACAAGTATGCCACTTACAGTTTAAGCAAGATGTTTTGTTTGTTAAAAAAATGTTTGATTTGAGAAAAATTTTGATTTGAATGTGAAGTTATAAATGAGATACTTCTTCCATAGAGATGATTCATGTCTCATCTCTAAGGAGAAATGTTTTTTTTTTGAAATGAATTTAAGAAGCCCGTGGGTCCTTGTATTGTAAGCCCAAGAGGAGGCTATCCGAGGAATATCGAGGGTCCTTGTCTTGTGAGCCCAAGAGGAGGCTATCCGAGGGACATCGAGGGTTCTTGTATTGGGAGCCCAAGAGGAGGCTACAGGGTATGGCTTGCTTGACTTTAAGAGTGATTTCACCAGGAAACTATACTCTTTGGGTTTTATCCTAGCTAAGGAGATTCTTTGTATGAAGCCCAATAGGAGGTTGTTGGAGATTTCTAGATCTCTTTCTTGTATGAGGCCCAAGAGGTGGCTAACTCAACGAGGGACTTATTTTGTACAAAGCCCAAGAGGAGGCTATCTCAACGAGGGATTTCATTTGTACGAAGCCCAATAGGAGGCTAATGGGGAACCTAGTTGTTATACTAGTTGTAATGACATAAATAAACATGAACAAGTATATGAACAAGTATATATATGACAAAGTGTGTGTGTTGATAACACGAATTTATATAACATATTTGACGTAATTTTCATAGACAATATTACTATTTTTATTTAATTATTCTATTTTATTTCCGTATTATGTTGGTATTTCTTTCGTTTCAGGAATTTGCATTAAATAAAGATTAATTGAGCAAAGGAACAAAATCAAGGCAAAATCGGATTAAAAAGATAAAGAAATGAAGCAAAGGGGTAATAATAGTAAAAGGATGGGTAAAAGAAGGAGAAAACAATTATACAAGCAAAAAGACTAAGCCCAGAAGAGCAAAAGCCCAGCAGAAGTTTAGTCCACTAGCTGTGACGGTCGTCAGCCATTTGCCACGACCGTAAGACATCCATGAAGCGCGTGACGACCGTAACACCATGGCCACGACCGTAACACGGAAAACATGAAACCCGCTCAACGCTTTGTGACGACCGTAATGCGCCTAATATCGCCTGAACAAGTGCGAACGTGGAAAAGCTTCAGAGAAACTTCTCAACCACCCACTCATGCCACGCTCAACCCACGCCTCACACTTCCTTCTTCATCCCATGTTCTCCCACTTTCTCGCAGTTATGCACATGATCTCCACTAACTCTTCGTATGAAATTGGAAAAGGGAAGTTACAAATGAAGCCTATAAATACAGCTTCAAGCATTCAGTGCAAGGGTCGGAGATTTCTTCCCGAACAACCGTTACTTCGCTTTTCTTTCATTTATTTTCTTTTCAGTTTTTGTACTTTTATTTTCTATTTCAGTTTCTTGTTTAATTTTTATTTTAGTTTTAAGTTTTTGTAATTTTCTCACAACAATTTCTACACCGGAAATTATTGTGTAATTTTCACTGATCTAACCTTACGTTAGATCTAGTGCTTTTTATTTCCTTGTTGCATTTTTCTTTTCGATTCAAGTGAAGAACAAGATTATTCAAGTATTATTATTTCCAGGTTCTTAATATAATTATTTTATTTTGTTTTAAATATTGTTGCTTGATATTTATTTATTTAATTATGGGAATGTTTAAATATATTGAATCTTATTATTTAGGCAAATCCGAATTAATAAATATGTCCGGCTAAACCGTTTAGGTATCGGTAAGTAATAGTAGTAAAAGTAGGAATTGAATTGTTTCTAAGCTAAGATATTAATTAACATAATTTCTGGTTATAACTTTTTATAATTAAAATCTATCTTTTCGTTACGAAAGTAAGTTAAGTAGAATAGGTTAGGATCGAGACCACGAAAGTGTGAGGTTTTAACCGGATAGCTAAAGTTAGACATTTGCTTTAAATATGTGAAAGCGCTTTAAACCAAATTAGAATTAATTAAGTTTCCAAAAGTACTTCTAAACACTTATAGGCTAGCGCGGTATAGGGCTTTAGGCGTATAATCCGAGATAAGACCATGAAAGTGTGAGTTGAGGGTTTTAAACCGATTAATTCTAGATAAATTAAGTTAACCATCTTTATACGCTTAGGTTCGATTTAATCCGCTTAGGTTCACTACGTTACGCATCGATATCCGTTTATTTATATTTCTATTTTCCTTAAACCAAAATCCAAAAGAATTATTCGCCTTAGTATACCGTAACTTAGGATAACAATAGATCGATTTATAGTCTCTGTGGGTTCGATATCTTTTTAAAACTACGCGATAGGACTGTGCACTTGCGGTCTCCCGATTCATAGACGATAAAGTCCTGCGATCATGTGTGCATTCACAGGAGTTTATGAAGGAAATTGTTCCGGGCAGCATCATCTCCTCAAGACTCGAGTCTCCGATCGAGGTCCTCAGACTTGCTGAGCGCGACGAACGACGGGATCGCCCGCCACGCGAAGTCCCTTGCCCAACTTCCGTCGAGTAGCATCAATGCATATAATATCTGGAGCTGTGTAAATTATTTCCCTTCTGCTCGACATAACGGCTAGTTATGGGCCTTTTCACCCAGATTGACCTAGTCAACTCGAACGACTATATTTGCAGACCCGTATATCTCGGTCCAAATATAGAAACCAATGAGAATCCTCCTATGTCCATTATATAAATCCTCATATCTTTAAGGGAAAGGTATGACATTCTTACTCTAACAACCCTAATATTCTCTTGTCCTCATCTTGATCATTGGCTTACTTTAGTATCAGAGTGTCTTGCAGGTTCACTCCGGCCGTCTCTGATTTATGATCACTTGTTCAGATTAAAAATATATAAACAAGTGTATAAAACAAGCAAATAAGCTAGTGTACTTGGATATATACAAAGGAGTGAGACTTACACCTTAAGGGAGACCCACTGGAATAAGAGCAATTTCACCGAGAATAATGCTCATCTTAATACTAGTGGAATTGGTGTATAAACAAGCGGAATAAAACTAGCGAAATAAAACTAGTTATACTTGAATGCTTACAAAGATGGTTGAATATGTACAAGAAATTAAATATGTACAAAAAAAGGGTTGGGACTTACACCATAAGGGAGACCCATGATCAATTTGATTTTGAGTTCAAAAGATTTTCGAGAAAAAAACCTAGTTCGGTTTGTATTTTCAAAGAATAAATCGAATCGACTATGGAAAAAGAGGTGTGCAAGTCAATTATAACATTTTGAATATTTTGAAAAGACTTGAAGGGTGAATGTTTATTCACATGAAGGTTTTGAAAAAGATTAGGTTAAAAAAATCAAGAAGAAAACATTTTTGAAAGCCTTTTAAAATACTTAAAAAGTCTTACTTTTAACCTAATAAAAATATATCAAAAGAAAATATTTTTTGGGATTTTTTGACATAATCATAAAATAGATATACTAAATGAAAAGTGTTTAAAAAATCATCTCAAAATGAGAAGTTTTGATTGGTTTTTGAAAATGTTGAAGTTTGTTGAAAAATATGAAAAAATTAGTGAAAAAAAAAAATAGACTTGGTCTTGGTGAGTGTTGAACTCAGGCCCTTTGCTTGAAAGATTCCAAAAAGGTTAACCACTGGGCCACATGCGTGGCTTGTTATTTACACACGTTCAGAAAATTATATGTTAAAACAAGTTATGAATGGTTTTGAAAAATAGTTGAAAAAATGAGAAAAGATTGAAAAAGGCCTGGGGCGAGGGGGATTCGAACCGCAGACCTGAGGCATGGAAAAACTTAAGAGTGCTCGCTCTACCATTGGAGTGGCTATACATCTGTTCATTAAAACAACTTAAAACACACACACACACACACACACACATATATATATATATATATTCAAAACTCATTTTTAAAAATGGGAAAGATGGCGCCATCTCCATCGTCTTCCTCATCGTGACAACTCCATGGCCAGATTTGAATTTCTTTGATTCTTCATCAATTTGAAAAATGTAAAATGCTAATTTGCTCAGAATTTTACCATGATTTCAAACATGCAATTTATTAAATCTAACACTCAAATATTAAAGAGAATTTCCAGAAAGGACCAATTAAACCCTAACTGAAAATTTCAACTTATCTATGGGCACAACTGATTTTAAGTGAAATTGAAGATTCAGATAGCTTGAGCAATATGATATCTACATTTCTAACTACTGAAATGATGTTAAAGATGCTTTTATAAGGATATCAGATTTCAGAAAACTTACTTCTTGAAGAAAATTTGCAGAACTCGTATGAGTGCTTCTAGGTGCAAAGTAATGGTCCTGCTAGCTTCCTTGATCCTTCTTGAATGTGTTCCAACTCCTAGCTTCCTTCGAAGCTCACTGAATTCTTCTACCCGACTTAAGCTCCAAGTTACTAGTTTTTGAGTGTGGAGGGATGAATGACACGATATTAGTTCTGATTTTATGACTTGGATGAGCTCTATATGAGTTACAGAAGCTTTGTGAATGATTAGAATTGAAAGCGCACGAGTGGATTAAGAATTGGCTTGTTAAAGCTCAAAACTTGCACAAATGGAGTTTTCTTGAGGAAACTAAATTTTGGCTTATTTTGTGATGGATTGAAGGTTCAAACAACTTCTAAATGATGTTTAGAAGAGGTTTGAATGACACCTTTGGTTAGAACTTGCAAGAATTGGAAGTTGGAATTCTAACCTCTTTGAAACTTAGAAAACTTGTATTTTAATAAAGAAGTGAGAAAACAAGTTTGTAATTGTTTTGGTGTGAGTT